>OX439143.1:11740587-12365587 GCA_949318255.1 Pollenia labialis | reverse complement strand
TCTATTTAACATTACGATGTCCTAGGGCATGCCCATATAACCCAGCTTTGGATTACAAAGGAGTAGTCTTAAAACTACTCCATGGTATCCTTAAGAGGTTAAGTTTTAACTTCGTTTAAAAACGAAAACATGTCGTTAACAAACGAAGACGTGTCGTCTCACTACAAACACTATTTAACAATGGCATGGTCCATGCAGTCCATGGGGTAGTCTATTTAATCAAAATGGATCAGGTGGTCCAATATTATTTGCAGGGTTCGCACGTTTGAATATGATAGTGAATCGCCGGCTTATGAAGAACTTTCTTCGGTAAAATATTTTGTGTGTGTGCGTAATTGTGAGGCCTGCAATTATATTGGACTCCTGATCCATTTTGATCAAATGGACTACTCCCTGGACTGGTCCAATGTAATGCAAGCATGGACCATCTCATTGTTAAAAAGTGTTTTCGTTTTTCAACGACTTGTTTTCGTTTTTCAACGACTTGTTTTCGTTTTTTAACGACTCCAAAACTAACACTCTTGAGTATACCATTGAGTAGTTTAAAGACTACTTACTCCTTTGTTATCCAAAGCTGGGTTATATGGTCCTGCCCGTGGGTTATATTTTACACGCGTGTTTGGACTAGTCCCTATAATTTGCAGGGATGTTAAGAAACTATTCTTGAGTGTGTGGACCATCATTTTGTTAGAGAGCATGCAAGAACAAATCCTAGTTCGTGAGCGTGCGTAACAGTGTTGCCAAAACTTAATGACCAAAATGGCTAAAATTACGGAAAAAATTGGCTAAAGTCTTTCTTAAATAGGAACACATTAAAATTCAATAACAATACAAAAATAATTCATTAAAAGTTTCTTACAATGAAATTGTGAATTGAGATAAATTTGTTACATAAGAATAAACGCAAATTAACTATTTTATCAAGGTTTCTTTTAAATGTGCTTAATTCCCATTTCATACTTTTGAGAAACTGAAATTTATTGTTGTAGGGATAAGCTATTCCTATGCGCATTTCACTGGTCGCTTAGGCCAGATCGCCAGGAAACTTCATCCAAAAGATTTTAGAAAAGCCAAAGATATTATACAAATAAAACTGTTAAGCGAATAAACATTATAAGCCCAAGTTTTACTTGTAGCAATATCAAAGCTTTAACAAAACAACAATAATAAACAGTGAGTTTATCTTTTCTTTTTTTGTCAACTGTAAAAAACAAAAATAAAAACAAACTACTTTATTTTATTTTGCCAGTTCAGTTTATTTACACTGCCACATGTTATCAAAGTTTTTTTTGGGATTCAAAATTAATCAACAAGGTTTCTTTTAAATTTGCTAAATTTCCATTTCATACTTTTGAGAAACTGCAATTTATTGTTGTAGGGATAAGCTATTCCTATGCGCATTTCACTGGTTGCTTAGGCCAGATCGTCAGGAAACTTCATCCATCATTTAAAAAATTAAATCGTCGATAAATTCGATGCTGTTATGGTTCATCTCATTGGAATCACGTATGCCTATTAGTTTTTAATATATTGAAGGTATATCATTATCATGACAATTTTAACTCAACCTTTTGAGTCCAAATCTACCATAAAAAAATAAACAAAGATAAAAAATCATGGATCTGCAGGAAAAAAATATGTTATGAGGCCTAGATTCATGTAAAACTTCTTTGTGCCAAATGTTCTGGATATCGAAGTCATTTGAAATTAAAATCGATTGATATTTTTAAACTACCGCTTTCCTGTTTGTAAGACCATTTCTAGTTTACAAAAAATGAGATATTTAAAAGAAAATATTTTTATAAACTTTCACGCAGGAAAGTTTACGAAATATGTTTGATTTCAGTTTCACGTGGTTATGATTTTCAGAACATGTCTGATTATTTAGATAATCATCTTTATGAGATTTTTTTGTCTTGATTTAAGGAAGGGGGCCTAAATCGGACCTACCAGCACATATTTTGTCATGATACAGTAGCTATCGGAAGAGTTGTTGTCGCCAATGCTTATGATAATACGAACATTTATCTATATGAAAGTTATTTCGGGAGTAGTCTATGCATGGGAGGAAAGAAGCTTGTATGGGTGCTATGTGAAATTATGTAGCGATTCTCACTATTATATGAGCACAAAGTTTACATGGACAGGCAGCCACTCGGACGGACATCGTTAGAACGATTCAAAGCGTGATTCTTAGACAATAGGTTTAGTAAAAGGTGGGGCCAGGACGAATATTTTATGGTGTTACAAACATTAGCTCATACGAATAATACCTTCTCTACTCTAGCGCTTTTACGCTAGATTGACCTAAAAATGGCTCAGATTTTACAATTGCAATGCATTGACTTCGCGCTATTTGAGTTTGCCTTATACATTTTGTAGGGGAATGATCATTGTTTAAAGATAGCAAAAGCTTGACGCGCTGATTTAGGCGGCTGTGTAAAAAACATGTTTTAATATTTTTCTAAAATCGGTTTTCGGTAATATCTATTAAATAAGTTTATCGGAATTTCAGTATTCATTATTATTATTTTTTTTATATTTCAATATATCGCACAGGTTCCTCTAATGGGGGTTAACTCAAAATTTATAAATTTTCTGTAGAGACAAACAGCTGTGTAATATTTTTTTTATTTTGACAACTGTTCATACATTTCTTGCAAAAAGTGAAAAATTTTCAATTGTCTCTTTTTAGAGGAAACAGTGCGATATGTACGTTATAATTTGGCAAAGTTTGTCTCGCGCTCAAAATTGGCTTTGTGAGACGAGTTGGCGAAAAATTATAATATAACAATTTAAGAACTCTTCTATTGAAAGTATTAAAAAAATGGAAAAACTTTTCAAGAAGCATTTCAATATTATGAAGGCGATAATCTTTAAAACTTTTCTTGTTTAATCCTGCGAACTCAAATTAAAGTGACGAGTCTCTTTTCATTTGAGTTTGGATTACTAAGTCCTGCTTATATATGGAAAAAAGAGAGTTATGTCATCAGCAAACATTACAATTTTTCCATTAAGTCCAATAGTATTAATATCATTTATATAGACCATAAACAGCCAAGGTCCTAAAACCCTTCTCTGTTTTACTCCACAATTTACAGGAATTTGTTCACTCTTTTCTTTCTGAATTTAAAAAAAACTGCGATCTTTCTGTTAAGAAACTTTCAATTAGTCCAACACCAATAATACTATAGTTCGATAATATTTCCAGTTTATCAGTACGTGTACGGTTTTTTATTTTTAGTACTGATTTATGCATAACAAGCAAATCAGTACGCAAATGTACTGATATTTTCATGTATGCACTGTTTTTGTAATGCTATTTTACGTAAATTTTGTTCAGTGTATAAAATAGTTTGTCATATTGTGAAGTTGTTTGATATCAAAAATATTGATATGGACGATTTTGTTTTCGATAAGTTAGTAATACTAAAGGTTTCTGTCGAGACAGTACGAAAGTAGAAAACAATAGAAGAAATATTTACAGAGTGTCATTGTTTTGAAAAAAAATGTATTTATACAATTTTGCCTCGGTGCAAATTTTACAAGGAACTCCAGTTTTGTTTCAAGAAGAATTATAGCATTTTTTTAATTCCCTAAATAAATCCCGCGAAGCTCTACGCTTGTCTACAGGAAAGAAACCAGAGTCTCTAGCGGGACAAGAACAAGCAACCTCGGCGCTGATAGACTAACTCACTACTAGTTATTCTACTGGGACACTCATGATATGATGTTAAAATATAATTTTATATTTAAAAATATCGTGTACTGTTTTTATTTCCAATAGAACTGATTTCTTCTCTTATTTACTGATTTCTCTGATTTTAAATCTGGTAATTTTTATAACGACATGTCAACAAATTACACATGTAGAATTAAAAAAAATCTTATTATGCAAAAGCAAAATGTACACAGAAAAAATTATTGGCAGTTTCTTTTCGATTAATGGTGATTTTTGAATTTTAAAATAAATCTAATAACGTTCTTAATTGATTGAATTAAAAAAAAATTTTTTTTCAATTAAAATTTTACTTGATTTTAAGCTTAATTTTAAGTAAATGTTTAATTGAATTAATCAACTCTGTTGTTTGAATTGAAAACTTTGTTGAAATAATGCTAACACAAACATAGTATAAGAACGTAGATATTACGTTTATTTTCATATAAGTTGAGTGCGCCGGTAGGCTAGCTGGTAGTGAGCTAGACTATCAACGCCGGGGTTGCTGGTTCGATTCCCGCCAGAGACTCTGGTTTCTTTCCTGCAGACAAGCGAAGAGCTTCGCGGTATTAGCTTAGGGAATTAAAAAAAAAATAAAAAAAAAATTTCTGTGTTGTAATCAATTACGTCAGTAATTCATTCAATTAATATATTGATATTTTTATAAATACTTTGTTAATTCATTCAATTAAAAGATTGTTTAATATTAATAATTTTTTCAATTATTTTTGTAATTGAAATATAAAAACTTTTTAATTGGAAAAAAATCACTTTTTTGCAATTTTTGCAAGTTTGAGTAATTGGTATAATCATTTCGGTGATAGGTGCAAAATTAAACAATTTTTTGCTTGTTTCAATTATTTTGGTGATTAAAACCGGTTTTTACTTTTTTCTGTGTATTGAGTAGAAGAGAAACGGTTACAACATTTGACAAGCGGACAGTAAATGTTTATTTTATAAACTTATGTGTTCTCATCTCACCAGAGGTGTATTTTAGAGTAAACATTGGCAATACTACCAGTATAAATTGAAGGTGTTTACATTTCAAATAAATTGCAAAAGTAACAAAAATCGACTTAGGAAATTTCCATGTTGTTTTTGTGAATATCGTATTACTATAACCATCTTTGCTTTTATTTTACTTGTACCATCTGTGTAAACATGAAAAATACTAACAACAGCCTTTTGTTCTTTTTTGTTAAAAACGAAGAGAATTTCATAATATTTTGATTGTAAAAAGTTGAAATACGGTGTATTACCAGTAAACATGGCTTTTGAATATCTTAGGTACATTTAAAATACAACTCTTAATTGAATCGTTTATTTCAGAAACCCGTCAACTCACATTTAAAAAAGGCACACTTGACGGGTTTCTGAAATAAACAATTCAGTTATTTAAGAGTCCAAAATGTCAATATTTAAAGTGCGGAACAGAATTGTTGCTGCAGTACAATGTTACGAATAGCGCTTTAAGCCGTGATAAGTTAAAATGGCAGTTTCAAAGTAGTGTTAACAGAATACGCAGTTGTAGTAGTCGTTGCAGTTGAAGTTAAAGTGCAAAATTTAAAACTTTGAACAAAGACTATAGATTTATAAAGATATTGCACGACCATACAAAGTTCATACATTTTTCTGTCTATATTAATTTTTCTGGTGGATTTAGCCGCTAAATCCACTTGTGAGAGTAAATTACAGTATTTATTATTACTCTCAGAGAGCTTTTCTCACTTATCAGTGTATATGTATGTGCACACGCGTGTGTGTGTATGTATGTGTATACATTGCATTTAAAAAAATACAAACAAACTAAAAGAAATCTCGTTTACTCGTTGAAAACACATTTAAATAATAAAACATGTTTTGTTTGCATCCCATTTATGTGCAAATAACATAGGTACGTTAAACCAAATGTGACAGATTTTAATTGTAGGGCAATAATATGTGTTTTATTGTTGTATAGATGAAATTATATCGATTCGCACCGAAGTTCAAATGCTGTTATTGTCTAAATTTAAACAATTGTAGGCATATAAAAAATAATTTTTCTGAAAGAATAAACTGCTTTGTTCATAAAAGATATTTTATGTTTTCTAAAGCGACAAGGCCACACATTAACATGCCTCATCAAACTCACAATTTTGTAATTGTGTAAGTAATAAAAAACTCATGGTTCAATGTGAATTTGATGATAATCAAAATACTTTTAATTTTTATAAAAATATGCCACCAGTTTAATGTGTATGAACGTAATTTCTTTCAATTTTATTTATTTTTGTTTAAAAATTTTTTTTATTAAAATTGTATTATTTGAAAAATTATTGAATCGTTTCCGCCGAAAAATCCAATTTTATTTATTATTACAACAAATTATTATCACAAATTATGCAACAGATTCAGGCTTTGGAAGTTTGTGTGCTCCTTCCGTCTTACTTTTTGAAGTTTGTAAAATTCTTTTAAAGGTCTGCAAAAATTTTTTTGTACAAGATAAAGAAATGAAAATAAAAAATTTATTGTTGAGCAATGCGTAAATTGTATCAAAATTTTAATTTATTCTTTTTGGTTTGCGTACGTATCTACATATGTCCTAAACACAGTATGGAGATGTTAAATTTACTAGTCCTTATATTATTTCGGAAGCATTACATGCAGTCTACAACTGACATAAAATGCTTAACATGGGATCTTCACCTGACAATTTTTTGTCTTACCAAACGTCAAAGTCTATATAAAAAAAATTTTAAAATTTTTGTCAGCGTTTTATTTTATATGAAGTTTGACGTTTATTATGACAAAAAATTTTCAGGCAAAGACCCCATGTAACTTAAACACTAATATAATGTTAGTGTTAAGTATAGACTCATCATGTTAGAAGTTTTCTCATGTTATAACACGGTTGTTAATGCAAATTTTTTAACAACGCTTTTATAACTTCAAGTTATAACTGCAAGTCATGTCAGTTGTAGACGGGCAGTTACAAATAAGAAATATTAAAAAACATATCTACAAATCATCGATAACATACTGAAAAAGCTAAACATTGTAACCATTAAACTTGTATGAGCCAGCTTATATGAGCAAATATTATAAGAATTAGAAATGTTTCTTTCCTGCAGACAAGCGAAGAGCTTCGCGGGATAGGACAAAAAAATATGTGGATTTCGCTACATAAAATATATAGAATGAAATCCAATAAAATCAAACCCATATTATTAAAATTGTTCGCATATTATAATTTTATTTTTATTTATTTATTTAAAAAGTGTTATATTTTACAGCAACTTAAATAATATTCAACAAATTCAGACAAATAATTATGTATTTTGATGACATAGCCTCGTACACGGATTGTCAAAACATGCGCTCTATTTATCAGATATAATTTTGCAACACATATTAATTTTTTTTGGTAATACTCGTAAAAGTATACGATTCAAGTTTTTAAATCTGAAAAATCGCCAATAAAGCTTTCAGATTATAAAAGTTATTATTAGACTGGAAATAATATGGAATTTTATTAGATATATTATCATACATTTCTCTTTTAGTCGTATTAAAGTGCTTTTCGGATAGATTGATCCACATTATGCAAATTCTGAATCGAATAACACAAAAGCCTTTAAGTGTGATTTCTAATCTCAGGAAATCAAAAGCCTAAAACCTATTTTAATGTCCCTTTCCGTCAATCAGAGAGTACTCACACCCCTGAAATAGAAATCGCAGATATATATGTATGTATGTACAATGAAAATTAAGAATATTTTAATGAAGATGCCGATTGCTTTACATCCAACAATGTGCCAATAGAATTAACATCGAGTCGATATTTTGTTGGTTACATATCACAACGAATATCATGCGTTAAATGTCGTATGGATATAAAAAACCCGCGCAAATTTTGTCATATCCTTCAGAAATGTTTGTTCATGCAAAAAATTGTCAAAAAGAATCCGACTTTGGAGGTTTGTGTGCTCCCTCTGACTTATTTTTTGAAGTTTGTAAAATTGATATAAAGGTCTTTGAAAAAATATTTTTACAAAATAAAGAAATGAAAAGCATAACAAAATTTATTGTTGAGCAATGCGTGAATTGTAGGTACCAAAAATTCAATTTATTCTTTTTGGTTTGAGGAGAATGACGTATGTTATAAACACAGGATGGAGATGCTCAATTTACTACTAGTTCTTATATTATTACGGAAGCATTCCACATGGGGAAACTTACAACTACAAATTATCAAATATTGAAAAAGTTAAAATCTTAAACCATTTAACTTGTAAAGAGCTCATAAGTAAAATTTATAAATACTCATAGTAAATTCGTTTGATATATAAATAAATGCACACATGGTAAGTGCATAACAAAATAATCTAAAAAATGGAATTATAATTCGGTGCAAATCGATGTAGTTTAAGTTTTACAAAAATAAAACAAATACTGTTGCCCTACTATTACACAATCGGTCGCATATGCTCTTACGTAGGTTATTTGCACATAAATTGTTTGAAAATAAAACGCAATCAATTAAAAAAAATACCAAAAACCGGTTTCAACAAAAAAAAAGCACACACACACACTTTGGCTGGCAAAAACAGGTTATTTGCGCATAAATTGTTTGAAAATAAAACGCAATCAATTAAAAAAAATTCCAAAAACCGGTTCAACCAAAAAAAAGCACACACACACACACTTTGGCTGGCAAAAACAGCAAACATGTGTATGTATTAATGCATGTGGTTTCTTGCTCTCTTTAGTTCTCTGAATGTGAGCAAGAAGTTTTTGCTTTCTTGTTACTTCCCCCCGTCATCTATAAGAAGAACAACATTTTTTAAAATTTCAAATGTACTAAGTGCAACATCTTTATAAATCTATAGTCTTTGCTTTGAACTTTGTTGTCAGAGCATTGGTCAACTTGAGCAACTACTTTATTCTGTTCCAGACCTAATGCAAGTTATGTTAAAGTCTGCTTTTATTTCAACTTGGCGTTTTTTTATTTGTTTCTTAGAATTGGCAACACTTATTCGTGCATGTGTTTAAGACAAATAAAATTGTGTTGCATGGATTTATTCTCTAAAATACCCGTTGATTGAAATAAATTTTTTATTTTAATAAAAAAAAAAAAAAAAAAAAAAGATACGAACAGGAGAAAACACGAAATACTGAAAATCAAAAAGAGTAATAACGCCAAAATAAAGTATGGATGGATGGATGACTAAGAAACTTTCTTGGAATTAAGGAACATTGTGCGATGAATTCACTTATTTTCTTTTCTTTTTTATTTATAAAATAAAATAGACTTCCCGTGTAGATTATGGAAATTATGAAAGCGGGTATCTCCTTATGGAAAGCATACTTTACATTTATATAAAATTAATATCTTACAAATGAACATTTTAATGTAAATAATGACAAAAATTTAAAAATAGTAACAAGTGAAAAATAAACGAAAATATAAATTTTTTTATCGTCATTTACCTATTGCAGTTTAAAAATACTATAAAAGTTTTTTTTTTAATTTTTATTTGTTTGTTTTTTTATTGAAAACCTGATAAGATAACTAAAAGTTTTAATCATCAAAACCCTTTTATCTCAGTAATAATGAACCCTAAATAAATGTGCAAAATTTAAAAAAAAATGTCTCTAAAAGTGTGCGTGTGTATGTCTTTAAATGCTGTTAAAGAATTTGTTGTATGAATTTTTTATTTGATTTTTATTTCTTTTTCTGTAATCGAGCAAACGAGTATAAGTTTTGGTTCGTATCTTATCTTGACAACAAACAACATAAATGTTCAAAACCCCACAATGATAAATTCAACTGCAATCATGTTCTTCAGCGCCTTTTATAGTTATTGTTTTCTGGCTGGCCATTTGCTGGATGTATGTTGGCCATAGTGGTTTGGGAATGCGTTTTTTTCATTATTTGCACTTTTTGGTGAAATGTATCTTAAGAATATTGTATTGGAAGAGCTTTGCATAAGAAAACTTTCTAAACTTTTCCTTTTTTTAAGGCAAACAACTGAGCTACCTAAACTATTTTATATATGAAAGTTCTACTACCAATACCGTTCAATAAAACAAACCTACCAATTCATCTGTTAAATAAGATTTTCCGGCAGGCTGATGTTGAGTTCGCATTCTATAGGCAGGTTCCGTGTAAACTATATGAAAATGAGAAAGTTTGACATTTGACAGAATTATACACACGCCTCTTGTTTAGGAGTCGGAAGCTATCTATCCTGCGCTGCATTACTAATAACCAGCAGCATTTACATTCTGGAAAATCTGCCCTCGGAGTAGGCTTTTTAAAATTTCAATTCCAGCGACTTTGCGCATAAGCCAAAATTACCACGTAATACTCAAACTGGTTCCTTGTGACCAGGGCTACTGACCACCGTGTTACCAGATACGATCTCTGGTCAGCCGGATTCTGCTGAATCCAGGTGTTGGTCATACTTGATTTCACCAGAGAATGTAAAAGCTCATCTTCCTTTTAATATTTCCCTACACACACCTGGTAGGAAATGCAAAGCACAATTTAAAATTTCAAAATATTTCCTTCTTCTATTTAAAACAAATACCACAGTAAGCCATAAAACCCTGTGGAATTTGATATTTTACCCCGATTAATATTAACAAAATATACAGAATCGTAGATCTAAGTGAGATCTTTGCTTAATTCCCAATTTTTATTCTTGATAAATACATTGAAATTTATTGTTGGAGGATAAGCTCTATGCGCATTTTACGGGTTGCTTAGGCTAGATCATCAGCAAACACCCTCCCAAAAAAATTTTGAAAAGCCAAAGGTATAAGCAAACAAAACTGCAGAGCAAATGAGAAATACAAACACTCAATGTACTTCCAACTACAATTAATGTTGGGAGAATTCCAATCAATTGTGGTGGGGAATGTAAGAAAAGATAAGCTCACTTGGGTGATTCACAAGGTATCATAAAGTCATTGGTATTAAAATAATAACATGAAAAAATACGACTGCTGTAAACAACCCCCCATAATTCAGTGTGCTATTTTGAATTTAAATCAGCTGATTAAAAAAATATTAAAAAAATAAATATTTTCCTAAAATCATAATATTTTCTAATTCTAATCCATGAATTAATAAATTAAATAAGATCTTTCCTGCCTATTTTCCATTTTTCAGACGCAAACCACAAATAAATTTTATATTGATTGCTTACCAAACATCAGTGTCTTTAGCCGTTCTAATTCGACGCCGCAAATGTTTTGTTGTAAAAATTTCTAGCCGCAGGTTAAATTCGGATGTTAGCCGGTTAAAACTACACCATCAACGGCGACAGCTACAAAAACATAGCCGCTCGGCTCAGCCACTCAGCGCAGGTCTCTTCTGATTAATTACGATGGCACAATTAACATAGCAAGCAAAGTTCTATTCATTTAAGACACGTTTTGTTTACAAAGCAGCAATAATATTTTTAAGCCATTGTAAAATGTTAGTACATGACAATACAACATGATAGCACACCTTGTGAATACCCCAACTGTTTATTGTTGGCATTTTGTTTAAGCTTTGATATCGATGCAAATAAGACTTTTTCCGTGTTTGCAATTCTCATTTTTAAAAAACAACGAAAATAGAAAATTATGTCGCTTAAGCTTTTTTTGCGGTAATGCCTCGATATAATGAAATACATCGAGTTTAATTGGGGAGTAATTATGTGACACCCAACCCTCATGTCTATGAAAATAAATTCCACCCTTTTTACTACGGGCTAATGATCGTTTTATAATGTTTTCTTTAATATTAGCCAGATTGTAGTTTAGGTTATTTTTTAATCGGAAAGTTAAGTCAAATAAACCTTTGATAAGGGGACACACCTTGTTTTAATTTTACTTGAAAAGAGGTATTTAATAAGTTTAAATTCTAGATCGTAGTCGCAGGAGTTTTTGTACGATTATGACAAATAGGTACGATTAATTGTGATAACAATTATAATCGACTCGCAAACTTTAGACATGAAGCTAACCTCAAAATTCTCTTTAAATTTAATATCTGAAAAATATAACTCAAATAATCTCCCAAGTTTAGGAGGTATACACAATATACACTAGCGTTATAACTACCACCGCATAGCCGTGTCGGGCATAAAAATATATTAAAAAATATGATGTCACTTTTCCTCTATCGTTAAAAAGTTTCCGCACCAAAAGTGTTGAAGTTTTGTTTTTATGTATATATTTTTTTTAATAAAACAGGTACTTTTGTCTTGATTCTTATAAAATCTTCAAAAGCAAGCAAATTTTCACAAGTCAAATGCAAAAGTTTGATCAGATAAAATATATTTTCAAAAATACATAAAAAAAATTTATTTATTTTATTTATCCATATTCACAAAAACATTAAATAAAAAACAAAATCTCATTTGCTACACGCAAAGAAAAAACATGGTTGTGGTAAACATATTCTAAGAGCAACATATTATGATAAGATTCATGATTGTAGCCACCATATTACGATTGTTATTAAATCATATTATGACCAAATATGTTCGTAATATAACATCATAATATTTTTCTCTTAATCATATTGTTATCCTGTTAATCATAAAACGTTAAGAAGTTATAATATTACTGTCATGGTAATCATAATAAGTTAAGAAGTAATCATATTACTGTCATGGTAATCATAATAAGATAAGAAGTAATCATATTATTGTCATGACAATCATAATAAGTTTAGAAGTAATCATATTATTGTTATGGCAATCATGATAAGTTTAGAAGTAATCATATTATTGTCATGACAATCATAATAAGTTTAGAAGTAATCATATTATTGTTATGGCAATCATAATAAGTTTAGAAGTAATCATATTATTGTCATGACAATCATAATAAGTTTAGAAGTAATCATATTATTGTCATGGCAATCATAATAAGTTTAGAAGTAATCATATTATTGTCATGGCAATCATAATAAGTTTAGAAGTAATCATATTATGATGCAAAGTGATATGAACTGTTATACATAAATTTTTTACATCATAATATGATACAACTTTAAACATAATATTTTTATTGGACAAAAATACTTATGATAAAATAAAAAACATAATATAGTTACTGTAATCTTTTTGTCGTAGGTCGCCATTATTTATAAATTATTTTATGGAGTTTTCATTATTTTTCTCTTAAAATAACACAAAACTTACCAGTCAGTAATGGTTAATATTTTGCACCAATATTTCACAAATTTTTCCACCACTTTAAGATTATTAAAATTTTTAGCAAAGATATTTTATTTTGTAACACTACAACCCTTTTTTAATGTTTTTTCTTTATTTTTTTTTTAATTTCTTGTTTATTTTAATGGTTATTTTGTTATTTTTTTTTTAATATATTTTTTTAATTTCTTGTTTATTTTAATGGTTATTTTTTTATTATTTAGCCACTCAGTAACAAATAATTCGATATGTTTATGTAAAACACGACACAACTGATACAAAATTATTTTACAAATGGCGATACCAAAATATTATTAGAGTAACGATATTTTGATTGCATCTTAAACTTATTATGATAAATGTATATAAAGTTATCATGCTATGGCTATTAAATATCATGTTATGGCTGTGAGTAATATAATATGTTTTGAAAATTATCTTAATTTATTTGTTAGAAAAATAATTATTTTTCGGTCAACAATACTCAAATTTATAATTGCGATAAACATTAATATGTTTACAGTAACTATAATATTGCTGATATTTAATAAAAATAACAATTATTTGTGTACAACAACAATATATTGTTACAATAAACACAGTGTGGTTGCGGTAACCATGCCCAACCATATTTTTTCTCTGCGTGTATTAACTCGAGCTTTCGAGCGTTACCACTTTTGCAAATTGTTTTTACTGTTAATGGTGCTAAACCAAGGGTTCTGTCATTATCAACAGTCTTTTTACCCGATTTGAAACGTTTTATTACGTCCAATTTTAGTTCCAAACTAATTCATTGTCTTCTCTTTGCACTCAATTTTCTACACATCTTCCTATTAAGAATTAACTTCTTACTTCCTAACACGCAACTTTATTTAGAATAACTTACCCAACAGCATTTTTACACGCAAATAGAAAAATTCTTCACATGTGATTATGAATTCCTCGAAAAATGCAATCGTATGTAGAAATCGAAATCATATCAACGCAAAGCGGATTTAACCAATTTTTAAAAAGCGGATCAAATAGAACCGACGCATATTTACACCTTTTTAAAATTTTAGAAATGTTTACCAAATTTTTACTCCCTTAAACCACTGTTATCCAGCTAAGCTTTAGAACTACAAGCAAAACAGCGGTTTTTTTTATACTACCAACAACTTAAACGATGGTCGATGACTGGGTAAACCAGCCGAGATTTTCCATTAACTTTATAGAATTTAACTGCGTGCTTAACTCGCTGTTTTGTATCTGTATCTGAGTAAAAATTCCTACAATAACAAATAGTACAATGATGATGGTCGATGACTTGTTCAGATAGTCTTAAAACTTGTACGGCTATTTCTGAAAAAATTTACAATAGCAAAACAATAGCAAAAACAAACAACTTTTTTATTATTTTGTAATGAAGGGCATATAGCGGGAATAAATATTCAACAATAAAACACTGTTTATAAACTGCTGATTTATCTAGTTTTAATTTTAAGCGTTTTTTTTTTCATTTTTGCTTTGTATTTGCAGTGCAAAAAGAAAATAAAAGAGTTTTCGCATTAATAAAGATCAAGTCATATGGACAGACAAACCGTCAGTCAGTCATCTGAATTAATTTAATTTACACATCATCATTAATCTTATTCTAAACTTGTAAACTGTATAAAAATGATACTAAAGAAAATAAACTTTATAAAAATATAAATAAAACAAAAAAAAAAGTTATAATAAAAATGTCAACTGAAAAGAAAATAAAAGAAACGGTCTAAACAAATGATTAAGTGCTGTTTGAATTGAAAGTGTTTCAAATAAATAACTCGTATGAAAAAAATATATAAATAAATAAGAAAAAGTAAATAAATAATGATACCATATTTGTCATACTAATATCAATAGTGCATTATAATACCCAACAACAAAGAATATCGGAATTATACTTAATACAATTAATAGCAGAAAAATATCATTAAAACAAAGCAAACCAGATAGAAAGGAGAAAATCCTAAGATAATAATTATTATACACAATTGTTAATTAAACAATAAAATCTTAACTGCGAATAACACTTCAAATACAGTACAGAATTGTTATACAATGGATATAGAATCAGACGATTCCGAGCGTTGGGAAGACTTTTTTGGTAAGTTTGAATCTGATCGTTAAAAAAAATTCATTTTATATATAAAGAAAAATAAATATTTATGTGTTGTAAGGAAATGAACCTGCAAACAAAATTGTGTGGATTGTGTGTATTCCTTCTAAAATTTTTGTGAAAATCCAAATGTCTATATATATATACATATATGTCCCTATTAAAAAATGAGCATTCCAAACAAGTTTAATAAATAGTGGCACAATAACACAAAATAGGGTTACTAGAAAATTCTTGAAAGTTCAGGTTGGTTCCAACTTCGACTGACTGATTTTCATATTGTGGCCTTCTAGAGCCATATGCGTTTAAAGGATTTTTATCATAGTTATTTTTTTCACAAACTATTTTTGTACTGTTAGTTAAACGGAGCCATTCATTACCTACATACATTTTGGAGGAACGCACGGAAGATGTTGAAAATTTTAAATATGGTACCGGTTCTTGACGTGTGTGAACCGTCAAAATAGAATGCCTTTTCTTTTCCCCTCTCTCCTAAAAACTCAAGGCTTGGTGAGACAAACTTGGCGTGTGTGAACCGGCACATGCATTCACACTTGAAACGTCTACTATTTTTCAAATATGAAAAATTGGGAATTTAGCACGTCATAAAGAAATCTTATTAAAAATAAATTTTTTATTCCCAAAAATAACTTTAAAAATGCATAGAAGCAAGCTTTTCCCCAGCAATAAATTTCAGTGTATTTATGAAATTTAGAAAATTGGGAATTTAGCACGTCATACAAAAATCTTTTAATGAAAAATGTCCCCATTTCTGAGAAAATTTTTTTTTGTTTTAATATTTTGTTCTACAAAAGGACTAAAAATGTTTAAAAGAAAACACAAAAACGTATTTGTTATCCATGTTAATTTATAATATAAAAAAAATAAACAAAAAGGATTTGCTGCTTTCAAAACATGTGCGATTGTGTCAGTGATTCAAAAATAATACAGTCAAATCCCGATAATTCGTACCCCGATAAATCGTATTTCCCGATAATTCGTAATAAACTGTCGGTCCCTTGAACAAATCTCGTTAATTTGTAAAATTTCCATACAATTTGGTCCCCTCGCTAATTCGTAATTTTTTTTCAAATAAAATCTTCTTTACCTCTTATAAATCGTAATTGTTTGCTAACTACCACTTATAATTCGTAATAAAAACAACAGAAACACGGAAAGAATGATTTTTAGTTCACCGCTATTTTTTTGGCGTGGGTTTTTGCTTGTGTGTGTGTTTATTTTCTTAAAAATGTCAAAGCGCACTGTCGGTTTTACAAAAACAACAAATTTTTGCGGCCATTGACAATAGAGAAAAAAAATAGACGTTGGTTAAGCGATTTGAAATTGCTCCATCAACTCTTACTTCAATCCTTCTTCAATTTTACGCTAAGTAAATGAATTTGCTATTTTCTTTTATGTATTTATTTTGTATTTTATTTTTCATAATGGTTTTTTTTTTGTTTTTTATCGTTTTAGTAAATAAATTGAAAAACCCCGTGAATTCGTATTTATTTTATTTTAGCCCCGCTAAATCGAAAACCCCTATAATTCGTAAGAAATGGCCGGTCCCTTGCGATTACGAATTATCGGGATTCCACTGTAATATAATTTATTGCCACTTTTCTAGTGATGACACTAAAAAAACGGAAAAGATGTTGATTTTCAGCTCTATGTATTTCTTATGGAAATATTTCAATATCTTCGCAAGTTGATAAGTAAGTGTGAAAAGGCTATTTTAGGCAAATTTCACAATATCTTCGCAAGTTGCAAGTTGATGGTAAATGTAAGATGTTGACAGTGTTAAGATGCTATTACCGACAAAAATGTTGAAAATTAATCTTAAGCAGGGTTGTCAGATCTTTTTTCAACTTGATCACCAAATAGCACATTGAAAATCGCCAAAAATCCTTAAAAATTTATTTTCCTAAATTCTTGGTAAAAATTATTCGCAAAAAATCGCCAAATAAAAGTTTTATATCAAAAAAAAATATTCAAGTGTATTTTACCTCTATTTAAATTTTCCATATTGAACCTTATTCTAGTATAGTGATTATATTATAATAGACAGTTGCAAAATGCTTAACATTTGTGTTTCTGACTTGAAATCGCAAGCAGTTTGGCGACGTAAAATTGCAATACTATTCTAACTAGTAGGGCAGATCGAAAGTAAAAGGCACGAGTTGCGGAACAGCTTAACAGATCTGGCTTCTGCGATTTTTAATAGTGCAATTGTCATAAGAAAGCTGATTATTTTAAAAATCAAGTATGCAAAATGAGTTAGTTTGATGCAAAAAAATCCTTTTTTAGGAGTGATTTTCTATGTGAATATAAGTCAGCATATGGAAAAATTTTGTATTTATTTAAAGCAAAGAATAAATGTCTTAAAAGATGTATTCCAATTGGATATTTGGAATTGAGCTGGAATACTTAAAGTCAACTCAGTCTTCTAAACGAATAATTTTTAAAAAATACCTTCTAAGCCAGATTCGTTTTCGATTCTATCTAAAATTAGGGTTTTAAAAAATTTAAAGTTAATATTTAATTTTTTTTTTAATATTCTAAAGCGGCTCATACACTTGCAATAAAATTGTTCAATTTTACGTATTGTACAAATATACATACATCGCCAATGTGTATGGGATATTCGAAGTTTGCACAATTTATTGGCAACAGTCAAAAGACTTTTGGTTTTTATTGCACAACGAAAAGAAAGTGATGTGTGTTGGCAACATTGTATAATGCTGTTTATGTTATTGCATTTTGTAAAAAAAGTCAAAATGTATAAAAAAAACTGCGATCTTCTCTCCACCTTGAAAAATACGCTTGATACTATTATAAAGAACCGTTTATCAATGCAACGTTTTTCTTTAATTTTCTGATTTCCATTTGCTATTAATTAAACTTTTTTTGCATGCTACCTAGCGTACATTTATTTATTTATTTTAAAAATCTCATTTCATATGAAATCGGAAACGATTCAGTTTTTTAAAATTTATTTTGCAAAATAAGTTTTTCGGTAAAGATCCGATTATTGATAACTTCTGATAAGGAAAATGTGCAAAAATGTATCTGGCAATATTATCAATTTATCACCTAACACAACCGCATTTGAATTGCAATTTTAAAATGTGCTAAAAATTCCAAGAAAAATCTTAGCCAGTACTCAAAATTTTTTCATATAAATATGAAAAAAAGATAAAACGCGTTTTAGAAATCGCCAATTTTTTTTCTTTTGCCTAAAAATCGCCATGTCGCCAAACACAAAATTGCGTCGCCAATTAGGTTTATAAATCGCCACGTTTGGCGAAAAATCGCCACATCTGACAGCCCTGATCTTAAGGACAATTACATACTCAACAAAATGGAGCTATTTTGAATTTTCTAAAATTAAAATAGCTGACCAGTGTTACCACCAGCAAAATTTACAAAGAAGCAAAAACACAACAAACTCATTGAATGAAGATCAATATTAGTCAAACTGTTAAGATTCTAAATGTAATTTTAAATAAATTAACAAAAAAAAACTAAAATACAATTAATAAAACATAAAATAAAACTCCTAAAATAATGAGTTTAGCTTCCACAGTTGGTGGCATATATCTAGGGAAGGTTTAAAATTAAACGAAAAGTTAGCTGTCAAACGAACTGTGATACTGCTTTCAATTTTTTTCTAAGGCACATCATCATGAATAGATTCATGCTTGATCAACGGCACCAAATTATCCAAATTTACTATAAAAATCAGCCATCGATTTTCGCAACATAAGGCAACTTCATGATTAAACTGACGCAACTTATTTTTTTACAAATCAAGGTGATGTGTTGATTAAGAGAAAATAAACTGTCAATTTGACTTCAAGGCCGTGCGATGTGACATCTCTTGATTGACTCGTAAATTGCTTAGCCGTATAACTGAGCTACCTAAAGAAGATCATCAAGAGTATTTTCATGTCAAAACTTCTAACTTTCATACAATTTATATAAAACAAACCTTAAGGTCGCGAAATCAACACCATCCTGTCGGAAATTTCTTTGTTACAGATCCTTAGGCCGGTTTATTTTATTTAAATTGTATTGGCAATCGAATTGTCATGTTTCAATAACGCTCTTATTTAGGTAGCTCAGTAATTGTTATGAGACTCTTACAGAGAGTCGCAAAAGGTTTATTTCGAGATTAAAAGACGAGTGTGTCAAAAAATGAATAAAAAGTAATAAATAAAAAAATTTATGTAGATGTTTTTGTTTTTGTTACTAGTCAGATGATCATCAGAAGATTCTTTTAGGAGTTGTATATCAAACATAATCGTTTAACAAACAGCCTATGCTAGCTGGGTTATATTAAATCATAAGGAAATACATACGTATATAAATTCATACATATGCATTTACATAAATGTTTACATCAAAAATTAAATTATTTTTAGCTTTTTAACTCGAATATTTTATAATATTTTATTTAAATGAATTAGTTTTTTTAATTTTATGCATTTTTATTTATTATTTTCAAGTTTGTTTTTCAATAAAAAATGTGTTTGAAAAAAGTACTCCTTTGCTTGGTGGTCAGTACCATCTCGATTTTTCAATTTTCCATCACTGTACATCGTGAAAATAATCCAGACAGTTTTTGTTTTCTTTATGGTCATCCTTGAATATTTTGTTCGCATTCACATTGACTCTGTAAAACAAATTTGGTTGGTAAATATAAATATTTTATTTTAATTATAGAAAACTAGATCAAATTTGAAGTCGTTATTTTACTAAAAATAGTTCTTTGTAATGTTTAGATTGTGCATACACTGAAAAATGGGGGGACATTTTGAATTTTTTACAGTTTTAAGGACTAACCTTAAATAATTTTGAACATCCTTGCAATTAAAGTTAGTTATCCTGATATACTTACTAATGTGATTCTACTTAAATGAAAGGTCGTTCGGGAAATATTAAGCCAGTAATACAAAAAATGGTAAAAATTATTCAAATATTAAACATCACTGTATCTTTAAAACTACAGCTGCTAGAAAAAAACCTTTTAATCAGCACTCTTTATCGCCACTCTTAATTTAACCAAAAACAATAGACAAAAGAAGTCTGGAAAATATTTGTGTTGACTACTTAAAGACAAATTAAATTAAAAAGTTAAAGAATTGCAATACAGGTGGATTAAAATTGGCTTTAGTTGGTTCTGTTAAAACTTTTGAACGGCGAGACTTAAAAGTCAATGGCCAAGCCTTTTCTTTGAACTGCATTATAAAACCAATTACAAAGTCTACGTACAAGTTTGCTCTTAGTACGATTAGAACTATTTTTTTTTTAACAAAATAAGTCATTCTTAATGTGTGAGTCAGTCATAACACGGGGCAACCCCAACAAAAATAAAAAATAATAAAAATATTTTAATCCAGGCCATAAATTTGATTTTGTGTATAAAATATTTTTCTTTGTTACCGTTTTTAAATACCCTGTAGTAAATTAAATAGTCAGTTGCAGAAAACACTAAAAGTTAACTGTTTTTCAAATGACTACAAATTGGTTTAATTCACATGCAGATATCAACCAAACATATTGCATAGAGGCACACGTAAAACACAAATAAAAGCAAAATAAGTAAAACAAGCATGCCGTGAAGTCAAATGGAAAAAGTATATACAAATTTATAAAAACAATTAAAAATTAAAACGATTCAAATCAGTTTATGTACTAGAAATTATGTAGCGTATTTGTTTAAGGACTATTATACATATGGGGGATTCACAAGGTTGTCATAAAGTTGCAAAGTCGTATGTCTTAAAATAATTATAAGAAATATATATGACTGCTGTGGGCAACCGCTTATAATTTAGATATCTACTGTACAGTTATGACGAATCAATAAACACAGCATTAAAATATTTATTTTGTTTGAAACACAACAATATTTTTTTTAAACAATTGTTTAATATTATTTAGGACATTATGACGATATGACTTGATAGCACACCCTGTGAATCCCCCAATTATCATTTAAAGCAATTTGATGCAAAATGTTCTTAAATATTAATTTATATACAATAATATGCATGTTTGTTCATAGGAGTATATATTTATTTGATAAAAATTATTTCAAATTTTAATAATTTATTATAAACCGACTATACTATTAATTAACTACGAATAGGTTGAACAATAAGTAGTTAGTAGTCAGTTAAAAAGTCATGCAAAGATGGCCAATTCACTACTGCCCATAAAATGCCTATGCTAAAATAATGAGTCGGCGACAAGGAAAAAAGTCACTTAATCAACTAGATGTGGTTATAAAACAACCAGTTTGAAATTACTTAAAAATGTGTTTGACTTCCTACAGGGTATTTTTTATTTACATACATAAACATATGTATATGTATAACACACTTGATCGTTCAGAGCAGGCTTGCCAGAAGAATTCAAATTAAAAGAGTTAATCGATAAAAAAAAAGTGCTAGATTGTTCTACAGTGAAAATCAAAGTGCTACAAAACTAGCACTTTTGATTTTTATTAATATAATAAAAAATTTACATTTGAAATTTTGTGACTATTATTAAAGATGTTCATACTGTCCTGTTATACAACTTTGGTACAAACTTCTTTGCTTGTAGAATCAATGTTAAATTTTCTTTGTCATAATTCATACTACTCATAATTTTGTTAAAAGATTGTTTTAAAACAAAATATACAAATATGCTCATAAGTATTAAAATGAAAAAAGTCTATGTATATAATATACAGTATATTATAAACGTTTTAATTTTTCTAAGCGATTATTGATATCAATATTTGTTGCCAAACCGTAAAAGCGTGCAGAAATCGCTCAAATCGCTCATGAAGTACATTAATGATAAAACTGTAGTAGTTGCAAAAAAAAAACCTTTAATTTTGTTCTATTGAAGTTGCACAACATGTAACACTTTCAGTGATTATAGGCAACATTAGAAAGTGTTACATATGTATATATGCTGTAACACATTTTTCTCAGAAAATAAATCGCCATTAAAATTATTACTGTTTAAAATTTCAATTATGTAATTTTCATCTTCTTCATATACCAACTCAATTTGGTACTGTTCCTTCTCTTATGCGTATAACTGAACATAACAGTTCTGTTGTCATTCTAGTTCTTAGCAAGGTTTATCCAATAGGAGGTTGCATCGCTGAACTTTCTTAATAGCTGATGATTTTTTTCCAATGTCTGAGAAATCATTCATTTGCCTTTCTAGAGCCGGAAAATTATTTGTGTAGTGTGGCGAAATTATTTTTGTTGATAGTATGATCAGATATCCAAACTTCGCTCACGGTATCACAAACAAATTTACAAATAGCAAATAATTCCGGAATAAGAATTGATATTCCGGAATAAGTATTAAAAACAAAAGTGCCAGAATTTGAACGAGCATTTCTGAGTGCTGGCCTTGCTCTTATTTTATTATAGGGAAAATAATAATTTTTAAAGGCATTTAAAAGCTTTTTCCAATTCGTATAAGTATTGCATGTCACACTTATATCACTTGTATTTAACATTTTTAAACAGTTTGATGCGAAAACTTTTACGTGATTTAAAAAAATTAAATTCGACTGTCCTATGCCATTTTTCCTATTTGCAAAAATTGTAAAAAGGTATATGCCTAATATGTATGGATTTCTCTTGATACACTTAAAGAATTGATACTTTATTTGGTTTGGCCTCCAAAAAAGTGCTAAAAATGCTAAATAATTATAAAAATGTGCCAAACTAGCGCTAAGCACTTTTTTCGAAATTCTTAGTGCTAATTCAGAAAAAATGTCCTAAATCTAGCACTAAAAGTACTAAACTGGCAAGCCTGGTTCAGAAGGTATGAACTCAAAATTAAAAAGAAAGAAGCAAAACAATTTTTAATTTTATATGAAAGGCATTTGAAAAAGATATTTCCCACAAACCGTTTTGGGTTAATATGAATATGGTTTTATATTTATATATTTAATATACAATCAGGCATTTCAGGGCCCTGTTCCTCAAAACTACAAGTCACAAATCTACAGGTCAAATACATTACAAAAAGAAACAATTGTACAATTTTTGTTTCAAATGTATTTTACTTGTAGATTTGTAACTTTTAGTTTTGAAAAACAGGGCACAGAACGTGTTCTATTGCGTCATGTTAGTTGTATTTGCTTAAATATTATGAATTTGAAACTCATAAAATTATAGCTAATACAAACAATATGACACAAAAGAACACTTTGCAAATTGCTTTTAAATGTTAACCTTTGAACATTTTTGAAATTAAAATAAATTGTAAAAAATCTTTTCCAGAATTACGATTAATTTAAAGCGTAAGGCAACTAGAATATCTGGACATAGCAAAGCAGATACACACAGAAAAATATACCAATCTTAAATTAACATGGCGCAATATTGATTGAGAATAATTCGAAATTTCTGCAATATGGATTTTACCTTCCTTAACTTTAGGTATTTAAAATTACAAATGTTAAATTAAAACTGTTCAATATTGAATCCATAAAATTCTGTTTTACTGGTTTTGTGTAGAAACAACAACATAACTAGAAAAAGAAAAATGTTTAAAGTAAGAAATAATAAAAAGAAGACAAATTCCCGTATTCTTTTTGTTAAAAATATTTAGCTAAATACACCAAATTTTCAAAGCAGAATGATGACGACAACCATATCGGGCTATTCTGCTGGTAATTTTTTTATTGTGAGTGCTTCTGTAAACAAAAGTGAAACATGTTTTAACATGAAAATAAATAATAATACTCTTTCGCTCTTGTTCCTGGGGTAAGTGTTTATTTAAACTTATTCTAAAATATCTTTATCTTCGGAGCTTCTTATCGCTGTTATTTCACACTCTAATCAAATTCATTCTACATGAAATTCACGTTGTTTTAACTTGCAATAACGTTTATATAAAGTGGTTCGTAGTACTATTATTTAAATATCAATATCATTTTGCTCTAACTTTACTGAATGTTAAATTTACGTGAGTTACAGCTAATTTAAAAGAAAAAATGTTGTTTGCTAGTTAATATAAAATTATGTTAAATTAACATGAAGTAACTATGAAGTAAAATAACTATCGAAAAATGTAAAATTAAATTTGTTTTCGAAGATTTTGCATAGTTTTTTTCACTTTGTATGTCTTTAAGTCCATATGGAGCGTTTTTTTGAACTTATGTTCTAAATGATTCTAAGATTGTTGAATAAAAAGATTAACAGTTTCATATAAATGTCATAATGCATTTCAACCCAAATTTATAAGACTGTGAAAAAACTAAAAGTCATAGACAGCTAAAATTATCAAGAAGAGTTGTAAATGTTTTTGATAAAATAAAATGTACTTCAAGGATTAAGCAATGACAGAAAATTTTTATTGTGTGAAAAAGCAAATTTTCACTAACTAACATTATAAAGTTGCATAAAAGTTAACCTCCCCACTGGTGCTGGAGCCTTAAAAAGTTTCTTCTCCTACACATATTTTTCGCGTACATAAACATGATTTATGGTTCAATTAATGTTTGATGATCGTTTGGCCATAGAATTAATAACACCACCCATTGGAAATAAAGTTAACCCCAATACATTTTTAATGGATTTAAGAAGCTGAAACATAAAAAAAAACTTGTAAAACAAAAGAAAAACCAAACCGTGTCTTCAAAAATAATGAAATAATATTATATTTTTAGCAGCCAACCGTGATTTTGATATTCATATGAAAGTATTTAGTAGAAGCATGTCGATATTTTAACAACCCCATCAAACCCCTTAATTGTTGTTGTTCCTTTTTATGATGATGGAGGATTGATCAAAGTTCGTTGTCGACTAAAACCTGTTTGACTTCATACTAGATTAAAGTTGGTCTCTTTGCTTGAGTGAGACAAAAGTGATTATTACACAATAACCTGTTAGACACTAAACACAGCAGCCAGCAGCGGCAACAGTCATTCCATCCCATGCCAGGCCGGGCCAATACAGACACATACACACACAAGTCAAACTGCCAGTCAAGACATTTCATACTCTCACACAACCAGCAAACAGTCATAATTTAACAATACCTTTGGCAATTCAATACCAATAATTTGTATTTAGTATTGGCCATAACTAATCGATATAACTAAATTTTCATAAAACATACAATTTTGTTTGCCGTACTTCCTTTTGTTCCCCATCCACGTACAAAAAATCGTACAGCTAGAAATTTGGATCATTGACATTCTACTACACGTTGTTTAATTAAGACTGGTTGGACGGTTGCTGATGGTGATGTCTGTCGATGATGATGAAGTTGGTGATGGCGTTGAGTGTAAAAAAGGGTGAAGAGCAAATAATTTTTAACTGTGTGGCAAAAAATTGTGTATTTTCATATTTTTACCGCAAACGATGTTGACAATTTAGTGATTTTGACAAGAAAGATAACTAAAAAGTACCTATTTGTAGTTATGAAAGGAAATTTTGTTTTTGATAACTACTAGTCCCAGAGTGATATACATACGTAAAAGGTGTGCTTTTACCTGAATGAGAACTTTTTACTATAATCTGGTAGATAGTTTCATGGCATTTATTTTTAAAATGTAATTTTCGGTCACAACGAGTCTCATGGTCCATTCGTTCTGTCAACTTTTTGTTACTACTTTTTCCAATATATCTGGGTGTGTGCGTCAGTGGTGATTGAATATTGCTTCTAAAGCTTTAATAGTTGCTGGTTTGCCGACATAAACCAATGACTTAACATAGCCCTATAAAAAGAAGTGCTGAGGCGTTAAATCCCATGCACTAGGGGGCTACTGAACAGGACTACTTCTAGAAATAATGTTGTCACCAAATTAATTTTGCAATAAATCGACTGTTAAGTGCGCTGTATGGCACTCTGCTCCGACTTGTTGAAACCTTATCTCGCTGATGTTAAGACGATTCATTGTTGGAAACAAAATTCAGTCGGCATGGCACGATAGCGCTTGCCAATCACCGTGACGGTGTAAAACAAGTACGAGTGCTATGTTCGGATATGCCAAATCTTATATTCCCTTTACCATGGTATAAAAAGAACAGAAAGTTGTATAATAAATTCATATACATATAGGTACGTATATTTTTAACTTAGATTAACCCGAGATTTGATTCCTTTTACTGGTACTGAACTATTTGGTATTTTTATGGGAGGTACCAATCCCGCTTATCCACTAACACCTACTTTCTGCAGGATTTGATATATTGATAACCCAGCAACATATCGCACTTGTTCAACAATAGTGTATTAACTCAAAATTTTTCTCTTTTCTTTTTTTGGGGAAAAAAAATGAAACGTTTTATATGTATTCATATCTAACCGCTGTAAAAATATAATGCTATTTGGTTTACTTTTTGGTAATGAAACGGTTGGTTTAAGAATTCGTTCGCACATATGCGTTTTATGTAAAATTAAAAATTGGTTTGCTTCTACTGAATTTTTTAATTTTGAGTTAATACACTATTGTTGAACAAGTGCGATATGTCTACCAAAGTGGGACAATTTTTATCTTACCGTTCTTAAGAGATAAATAAATATATTTTTTGCCACGCCCATTTCTCCAATATCGCCCACACTTCGGCGGATGTTGTTTATTGATAACCCAAATTATTGAACCTTATTCTGAAACTTTGGATCGTGCCCTTCTCCAGATGTAAAAAAAACTGAAATAAAAACAATAACAATGGAATTATGGGTTAAATAAAAGGAAGTCGTGGTTCTTTGCCTATTTCTCAGTCATTTATGTACCAATCTGCCTGAATTTGAATAGCAAACTTTAACGGAATATATGTAACATACATATGCAATAATCTAGTCCACATAATTTCTGGGGTTTTCGGAAAGCCCATTTCAACCTGCACACGGACAGACAGACATTGTTGAATCAGCTTCGCTACTTGTATACATATTGTATGTATACATATACCCTTTTACCTTCGGTGAAGGGTATAAAAAAACTACAAATGAAAATATATGACAGATGTTTTCCTACCATTGCCAAATACGTTATAAATCATACAAATCACGTACAAAAGATACGCCATCTGTTTTAAATTCCGCATTATAATATTTTCTTTTAATAATAAAAATTTGCGAAAAATTTTTGGCATACCCTTCAGATCATTTAGAATCGAATACAATCCTGCTACAAACTTATATAGAATAGTTATAATTAAAATGAATATTAAAATTAAAATAGTCTAGAAATTGCTTTACTTATGGACGTTTATCGGAACTTATTAGTACTCTGCGCTTTTTAGAAAACAAATACTTTCGTCATTGTACCGGCCTTTCGTGTATAAAGCCAAGCTAAAGTCAAGTCATTTGTGTTGCATCTGTCTGAATTACCGGATGTTAACGTTTGAAGGGTAATTTCCGTTTTCTCCAAATACCTGCTGTTTTTCTTTCTTTGATTAATTATGTTATATTATTTAGAAAACTTATATTTCCTTCATTCTACCGGCCTTTTGGCTAGGAACTCATGCTACTGATATGTCATTTATGTTACATCTGTCAAATCTACTGGATGTGAACGTCTGAAGGGGGCTTTCTTTTTTCTTCCAAACACCTGAATTTCATTATTTAATACACATGCGATATTAGAAATTTAAAAAAATTAATATTATTAATAAATTTCATCTATTGTTTGTTTAGGATAGACTTAACAATTTTTAACCACTGTTTACCCGATATAAACATTAGAAATATTTATTTTTTTAATGCAAAGAGTCACAGACTGACTATAAAAACTATTTAATATTTAAACAAAATCCTACTCAATGTATCAAATATCGTTTTGAAAATGTTTATTTTCTTGTTCCCTCTTACAAACATTTAAATCAATTAAACTATTTCACTTTGATGTTTATCTCCTCATAAAGCAGTGAAAAAAGTTGTCGGGAACCGTTGCACATGTGTGAAATTCCATCTACAATCAACAATTTTCATAAAAATCTACGATAAATGTATGCATAGAGGTTGTAATAATAAAACTTTGTGGGCATAGGAAATGGTGACAACATTAGTGGTTTTTATGCTCAATCAAGCGTTTTCCCTAGTTTTACACGAATATACTAGTATTGAGTAATTTTACCACAATTTATCATTAACATCTTTCGAAAAACATTGTATTTTTAACAATTTTCGTTGCGCTCCTTGTTTTTTTTTTGGAAAAAACATAGAAAATAATTTTGTCGTTTGGTTGTTTTGAGTTTTCAAAATCATAAATCTACATGGCATCGTTTGTTAAATTGCATATACACGTACAAACATATGCCAAAGTGTGTATCTACATAGATATAAATATATATTTATTTTTTTACTCTGCACCACCACTAGTGCTGAATGAGGGTATAATAAGTTTGTTATTGCATGTGAAACTTTGTTAATATTCATTATAAAGGCCCAAATAAACTGATCAAACTACTCATCAAGCATTGTGATAGTATTAGTGAAAATGTGTTTGGATGTGTCACACCGACGATGCTGGGTTTAAAATCAAAAAATTTAGATATGACGGCGACTATTACGTCCAGCACACGTACACGAGTATATTCGCCTGCTGGAAAAGCATTTGACAAGTGCATTTGGACCGCACGTAATATTCGCCGTCATATCTAATCTTTTTGATTTTCTATCAAGCATCGTCGGTGTGACACATACAAACACATTTTCACTTATACTACCCCAATCCTTGATGATTGTTTTGATAAGTGTATTTAGGCCTTTAGACCCCATAAAAATATATATTCCGGGTGCTGAAGTAATTCTAAGTTGATTTAGCCATTTCCGTTTGTCTTTATGCCCGTCAGTTAAAAACACGCTCAATATCGAAAGATTCAAAGAACCAAATTGGTGTCAAACTCTTTCTAATTCCGTTTTAGATTCAAATGCAGCACAACCGGTTTAGTGGGAAAAGAGTTATGAACCTAAATTTGGAACAACCTTCTTAAAAAATTTATGTTTTTGTTACAAAAAATAGCATATATTACTAACGGAATGCAGAGGTTTTCATTTAATTTTACACAAATTGGTTCTACATGACTGCAAATCATACTTTTAATTTTCGTACGGGTCGGTCCATAATTTACAATAGGTTCCATACAAAGCCACCTTTCGAAAAACATTTTAGTACGCCTTAAGCCGCATTCAATACTAATGTGGCATTAAAATTTGGTCTGTCATATTTTTATACAATAAGAAACCACTTCGTCAAATTTCGTAGAGTTCGTTCCTTAATTAACCATAGCCCCTCCTTTAAACACACTTTAGTACTCCTAAAACCGAAACGAATCATGATATTGCAGTAAAATTTGGTATGAAATTGTATCATAAGAGTTGAAACAACTCAGGCGAATTTCGTGAGGGTCGGCCCATAATTTACCATAGGCCCCATATAAAGCCAACTCTAGAAAATCATGTTAATACACTCATAAAATATTACGTTAACTGATTGTGGGTTATTAAATTCGTTTTCCGTACTGTTAAAATTTAATAAAAATTTAGTAATTTTACGAATAATTTTATTTTTTAACATTTATGTTTGTTATGTTTGATTTTTGTCGGTTAAAATATATTTTTTATAAGTAAAAACTATTCAATTTTAAGGAATATGTATGCTGTTTAATAAATATTTTTATAAAAAAAAGGTCGAAGAAATATGATTATAATTGACTGTTTAATAAATACAAAATTGTAAAATTAATGTGAAACTCGTCTCACTAAGCCATCTTTGGCGCGGGACAATTGTTATTTTAATTATTTTGTGAATAAACAAACTTACAACAAAAAAAAAAAAAAAAAAAGAAAATCATTTGTTTTTAATGATATGTAAATGACCCGTTTTTAAAATGAATTTGAAGTTGTTTAAAATGAATTTTCGTTTGAATTTAACTACATAATATTTGGAGTGTACTACTAAACCCGTAAAAAATATAGATTTTGTTGTAAAATTGGTACAATTTAGCTTTATATGGCTAGAAATAGCACCATATAGTTTTGTGATAATCGGTCCATAATTTACCATAGATCCCATGCAAAGCGACCAACCGAAAAGCAATTTTAGAAGCATAAAATTATAAAAACATTTTCACTGCTGTATTGAAATTTGCCCTATTTTTTTAAAAATAGAAGTCACTCCACCGAATTTCTTGATGAACGATCTATAATTTAAAAAGCCTAAAAAGTGTTTGCGAAAAAAATCGTGATGAATTATAATACTGTAAGGTATTTTATAGATATCCACACACTCCTGAAATATTCGAACTCTCGGTGAAGGGTATTAAAGATTCGGCATACCCAAATTAGCACTCTTACTTGTTGTTTTTGTATTTGAAGTGTATTTTTATTTTTTTGAAATATTAAAAAAAAAACACCAACAATATAACAGCAAACAACTAACCATATGTGTAAAAATGTTTCCGAACAGGTTTTAAGTTGCTTTCGGTTTGATGCAACCACCGCAACAAAATCGACTAAAAAATAGGCCCACGCATATTTGTCGAGTTTTTTGTTATTTGTTTTTTGTGTTAAATAAGTACCTAAATATTTAAAACGCCATGCGCACCACACACTGGCAGTTCGCTTTATTTATACTGTTTAAAAAAAAGAAAACATTTGCATTTTAAGAAAATATTTAAAAATATTTCTTCGGTTTTAGTTAATTTTTTAACAAACTTCACAAAACCCTAATTAGTGGCGCTAATTGGTCAATGATCACTTGCATTAAAATTTCGTTAAACAAATAAAACAAAGATATTTTTAATCCAAAACCCTCCAGAAATTAAACAAAAAATATGAAAAATATTAAATATTCGAGTGAGTGAGTAATGTGTTTTAAAGAAAACAAAATTCAACATTAATGTAGTACGCTTCAATGTCAATGAAAGAAAAATAAACTTTTTTCATATTTCGTCTTTTTTTCTGTATTTTTTTGGTAGTGATTTCTCCTTTGACTACGAGTACCAGAAAGTAAGTAAGTAAGTACCAGCACACACAAAAAACTTACATACGTTTTTATATACATACATACATATTTACATTTAAACAAACAAACATATGTGTATCTTAGAAAATCTCAATACAATATTTCATGGTCTAGATGATTATTAATTTATTTTTTTTCCTTCCTCTTGGTTTGTGTAGATCCACTGCAAGTCTCACGATATTTTGTCCAGTTCAACTTTTTAAATTTTTTAGCTTTTTTTTCGTAATTTTTGCTTTGATAACATAGAGATGTGAAATTTCATCTTTGTTGTTTGAAATTTTTAGACATATTTCGTAAATGTTTGTTAACATATTGCAATCATGCACGGTGGGTCAGTGAAAATTTTTTCATGGGCAATTGACCATTTAGTAAATTATAGAAAAATATTGGTTTTTAAAGGCAACATAGTGTGAAACTTCAATTGTTTTTAAATAACGAACAGAAAAAGAAAATAAAAACAAATAAGAAGGTATGGTCGGTCAAGCCTGACAATGTGTTACCCTATACTATAGTATATTCAAACAAATTTTGGAATTTTTCTCTATTTGCGGCCTATGAGCAATCATGGACCCGACAAAAAAAAAACTTGTGTAATGAGGCTAAGATTCATATAAGAGTTTTTTGAGCTGAATATTATCTAGATATCAACATCTATATTAGATTCTTTCATCTTAAAGAATTTTAAAAAGGGGACCTATTGTAAGGTTTTAATTTAGAGGTTTCAATACCGCCGGATTGGCAAAGCTGTCAGCTGTTAAATAACTGTATTCGGAAGTGTTATTGATTGAGTGAAAGATTTTCTATTTACGAATATGGATCGTTTAACAACCGAAGCACTCGTAAAAATAGCAAAAACTAACTAAAAAAGTGGGAGTTCAAACGTGGACAAGCATAACGGGGTGATTATGGTCGACATAATCGACGTATTGTGCAAGGAATTGTCAAGATTATAAGAAAGTGACTTCAGTGACTCTATTAAAACAGTTGTCGCCTAACTACCTGACCATTCAAGGAGGTTCATGGCCATTCCGAAGTAAGCGAATTGGTTTACGAAGAGCCAAACACTCGCCTTGTTGCCCAAACCTGTTCCGCTATGCATCCATGAATTGTCCGCGATTGATTAGCAACGAAACGTTCCGTTTTCCTTAACCTGTTGACGCGCCCGATAAAACTTTCAAAGACTATCACTAACTTATTTTATCCTAATAGTACAAGTTGTTTGAAAATAATAAGCTTTGACTTCAAAGTGATTTGCGCTTTTATTTAGATTGACGTGTAAGACTCGTTAGTTTTAAATGTTGAATATAAAATCAAAATCGACAATAGTCCAGACAAAAGGCTAGTCGGTAGTCTTGGCTATAGCCCATTTAGTATTGACTATAGCCAAGTTAATAGTCGATTTGGTCCAGTCAAATCTTTCGACTTTGGTTTATTTAATACTCTCGACAGTGGTGTGGCCAATACTACCGACTAAAGTGCAGTCAATAAACTTCCCTATTCAGTTGTCCTGTCAATATTCTTTTTATAAAACCAATCTGTAACCTTGACTATAGTTTAGTCAATAGCCTCGGCTATATTCCAGCCAAATATCCAGACTACCAAGCTGAAATAGTAAAGCAGTTTAGGTAAAAATCCTGAAATGCTTTCTTTTGTTAAATGTTATTTTGAATATAATTTAAAATCTAGTGGATTTGCAGGTGCTTTATTTTAAAATGTCGATATTTCACAATAGGCGCCTTTTCACCCCCTCATTATTTAACTCACAGTTGTGTTTAAAGACCTGTGTGGGGTTCATTGCACATGTTTTTTTGCTATATTTAAAAATATGTATTTAAAAACATTTGCTTAAGTATTACGACTAAATAAATGCGGAGTTATAATGGAGTTCTAGGATGTTGCTAATTTGCAACAAAAGTTGCCGGTCTTTTGATAATAAGGACTTTGTAAAATGTTTAAGAAAAATATTTTAATTAATTACACTATGCTAGTTGAAAAAACAGACAAGCGGGGCACATGGCGTTTTAACATAATTCGGGGACGCTGAATCCAGTGGTGGCCTCGGTTTTTTCAGATTGGCTCTGGTTTTCGAAATATACCGTTATTTCGAAAATGGAGGAGGTTGCACAACATATATTCGCGTAACTCAAAAAAGGTTTAGTTTATTTAAAATACTAAAAAACCGAAATTCCGCAATAAAATTTCATTTCATAAAAGTAAAAACTCTTTTTCTAATATGAGTAGTCGTTATTTAAAAAAAAATTTATGTTTTTATCAAAATTACAAAATTTTTGTTTGTTAAAAATTCACACAAAATTAAAAAATGCGGCTAGGCTTCTAATATTTTGCAGACTTATAAAAAAGGAGCTACAAAGAAAACAAGTCATAAATGATTAAAATATGTTTGCAACTTTTGATTTTATTCACAAAAGTCGACAAATTTTAATTAATTTAAGAATTTCATAAAAAAAATGGTGATAAATTTGTTGACTTTTGTAAATAAAATCAAAAGTTTAAATAATTCGCACCAACAATGCACTAATCCGTCTGACCCACCGTATTAATCCTTGTGTTTAAATATTGTATGAACAACGATTTGTTATGATTTGTTTAGTGAGAATGCTTGCCTGCCTACATACACATTCATGCATTCATCCATACAAATACGAACAGCATTCAAGCGAACAAACGGACGAACACAACACAAATTGTACGAATTACAAATAAACACAACGTTATCATGTTGCACATGAAGTAAATGTGCGAATAAATACTAGAGATATGATGAGTAAATGTTAACCATTACTCTTTTATGGAGCCATGGAACATTAGTTAATCGACGACATAGATTGATTGACAACCTGTTGCGAAAGGTGCTCCAACCATCCAGCAAACCAACCACATTTCATTAAAGTAACAAACATTTTGTGATCGCTAAATGAACAGAGAGAAATATACACACAGAGGGATGGACAGACAGTGGGACAGACATGAAAACAAACTTACAGACACCATTCAAAATCGTAGCAGACATTCTACCACTCACCATTTCGTTATTCTTGGGATGGTACTTATACCGATCTCCTGCCGTACACATATTTGGCTTGGAAAATGCAAATGGAAAATTTCCATCATTTGTTTTAGTTAAGAAATTGTGCTAGATTTTCTTAGAAATCTATAAGTTTGGATTTTTGCTGCAACTTCTTCGCAAATTTACCTTTAAGACATACCCATACAGCAATAAAGCAATACAAAGAAGTATGAGTACAAACAGGCAGCGAAGTGTACATGTTGCTACCATAAAAGTTATCATTTTTTTCTCTCCATGTATATAACACGTATGTATGTATGTGTTAAAATAAGTATGTATACAAATCTATACGTTAAGAGTTATTTTTAATTTTGGATTTACTGTGCTTTTATTTGCAACATAAACTTAAAACGAAATAGAAAAAGCTCTTCGTTTGTATTATATTTTCCTACCATTAGTCTCTAAGGAAAACATGATTTATAACTACTACAAATGAAAAGACTAGTTGCAGCAACATTCCAATTGCTGCTGGAAAAAATAAAACATCCACACAAACACTCATCATTTTAATGGGTATGAAAAAAGCCGGTAACATCCACCAACCATTTAAAGTATATGAACCAAACGATCCAAAAAACATTGCAAGTAATTTTGCAGGCAGCCAACCAACCAGCCAACCATCCATCCCATGGCCTCAATTTCCTTGTCATTCGGTGTTGACAGTCGCATAAACTATAAAATTCAGTAGCTACTTAAAAAATACCTCTCAGTTAATGTGTCAATGATTTCATTAGAAGCGTAACAACAAAAAAATTAAGTATTTAAATTAAAACTTTGTATTAAAGAAAATATTTTTGAGGTTTTTTTTTTTATAAATAAAAATTTCAATGCAAATTTGATTTTTAAGGACTTTAACTTAATACATTTTTGTAAATTTTTATTAATGCGGTACTTTGAATGCCAATTGCTACTTCAACGAAAATCGTTCATCAAGACAAATTATTTGAGGTGCCAGATGAGTAGTACATCTTATTTAAAATCGTACAAGTTCCTTATATAGACAGGACTACAGCCTCCTCTTTAATCTGCAGTATAGTCTTGGCTATAATCTTGACTAATTTTGCCTATAGTCTTGAACATAGTTTCGTCTACAGTTTTGACTATAATCTTGTTTATAGTCTAGTCTAAAATCTTGACTAAAGTCTCGTTTAAATTTTTACTCTTGACTTTATTTTCTGTACTCTTGACTACAGCTTCGTCTATAGTATTTAATATAACTTTGTCTGTAGTCTCGACCATAGTCTTGTCTATAATCTTGACTATAATATTGTCCATAATCTTGACTATATTCTTGTTAATAATCTTGACTATAGTCTTTTCTATAATCTTGCATAAAATCTTATACATAGTCTCGTCTATAGTATTGACTAAAGAGTCGGTTAAAATCCTGCTTATGTTGACTAAAGTTTTGTCTATTGTATTGCCCATAGTCTAGGCGAAAGTCTTGACAATAGTCTCGTCAATAATCTTGCCTATAGTTTTGAGTAAAGTATTGTTTATAATTTAGAATAAAGTTTTATCCATAGCCTTGTCTTAAGTCTTGTCTATAGTTTGTATACTTTAAACTTTAAGTTTAATTTAAAATACAGTTTTGTCTATAGTCTCGACTATAGTCTTGTCTATAATATTGACTGTAGTCTTGTATATAGACTGGTCTTAAATCTTGACTATAGTCTCATCTATAGGCTTGACTGACTTTAGTCTAGATTATAACCCTGACTTTAGTCTTGTCTATAATCTTGACTATAGCCTCGTCTAAAATGTAGACTACAGTCTCGTTTAAAGTCTTGTCCATAGTCTTGTCGAAAGTCTTGACTATAGTCTTACCAATAATCTTGTCTAAAGTCTTACCGTAAATATTGAATACAGTCTTGTCTTAAGTCTTGACTATAGTGTGTATACTCTTTATTATAATTTCGCCTTGAATACAGTTTTGCCTCGTCTATAATCTTGACCATAATCTTGACTAAAGTCTTGTCTGTAGTCTCGTCTAAAGTCTAGTCTTCTCGATAATCTTGACTATAGTCTTATCTTGACTACAGTCTTGACTTGACTTTAGTCGTGACTATTGTTTCATGTATAGTCTTGGCTATAGCCTTGTATGAAGCCTTTACTATAGTTTCCTTTATTATCTTTCGTTTCGTTTATAGTATTGTCAATTGCCTCACTTAATCACATAAGTATCATCTAATTATAGTCTGGAATATATTCTCGTCTTGACTTCAGTCTTCCCTATTATCCTCTATATATGCGCGGAAATATAGTTTGCTATAGTCTCTTCTGTAGTCTTTATTATTGTATCGCCTTGTCTTGAATATAGTCTCGCCTATGGTCTATAGTTTACTTCAGTCTCGTCTATAATATTGAATATAGTCTCGTTTATGGCCATTACTATAGTTTCGTTTATAATCTTGCTTTAGTCTTGCCTATAGTTTTGTTTAAAGTGTTGTCTATGGTCTCGCATAGAGTCTTCACTACAGTATCCTCTTTAATCTGAAATATATTCTGGTCTAAAGTCTATCCAACAGTCTTGTCTATAGTCCTCACTATACGCCGGTCTACACCCAGAGTTTAAATATGGTCACCTCCACAAAACTATTTTTAAAGTATGAAATTATGAAAACATGTTTAACACTTATAACAGCATGGTTGGTTTTCAACCAAAGAATGTTGCTCTTTGAAAATACTATTGTTAATTTTAAAACAAAATGACAATAATATGTTTAGAGGAAAACATAATATGGTTGTGGCTTTTGATGGAGGACTAATTCAACCATAAACTGGTTGTCGGTGAAAATAATATGGTTATATTAACTAAATATGTATGTCTAAAATTTCCTTTAAAAATAGTTTTGTTGGAGGTGCCATGTTTTTTTCTCGGAGTGTATACGAATGGTAAAAGTATGGTTGATTGTTTTTTTTAACATTACTTTTTTCACGATTAATTAAATTTTGTTTCTTTTTAACAATTAAGTGTTTATATAATATTATATAATGTCTTAAAAAAATAAAGCTTCAACGATAGACTTAAATATATTATGGTTGCCTTAATTACATTATTGTCACCGGCAACCATATTATGGTTATATTCATCCGTCCAAAAGCCAAACCCATATTATGGTTGTATCCAAACTGTTTACTTTTGTCCGAATTCTGGTAATTTTGTTACCATATTGTGGTTAATTTTGAATATAATATGGTTAATTGTCACCATATTATAATTGATTTCTTGCAAATTGTTGTTCCTTTTTACCATATTATAATCGTATTTAATCATAGTATTGTTACCAGCCAACATAAACATTTTAAAAATCCAACCATTGTAATGTATGCGGAATGAAATAAGGACTGATTTTCAATCATCAATGCAAAAATAAAACGAAATGTAAAATAAAGACAAAATATGGTTAAAATAACGGCACTTTCCCTATAACTTTTTGGCTAGAGATCAGTTCAATAAATTGATAATAAGTAGAAAAAATATGATAAAAGGAATTAGAATTTCGTAAGTTGATTTGTAAATTTTGTAAAAATAATCCTCATTAAGGAAAATTTTTGATACAATGCAACCAAACTCGAGTTATGTTGAAGGTAGAAATTGCCGGCTATACTTCAAAATCTTACCACGTGTTGGCAAATAGATGAAGTGTTAAAAATTAGAAGTACGTAGCACATACGAGAGAAGTCAAATATATAAAGAAACCCGTTCCAGCAGTCTCATAAAAGAGTCAGTTATCATCAAATATCTAATACGGGTTTTGTTACAAAATTTTTTTGCTGCAAGCTGGCCATGAATTGTTTCATGGATGATGAGAGCTTCTCTACGATGGTCGCTCATGAATGGATACCAATTCAAACTTTTTAGGCGAATTTGAAAAGATATTTCTATAAATAGGGATAGAACCAAGAAACCTCGGCTGTTTTATCACTCAAATTAAATGGATGTTATAGAAAATGCACACAGAGATGATTTAAGAAGCTATCCGTAGGGTACCTCAAAATATTAAAAAAGCCCATCGATGTGGTTAGATTACTTTTTTTTAATCAAGTTTTAGTTGTGTGTTTTAACATTTGCATATTAACTGCTAATGTGGCAGTCCATATTTAATTCCGCATACGTTTTGTTGCTCTTAGAATATGGTTACCTCGAACAATATTTTTTTCTGCGTGTATAGTCGTGAACAGTGTTGCCAGAAGAAGGGTAAAATCCTTACATGTAGTTTTTTGTGATACTAAAATAGAACCGGACTGATTTTTTATAATCTTAAAATATAGGGATTTTTCGGCATTTTTTAAGGAAAAAATGAAAAAAAAAATTTTTTTTAGTGATATTTTCTTTTTTAAACCCGAGTAAATTTTAAAATGCGCATAATGCTTTTTTTTAGCAGAGCACAATGTTGTGCTACATGTAGTAGATCAACATACAAATTCGAATAAAACTAATTTTTTAACCAATGTTTTTTCTTCTATTTTAATGACAGTATCTAATGCATAAGAATTTTTGTAGGGGAAATTTTTTCAACGGGAAGGGAAAAATTGCATTTTTTTTAGCAGGTGTAGGTATTTTTTCGTAAAATCTACTGGCAACACTGGTCGTGAAGATAGTCTCAACTTGACTATAGTATAGACTATAGTTTTCACAATGCTCCTATCTTTTTTTTAATGATTTTTGGTTAAATATTCTCTTCAACAGGATTTTAATACAACTTTATTTAAAAGCAAAAATATGTTCTAAAGTTTTAAAATCTCTTCACCACAACGATACACTTTCTTTTCGATATAATTTTACTTGACTATTATTTCATTTGAATCATGTCAATTTTTATCTATCGCTTTTTTCTATTTTCTATCTTTTAGCACACATGTGTGCGTGTGTGTGTGCGTCTGAAAAGTTGCTACTGGGGTACTGCGTATTTGTGTATTTTCATCAAACAAATTACTTGCCGCCTTTATAAGGCAACCAAAGTGGAACAGTGTTTTTTTTTTTTTTTGTAAAAATTAAAGATAAGACTGTTTGTTTCATTCAACCGATGCTTAACAAATAAACTCGTACATCAAATTTGTACATCAAATGTTTATTCAAATGATGTTCATTTAACTAAGTGCACAACGCAACACTTTATATAAAGGAGGGCACACTTATATATATCTGGGTGGCTTTTGGTTTCAAGAAACAAAATGTTCTTTCAGTTTCTGTAGCCTTGATGTTGGAGGATGAAAGTACAGTGGTCTGCCTGTTTTGATAGAGTTAGTGGAATAATTGTCATTCGAAAAAAATTTTCCCTTTTCCCAACTTTCACATTTATTTCTGTTAACTTCATTATCGTTTTTCTAATCATTATCGTTCCTTTCTTTCCATTTCAATTATTTAAAAATTCAATTAAAAGTTTTGAAAATTAAAGTGTCAGTTTGGGTAATTTTTTGCCTGGAAGTACATAAAAACTATTTTCTTATCGTATCGTAGCTGTCTCAATGGAACTGGGGGAAACAAATGTAGGTCATCAGTTTTCTTTTGATGAATATAAAATATATTTAAATCTCTTATAAGCAAATTTATTGTAGATACTTCGTCTTCTTCTTCGTATATCTACAGCTACATGGAAGACTAAATATTTATTTGCCAATAGCTTGTCTTTTACATACATATAAAAATGTTTTATTTATTTTTCATTCATTCCGGCAATCATTTAGAAAAGATACCAAATACTACTTCCATCCATCCATCCATCCATCTTTTATACAAATGTTTTCACTTACTTGTAGGTTTGTTCTATGCCATAAAAGGCCGAAGATCAATTGAAATTAAAAAACTTTGTCACTATTTAAAATACCCTACACTTCTTGAAAACAGTCAGTACAGACGAATATACAGTGATGTTGGAATAAGTACTATTCGGTTGTATGTATGCATAGGCAAATGTTAAGTTTCTATTAATTTTGTGTGCTTTAAAAGCTGGGGCGGGATGTGTAATTGACAATTAATTTTTTCAATTTAAATTAATTGATCAATTTGTGATTTGAATTCTTGTTAATAATATTTTAAACTATTTTTTCTAATTTAAAGCGTTAAAAAAATCTGGATGAAAGATATTCAGGGTCAAATAAAACATGTGTTATAAATAAACAAGGGCGGCCAAAAAGATTTTGAATATGTAAACAATAAGGCACGAAACGTTAAATCAAGCTAAATTTTATGTTAATCTTAAATATGATTTGTAAGATTTTTAAATTTGAAGTGTTAAATTTGAATTTAGAGCTTAAACATCAACTTTTAGGTTGTGGCTTCCAACACAAGACGTAACGTCTGAACGTATTTGAGTTTTCGAAGGGAGACCAAAAGAATATGCGAATATAATTGCATATATATATCACTATAGGATCGCAACCGGCGTATGGTGTAGAATTAACGTAGGAACAGAATTGCACCATATGAACGTAGTAGCGTACGACGTAGATACGTTGACGAAAAATAACAAATAATATGAATAAATTTCGAATTTTTTAATATTATTTTCAAAAGAAAACAAAATACGTTTACGACGGCTTTGTGGGTAAGTGAAGCGCGTTTCTACAAATTTACGGTGTTACGTCCTACGTGCATACTAAGTACGACATAATTGTGTTCCTAGCCTTATATCTAAGTCGACGTACGGCATAGATACGTTTTTAGGTTGTGCAACTATTGTGTGCATTTGTGAAAATAATAACATGTGTATCTCGTCATAAGATAGTTTGCTACGTACGACGCGTCGTATGCTACTACGTCCATACGATGCAATTGCGTCTCTACTGTTACTCTTATGGCCATTTTCTCAATGTACCGTCAAACTGTCTGTTAACAATAAACTGTCTGTTAACAATTTTGGGTTTCTCAATATACCGACAAAAAACATGGTTTTGAGTTGGCAACACCTCTCAAAATACATGTAAAAGTTGGGAGTCAGTTGATTGAATTTATCTGTACGGCAAATAAAAGGAAAATAAATAATTGGCCGATGAGTGCTGGTTAGCTTTGCGACAGAATAAAAGCAAATGAGACATTGAGAAAACCAAATTTCTTTAATGTGCAGTTTTTCGTTGGGAAAAAAGTTAATCGTGTAATGAGAAAACGGCCATTAGACTTTAAATTGGTTTAATTTGGCGACATTGACCGTCATATTGCCGGGTTACTTCTATTAGACTTTTCCTATTACGCCAGCAGAGTGTAAACTACATTTATCGAAAATGAATTACGCTCTTGCAAAATTTTTTCGATATCAAGTTCTTGATAATATTAATAGACAGTTGTATACGTTTTTACTTTTGGGATTCTGTCAGTCGAATAATATCAATCGAAATTTCTAATGACAGCAGTCGATAGCGAGCGACTTTTGGACTGCAACCAAAAAATGTAAAATGTGAATTAGAATTTTTTAAAAACCAAAGAAAAAAAAACATATTCATAAAGAATATTTTTTATAGAATATTTTATACGTCCTACAGTTATTTTAAATACGTTCCACATGTTGTTAAACGAGTTGCTAAAACAAACAAATTTTATTTTGTAAACAAAAAACAAAATAATTATTAAAATTAAAAAACAAGAAAATTTTTCCTATAAAAAACAAACTCAAGTTTTTATTCAAAAAATTAAGCACTACTAACAAAATCTTTTAAATTAAAATTTTGTTTTTCCAAAAATTAGTTTGATAAAAAGATTTTTTTCATTAAAAAAGTAAGCCTAGGACAAGAAGATTCCAGGACTATAACTGCACCCCGATTCATGTCTTAACGAAATACCTTGTTTTTTTTAATAATTTTGTTTTTTGTTTACAAAATAAAATTTCTTTGTTTTAGCATCTCGTTTTACAGCGTGGGGAGCGTTTTTAAAATAACTGTGGGACGTATTTAACTTCACACCCTTGGTTTATAAAGGGCAATTTTAAAGAAATTGCTATGAACATTTTCTCAATTAACCTTTTAAAAACCAAAACCTTTTTATGAATATGGGGGTAAGTATTTCAGGTTAAAAAAAGCAATAATAAATTATACCCAACATGGTTTTCGTTCTCGTCGGACGCCAAAGATGACGAGTAAAAAAGAAAGCGGGATCCTTTTTAAATTGGGTTTTAACTTAAAAACAACTAATTACTGTAAGAAAAGATAAACTCACTGTTTATTGTTGTTGTTTTTGTTTAAGCTTTGATAAAACTGAGGTTTATAATTCTTATACGCTTAACAGTTTTATTTGTATAATATCTTTAGCTTTTCTAAAATCTTTGGATGAAGTTTCCTGACGATCTGGTCTAAGCAACCAGTGAAATGCGCATAGGAATAGCTAATATATAATTAATTTCAGTTTCTCACTATTATGAAATGGGAATTTAGCACATTTGAAAGAAACCTTGTTGCTTTTTCCGTGAAAAAATAATTTTGATTCGTTCAGATTCGACAGACAGAATTAGGAATAAGAAAAATTTCGATCACGACCGGCCTCCTGATAATGGAAGAATTTTTCGATATCAATTCTAAAAGTGTTTAGAAAATAGTGTAAACTAACAATATTGCATGCAGGGCAAAAATGGAATATTCAAGAGATTGATTGCTCAGGGTAAAGTCGCCAGATTTGAGTTTTATCTGTCTGCAGAATTATAAAACGATCTGCTATTATTGTGCACAACGTAGGCCATAAAAATTTCTAGAGTGTAGCTTTTCTTCCAAGTCACCTTCTATCCACTCCAGTCTAGAAGTTTTCTGATCATCTTTCGTGTTTTTATTTTTTTTTTTTTTTTTGAAAAAGTGCAGAACAGATATGTACATCAAGTATATAAAAATACCACAACTGTTTTTCATACACAAAGGTTAAACATTTTATTTCTATTTGCTTTGTATTAATTTATTTTTTTTTTCTTTACGTATATTTCCATACAAACGTGAAGAATTTTATACCGATAAATGCTGATCTTGCGGTTTTACAATGAATATGAGTCGCAAGTATAAAATGTTGAATGAACATGCCTATAAAATAAAATTTGTATAGAAAATTTTCGAAATTGTAATGTAACATTTTAACAATAGTAAAATGACTTTAAGTTTGCATGTTATTCCATGCAATTTATTCAATCTTATTGGCTTTTTGAAGTAACAACACAGAAGAGACTCTTGGTTTTAAATAAAAAAAAAAAAATAACACGATAATGCTTAAAGTATTACATATTCATAATACTTATTAATTACTTTGTATTCTTACTTAATAAATTTAGGCTAGTCACAGTTACACTACGTTTCCACATGCGAGTGATTACATGCAAGTAGTGTATACGTATTATCAACGAAAAATCGAGGAGACAGCCGATTGGCTGAATGTACAAAAATTGTGTGAATGTTAGTTAAAAAGTGTGTGTATTGAGTTTAACGAACTTGATCATGAATGTGGGAACGGGGGGTTAAGTTGGCATTTAATGGCAAAACAAGCCTTAAGATATGCAGCATATTTTATAAAATTATACGGAAATGAATAGGCAAAATGTAACAAATATCATAAAGTTTATCATAAAGTTCAATAATTTTTAAGAATCTTCTTGTTTTTTTTAATTAACATAAATCTTGAAATCTTAACCTTGATGTAAATTTACTTCAAACCAGTTAAGAAATTTGATTGACTTGGCTTCTTATCTTATTTAAGTAAAAATCGAGTTTTTTTTAGCTGAATGGTCTTTTGGTTTTGCACTCATTTCTTTAATTAACCAGTTTCTAGATTCAAAAAACAGTTGCCCAGAAAATATGATTTTAAGTCAAAAAAATATGATTTAAGCTTGGTCTGCTTTGTCACATTCTTCTCAGCAATCACTGTAAACCGGTGTTATTAACGATCATTTATTTGCACTTAGTAAAAGAGGAGGCTGATAAAGTGAATTACAAAAACAAAATTTACACACAAAACAGACCTAGAAAATCTGTTTTTTTTTTTTGTTATTCATAAATCGGTTAACAATAGAATGTAATATGGATAAATTACAATAACAATATTTAAATGAAGAAAAAAAAGAAACACATTAAGCTGACCGTATTTTTTATGTTTGTTCTATATTTATAATGTGTGTTTGTTTTTTTTTTTTCTAAAAAAAAAATATGACTAAATAACGATTTGTCATATCTTCTTATTATATTGCTCGTACTTGGGAAATCTTATAAAGATTTATGGCTTTTATTTTTATCAAATGTAGATAAATTGCTTTCATGTGTAAAATTGATGATAAATAAAAAATTGCAAAGCCATTTCTTTATTGGGATCGGAATTTAGAAAAATTTTAAAAAATCTTACCCCAGTATAAAATTAGTTCACATTTGGATCAAAAGTACTTTTTTCAAAAAATGTCACTGTTATCGAGCTTCGATATCCAAAGTTATATTCCACCATTTTGGCGAACGTAAGTTAACTGAATTAGATATTTCCAAGGCGTTAAACAGAGTCAGGCATGGTGCACTCTTGTCAAAAGTTGTAGCAAATGGTGTCAGTGATAATTTTTCTCGATTTATATCGAGCTTTCGCAGAGATCGCACTTAACGAGTTGTTAGAGATGGGGTCTTGTCAAACAATTTCAAGATTCATTCAGGGATGCCGCAAGGCTCCGCTCTTTCTCCTACTATATTTCTTCTTTTTCTAAATGATCTCCTATGTCAGACTTCCAACCCTTTCTTCCTTTTTGTGGATGACAGCATCCTCTGCCATTCGTATTTATATGATATGGAGGAAGCGTATCCGAAGTTGGTGCGATGAGGCAGAACATGAATGACACGCTTGACCGAGACCTCAACATAATGTTGGAATGGGCTCATGCGGGTTCGACCCTACCCGAAAGAGCCAATATTGCATGCTGACGCATAAACGCGCGACGGATGTGTATATGGGTTCCTCGGGTTTTTAAAACTGCGTAAGATTTACTTCACTCCATCTGATCTCCTTACTGTTTATACCACCTATGTCCGACTGCGAATGGAACACAACTATCACGTGTTGGCCGGTGTTTCAAAGCTGATTTTGGGGCTTCTCGACCGCATGCAGAAAGGGTGGAGGTTCTTATTAGTGACAATAGGGTATCCAATTCTATTGACCCCCACGAGCACCTTCGAAATGTGGGTTTTATTTGCCTGTTTTATCGTTACTACAATGGGATGATGAAATAAAGAATCTGCTTTCCGAAACTCGTACGATTGTTCGTAATACACGTTTTTCCTCAAGAGCTCATCCTTTTGTGGTTGATTGGGCGGTGAATCGAACAACGCATTACAGAGAAAATTCGTGGAATAACCTTCCTGCTGAAACTCTTTCCTCTCACTTTCAACATGAATAAATTCAAATCGAATGTTTACAAGCGCTACTCGTTCTTGCCTCTTCCCATAACATATATTCCTAGTTCCAACACAAAGCAATGCATTATTAGGGGTTAAAAAAAGATTGCCTTTTCGGTTTGTATTGTCCTGTTATAAAATTCCTGGGAATGTATGAAATCTATTATACGTTCTTGGCATTGGAAAAGGTACATTTAATTAGGATTCCTAATTAATCAGGCCACTATACTGTTTCATAAATGTAATACATACATCCATTCAATAAATTTGTTTTTCTTTAACCCAAAAATTTCATTACGGGAATAAAATTTGACAAAATCAATAAAGCAATACCATTAACACTACGAAATTGTGTGTCGTAATATCGTTAAAATTGTTCATTAGATTAATGCAAATTTAATATCTCCTTTAACAAAAAAATTCAAATAACTGTTATCTATTATATCAATAGATTTTTTAAAATTAAAATGGCCAATTAAATAAAATATTCAAATGTTTTTAAGCAAATGAAAAAAAAGAAAACTTTTGAATTATCATATTTTCAATGAAATGTAAATAAAAAATCCATGAAAACAACTACAAAATACTTATAACTTCTTTCTTCCTCGAACTGTTGTACAAACGTATTTTTAATTAAATTTTTAGCAGTAGACATACAAATTTGTGGAAAAAATAGTACATTTTACTGTTTCAAAATTTCAATGAAGAAAATTCATTGCGATGCCGAAAAAAGACTTTAACCAAAACTATTTTTATATTTTTATCTAATATTTTTAGCTTATCTTAAGTTTTTTTGGGTAAAGTTTTCCTGATGATCTGGCCTAAGCAACCAATGAAAAGCGCCTAGAAACTGGATTATCCTCCAACAATAAATTTCAATGAATTTATCCAGAATGATAAATGGGAACTAAGCTCGAGAAACAATATCTTATATTTCATATTGAAATACAAAAAATTTGTTTATTTAAACAATATAAACATTTCTTTAAACGTTTCACTATTCATCATTATGTTAATGAAATGTTTCAATAATATGATGATAAATACTCACAGTCTTAATTAAATTTTTATCGATTCTAGAAACATGTTGTTAATTTGAGGCTTATGAAACATTCTTGGGTAATCCAATGAAGCGTTAAATAGGTTGACTTAAATGTATATTTTCATTGGATTAATGTCAAAATCCATTGGATCTGTAAAGAAATTTCTTTTAGTTTCGTTTAGCCTTAAATGACTATAATTTTTATAGATTTAGTTTTTCTAAATTATTTTGCTATTGAAACGACAGTGTCTAAGAAAGGTTTACTTTAATTTCTTATAAACACAATTCACTTCTTAATCAATCTGTTGAAAATAAATTTTGTAATGAAAAGAAAAAGTTTATTAAAGTTTTGCTGGGTTTTAAAATTACAACTTCTGTTTAGTGGCATAATTATTTTAACACACATATTTACGTGCATATATTTATATTTAGCCCACATTGAACATAAAAACACCTCTTATCATTTAAAAAATGTATTTTAATTTTCAAAGCATTTCATTTAGTTCATTCCACACACACTTCTTAGTTGGTCGGTTGGTCGGTCGGTCGGTTTAGTTTGGTTTTTGAAATTTTACTGGGTTACTCCTAAAAAGCTAGATAGATGCATACTCGTATTTAGTTCGTACGGATTTAGCTCGTATGCTTAAAACAAAGTATTTCGATAGATTTATGGAGTTGTGTGTGTATTCATTTAGACATACTATTTTTATAGATATCGGATTTCATAATTTTTATTTCAACTTGTTTACCACAGCAGTCCGTGTCCATGGGTTTTCTCTCCAACTCTCTTATGACTCCGATTAAAGAGTAACTTTATACATTTCAAAATATATTCCAACCCCTTCTTCTTAAACTCTTTTATCGATTTGAATCTCTTACTTGGAAAAAAGGTGTAAATTACTCCAAAGTATTGTTGTGACATGAACACAAAACAGAAAACACAGACCAGACCAGACAGAAACATGAAGAACACAAATTAAAAAAATTAAAAACATAGAAACTTGAAAAAAAAATTTAAATTAAATGTTCAGCAGAAGTTTCACAATGCAAAACTTAACGCAGAACAGAACAAAAAAATATTTTGTACCTTTAATACAGAACAAACTTCAAGTACTAGTACGGTACGGTAGAGAATAGAATTGAATCGAGTACAAATTCAATTCGTAATATTTATACAAGGTTTTATTAATGCGGTTAAAGTGAAACAGTTTAGTACCAGTTTGTAACAACTGTCAACAAAACAGCAAAAACATAAACTAAAAACAAAATAATAAAAATAAAAAAATTAAAAACAAATTCATACTCAGTCGTCGTTTATAAAACAAAAACATCATAAAATAAATACACGTACGTGAGTGATGTTTAAATAATAATAAAATTAAAGAACAGAAATTTTTATTTTGAGGAAGAATTTAAAACAAGAAACATAAAAATTTTTAGACTTGTTTAATTAAAATTAAACAAAAAAAAAAAAAAAGTTCAAATAGTTTGAAATTTTAATTAAACGAAAAAAAGCTCGTTAAAAGTTTAAGTTCTTCAGTTCAAAGTTCATTAAAATCCTTAGAACAAAACTAAACTACAAAAACCAAAGAAGGTGAGTTGCAAGACGCAATTGAAATTTTGTCCAAAAGAAAAAAATTGAAAACGTAGATAATTTTTTAAAACCCCAAAATTTTGTAGTTTTAAGTAGATAGAAAAGTATTTGCTTTACGAATAATTCTGTGTTTTTGTATATTTTATGAATTATTTATTCAGTTGTTTTAAAATGTTTATTTAATTTGCTGAAAAGAATTTTATTGTGAAATGGGTGTATTATGGAATTCGATTATTTCGAAAAATAGATTTATTTCTGTGTTTTTTCCCCCAATACATACATATTTTAAGGTGAATACAACATTGTGCTTAAACATAATAAATGCAACAAATCTACAAATCTTCATACTAAATATGTTTCCATTTTTTAAAAAGGTTCTTTATTATTAATGTAACTCTTTAAGAAAAGGTACTTTATTAAAATAAGATACCTTAAAAACAAGTAAGAGTGCTATATTCGGCTATGCCGAATCTTATATACCCTTCACCATGGTTTGGAGAGAACAGAAGTTTATATAAATATATGTATACTATATACATGCATATTTAAATATGTAATAGGTATCGCTCAATTTTATTTAATTATTTGTACATATTTGCGTGCTATTAAATATATTAAAAGTTTAATTAATATATAGCAAGTTTAGTTTTTATCGAATTTCAGCATTTGGTCATAACTCGGCCATTTTCTATCTGATTTGACATCTTTAAGAATCAGTATAACATTTACTTTGGTGATAAAACTTCTAGTCGGGAAGATCTATGGTTCCCGAAAATAGGAATTTAAAAAAAATCTATATTTTTGACAAAACTTTGTTTTTACCGACTTTACGAATTTTTAGCAAATATGTTCTACTAAAGATTTCCGATATTTTGATATCCAAGACGAAAAAAAAAATTTTAATGTTTTTTAGTACTTTTTTGGAGTATTTTGCTTATAACTTAACAATTTTTAACCGATTTGGCAGATTTATATATCAACGTGCTTAAGAATAATATTAACATTAAATTGGGTTACAGATATATATACTTACATATACATACATATGTACATATACATACATACATATACATATATTGAAACAAACCTAATTATAAAAAAGGGTAATTTTTTGGATTTCAGTACTTTGCTCATAACTTTGCCATTCTAAAATATATCATTTACTTTGGCGATAAAGCTTGGACTCGGGAAGATCTTTGGTTCCCGAAAATGAGTATGTAAAAAAAAAATTATATTGTGGTCATTACTTGTTTCTAGCTAAACCGATTTTCGCGAGTTTTTCAAAAATATTTTCTACTATAGATTTCTGATCTTTTCATGATTTTGATGACAGCCTTTAAATTTAGGTTTTTATAAAAATGTTGATGTTTTTTAGCCCATCAATGCCCTTAATGTGTGCACCCTATTTGGAAACTTTGGCTCTTGCCGTTCTCCAGATAGACAGAAAAAAGTACTAAAAATACAACAACAAAGGATTTTTGGAAAAAATAAGAGGTAGTCGCGGTTTTTTGCTCATATCTCAGCTATTTTTGGACCGTTCTTGCTGAATTTCAATAGCAAAATTATAATAAGAATACCTGACAGAAATATACACCAACCAAGCCCCCATCATTTCTAGAGGCCTCGGAAAACCCATTTCAACAGACAGATGGACGGACGCACAGACGGACAACCGGATTTGAGCTTCGCTTCGCTCATAAGGACCCAGAATATATTCACTTTATAGGGTGTAGGATCAATATTGTAGAAATTACAAACGGAAGGGTATAAAAAGATACTCTTAAAAATGTTCCTTTTAAAAAAATTATTTTTTAAAAAGATAAAAAAGTTATTTTATAAAATGTAATTTTAAAAAAGGTAATAAGTGTGTAGCACATTTTTAAAAAAGATTTTATGAATATTAGCACTTTTGGAAATAGTATTTTTTGACAACAAATATGCTTAAGAATCGATTGATTAAAAAAAAATTTTTTTATAAAAGTACTTAAAAAAAAGTATTTTTACTTATAGGTACTTTTTCGGAAAAAGTTATTTATTCTTTCTTAATAATTTGTTAGGAGACACTTTAAAGAACTCTTTTGCACAGGGTATTGTGCGTTTCTGCTGATCTTTGTTTCCCCTTAAAGTATACACACCTTTAAGTATACCGATCGACTCAGAATCGCTGTCTTTGTCGATCTTACCATGTCCCTCCGGCTGGCTTGTTAGCTGTCTAGGTAAACCATGTGCACAATTATCGATATAAAAACGGTGAGAATCGGTCCATTATTTCACATGCAAGCTTCATTATATAATAGAATCTTTGTGCCCACAAACCATCTTAAGATATTGGTATTAATATTAAATTTGGTCCAGCCTTTTTTGATTGCCATCTAAATTTTCCTTCATTGGCATCGGTACACACACTTTCGAATTTTTTTTTTTTTAAACTGTCATGTAGGGTATTATATTGTTGTGCTTGACCGAGTATACTTTCTATCTTGCTTTATACTAGTCTTTTTTGGCGAGAAAGAAAGAAAAATCGAGTGCCCCGGTAGGCTAGCAGGTAGTGAGCTAGTCTATCAGAGCCGGGGTTGCGGGTTCGATTCCCGCCAAAGACTCTGGTTTCTTTCCTGCATACTAACGTAGAGCTTCGCGGGATTAACTTAAGGAATTTACAAAAAAAAAAAAATTAAAATCCTTTGTAGGAAGTTTTCTTGTTTTATTTCTTGAAGATTTCTGAATTTAGATAGACTTATCATATGCTAGTAAGGTAACTAACTATAAAATGATGGAACTTTTATAAAGTTAGTGCTTAAAGAAATTCGCGACTATCTGTAAATTCCTTTACAAAAATTTATCCACACTTGGGTTTAATTTTAAAACATTAACAATTATTTGGATTAAATGGTCTGTTGATTTTTTAATATTTGTAAAACTCTCAGCACAGATCTTTTTTTTTACTTGCCTAACAAAAATTAACAAAGATAAACAGTAAAATGGACCACCTTTTATTACAGAGAACACAAAGAACAAATTAAACTTCAAAAGAGTAATTTTCAGAGTCAAACGAAATTCATACGCATTTTCTTATGTACTTATACAGGGTCAAATCTGGCATGGCTAAGTCGGCATCACTGATTATCGTGGTAGCTAACTTTGCGCAAACATTCAACGTCTTAAGGACTCTATTAAATTAATTTTTTTTGTAAAGGTACTTGTTTAAAACAAATGTTGGCGTTTGAAAACGTAAGCTACACAGCATTGCTAAACTTGATGGTTTTTACTGCATCGTACTATAAAGTTTTGGACCTCAGCCATTCTTTTCAATTATTATGTAATTCCAGCAAGTTTCGTTAAATTATGATTTCTAGTGTTAAGGTTTTTTGATACCCGGGATTCGGGATTTTTAATTAATAAAAACTGGATCCTTTCCCACGAAAATTATTTTCATACAATTATAATTTAATGTTTATGTATAAGTATTAAAACAAATTAAATTATAAAGAAAATTAAACTCTTTACCAAATAAACCACAAATATGCAATTGCATGTTTTTTCTTGTGCGAACACTGAAGGCAGAAACAATATATTTATCCGTATTGGAGCTTTTTATTTGTAAGATGCCTACAAGTGCTTTGGCGGCTAATAAAAAATAAACTTAAACAAATATGTGTCAAAAGACCTTTGGTAGAACCCCCTAAAGTTTTAACACCTTTTTGTACAACTTGCATTTTGTGTGCGCAGCTCTATTATCATTCGCTTAGAAAAAAGACCACACCGAGCTTAATCTTCAGATTTTGTTTTCTGTGGTACAAAATGCATTGCATGCATCATTTATTCACTTGTGACTTCTTTTTGTAACCAGTTAAAAATTGGATTCATTGCCAGTATGATTAAATATTAAATTTTTCAAATAATCTTTAACAGGGTGACTCACGTTTATTTAAATATAGTTGTATATAGTTGTTGATAAAAAAAAAAAAAATTTCACATTTTTACTAAACCCAAAAATCTCGGGATTTTTATGTAAAAATCGATGTATTCGGTATGTACTAAAATTTTAGAACAATCCCAGGATTTCGGTATTTGGGACTGGCATTGCTAATAGTGCTGTTTAATGGGCGAAATTCGACCATAAATTTTGATGTAAATATGAAGAAAACCTAGTACATCTTAGTTTATATGAATTAACATGTTTCGAGCATTTATTTTTTCCGTCTTAGTTGATCATTTTGACGAGGGCCCAACTGCCGGTTCATGTGTTATCTTCCACGTAAGTTAATTTAATTTTGTAATCTGAATATAAAAAATATCAAATGAAAAACAAAAAAGTTTAAAAAAGTTTCCTCCTAAGATTTGTATCCACTCAGGACATTGCATGTTGAGTTTTATGTTTTTAATTCTAAAATTAATCAAAGTACCAGATGTAGAACAAAAAGCTCCCCTTAATATTTGTATTCACTCGTCTAATTTTAATTTTAATATTTTTTTCTAAAATGATTACAAAAATGTTTCTCTATTTAATATGAATTCATATTTTAATCTATTTTCTGCTTTACTTTTGAATATTTTCCATACTTTGTGCAGCCTGTCGCTGTCATTGTAAATTAGCTTTTAGCCAGGAGAGAAACCTTACAAAAGGCACAAATACAAGTATGTCTGTCCTCCCTTCCAATACCTTCATTATACCCTTGACCATTTTTTCGGTATTCCTTCATCAGGAGGTGCACGAGTAGACACTTAAAATTGTGTGCACTTTACTATTTTAAGCTTTTTCATTCATGGATTTTTCTTTCAAGAGTCTAGACGTTTGTAAGTGCAACGTATTCTGTTGCATGTCAAGCTAAAAAAAGTGTGTTGTCGCTGCTGGTTTAATATCGTCGTGTGTGTTGTTATTGCTGTTGTTTGTTTAGGTAGGCGACAAATAAAACGCCTACATTTTCAACATACGAAACTTTTATTTATTCGTACTTGTATCTGCATGTGTACTCGTTTCATTAAATGCGTTCGTTCGTATTCTTATGACTCCTTTTTCCAACTGCAAGAGGAGAAGGTATCCTAAAGGCATCATGAACTGACAAAGAGTTCGTGTCACCAAAAAAAAAAAGAGAAAAAAAGCTGAAAAATGCAAAATGAAAATACACCGGCAAAAGTTGGTTGGCCTCATAGAATGCCAACAACCATATTTCTCTTTAAGTATTTTTTTTTAATTATTTTTTTTTTTATATTCGTCTTTTTAACACCATTTATCTTAACTACTGATTCTTATTAGTATCTTTTTATTTTATTTTATGTGTTTTTTGTGTGTTTGTAATATCTACTTCACATTATGCAGTCGTTTTAATAAACAAAAAAAAACATTTAAGCATACAAGACAAACAAAAGCAGGCACACTAGCACAGAAATTTCAAAAGTAAATAATTTAAAACTAAAATGTTGATTTAAAAATAATTTTTTTTTTATTTCAATTGAATTTCGTCCCAATTCTTTCCGTAGGCAGTGTAAACAGACCATTTATTGGTGTTTAAATATTCTTTGCCTTTTACCAGATAGCAGAGGTAGTTTTGCATACCATTTTATGACTTCATGTGCATATTATTCTGCTATGACTTGAGCATACAAATATGCCAACTAGCCTGCCAACCAACCAGCCAACCAGCTCGCACACAGTTCCAAACACATGTATTTGGAGAACTTCTCATGTAGTTCATTCAACCTTCAGGGTTATGAAACGTCTTATCTGTGACGAATCACTCAATCATAAGATTGCAGGATATGAAAAAAAAATTCTCTTTACTAAAAATAACGCAAAAGACAAAAAAGACTCACATATTTTCAGTTGTAAAAAAAAACTAAAATAGATTTTATTTGTTTGCTAGAAAAATAACTTGAAGTGTTTAAATGCATATCCGTTTAGGAGTATTAAATACTAAAGAAAAATATTTGCGTAAAACATTTAAAAGTGATACTTTAAGTGAAGTATGTTCTCACTTTAAAGATGAAATCGTAAGAAAAATAAAAAGAAATCCTGTGACTTCTAAAAATAAAAAGTTTGTGGTAGGATAAGCAGTTCTAAGTATATAAACATTTATTTTTATTTATAAATATAAGATCAGTATAATTTAATCATAATTAGTTACTGGACTTATAAATTTTTTTTAGAATTATCAAATTTTACAGATAAGTAACTTTACCTTTTCCCTAAAAAAATTTATGAAGAAAAGCAAAATTTAGAAGAAATAAATTTTCACTTTTTATTGACAATAGACTTGAAGAATAATATTTTTATAATATACATATATGTATCCGTTTAAAAGCCACTTTTTGGGTTTGAGATTAAAGCTTATTGAGATTAAAGTTTATTCCTTAACAATTTGAGAAACTTTGCTTATGTGCTGTTTCTAGGCGACAAACAATTGATTGTGTAGAAAAATGTATATGAAAATCACTCATTTCTACTACACAATCAGTTGCTTGTCACCTAGAAACAGGGCTGCCAGACTTGGGGATTTATCCCTAAAGTTCGGGATTTCATGCGAGCAAAAAGGACAAAGAAAGTCATTTGGGGATTGGGGATTTAAAAAAAAAAATCTTGGATATTTTGGGAGTTTATACATTTTTAATATAATTCTTCTTTTATTATTTACACTTATTTTTCTTTGTGTCGTACCAAGGTGCATTTGTAGTTGTATCATGTGTCTTACATCAAACAGCCCATACACGATTCAATTCAATTGCCAACTGAGTCGGTTGTTGTCCAAGTCAAAGCGTGTATGGCTTTGCCAATTGATTAGTTTGACGGTTGTCGAGTTGGTTGAAGAAAAATCAAAAGATTTTGATTTTTTCAAGTTGACTATTAAGTCTTTCAATGCGGTTGTACTGTGCGTGCTCGAGTCTCTTGATCAGCTGTCAAAATTAATGTTTGTAGTTTTCTTTTGCAAAAATAAAGTTAAGTATTTACAAAATTGTCTTTGATTTCATTGAATCTTAAAATTAATTTAAAATCTTTCAATTCAAAACTTTTTCTTTATCAACAACAAATACAGTGTTATGTGCGTAAAAGGTATTTAATAAACAACACATACAATCGTTGATTTTTTAAAGACAATTTTCAAGCAAATATTTCTTTCCCAAAAATAAGTAAATCGTTACCTGAAACGCAAAAGGACCTAACTAAAGAAAAATTAACATAACAATCAACGTTTTCAAACAGATGTCCACAAAAAAATTTTGGAATCTTTCGTCTAAAATTTGCAATTTTACTATCAAAAAACAAAAGGCCCTATCTACAAAAGATACTTTGGTAAATGCTAAAAGGCCTAACTGACAGTTTGCATAATAAGCAACATTGTCAATTGTCAAAACAACTGGAAGGTTTTGCAAGAAAAATAGAGAAAAATTTAATTATAAACAGTTTAAGGTGATTTATTATTTTTTATCTTTTTGAATAGTTTTTGCTTCTACTGTGAAATTTTCAAAATGTTAGATATGCCCTTTTGCGTTTTATGTGTTATACATAAAAATATTGGTTTAACTCGTTGCAGTGCAATAAAGCTTTTATTAATTTTATAATTAAATTCCCATAGTTCCTAGGTGGAACATAGCGCATCAATAAAGCTGTATGGCCTTATTTTATATCGCATTGAGATATACGGCCATATGGCTTCGGGATTATGAATCCCTTGGCTTTGGTAACTAAATTTTTTCTTAATAGTCGGGCTTCGGCAGGAAGCAAGGACTTTCTCCTTTATGGTAGAACAAACACCGGCTTCGCTTACTAAACTTTCTTTGCAAAGCTGGTCTTATCACCCCCTATTCCACCTGATGTATCGTATTTTTTGAACACTTGACAATAGCAACTCATTCTTTTGGCAATTTCTATCTATAACAATTACACTGTAATAGCGTTTTTCGAACTTTGGTTACGATTATAGTGTTACTGCACTTGGGTGTTGGTAATAAAGCTAACGGGTCCGCCATCTAACGTTTTTTTCAATTAGTGCTCATTTCGTGAATTGTAACATTTAGCTCATGTCTGATTTGACAAATAATTAGTTTTATCCTTCTGCTAAACGAATATGGTTGTTGCACCCAAAACGAGTCACTGCTTAGTGCGGATTTTGGTCCAGAGGCGTAATTGGGCAATTTTTCTACGAAAATGGACAAGGAGTGGCTGTTACAGTCAATGGCGATCGATATCGGGCCATGTTGAACGAATTTTTGTTAACAAAAATTGAAGAGGAGGATATTGCCACCATTTGGTTTCAACAGGTCGGCGGTACGTGCCACGCAGCCGAAGCTACACTCGATGTGTTGCGCCCTGTATTTGAAGATCGCATTATCAGCCGCAGACCTGATGTCGTTTGGCCACCTCGGAGCAGCTGCGATTTGACACCGTTGGACTATTATTTGTGGGGTGCCATCAAAGATAAGTGTTACGCCGACAAGCCAGAGACAATTGACGCTTTAAAGGACAATATTCGTGAAGCCGTTGGTGAAATGATGCACACAATCGATAATGTGCTGAAAAATTGGACCGATCGTGTAGGCTACTGCATGGTCAGCCGAGGCAGCCATTTGAATGAAATTATTTTCCATTATTAACCGGAAGGATTTTTCTTTCAAATAAAAAAAGAAATTTGAGAAAATATTCAGTAGTTTTTTTTTATAGCATTTTCAAAAAAAAAGTTATTTGGCGGACCCTGTATATGGCTCTATTACACATATACTGCACCGTTCAACACATCTTTTAGCATCGATCGAATTAGAATCACTTGCTTAAACGATTTCACAATGGCCATCCGTCCGTTTGTCAGCCTTTTTAGAAATAATTGTCATAGACACGAATCCTATTGAACAATGTAATTTCACATAGCCCACACACAAATTTATTTCCGAAATAGAGTCTTTCGAGCCATAAACCATTTTGTTATGTTGCTATTTAGATTAAATTTGGTCCCAAAAATATTTTATTGCAACCTAAATCATATTATTAAAATTCGTAGGAGTCAATCCAAACTTTACCAGAGCTCCAATGCAAATATCACTTCCAAACCAGGCGTTTTCGCCTCCTTGCATTGCATGTGTTTCATACCTTACTTGCGTTCTACGTTTCAAGTTACATGCAACGCTTTTTATGCGACATAACCACCAGTAAAAATAAAGTTCTGCTTGTTAAAAATGTTTCGAACGCTACTTTTTGCATTCAATGCCTCAAGGCATCCTATGCTTTTGTGCATATAGCTTCCTACGTAAAACAGTACAGATTCTACAGCTGCGTAGGATGTGAAAGAGCATGGAATGCATGATGTAGACATCCAGCTTTACAAAAGCTACTTTTTCAAGTTAAAATTCACAACAGTTTCCTCATAATCACCATCCGTAAAATCACTTTTAAACGAAAAAATTTTAATATCTCTAAGACGAAATGTTGATATCAAGAATATATTCGGCACAAATAACTGAGCTATCTAAATAGAAGCGTCAAGCGGTTTTTTTCATGACATACAGTTTATACTAAACAACCCTTAAGAACCCGAATTCAACACCACCAGGTTGGAAAATCTCTTTTGACAGATTGCAGGGTCGTAACTATAATATTAGAGTATCCACTCGATTAATCGCCGTTCGCTTAATTATAGTTATATACAAAATTATGCATACACTTTTTAAAGTTATATTATAGGCAAAAATTTAAAAAACCCTACTTAAATATTTTCTAAATTTTACCTCATACTTTTAAACGTATCTCAGTCCATTTTTAGATTTGAGCGTATGTGACAAATAATGTAAATCATTATTAACATGATTTAAAAACTGCAGTCGAAACCAAGAACTGTCGAACTGTGTACAACTTTTCGCTTTTTAAGTTCGTTGGATAGCGGCTGTTTACATTTAATGAATCAGAGGTAAAAGGAAAAGTTTTTTGGCAAATGGCCAATGAAGAAGTGGAAGGAATGGCAGTTTTTCTACTTTGACTGCAGTTTATTAAATGCCGGCTATAAACGTCAAATTAGAAAAAAAATTCATCAGCAGTTATAAATGTGTAAACCATGAACTGTCAGATTATGGGTTAAATGTTATTACCCAAATGTATCTTTTAATCGGCTGGATGTTGACTATTAAGATATAATTAGATCCGTCTTAAAAACCTAAGAGTCTTTGTTTGAAAACGAAGTGTCTGATTTTTGTAGTGAAATAGTAAAACGTTAAAAAAATTAATTAAACCTATAGAGTATAGTTTTAAAATAAGGGAAATTTAGAGGGAATAACAAAAAAATATACATAAGTTATCAGCCATGTTTTGAAAACTGAATACATACGAGTGTTATTGGAATGAAAGAATTAAAAAAAAGATCGTCTTTCAAAAGTTTATAAAAAAATCGTTTTATATGGTATATATTGAATTCTTATCTTTACCATAACTTCTCTTAAAATTAGGAAAAACAGCGATGATAAACTGGTTTGAAATTTTTTTCATAAATGGCTGGCAACTCTCTTTTTCTGTTTTTTAATGAAATAAAAGTATGAGTTCAAAAAGAGATGTTTGCTTTTTCCCATTGGATAAAATTTTGGAATTCTTCGAGTTATTCGAGAAATTCGAAAAATTTCAAACCTTTATTCGATTAATCGAGCAATTTTAGCATTCAAAAATCGATTAATTCCTTACTCGAACAAAATCAAAAGTCGAATAATTGGATAGATACTCTTTATATATATACTTGTGGCTTCTTAAGAGATTCATTAAAAAACATCATGGTTACAACAACAAAAACTTAATTAAAATAATAACAATATGTTTTAAATATTTTTGTTAAAAATTCTTTTGTTCACGGTGACCATATCGCAAAATGTTTTTTTACTTGTATTTAATGGAATAAAGGAAATATTTTAAGAGTTTATATTTTTATTTATTACGTTTATGTAATAACGTTTTTTGGCAGTCCTGTTCAGTACTGTAGTTTCAACAATTGCTGACCCTATTTAAACAACATTTATCGGTCCGATTTCTTCAATTTATTTAATATTTCAACATTTTCTTCTTGCCTTTCCATTTTTAGAAAATAATTTTTTATCTTAAGAAAACCTCCGAAATGTTTTGTGTGGCAACATACATTTGTCAACATACAAAAATACATATAGAGATTTTAAACAAATGGTTCTTTAAAAACATTTTGAAATTTTGTTGAAAAAAAAACATGTTTTTTCATGTTGTCATTTTCCAAAATTGAACAAGTTTTACTTAAGAAAATTTATTGTCACAAAGTTCATAGGAACACAAAAATTGGCATCTAAGACATTTTCGTAATTTGACCTTTTCTTTTATATTTTTTTCAAATTTACGTTCAAGAAACTACTGTCTGTCTGATGTTCATTTATTAGTTTACAAAAGGGGAACATATTTTTTCGATTTAAACTAATGCATCTATATGTTTTTTTGGTTTCAGTGGTGGGTGTTCAATTGTTATGAAATCCAAAACTATATTTAACCATGAAACCTTAAAAAAACGGAAAACAAATATGAAGAATGCGACACTGCATTTAAGTGTATTTGTTAAAAGGTTAAAAAAGCACTTGAGTTAATTTGTTTAACCGTTAAACGTTAAACATATGTATGGGCATTAATACGTTCATATTTATATAAATAAATTTTGTCATTCTCTGATTTTTTATTTCTTCCCGGTATTTTTATTTTGTTTTAAATTTATTCTTTCTTGTTGCTGGTTGCATACGATTTGATTTTGGTTCGGTTCAGTTTTAATTATTTTAATTTCATTAAGCATTTTGGCCTCCTGCCGCTAATGTTTTAACCTAAATTCAAACGCATACATCATTTGTGCCACATTTATACCCACTTGTGCTTTTTTTTTATTGTACTTCATAAGTTTGTGTATGCACTTCATTAACGATCTTATAAGTTTTTTTTTTCTTCTTCAATAAAAAAAGAGAGGGCTTTTTCTGCATACTTGCACATACTTTTATGAAGAAATAAATTCTTTCCCCGCCATTAAAATTTAACATTGTAATCCCATAATACATTTAATGTATGTATTTATCACAATATTTATACCTGAAAGTTTTATGTGCATTGATTCATTATATTTTTTCTTTCTTGTATCCAAACAACGAGATCAATGCATTTGTTGCAAATATGCAATGAATACAAATTGAAAGCAATCCTCTCTTTTTATTCCAGATACCACAAAACGAAAAAAAAAATTATATAAAGAATTATTGTTTGCACTAAAAATAACAATGGAATATGTATTTTGGAAAATTATGTGAATGATAGATAAGTTATGAGATTTCAAATACTATATATTTACAAAACATTAAATGTATTCAATGGTTTCTTGACATTAAGGATATTCAGGATATGTGTATGCCTCTGATGCACTTGCTGTATGTGTACGACAACACTTTTTAAGAAAATTTCTAATATCTAACCAGTGTTCGAAAATAAACATAAAATTACTTAGCATAGGGCTCACACACCCAGAAACGATATCTATTTTTTAGTGTTTGTGTATACGAACACAACACTTAATACCGTATGTAACTATTTTCAAGAAAGTAAAGAAAACTTTATAGTGTTCTGTTCTTCGTTATAAAACAGAATAATTGTACTGGCCCTGTAGACATATGTTTATACATAATATTTTAATGAACCTACTGTAGTGTTTCTATTTTACATTAATAAAAGGATAAGCAAACAGAAACTTTTAGTAATGACCACAGCACGAATAGCTTGTGTATGTATTGTGCACATGTTTTGTTTGTGCAAAATTTTTTTCGCTGACATTTTGTGTTTTTTCTTCGTTTATGTATTTTGTTTTTGAAACAATTGTTGGTTCTCTAACCAGCCAAAAGGGTGATAAGCACAATTGAAACGAACGAACATTAACGTTTTGTTTTGATTAGTTAAGAAGATATAGGAAGGGGGAGCTTTAATCCTTCTTGCCCTACTTCACGCCCTATTCCCTATTTCATCGAATATTAAAAACAAAAAAAAAATTTTATTTTTTATTATTGTTTTTAATATGAATATTCAAATGAAATGTTTTTGTCGACATTATGGGCCAGGCAGTTAAAATTCGAATAAGTGAGTACATGAAAATAAAATCTTTTTTTATTCTCTGCGCTCATTTTTTGAGCGAGTTTTATTTTAAGTACTTGCAAAAAAGAACCAAAAGTTATAAATATCAGTTTTAATAGCTTAAGATTAAGGCATCTATTACGAATTGCATTCGACAAACGATTTTCACTGACTATCGGACATTGAAAAATTGTATTATGAGTTGGCAATACTGTCGAAAATTCGCTGTGCAAGTTAATTAGGATTAAAACGTTCATTTTGTTATTTTACTCTCAGAGTGGAACAACCATTGAAAAATTAAATCTTATTTTACTTCCCTTAAGAATTTTAAACATATTTTAAGAAATTCCGGGATTAATTTGCGAAATTTATTAAGGATTGTCTTAAGTTCGGTTAAGGATTATTCGTACTGGAATTTTTGAGTACGACTCGTACTTAAAGTAAGTACAAAAAACTTAATTTATCCAGAGTGCTTATCTTTCTGTGATGAAATCTCGTAGGAGCTCAATTGCTTTATTTCCAAGGCTTAGTCGGTACGATTCCTTCCCTGAGCGCTAAACAATTGCCAATTTGAATGTGGTTAGAATTAACGTACGAAGTGGTATCTTTTTCCAATATGATAAAAGCGTCCCTCAGCATTTTTCTACTTCTGGCCACTTCCAATAAGCGTATACCTTCATCAGACGAATTATGGAACCATAATTCCATTGTAGTCATGTTTAAATTTTTTAAAATTGAAAACAAAAATTTTTTTGCTCAAGTGCCAGCTGATAGAAATGAACCAAGTCAGATTCACAACAGTGCTTTTTTTTTATCGAAAGTGCGCCATAAAATTCGTTGAAACAGCGATTTCAAGTGCATTCGAAAATCAAATTCAGTTCATAATAGGATCTTAAAACTCTTTTTTTAAAGATGCAAAGACAAAAATAAAACATAAAAATCGATAAGCAAAATGAAAACTGACATTTTAAAAAGAACCTTATGAAACAGTTCGAATTTTTTCCTAATTTTAAATATTATAATAAAATTCCGAGATACTACCCTTAGAAAAATTTAAGGGTGTTTTAAATTCTTAATTCAACTCAGATCAAATTTCTCCAAAACGAAATTGTTTATGAAATTTGATTCCATCCAGATGAATACTAATATAATGATTACCCCTAATATCTTCCAAGTATAAATGTTTGCCTGTACTATGAGTTTTTTTTTTGTATTGAAGTACTTTAGCACTAGTGGATTCATAAAGTTACAATGTTAAAATGATTATGTTTGTTAAATATGAGCTCGGAAGAGCACGTGTGTATCATTCACAAAGTTCAAGTAAAATTATTATTAATTGTATATGAAATATGTATAAATATATCTCAGCTCAGCTGAGCTCAGTGTGGGCAATTGCAATTTACCATGCACCATACTCCATGAAACACAAGATCACCAATAGCACCACCGCTAACTGCAAACAAATTCACAAAAAAATAAAAGAACTATCGCTCGTGATGACGAAGAAATGAAAATTGAAAAGATAAAAAAATAAAGTTAAAGGAAAAACACTGAATACTGGCGCCTGTAAGACACGATACAGAATTACAAAATACAAAACTTAACTTTTCAAAAAAAGTAAAAAAGGCTTTGATCAGTGAACATTTAAGCATGTGTAGGTTGCTAAGAATATTAACATCCAACGTGGCAACAGCTAAAATTGCCACTGCCCCATTCCTGAAAGAATAAGTGAATTCTTGAATTTTGGTTTGATTTCTAGTTTAAACCAAATAACAATTTTAGCTCTATTAGATGAACTTAATTCAAGTTTTTTTTCGCTTAAAACAGGCATGTTTCATATTTCCCGCATGGGGCAGAATTTTTAGCCTCTATAAGAAATAGCACATGTTTTTGGGATGGGACGTTAAGAAAGAAAATAAAATAACAACGTACAAATGTTAACACACGGCTGATGATTAAATACATTGGAATGCATAAATGATTGATTAAGAAAACAACTAAAAACAAAAGCTTAAAGATATTTTTAAATTTATGCATTTTATTAAGTATTTCTTTTGTCTTTTTCTCTTTCATTGCAGGTAGTTCAACAGATTTAACACCCTCACTATTGGGTATCTACGATTCACTCACAACCGTCTTGGATGCCAATACAACAACGAATAACTATCAAACCTCTAACTCCAACTCCCACAATAACAACTTTAGAATAAATTGTGATATTGGTAAAGAAACGAGTATCGATGGTGAAGAGCTACCATCAAAACCACCTTTGGATGCTTATCTCAGTCGCTTAGAAAGATTTGCCAAACAAGCGGAACTGAAAAATTCCCGTACCTCACAAGACTATGAGGAATTGATGCAATCTACGCCATTGGCCAATTCCAACAGTGGTAGTTGCAGCAGTAGTTTAAGAGGCTCCCTAGAGTCTGTGTCCTCTAATGGTGGTTCACCCAATAAACATCGCTCCAATATACGCGTTCTCTCCGCTAACGTCCAGCGCATCATTACACACTCAGACGCTGAAGCCGTGAATGCGGTAGACATTGAAGCTTTGCAGTATCAAAATCGTTCTAGTACTCCCATACAACAGCAACAACATCAACGTTTTGTAAAAAAGACTTCCAGCTCTTGCAGCAACAGCCACATTAATCATAAACTGAAATTTTCTCACATACCACTATCGAAGACTACGGGAAAATTAACACAAACTGGCACAGATCTGGTAGAAACTTTTAGTAGTGTTTTAAACGAAGACAGCGAAAACCTTCGACGTTTTGATTCAAAGCCAAGAAAACCTCCTACACCCGCCATTTATTCCATACCAGCAGTGGATGACGATAAGACACCCACAAATCCCATTGCTTTTAATTTTGAATGTTTAACGGCCAATAAACTTGGCGCACGTAAGCTAAGTCTGCCTAGATGTAATTATGAAAAAGACTGTCTTCTAGCGGATACTTCCCAATTGGAAAAGAAGACCAATATGTCTTTAGAATGTCTGCCAACAGAAAATCCCATAACAGAGACTATTAACTTTGCTGTCGTCTCTCAAAATCTTAAAAATCTTACTTTAGCCGCCACCTCTAAAGACTTTGCTGAGCCCAGCAGCAATGAAGAGCTCTTTAAAACACTCAACAAACCTGTGATCTCACCCAACAGTAAACGCAGTCCTACTCATCATTCCTTGTCATATGCTCGTTCTAAAAGTTTGGCTGCACGTGATTTTGCCCAGAAGAATATAACGATTAAACATACGAATACTCTGCCACGCTCACAATTCCTTAAAGATGAAGAGCTCGACGAGAATCAAATATCTGCTGAAAGCCTCGACCGTTTGTCGGACATTAGGTCTAAGTTTTCTCCGAAGGAGTCACGTAAAATGTCCACATTAATGTTGCCCGATATAGCCAAATTAAAACACCGGCCTTTGTCTTCATCATCGATATGTTCCACCTCCTCTAGTTCGAGTTCCAGCTCAAGTACGGATCATCTTGGCGGCAAACTGAATACATCGTATTTGGCTAGTGTTGAAAGTTTAGCAGATGAACATGAATTAACGGATCCGCACAGTGGTATGACGGTGTTTGAGAGAGCCTGCATGGAAATTGTGGATTCAGAGAGAAGTTATGTCAACGATTTAGGAGAAGTCATAAGGGGGTGAGTGAGTTTTGATAGATTTATTTAAATATTTTTCAATAAAAATTTTTTTTTATGGACCAAGACGAAATTTTGTATATGAAGTTTTACATTAAGAACACCTACATGTGCACAAAAAATCAAGTGAGAGCTAGCATAACTATCTCGCATGATGCGGTCACTTGTATGAATTCGCCGTAGTAAGAAATATAAAAAATATTTTATAGCAGTGTATCCATAAATTAGTAAATGTGTCAATAAGGGTTTTCATGATATCGCTTAAAATTGCCATTTGTGCAAATGGGCAAACTTTCGAGACTCGTTTAATAAATTAATTTTTGTGTAATTTTAAACAATGATATTATTAAAGGCATTCGCTCAAATTTAGAATTTTTATTAATATTAAAATTTCAAAAAAAAGAAACACAATGAAAACCATGTTTGCCCATCTGAACTTTTAAAGAAAATATTTATGTAGTTGAAAAAAAATAAACATCTCTCCCTAGTCAATATATTTGAATTAAATTCCGGATAATATTGCTAGAGATGAAAAGTGCTTAAATAAAGCCTTATTTGTCTTTAGCTTTTTAAATTTCATAACAATTAATACTGCAGACCCTATTCGGCGTAGTCGTTAGTCCGCGAATAAGTGAAAAAACCTTAAACTGATTAAGCCTTTAGGTTTATTTCCAAAAGTATTCTGGTGTTTAAAATTTGATAGATTATTTCCTAAGTAGAAGTGTGTTTTCGACAAACTTTTAAAATCGATCGTTAAAAATAGTAATTGCTTTGATTTATTCATTCCTTTAGCTAACATAAGGCTTCTACAAAATTATTCCATATATTTCAATCATAGCCTCTAACTTGATTGCTCCAAATGACTCATTTTGCTTCCATATTTCCATTAGGCTCCTCTATTCCACGTCGTCTGCAGTCTTAAGGGTTTCATTCTAGGGCCGGTTTTCGGACCGTATCGAAAATTAAAATATGTCCAAAACTGATAGTCTGATCCACAAAAATATATGGAAATGAGTTATAGGCAGTGATGTAGTCTTTAAGCTCCGTAAAAAAATTAGCCAGATTTTTTTAAATGCAGAGTCCATTTAAAAACTCATGTCTTCCAGTCTAATCAACTTATAAAAAAAAAAAAAACGGATGAATTATACGGATTGGTCAAATCGATTTCAAAATCGCTTGAGATTTATTAACAAATTTATTCCTTTGTTGTTGTGCTGTTTTGATATTCAGGCCACCTTGATAAGTTATACACAATGTGAACTTATATTGAATTTAAATGTACCTGATTGGTGAATTAAGTTTCATTTACGTGTTCAGTTAAACACAGAATTTTTTATTTAAAACGATTAAAAATGTGATGGTAAATCAAACCTGAAAAATTCCCCGGGAGTTGTCTCCCTTCTCCCATTTTTCCTATGTAAATTGAATTGTAAAAATGGGAAAAGGGAAAAACTCTCGAGGAATTTGTATTCATAATTGGGCTGTATGACTTTGTTCTAAATAACTTATTCTTGTTTTTTTTCTTTCTTTCAGATATCTCTTGGATTGGAAAGAACGGGCCTGTTTAAAGCAAGATGACTTGGATATTTTATTTTCCAATATACAAGATGTTTATCAATTCAATTCAGAATTACTCAAACATTTATCGGACTCAATATTGGATCCAGTTAAAATTGCCAAATGTTTTATTGACTTAAAGGAAGGATTTGATGTCTATACAACTTATTGGTAAGTTGGACTTTTAATGGTACCCGTTAAAATTGTAAAATAAATAAAATGTTCAATAAACTTGTCAGCACCAGTTATCCCGAGGCAATATCACTGCTTACCAAATTACTGCAGGCCACTCATACCAATGCCCTACTGGCCTCAACCCAGAGAATGTTGCATCATACACTACCCCTGGGTTCTTATCTGCTGAAGCCAGTACAAAGAATTTTAAAATATCATCTTTTACTAGATGTAAGTTTTAGATTTTGAATTTTTTAAACTAAGAAAAATTGTGTACAGCCTTCTCTTACTTTTATCAGAATTTGCGCAAACATTGTGATATTAAAGAAGTTATGCAGGCTTATGAAATAATGCGACAGGTAGCGCGCAATATTGATCAAGTTAAACGAAAATTGGAACAACAAACCAGAGTTAAAGAACTTTCGGGTATTTTAGATGGCTGGTTGGGTCCAGGTACTGTAACAAATATTTTCATTAAAAAAATATTTTTAAATCTAAAAACTCTTTTTTCAATAGAACTCACCGTTTTGGGCGAATTACGTTTGGAGGGCATTTTAATGGAGAACAATAAACCACGTAGAGTTTTACTATTCGCCACAATGCTAATTATAGCCAAAGCCAAAGAGGACAATCGTTTGCAATTTAAATCGTACATACACGTAAGTGCTAAAGTTAATTTGTATTGACTTTAATTTTACAAGGATAGTCTGTTAGTTTGTTGGTTGGTTGGATGGCGTTAAATGTATGTTAAAGAAAATAGTTTGTCTTACTTTTATGTGTATTTGTGTTTCAGCAAAACAATCTCATGCTGAGCGAACACTTGGCTGGTGAACCAACCAGCTTTTATGTAATACCATACGATGAACCGCGCCACCAAATCAAGTTAACAGCCAAAAATCGTGACCAGAAACGCCTTTGGACTCAACACATTAAAAGTGTCATACTCGAAAAATTCGATAACATTCCATTGCGAGCCAAAGAGCTGGTTTATCAGTTGGGCGATGAGGAAGGTATGTAGGTGTGATCTAAAGCGGAAGTTTTTTTTTTTTTTTTTTGTTTAATTTAAATACTAAATAGTTTTTTACTTACAAAATTTTAAAGTTTAATTTCTGTTTTGTCTCGTTTAATTTATTTATATATTTTTTTTAATATATTTAACTTCTTTTAACTTGTAAATTGCTAATAATTAATAGGAGACAAAAAAGGGAAACACTTAAGGAAATATTATTTTTTTTATGTGTAGTAAAAGGATCATGAAAGACTTCTAATGATTGAGCATGTTTTGATATTCGCATCTCTTACTACATTTGCGATTGTGACTTTAGCTTTTTTTAGAGAGTTGTTGCGTAAAACGAAATCGCAAGACTCTTAGCAATTTTAAATAGCCAAAGTATGCTGAAGTGATCTTTAGGCTTAACTAAACTTTAAAAAAATTATTTAATGATTAATAAATGAAATCTTATATGTTTTCAATTGATTTGAATTGCCATTAGAAATATGTTCTTATATATTTTATTAAAAAAAGGAAGTTAAAAATATGCTCTGCGGTTGAATACATTCTGTTCTTTTACTTTGGCGACTTTAATAAAAAAATTAATCTTAATAATATTCCAAAAAGGCATGTTGGCAAGAGAGAATAATTTCTACAAAATACCAACTCGCAAGCAAAACGCTTGCGTTTTAGGTCATGCCTGGGGCAGCGTTGTCAGAGCGACGATTTTTCCTTATTTTGGAAGATTTTTTGACCAAAATACGATTTGAATATTTTTTATTTTTTGAAATTTAGATTTTTATTTTTAAGTCTGTACAACATACATAATGTTTTAAACGGTAAATTTTTAAAACAATGAGGTTTTGTATCAGGTTGTTGTTGATTAGTTTTGCACACTTTTGTACCCATTGTCTAGCATACACAAAAATGCATTATTTTTTCTGGGCATATAAAATATAATAAAAGGACCTTAAGCTGTTGTTCATTTGAGGAATATTGATGAAAAAAAATTATTTGTGGAAGGAAACAACGTTTTTTTTATAAAGTTTCATATATTTAAGAAACCAAGAGTAAAGATAAAACTAATGGATGTCAAGAAGCTTTTAGTTCGAAAATTCCACATTGCATGTTTATGATCATTTTAAAACAAAGTATATATACATACAAACGTGCTTAAGAATATCTTTTAAAAGGTGTACCAACATTATTTTGATAACTATTCCCTTAGGAATATATTTTGGAAAATTCATATATTTTTTAAGTGCTTTTTTAAATGCAATTTTCTTAAAAGGCCTTCGTTATTACAAAAAATATAATATTCAATTGAGAACCCTTTAGATTTCATATGATGTATGAGCATGATTGTTCCCAAACCAAAATCTTACTGGCCAAAATTTGCATGTGTCTAATCTTAGAATTAAATTACTTTCAATGAAACTTCTTTATTAACAGCTCAGTTCTGAAACTCACTTTAGCTCAAATCAGGTGATTTCAAATCACATGTCCTTTTTTAAATCACACGTGTGATCTTTTGGTGTTCCTTTTTTGTGTATTTCGGTGTGATCTGCAATTGCCGAAAGCACAACATGAAACACAAAAATTGTATGACTTTCAGAACCCCACAAAATTGCACTTGTGATTTTAAAAGCACGTGATTTGAAATCACGTAATTTTCAGAACAGGCCCGTTATATGGACTTTTTTATGTTCATATTTATTAGAAAATAATAATTAAAATACATAACAAGAAGTATGTTCTTATAAAAAATTAATAATTTTTACTTTTTTGCCCTTGTTATTAAAAATTTTAAGAATTTTCTCTTCAAAATAAGATATTCTTTCCGTAAATAAAGATTTCCCTTCAAAATCTTCTGGCAGCGCTGAACTGATGGTTCTCTCTATTACGAAGCGAAAGAAAAATGGTAGCAAATCAAGTGATTGCAACTCCTTTTTCTTTTCGCAAATCATCACTATTTATTTTATGTAGATACATTTTCAAACAAAAACACGTCAAGCGGCTAAAGTTTTTTTTTTTTTAATTTTGATATTTGAACCAGGATAAAGTTCATTGAATTTAATTTTCATTAAATTATTTTTATAAAGAAAGCAATTTTACAACATGAAAAAATTTAAATATATTGATAATATTTCATACTTGATTGCCGCGGGAATCGAACCCACGTTCACTATCTGCTCACAAATCTTTGCCGTTTAACACTCACCGCCATTGACGACAACTGGCATTAAACAGTCAAAAGCACTTTTTAAACTAAATGGAATTTTTACTTTGGAAGATCGAAATTTGTTTTGAATGAATTTCTATTTTAATTCATGTTCTTCCCTAATTCTGGTTTTTCGTACTTTTTGTCAAGAATTTTTCTTGAAGTCCAAAGTACATTTTTCTGCTTTCCATGTTTTTGTCTTTCTTTTTGTTGTTGACCTTATTTTAGCACAACTTGAAGGACAAATATAATAATAGAACTTGTGCCTTAGCTGTTAACAATAATTAGAATTGTGGTTATTTTATTGAACTGTTTATGGTTCATTTTTTATTTATTTTATACATATTTTGACTTTTCATTACAGTCAATCATTAATTTTTCTTTCTAGTGTTGCTTTGTTTTCAAAGAATTTTGCGAAAGGGTTTGCAAGAGCGTAAAGAGCACCAAAATGGCCTCCTTTCGCATTTAGCTTTCGTATCGAAATTGCATTTGTATCGAAAAAGAGAGAAGCCCTCTGGATATTTAATAGCTTATGAATTGATTAGAATTATTAGTTAATTTAAAAAAAAAAAATTATCACATTCGAACAGATAGTTAAGGAGTTTTTTTTCGAAAATAATGGCAGAATGAACATTTTTTCATTAAAAATCCAAATTATAATTTTTTTTAGCAAAAACTAATTTGAGAATAGTTAAAATCCTACAATGCCAAAAAGAAAACATGAAAATGTTGTAAAATTTTAGTTTTATGTCCGTCTGTCCATGCGTATGTTTTCGAATGTTTTCGAAGACCCCAGAAATGATAGGGTTTACATGCTGATACATATTAACCTCACATCTACTCCGCCAAAGTTTGCGTGACTACGATATGACCAAAAAACAACGACTGCCTCTAAGTGTACCCAAAAATCCCTTTTTGTTATTTTTTCTGTGCATCTGGAGAACGGCAAGAGCCAAAGTTTCCAAATAAGGTACAACAATCTTGGTTATCAATACACAACCTATATAATGGGCCGGATTGGGGGAACAGGAGTGGCACTTCCGATACGATCCCTTTATAGATTTCTGTATATCTCGCGAATGGCAAAAGTTAAAGTTTCCCAATTAGGTACAAGCTCCTTGATTATCAACACACAACATCCGACAAAATATAGACGGGGTTGTAGAAGTGAGCGTGGCAATCCCATACAAATCAAATACAGACTATCTAGAGAATCATTGCTTCAAAATTTTGTAAAAATAGAAGTGGGCGTGGCATGAAATACATTTATTAAAATCTTGAGAACGTTAGGAAATTTTTTTTTTACAAATTTTGTACAAATAGCTGAGTTGTCAATTCGCAAAATCCGTCAAAAAGTGGGTGTTATTAAAAAAGTGGGCGGTAGTTATTTATATACAGGGGTGTTCTGGAAATCGAAAATGCAAGAATTTTAAAGAAGTTTTCTGTAACAAAAAAACTTGATGACAAATATTTTACAAATATTTCTCTATTAAACAGAATATTATAACAAAAATTATAAAAATTAAAATAAAAGTGTATTAAAAACAACTTTAAAATTCTTGCGTGTTGCGTTTTCGATTTCCAGAACACCCCAGATAATTTTGTGTTCTTATCGCACCATTAGATTCAGAATAGCAGAATGTAGCACTCTTACTTGTTACTTTTCTCAATCATTAGAAGAAGTCTTTCACAAAATAGTTAAATGTATTTGCTTTTTTTTAACAATAAAATATTAATAGGAATATTTACACTAAAACTTATTATTTAGCTTAGAAACATAACAAATATTTTTAACACTTTATTTTTTATAAGAAAAATAATTTTGGCTAACACTGTGACAACAAAAAAATTATTTAATTTTCTTTCAATTTTAGTGATGTAGTACAAAAATACTTAAAAAGCAAACTAAAAGAGCAACAAAATGGGTGAATTGAAATAAAAACCACAAAAATTTCAAACAAAAAGAAAAACTATTGTATAACAAACACAAAAACAAACAAATAAAATTGACACTATTTTTAGGGTTAGTACTGCCAGTCAAAATGCTTTTCAGAAAAAAAAAATTCACCTCAAAATGCACCACTGTAAAACACACATTAAGTCACCAAAAAAGCATGGGTTAAAGTCACAACTCAATCAGTGCAGTTTCTTCTTTGTATCTCTCTCACACACTCCTCTTCTTACATTTTTTTTAGTTACGCTTTGTGTTACATTTTAATTTACAAAAATAATTATTGGCTTTTAAAACATAACGCTTATTTTACAAAAAAAAAATTAATATGTCTTGGTTTAGGGCTCCAGCATTTTTAATAACAATTATTAATATTTTCTCATATTTGCAGATCGCAGTGCGGATAAAAACACCTGGAAATGGAGCTTGCATACAACCTCCTCTACTCCCACTTATTTGGAAAGACGCAATCACTTTAGACGCAGTGAAATGCGAAACCGTTCCAAAACGAAACGTAAAACTATATCAAATACAAATTCATTGGATGTGTTTAGTGAAGGCACTCCCCCGAAGGATGCTAGTTTAACTAAATCTATATCAAAAAGCGCCGAAAGTATTAATGATAAGCCATCAAAAGAGTTACCAGCAGTAGAAGATGTTGTGCTTAGAGCCGAAGAGGAGCTAGAGAACTGTAACTGTGCCAAAAGCCAAAAATGTAAAGGCTGCAGCAATCGTGAGAAGGAAGCAAACAAATCAGCCAGACAGATGCACAAATCTTTCAGGTTTGGTTGTAAACCCCTTAAGGAACGCAGCAAGTCTGTACCTCGCATAAGTCTGCATATCGAACATTTTGAAAAAGTGGCCAGTGAGCAGGCAAAGGATGTAAATACGAATTCCAAAGACGTCAAGACGGTCATAGATCTAAATACGAACAGCAGCAGTAAAACATCAGCCAATAAACGCCTGTCTTCTTTAAAAAGGCAAAAGAACAAAACGAAGGAAACTTCTACATTCTATATGGCTCTTAGTGAATTTGAAGATTCCAATGAGACGGTTTTGAAAATCACAGAATCTTCGGAGAATATTTTGCACAACGGCAAATCTGAAGAAAAAGAATTAAGCAAGGAAATGGCTAAATCCACCAATTTTTTACCCGACGTGGTCATTAAAGAAGAATCTCAACAAATGTCCACTTCTCTTATACTAACACCTGCTGAAAAAGCTAAACAAGATGCCGAAATCGTCTTGGATCTGCTAAAGAATAGTAAAGAGTTTGATAAGCTCTATGCCAAAATACAAAAGAAAAGATCCATGGAGAAATCCCTTCAATCTTCGAAAAGTCTTGATTTTAAATTAAATAAAACAACAGATAAAATTGATATGCCACCGGAATTGCCACCCCGACCTCCATCCCGATCTCCACCGCCTTTGGAAAATGAAAACGATTGCATGGAATACAAGTCCTTGACTTTAGAAACCGAGGAAGAGCCCATATACGAAAGTTTACTAAGAAATGTGCATGTGCCCTACAAATTCTCACCTCCTTTGGGGCGTTCAAAATCCGTGCAATACAATAACTCCAATAAGGAGAAGAAACAACCTAGTCCAAGACCAGAATCAGACTACGTCACATTAGTGTACACAGCTGAGGGTAATTTACAAAATGTGGGAGGTGAGGAAATTATTAGAACTCCCAACAAAACAGAAGCTAATTTAAGTCCACACAGTTCAAATGCCTCGTCTACTACCACTCTCAAGGAAAGGGATAGTTTCAACAACGAATTACCCAGTGAACATAATTCTTTAGATTGTTCTGCACAAATGTCGGCAAGTTTTCACTCCAGTCCCATTTACAGCTCCATAACTGAGGTAAATCAAACAAGAAGCTACACGCCCCGAAATTTACTAAAAAGATTATGGAGTAATTCCACTCTAATCGGGGAAGATTTATCGGGAAATCGTTTAAGTCGTTCTGTTCATAATCTTGAGCGCCGCGGCTCAGACAGTTTTGAGGTGGATAGGCATTCTTTTTTACATCTACCCGGAAGCGAGACCATTGGCGAGCGTATGGCCCATGTGGATTATGCGGATCCTCGAACTCTCTTTAGCGTTTTAAAATGCGATGAAGCGAATCAAATGCAAAGAGACTCTGTATTATCTCTCACCTCTTCCAATGATAGTGTTTGCGAACCTAAAACATCAGAAGGAAAACCTAAAGATTGTGTTCATGGCTTCGAATATGAGGAATGTGTTGAGGCCTGTTTGGAAAATGATTTTCGCGATTCGGCCGTTTATAGTGACGACACTGAGAGGCGTTTAGATAAATCAAATTCCTTCCGTAGTAGTAAGAATCCTCCCATAAAACCCAAACCTTCCTTTGTGCCACCTTTACCACTAAAATCGCCCTTAAAAACTGGCGATCCCACTAGGGAATTCAACATAAATAAACCATCTGGACCTGGTGTCATCGTATGTCCAGCCAATTTGAGTCCCACTAGCACTCGCAGTTGGGTTCTAAAGCAAATAGACAATTTTAACAAGGAATTAAAATAAATTCAAATAAAGAATTAAACATTTCACTCTACTTTAATACTTAAGAGTTGCCATATGTAATTGAAAATTATTTAGTGTTAAATTATTTTACAGAAATTACAACAAAAAAAAATGTAATTGTTTTTGTCAGTATCCAAAGACTAGGGGCTTTGATAAACTCACATCAAAAGCCATTAATGTTAAAAGTTTTTTTATTACGATAATTTTTTATGAAATTTTATTACATATAAAATATGTATTATTATATTTCTGTTAAAACTAAGTATTAATGTGTTAAGAATTTCTACCTGTATTTAAAAAGTTGCTTAAAAAGTCTGGTGTTAAAAATAATTTTAAATTTATATAGAATTTTTTGTTTGTTTTACATTAGATTTAGCCAATTTTATATAAATTTATTATAAAAAAAGAAACAGACAAAACAATTTATATGAAAATGTAGTGAAAAAAAAAATAAATCAGTTGTTTTATTTTTATAATAATTTTGAAATGGACAATGTTAAATGTTATGAACAGATTTCGACTTTCGATTGCCGTCTAATCGACGGCGTACAAAAACTAATGCGGATCGGCTCAGCGCATGTCTCGTCTGATTAGTTACGACAGCACAATAAACATAGCAAGCAAAGTTCTTGTTATTAATTTAAGACACTTTTTGTTCACAAAGCAACAACAATATTTTTAAACAATTGTAATATGTTAGAACATTATGACAATATAACATGAAAGCACGCCTTGTGCCAATTATGTGAACATATCATGGAAGGGCAATTAATATTTTATGAGTATAGGAGGATTTTTTAAATCTGAACGGCAGTTCCGGAGATAGCCTCATACAAACATAGGCACATACAAACTTTTCAGCTTTATAATATGAGTATACATATTTTTTTATTTTTTAACGTGTGCTATAAAAAATGGTGGTGTTTGTCACTGATTAGTATTACATTTGAATTTACTATCTTACACATTTTACATTGGAATATTTGTTCAATTCACAAGCTCGTAGTATCGTCGTATTCGTTGTCTAATCATCTAATTGTATAATTATACAATATTGTATATTAGATGTTGGTAATTTTCGTACAATGGTTTTTATCAAGGTATATTTACACAAGGTAAACTCGTTGCTACAACAAGTACAACAAGACAACAACAACAGGCGAAATTGTTTTTGTATTTTGAACCGAGACGTAAAAAAACAACCTTCAAAACAAAAACACAAATTGAAAAAAACAACAACAACTAGCCATAAGTATGTAAACAAACATAAACAACTTTTGACGTTTGGGTTCTAACTGGGGTAAAACGCTGACAAACATATGGGCCAACGAGTCTACCTCGTGTAAATATACCTTGGGTTTTTAAGTGATTTAAAAAATGTTGTATTTATGCCAGGCCTGGAAATGTTGGATTTGCTTGTTGAATTTGTAAAAATCTTTTTAGAATGTGATAACTATCACCACAAATTTAATTTTGCTGACTGATGAATATACATATGTTTAATTCAATTCAATTTAATTGAAGCTATTATCATTAAAATTGCTTATCAGCTAATATTTATTAACGATTCATCTTAAATTTATACCCTTATAAATGTTTTTATTTCATGGTATCAACCAATGTGAATTGCAAAATTTATTAAAGAAAAAGAAGAAATAAATAAAAATTAAATGTTTGGCTCTTTAGTTTTATTTTGCACATTTTTTCATTATTTGGTAAAAAGAAATTTGTTAATCTCCTTAAATAATTTCCTCAAAGTGAATTGACAATGAATATTGAATTCAATTTTTTATTTTTGATATTTAGCAATACGACAGAGTAACGATAGCTACAACAAATTTGTCTATTCACAAGTGTATGAAAAAGAATCGTATTTTTTTTAACGATAAGCCATATGACAGAGCTTGTGAATTGGACAATTGTTTAAGGCCAATATACATACATAAACTATCCCAGAAAGTCTTACCGTATGTCTACACTAAACATAATTATCTCAGCGAGTTTGCAATAACGCGTCGGCAGAATAATAGACCAATATTTCTTATGCTCAGCTTATGTTAAAGGCATTGGAAAGAGTATTTATTTTAACTCATAATTTTAAAGAAATCAAGGAAGAAGGCGCAATGTAAAAATGACGCCATCTTGCAAGAATTTTATTAAATTCTTTCTTATTTTTTAAACGTATATTAAATTATTTAAGCTTGAGATCTTTTTTATATAAATATATTAATTTTTATTAAATTTTTTTTTTTTTTTGTTAAAATAAAATTTATATTTTTATATAAAAAAGAACTTAAGCTTAAACAAATTAATATAAATTGCAATAATAAAGATCGAATAAGAAAAAAATTATATATATAAAAATAATTTTTGCAATTTTATTTTAGTGTTTATTTAATTCTTTAATTTAATTATTTAACTACAATAATAATTTGCTACAATAACACAAACTTAATTTCTTTCCACACAATTTGCTTCTTTTTCCTTTTTGCATTTTTTTCAATTGACAATAAAATTTTACGGATTATGTTAGCAACAATTGTCAACAAAAATGGACTAACAATTATTGCAACATAAATTGCCGGCAATAAATATGTAAAAAAATTGCTGTCTACATTAAAGATAACATTATTTTGACATTTACTGCAATATATTATCTCTGGTATAGACGGACAGTTAAGTATTTTAACAAAATGCAACCCTGTCATGATAAGTTGTTATTGTTTTTTTTTTTGAAAATTTTCAATCAATAATTAAATCATAATTAAAATTTTTTTAAAATACTTAAGACTTTGTGGGATAGTGTGTAACGGCCTTTAAGGGATAGTGTGCAACGGCCTTGCCAATAGTTAAAAGTCGGATTTTGTTAGACCAATAAATAGCTTTTCATTATTACAACTTCCATTTTTTATTGCTGTTATTTTCAATAATAATAATATTTAATAGATGAAAACATAATAAATGAAGGTTTCATAATGCAAAGCTATTTATCGGTCCGACTAAAGCCGACTTTTAACTATTGGCAAGTTGTAATAATGGCCCTAAGAAATTTTTAATTATTTTCATAATAATTTAAGTATTCAAATTGCTATTTTAATTTTCTAGTTATTATAACAATAATAAATTACTCTACTCTTACTCCAACACATTACTACCACAGTTTGCAAAGCGATCAATATTCAATAAGATTTTCCGTAAACATTTTCAATTTGCAAATAATTGTACTTTCGAGAAAATTTTCTTGTGCAAGACAACTGATGAAGTTACTCTGAAATGTGACATTATCATTTGTTACAACCAGTTGAAAGGGGGAAGTTAAAAGTGTGTTGTACTTATAAAACACAAAATAAAAGTACGATCATTAAATCATGGCATTTAGGTGAAAGTGATAAAAAAAATTATTAGTCAGGCTTTAGAGTTGTAACAGTAAAAATGTTGATTTCTTTTGGAGTAAAACAAATTGAAAACAGTCATTACAAAAAAGAGCAAAAAGTAAGTAAAATAATTTATAAAATGTAGAAAAAATTTTTTACCAAAGTTTCCAATATGCATCACTTTGACTTCTCAACATAATAATTTCAAATGAAATGAAAAAAATACGTTCAAGACACAAACATATTTAAATTGTAAATTGTGAATAAAATCAAAAGTTGTGCACCGATTACAATGAAATTATGTAAGCTAAATGTTTTTAGACCAAAACTGTGATTTTTGTCGGTTTTTTTATTTTTAATGAATTTTTAAAGAACAAAAAAATAGTTTTTTTTTTCAAAATTTTCCTATTTTTCCTTCAAAAACTCAACGAGATCTCTGAAACTACAGGGCATATTTTCCAGTTACATGATAACGGTTACGATCCAGGTAAAAGCTTTGAAAAGAAGTGTAAAAGCATCGAAAAGAAGTGGTGCGAGGACGAAATAAAAAAATTCATTATAGGTCAAAGACAATTTCGCAAAAAACTTTTTTTGAATCCAAAAAGATTTTTTACCACACAAAGAGACACCCGAACTAGTTGAATTCTAATATTTGTGGAATAGCAATCGCCCGCATCGTCGTCAATTCGGTTGTTGGTGGCTTTTCAATTAAAAAATTAATTGTATTGACGAATATAGTATTCAATATGACAATTGATTTTTTGTAATTTTTTTCTTGTGTCGATGAGTTAACAAGAACATGTTTAATTTTCAATAAGAAGCAGATTAAAAGTTTAACTCTGCTAAAGATTTTCAAATTCAAGCTTTTATAAAAATGAAGATACTTTTTTTGTGGCTCTGTAAATAACTCCATATTTATTTTATTTTTTATTATAATCTTCCAACTGTATTTTTTATTATTTCGCTTAAATTAATCTGTTAGCTAAACGAGTTGCATGCCAATATTGTTTGTTGATTTTTTTAATAATCTTTTTAATAAACAATTACATTATCACACAATCCTACAAATATTTAAGCAAATAAATAAACGTTTTATTTAAGTATTTAACATGCCAATTAAGAAGAGTAAATGCTGGTGAAATTAAATACTTAATGATTTTTTAATATTTTTTTTAGAAGGAAATAAATTTTCTTGTATTAAAAAAAATCTGGATATCTTTTTATGCAGGGGGTCCCATAAAGCGATTCTGCTCTATTGCTAAAGAAACTACTTTATGTTCTCAATCTCTTTGTCTTGGAATATTGGCAATCTTAAAATTATAGACTCTAAAAATCATATAAACTGCTTTAAATATTTGTTTCTTTTTATTAAATAAGAATTACAAATACAAAAACAACTTACATATATTCTTACTTAATTAGCCGAGCAAAAGCAGCTCGGACCTTCAGCCGGTTGTTGTGAAATAGACCAGAGCCTCTGGCTGGAATCGAACGGTACTGCTACCTTTACCACAGTGTTAAAAATTATTTGTTCCCTACTTTATATGGTATGGGTGCTATAATGTTAAAACTCTTATTTCGGAAGCATATTACTATCGGCACTAAGTAAAAAATAGGTAAATTTTCAAATTTTTTAAATCAAATCACATATAAAGAGAAAATTTGAGGTCGATTTGATCAAACTGGTTGTTTTGTATGGACGCTATTATACCAAAATCCTTAATTCGGGAATTCACTTGTATGGGATTAGGTTAAATAATGGACCAATTTGGTACATTTTCAATATTTAAAACTCGTTATTTTTAAAAAATATGTGGGCCAAATTTTGTCCTTCTATTTATATGGTACAAAAACTATTGTACCAAAACTGTTGGAGGGAACAAATGGCTATTTGTATATAGCTCAGACCTTTTTCAACCGATTCTCTTAAGTTTCGCAGCAATGAGAGTGGGAGAAAAATATGCAAAAAGCCTTTATTTTTAATGTTAGTTTGGGACAGTTATGTACAAAATATTTTGTATGTTAATTTCTTTGTACAAACCAAGGCGAGTTTATACCAGAAGCAGCTTATAATTAACAACGTGTCAAGGCGGTATACTTTCTTGGGATTCAACTAAATTTTATAATTTTCGCTAAAAATTATGAAATTTCAAAACACACAATTAAAATTAAAAACAAAATGAAATATTTGTTTGAATTGTTAACTACAGTGTTGTATTATTTTTGACACAAAGTTCAAGGCGAATTCATAACAGGTAAGTGCAACTTTACAACTACAAAAAGCCCCATGTATTTTGTTTTAGCAAATTAAAATTATCACTTTTTTATAAAATAAATTATTAAATTCACTTCAATCATTCGCAGTTTTGAAATTTTTTTATTATAATAATAATATTTTTAGCACTTTTCAATCAACTTCTTCTCAAAACAAAATCATATTTTGACGTTTCGCCATTTTTTTTAATTCGCCGTGGAAACAGCTGATGAACGGCTGACGAGATAAGTTTACATGTTTGAATTTGCCTTGACAAGGTTAAAATATTTTACAGTGTTGTAAACGTTTTCAAAAAAAGACCACCTTGTATGAATTCGCCTTCGTACAGTACAAATTTTTGATTTTTGTTGTGTGTTAAGGGGTATGTACATTGTCAACCATTTCTCTTCAAGTGCTGTGGTAGTTTTAGTGAAAATGTGTAACACCGACGATGCTGGAAGTAAAATCGAAAAATTTGGATATGACGGCGAATATTACGTCCGAATATAACGTGGCGTCAAGCATTCTGACCGTGTTCATACCCCTTTAGATTTTCAAATACTGTATGCATGCCTTTACATGTCATGACAAAACTTATTATGTATTTCGCAAGGCCCATCTATCAGGTCTGCTTACTTGTACAAAAACAAAAAACGATTCTTTTTAGTTGTCAAAAATTTACTACCACATATACAAAGCAAAAAGAAAAAACGTGTATGTGTCGCATACCATAAACGTATACATGCACATGTAAACAACTTTTGACAACTAAAAAGAACATAAACAATGATCATCAGGCTTCTTGCGCAGACCTTTTCAATGGGCCTTGGTATTTCGTTTTTGTACCGATTTTTATGTATTTAGGTGCGCAGGAATGACTAGAGAAAGTAATAAAGGAGTGAGTCTTAAATTCTTCTAAGACTAAGGTAGTTAGATTTAGAACATATGTTTTGAGACATGACGACAACCTCAAAGTTCATATTGGTGGTACAGCAATTTCGGAATCGGGTACGGTAAGAAATATTAAGGCGTTGAAATGAGTCGCAATTTATTATCGGATGAGCACATAAATTCATTAAGGGCAAAAATATCCTCTGGGATTGGTATGCTTTATAAGTTTAAAAACAAATTAGAAAGTGAAGCGAAGTTATTAATTTACCAATCCTTGGTACACTCTCATTTGACATATCTTCCCATTATATATGGCTACAGGATAAACAACAACCTAAAGGCTCTCCAATCCGCTCAGAATAAAGCACTAAAAATTGTATTTAATTTACCATTGAGACATTCAACTTTTCTACGCAACAAATATGTATATTACCAGTCCGTGGGTTATATAAAATAAAAACATTGATTTATGTCTTTAAAACAATTGGACGGAATTCATCTCAGGGAGTACAATTTGTGGGTAATAGTGGAATTTCAGGACGAATAACTACACAAGCTTCTAATTTAAGATCAGTCAGATGCCGTCTGGAGTTAACAAAGTAGAGAATTGCATATGCTGGACCACATGAATTTAATCAACTGTCTTTGAATTTAAGAAAATTTCAAGAAATATCAATCTTTAAAACTCGAAACACTTTTGATGTAGCTTCAATTGAACTTAATTTTAAATTAATATTAATTAATATTAAAGTAATGTAAACGTATATCATTTAAATGCTCAATTGTTAAATTTGTTGCCGTTTAGCCTCTCCAAAGCTTTATAGGCGATGAGGCGTAACTAATTTATTGTATTGTATTGTAGTCTCATAAAAATAAAAGAAAAAAAGGATATATATATATAATCAGGTATGTGATGAAAATCGATCGATTTCAAAACGAAAGTTGTGATGAATTTCGAGGGATTTTAAAGTCCATTTCTGAATTCGTATATTATATAAAATTTTAAAGAATAAAGAATGAAAATAAAAGGAATATGTATCTAAAATCCACTTTAAAAGATACTGAAAACTATATTTTCGGTATAAAATCGATTTCCATCTCATAACTGAATAAAGAATAATGCCTAACGATAATTTAAAAGCTTAACGATTATGAACACTTTTCAAAAAAAGTTGATTATTTTCGACTTTAACGCCTTTAACGCAGTTACTTTCAAAACGATTTGATAAAGCAGCATGTATTTCAAAAATTATGTTTCAAATTAACAAATAATTAATGTTTTCGAATATGTTACTTTAACCCTTATCCTGTACTCGAAAAATTAAACGCATGCTGTATTTTCGGGTAAATTTTGCTCAATATTGCGCAATTAATTTGCACTCGCGATAATAAAAACACCACAAAATATGAACACTTATTTTCTACCATTTACTACTCTAAAATATGAACTTGTTTAAAACTTTAAAATATGAAAAACTTATAATTGAATTTTTAACGATTTTTATCTACCTACACAGTGGTTAAATCAATTTTGACTCAACTGCATAATAACTTGGGGATTTCCCTAGCTATCTGCTTTAAAATTGTCTTCAGTTGTTATTCAAAATGTATTACATGCACGTTTTGGCAAGTCCTCACATTAAAATGGAATTCTATTAACATCTTTAAATATAATTTTAACGTGAAAAGTTCTTAAATATGAATTTAAAAAAAAAACAAAAGTTTGAAACTTTCAAAAAAATCAGTAATTTTAGAACATGGGATGCCATTTGCAAATATGAACAATTGGCTCTGTTTTAATTAGTTCATATTATCGCGAGTGCACTGTACCATTAAAATAAATAAACTTGTGGTGTTTTTGGGTAAATTTTACCCAAATTAGAAAGTTAATACTATTCAATAAAAAATAATTATACAAAAACTTCAAAAAAAACTTCACCAAGTTTTGAAAATAAAAAGCAAAAAAAGCCGTTTGGTTGAATTAAAACGGGATAGGGGTTAATATTATCGTTATTTCTCGAAAAAAAAAAGAATTGATCGAAAAAATTCTTGATATTTCCGTAATTGGTACAAAGCAACCCTGGCATTTTTCTTGTGTAGCACTGTGTTATTAACAAAATTGCTTAATTTAAATTTTATTGACTTTATTAACTTACGCTTATGTGCAAAATTTAATAAATTAAAAGGTATTTATGTGCAGAGTGTAATGCAAACCATTTTATTTTAAGTGATTTAATTGAAAATTAAAAAAAATCAATTGTATTTTATAATACTGTGCAAACTAGACTACTGGTTGAGCAAATCTGACAAAAGGTTTTTAAAAGCAAGCTCGGGTTTCCGAAATTTCGGCCATTGAAAATTTGGAATTTTTTGAAAAGGCGTTTGGAATATACTAAATAAAAAATATAATATACTGAGCTAAAAAATTATTATAGATGTCTCAAGTAGAATTGTATGGCGATTCTTTTCTTAGAATATATCAACCCTCTAACTCTAACATTAAGGGGTAATGTTTACCAATTTTCACACAAAACTATTCTAAAATGGCACTTTAGAGGGTTTTAATGCTGTACGAATATTTTTTGCATCAAATTTCACTAAGGGTCTTCAAAGACCAAAAGTTAGTAAAATATATGTAAAATGCTTAATAACGAACAATTCAAAAGTTGCATATATTTTATTTTTATCACAAAAGCAGTGGTAAATAAGTCAAAACAGTGTGAATTCTTTCTGAGCTTAATGGTATATTAGGATTTATAAAAAAAAAAAAATCTTATGGCATTATTTTTAGAAAATTAACCCTATAATTTAATTTTATGGGGGTTTACTTGTCCTGTTAAAAGAAAAATACTTAAAATTTTACAATAAGTATGCCAAATATGTTCGCCGGGATCATAAATTGAGATATTGTAAAGCATGGGCTTGTCCCAATGAAGTTTGATTAAGTCCTTAATATTTGCATAAAAGTAAGATTTACTTGAAAAAAATTAGAAAAAATCTACCATATTTAGAAAAAAATCCAAATTGTCAAAAAATTTATTGTTTTAAACAAAAGAAATCAGAGATGCCTTTGTATAACAAGTATAGTAGGCCTGCTCATGGACGTTTCTCATTCTTAAATCTTGGGTTTATCTTTTTTTTTTTAAATTAACAAAACTTGGATTTATTCGTGTGACCTAAAAATACCTAAACATGTATGGGTGTTTCCAAAGTAACGGTCGTTACCGATTTTCGGAGATTTTTTAAATAAAATTTAAACCTAACCAAATATGCCACGAGGATTGCTCAATTTTTGGATTAACGAAAGTTCAACCAACGGCAGCAACCGAAAGAATTAATAAAAAATTTAGTTTCAATACTATTTTTGAACATTAAAAAAGTAACGGTCGTTACTTTATAAATGTGCTGTTTTCGAATGTCGGAAACAAACATCATGTATTGTAAAATTTTGCGCAGGATATGTCAAGTAAAATATCTGATTAAATTCTTTGAAATGTTTTGTTTGAGGAATGGATTTATTTTCAAACAAAAGAAATTATGTAGTTACCAAAAAAAAAAATTTTTTTTAAAGTAACGGTCGTAACATTTTGAAAAGTTGACAGTTTTTTGTGTTTGAATTCATTTATTATGGGTAACTCAAAGTAACATTTTTTTGTTAGTATAAAGAAAATTAAAGGTAATCTTTAGGGAAATGACAGATACATTTATTTTGTATAACATTAGCGGGGAAAAAATCAAAATAATAATTTCATTTTCTGTGGAAACACCCATATATAACTTTATTATTCTATGACTTGAGATTTCTCGTAAAGAAGTGCTAAAAAATCAATTAGGTTTGACACACAATTGTAGTAACCTCTTATATAAATAATGAAAACTAAATCACTGTCAAATTGTCATTGGCGTTCATGTGCCATAACATTAACTGGGCTTTTCAAAAAAAAAAAAAAAAAAAAATATAGTTATATCAATGATTCATTCCAATGATTTTTAAATATTTTAGCAGATGTTGACGATCTTTAATGGCCATGATTCGAAAACTTTACAGACGCAAAAATTCATAATTGGGTTTTTTCAATAATCATACTGTTCGTATGAGGGTCAAAAATTTAAACGTTAAAAACAAATTATGAAAATATGGGACTGCAAATGATAGTAAATAATAAGCAGGGAAAGCAGAAATATGCTCTAAAAACACATTTTATGCTCATTTCATATGCAGTAAAAACTTGAAAATATGCCCAGAAAACTGTTAAGCATGTGCACCAAAAACTTCAAAAATTGCTTAGTTGAAAGCAAAATACAGTAGAATCGCGAAAAAGTTAATCAAAAAGTCCCAAAGGTTGTTAACTTTTTCGAACTATTAACTATTAACCCGCTTAGAGGTTTAAATTTAAAAAATACACCATAGTAAACATGGATCTTTCGGAAATAACGCTCTAAACTTATTTCAATGCTTTAGTTTTCATCATAACAAAAATTAAACTTATATTTTTCATATGCATTCGTCCGGTTCACAACGTCAAGTTGACTCGTCAAATCTTGAGCTTTTGGGAGAGAACGGAAAAGAGAATGCCATATATTTTCCCCTCTCTCCTAAAAAATCAAAGCTAGACGTGTGTGAACCGGCACTAAAAGATTGGTCCAGATTTCTATCACACACATCTCCACAAAAATATATAATTGGCTTTTCACTAAAATTTAGTTTATTCATATAAAACATTTGAAAAGATTAACAGGGGTGTGCTGGAAATCGCAAACGTAAAACGCAGGAATTTTAAACGTCGTTTTTTAATGAGATTTCTGTAATAAAAGAATTTTATGACAAATATTAAGCAAATATTTCCCTCTTAAACAGGATTTTAAACCAAAAATTATAAGAATTAGGTTTAAAGTTTGTTGAAAACAACTTCCAAATTCTTGCGTTTTGCGTTTGCGATTTCCAGCACACCCCTGTAAAATAACATTTGTATTTATTTAATAACAACCTGCTTTGTCTTACAATTTTCAAATAAATGTTTAATGAAAGATATACAGAAAGATATTTAAAACAGAAACGCTAAACTATCGCAAAAGCGAAAGCTCTTGTAGGTGTCTACAAAAAAATTTACATGTATCAAAATATGCGCTAAAAACTTGAAAAATGCTGCAAAAGGCCCTCTTTTCACCAAACTATGCAATGCTCCAAACTGTAAAATACAAACTCTAATGGCCATTTTCTCAATGTACCGACAAACTGTCTGTTACTTATTGTCAACATAAATTTATTTGACCGATAAACTGTCTGTTAATAATTTTGGGTTTCTTAATATAACAATAAAAAAACATTGATTTGAGCTGGCAACACCTCTTAAAATACATGTATGTAAATGTTGGGAGTCAGCTGCTTAAATTTATCTGTACGGCAAATAAAAGGAAAATAAATAACTGGCAGATGAGTGCTGGTTAGCTTTGCGACAGAATTGAAGTAAATGAGACATTGAGAAATACAAATTGCTTTTCGTTGGAGAAAAAGATAATCGTGTAATAAGAAAACGGCCATAAAACGGATAAATATAATGGTTCTGCCTTCATTGGTCGCACACGGAAAAACCTGCAATCACATATTTTTGGTTTCCCTGGTTATAAGATATAAATAATTTTTTTTTTTACAAAAGCTTAAAACATCGCTGTGATCTTTTATTTCTACACAAAAGAAGATTTCAGTTTCTTAATGAACTTCGAAGACTAACAAAGACTACAAATTAGTAATTAATTTTACGATCGGAAATCTTAATAGTTTAATAATAGTATGTAGTTAGTTAGTTAGTCTGTCATAAAAATGCCATTCTTTTACTATAAAAAGTTGCAAGAAACCTAAGAAAATTTAAAAAAAAAAGAAGAAACAGCTACTGGTTGCAAGAGAAAGAAAAAAAAACTGGTAGATAAAAGAAACAAAAGCAAACAAGTTAAGATGCAAACATTTGAACAAACGATGATGTATCGAACGCTAAACGTTCGATCGTTGCTTAAAATCTATTGAGCATTGATTTGTTTCTCGGTTGAATGAGTTGTGGTCGATCAAAAAGTTTTATCGTCATCCTCTTTTTTGTTGTCCGAGTATTTTGTCGCAAGTTATAACCGTTCGTTCGATGGAATGTGTTCAATGGAAATGTATTGGTGTTGGTGGATCAAAATGTAAAATAGTGGCAGTAATCTTAATTACCACATTTGACCAGTGTGGTGACCGTGGCGACATTATATGCATCTATTATTGTAATTATGGCTGTTTTTGGGAAATTGGGCAATAATTTGTTGTTTTAAGTTTGTGTTTTGCTTCTTTGAAAAGGCAAACAATTGAAGGAATGATGGTTGGTGGCTTATTGGGGCTCACTCAACCAATGACAATAAACAAAAAAAATAAATAAAATAAAATTAAAACTAAAGTACACAATATCATTAATATTAAATATTTTTTTTTTTTGGTGTAGTAACAGCAAATATTATTATGTGACTGATTTTAAAGATTAAAAATAAATTTTTGTAGTTTTTTTTTGTTGTTTTTGATTTACCAAGCAGCGATATTTTTCTTTTTTTAATATTTTGAACCCCCACTTGTTTTATAATAATGTTTTTTATTTCAACGGATTAAGAAAAGAGGCAAAACCAAAAAAAAAAAAACGTAATAATTGATCCAACTATCCAAACATTAATCCATAACTTAAATAACGTTAATGATTTTTAGTTTGCAGATTTCATTGAGAAGCCTTTTATAATAAAATTTTACTCTACCTACAGTGGTTAAAATAAACTTTAATTGAGTTTTGACAATGAGAGTAGTTAAACACTTTTAAAACTTAATAATTGAATTTTGCATATTAATGGGCTGCTCTTGACAGATCTTCAATAGAATGCAGTTGACCAGAGTCAAATCTGGTACCACAAGTGGCTCTGATTTTTATCAGAGTTTAGAATTTTGAATGTATGAGAGCTGAGTTTGACTTATTTGATTTGTTACAGGACCATAAAACGTTATGAAATTAAAACAACCTAAAAAGCATATTGAAAAAATTTTTTGAAATTAATTACCATAATATGGTTAATATTAACAATACTATCGCTAATATTTATCATAATATGGTCCATATAATGGTTAATTTTAGCCATAATATGGTAAATGTTAACTATAGTATGCTCATATTTAACCACAATATGGTTGCCCTCAAACATAAGCAATGTTAAAGTCAAAACCAGTGATGGAAAATTGAAAAATTTAGATGCTACTTTTTTCAACATTTTAGTACATTTTTCAAAATTTTTTTTTTTTTTTTGAAGATAAATTTAAAAATAAAAAACTAAAATATATCTATTTTTTTTTTTGCTCAACTCTCAGCCATTTATGAGCTGGCTAAATTTAAACAGCAAAATTCTGACATTAAAATATATCAACAAGCAAATATACTTTTGATAAGAATAAATCTTGTGTAGGCAATGTTGTCAGAGGGTGGTGTAGTCAATGTTGTTGCTTCGACTCCGAGGTTTTTGTACCGCAGTCAGAGTCGAAGTACCCATAAAAAATTCGCGACTCCGACTCCAATAAGTTTCGGCATAAAACATTTAAAAAAATATGCTAATAATTTCAAAAATAAAAATACTTCGTAATTGGCGATGCAATATTTTAATTATTGATCCGAAATTTTCACTGGATTCTTTTCCTGCTATATTTAATGCTTTAAAAGGTACTGCATTAAAAAAAAAGTTGAAAGACAGGAACAGTCTCCTACATACATTTAGCATAAAGGTTAGATTAGGTGTCGGAGTTGGGATTTCAACGGTTGGAGTCGATGTTAAAACTTTTTGTTGACGACTCCACAGCCATGGTTGTCAATGTTAAAAAAAATATTAACGCTACATTTCTAAGCAAAGAAGCATAGCAAGAAAAGAGTGCTTAAACGAACGTAGGGGTAATGTGGTGTATTTGAAAGGAAAAAGTACTGAAAACAGTACCATTGTACTGAATTTTCCATCACTGGCCCTAACATTTAAATTCGATAATATTTGAACGGAGCTTTGAAGCTAACGAAATGTAGCTTTTAAAGTAAGGCCAAGATTTATTATCATTTAGTACCGTAAAAAGTTTTTAAGAAATATTTATATTTCCAGAAGCATAATGAAACTTAATTTATTGACCCATAAGAACATAAATAGTGAAACAGTATCGGGCGAGTAATTAAGTCCGCAACCATCACACTAATATACCAGTTCACACTTACCAGTCTACCGAAGCACGCAAGTCATTAAAAAATAAGTGAGTTGTTTTAAATCGATTAAAGCAAATAATCAGGTATGTGATGGAGAACGATATTGAAAAAGATCCAATTAAGACCGAAAATATCGTTGTTAGTGTTTTTAAAATCTGATTTCCAATGCAGTTATCTTTTATTTCACGTCTATATTCTTTGAAGTTTGAAGAAAAAATTTAAACTTAAGTTCAGGATTGGTTTTCAAATCGCTAAAATTTTATCACACCTTTAAAACACAATCCTGAATAGTGATTTATTCGATTTATGCCTTAGTACTATTTTTTTCCTGATAAAATTACCTTTATAAAATCATTGAGCGAATAAAAAACTGATATCTTCTTTTCACGTAGTAAATTCTAAGCGATTTTTATTTACAGCTGGTAACTTTTGATGTAATCGGTTCATATTTTTAGCTTGGTTTGCTTAAAATTCTCTCATTCTTTTTCTTTTAGCTACACAGGCCAACCACTACCCCTTCTTAGGACCTGAGTTCGCTGAATCCGAATTTGTACTCAGAATTTTTCTATCATATCAGCCTTTCGAGATATCTTAGCTAAAGTCTTCAAACATATTTGAGACTTCAACTTCAGGTAAAAAATTTAAAGCCCATATTAAAAAATCGACAGCAACTTCAAATTCTCTTCCATTCTTTTTTTTGTTCGTTCTTATTTTTCTTTGTTTATAAAATGTATGAAATTTGTTGAAAGTATGGTAGCATTGTTAAGAGAATAAGTATCTATATGTGAGAGCATAAAGGCCCAACCTACTGTCAAAAATTTACAAAAGGTCTCTCAAATGTACTTAAAAAACAAATATAAAATAAAAAAACATTTGATTCCGTACGGAATGTGTGATAAGATTCGCACATTGCTTATGCAAATGACAGTTTCATTAAACTTAGCAAAAAGTTTCCTTAAGTTCAATATGGTTTGCCTCATATAATTAACATGTATTCGCACATTTGCTTAAGCCAACTTAAGCACATTATGGTCGGGCCTTAAGAAAAAAAGTTCTGAAAAGTTTTATGTAAAATTGTATGGCACCTGCGGCAAGTTCTGTTGTTCGGCATATTCGAATCTTTATAACTGAGCGAATTCATTTTTATTTTGAAAACCTGATATGTAGTCTGAATTACATTAACAATAAATTTTTTTCCTTTTGTTCCTACTCTGAAACATCTTAAATCCGGTTTTTCGCCTGCGTTGAAAACTTTTTATAACCAAAACGCACTATTTTTAGTGCGCTAAATTATAAATTTGAATGAAATTCCATACATATTGCACCAGTTCCTCTATAATGGTTTACTTTATGCAAAAAAAAAAAATATAGTATACATTGGTCACATATAGCACTGTAAAAATATAACATCGTTGTCTCTACTCTATCGCCAAAAAAAGTAAATAAAATAAAAAGAATACAGTTGTATCCTTCTTTGTAATATAACTGTACATATTAATAAATACAGTCTTCTGCCTCAACTTAAAATTTATAAATTTTGAGTTACCCCTTTTCTTTAGAGAGACCGGTGCGATAGGTATTTTAGAAAATATATATACATCATAAATATCATTAATAATATCATGAATCAAGGCGAATTGTAAACTCGATTAACCCATTGCTACAACAACACGGAATTCGCCTTTTGTATAACTTTACCAATTTGTCAAGAATTTTGGCACAACTTTCATACATTTTTAAAGATGCACAATAAACTTAATGAAAACCAACATAAAAATACAAACTATTTTTGACACTTCCGGTTTAAATCGCCAATTTGCCATACAACATAGTATGAGGCCAACCAATTAAATTTTGAGCTTCAAACGAAGCAGGTTGGTAAGGGAGAAATGTAAGAATTTCACTTACCGTACCACTAACGGAAGACATTTATATGGCGAGTTCCCACTTTGTAGCGCCACATTTTTGACACAAAAACCGCTTTATTCAACGCATATAAAAACTGGGGAGCGTAGCTATCAGCTTTACACACTGAATGATTTACAGTTATTTTTGATGCTGTCCTTAACAAACCTGCTTCGTAGTAAGTGAATGCCGTGGCACTTGAAATATAATTTTGCAACCTGTTAAGAGCTCCTTCCCTTACTTTACTGCATCTCTGTATGTCTTATTGCGTATCGCATAATTGTGCGCTTATATAAATGAAATGGTGCTTCGCAAAATGATAAAATTTTTTATTGGACACCTAGTTATAATTTCGCCTTAATAACAAATAAAACTACAAAAATGCTGTAAATAGCTGTAAATGGAAGAAAATGTCAAATTAAAGCGTTTTTATTTACTTTATTAAAAACGCGCTAAGCCGAAGGAAGCGCGCATTGCATACCTTAAACGCGCTTTGTGTAGTGCGAAACGCTCTAAATTGGCATTGCTGGTTTTCGCTATGTTTTGATATTTTCGCATTTTTATACCCACACCACAATAGTTGGTCCTAGACCCACCTTAAAGTATACCGATCGACAAGAATCACTTTTAATGGTAATACATATGTAGTTACATGCAAACGTTAAGATTGTAAAAATTCATCCATAGTATTTTGCTTTATGGTTTCCTCCAACTATATTTTTCCCTGCGCATACTACAACAAATTCCTATCAAAGGTTGGCTTTTAGAAAAAGTTTGGCAAAAGTAACTATTTCAATAGAGAGGTAAAGAAACAATATTTGTTCGATGTATTATCGGCTAACAAAACTGATTTAAAAAAGCGATTAATCTTAACTCAAAACTGTTCTTTACCAACTCTCAAAACTAAACTCTCCAAACCACTGTGCACATATAACAGTGACTGTGTATGTTTGATTTCTTTCCTTTATTTTAATTCTGTTGCTGTTGTAGGTATTTGATATGATATTGCCTCATCATTGTTACGACGATGCCACCATCCACAGCTGTTTTGAACTATTATGAATACGTTACATTTTTGGTAGCATCTACGTTTTGCCCTCTTCTTTCTTCCTTTTTTCAGCTTTTGCTTTTTATTTTTTTATTTATTTACTTTGCTTATTTGTTTTTACTTCTTTTAGCTTTTTCCAATGTTTTATTTTTTTTTTTTTTTTGTTAATGAAAAAACGTAAGATGATTGTGCTAAAAAAAACCCCAAAAATCAAAACTTACAAATATAAAAAAAGCTTTTTTTCCTCAACATTTTTGCAGTAAAACCACAAAAGTTGGCAAAGCAGCTGGTTGGCCTAAAAACTCGGTAGCAGAGCCCGCAAAAAAGCTTACAACACAATTTGTTACTAACAAAACGTCCCGAATACGGTCGACAGCAGCTGTTAAGCGTTTTGCCAGCCACAAACACACGATTATCATAAGCAGCGAGCCAAATACAGCCAGCAACGGCAGTGAGCGTTGTGCTCATGCGTTTAGACTTCTTTGAGAAGCGACTCAAGAAGGTCGTTTGAATTATTTGAACGGTTTGTCATTTGCACACATACAACAAAGAAACGGTTAAAATTTTTCTTCAAAAAAATAAAACGTAAAGTTGTGAAAATTACAAACCAAATTATTATAAGTGCAATTAACTTGTTATTTATCAATTGAAACGTTAGTTTTCAAGAAAACCTTTAACACGACAAAACGGTAACGCAAACTGTTAAACGAAAATTAAAAAAGGAAAATCGCCTAAATTAAAAAAAAAAATTTTTTTTTGCTTAAAATTAAAAAAAAAAATTAATAGTGTAAGTGTCTAAAATAAATATATGAAAAAAAAACAAAATAAAATTAAATTTTTAAAAAATAATCATGACAAACAAAAAAATTAATTATTAATGTTGTAAAAAATCTTAAAAAAAAAATAAATAATCAAAAATTCGAATAATTTAAAAAAAAGCACATTTGAAAAAAGTTAAAACCATTTTTTTTTGTTTTTGTAAATTTTGTTGTCATTAGTGTTGTTACATCCATGTCTTATGCTGTTGCTTTTGTTATTGTTGTCTTGTTTTTTTTTTCTTTTCAAAGCCGTTTAACTTTAGAAATTTTAAACTAAACAAAGCAACATTTAAATGGTTGCTTGTTACTGGTTGGTGTAGCTGACAGTTGTTGGAGTATGCTTTAGTTTTTATCGTTATGGCTGTCTGTTTTTGTTGTCATTGCAATTGCATTTTCTGCTGTTGTTGTTGACAACAATTGCAACATATAAAATCGAGCGATTATTTATCTTAAGCACATGTAGAAAAAAGCGCAATCGAAAAACTAAACAATACAAAATGCAATATTCCAAATGCAATTCGAAATGCAATTGCATTTTAGAGACATTTTGTGTAAAATAAACTGCATCACATCAACATTATTATTATCATCATCTGCATATATGGCGGTTTTTTATTTTTCTATCCATAAAATTACCCAAATTATTTGCTTTATTATCTGCTCAAGTTAAATTACATTTATAACTACTTAAACGGCCTTAAGGGGAAACAGGGATTGAAGTTAAAAGGTTTTAATGAATAAATTAAATACGTCACATATGAAACATAATTAAAAAAAATCCCAATACGTTTTTAATAACAATGGGATACTAAAAAATTTATAAATATCATAAAAATATTGTAAATTAAATATTTTTTTTATAAGAATAGTAAAAGAGAATATCTGCAGAATATCGGATGTTTTCTCATAAGGCTGCGAAGCACTCCGAAGTAATGCTAATGTGGATACCAGAGCATGCGAACTGCCGGGGTAACAAAATAGCAAAGTGGTGGTCGTCTGGATAACAACCTTATTTATAAATTCGTTGGCTTTCAATCGCATAATGTTAGTCACTCATTAAGCGCGAGTCTTTTAGACTTGCAAGTTGTGGTGAATTCGGGAATCCACCTGCTTTGTATCCAGGGCATCGTAGCCTGGTTACAGGCCTGCCAGGTACTTTTTCCTTGTCCCCAAAAAATAAAAAAAATCCACAAAATTCTCCAAATTGAGAAACAAAACCTTAAAAAATTAATATTTTGGTTTTTGTTTCTGACCAAATTTAAAATATTTTTAAAAAATAATAAGAAAAAATATAATATGTAGATAAATATTTTGTTTGTAGCGACTGGTTTCGGCATGTTTTTAAATCCTATTTAATCGATTCCAGTGAGGAATTACAAGCAGAACAATATGCTGTTTTCAAAGACAAATGAGCTTGTTCAATTGGTTTTAGCCATCCTTAATCAAAAATAAAAATACATGTATCCGACATTTATTTAGTACTTCTTTTTCCTAAATTTTATATATATTTTTGGGGAAGACTTATTTGCTTGAAAATTGTCTTAAAAAAAATCCAAAATTGTACGTGTTGTCAACGATATTAGATTCTTTTTTTTAACACTCGCTCAATAATAATAACATAAGTTTATTACGTATTTTTTACGCACTCATCATAAATGGTAATCTTATGGTGTTTTCTTTTCTACAAAAGGAAGAACCACACTTTAAAAGGCGCATGTATAAAATGTAATACTGCAATTTTTTATTTAGCGAGAAAAAAACACAAAATTGGATCGGACTGTTTTTAACAGCTGATAAAAAGTTTGTTCTTCAATATATAAAAAAATATGTACATAAATCAAAAAGTGTGTTCTTCAAAACATAAAAAAAATATACATAAACCCAAATTTGTTAATAGATTGATATTAAATAAATAAATGAACAAAATGAATGACGAAGTTCCAATTTATTTAGTTTATTTTTCATAAAATATGTAAACAAGAAAATACCTTTGACAGATTGTCGTTTTATTAAGTTTTTACGATTTCTTGATTTGACGTTTTTCAAAAACAATTTTATAATAACGATTCCATTTAAATGTTATATCACTGACAAACTATTATTAACAATGTAATGCTTTCTTTTGTTTTTACTATAAAATAATAGAAAAAATAACTATTAGAAACCTAAAATTTTTACTGTCCTGATTAGAGGCGATTTTTTCCCAACTTCGTCTGGTAACCCTATATATAAACTGAAGCCATATTTTGCCAAGGCATTATCAACACTCTCGATTTATACTGGGGGTCATTTTTTTTAGAATAAAAAAACAAACACCAAATTGAATTTTTTTAAATAAAATGTGACATTTTTTGTAGAAAAAAAACACCATTGTTATTAATACGATTTCCGTATGACGTGCTAAATTCCCAGTTTTTCATATTTGATAAATACACTGAAATTTATTGTTAAGGGAACATTAATTAGGACCAGTGCTGCCACAACCAAAACAATTTGCACAACCAAAATTTTTGAAAAAGTTACCAAATGTGAAAAAATATAACCAAATTTAAATCATCTAATTATATGAATATGTATTAAAATAAAATTCGCCCCAATAACATTTTACTGGATCATAAAATATTTTCGAATCGGTTCACATTTGCCCAAAGCTCCTTAAATAGATTTAACTTTCTTTTAAATTTTAACATTAATTAAAAATTTAGCGTTCATACCTAAAATGCATTTCAGACAAAAAAACCATATGGATGCTAATATCCAGATTATATTTGGAGCAAACATAACTTATAAGAATTTTAAACTTAAATGGGCTTAAGCGATAATATTTTTAGGTTTTTTTTTTAAATTTTGTTGTTAAGTTGTTGAATATTTTGTCTTCAAATGTGCAGTTTTTTATTTTTTAGGGCATATTTTTTAATGCATATTTAATGCGCGTTTTTAAGAGCACATTTTTGGTTTCCCTGGTTATAAATAACAAAAACGAAAAATTATTTTCCGTTCTTTAGCAGTCATTGACAGGACTGCCAAATATGGCTATTTTTTTTAAAATAAATTTTTCGATGGAAATTTACGTTTGGCGATGTGTCGATAGTTTTGGCGTATTTTAAAACGATTGGCCATATGCGAAATGCATTGCATGTAAATATTTTCTAATTTTCATACAAATATCTCAAATTTTAATAAAAATTTGTTCTCTTGTTTTTAAAGTTCATTTTAAATTTATAATTCTAATTATTAATAACTGTTTCAAAATTGTTTTATTGATACATTTCGTGAATCATTGTAAAATATTATGGCGAATTTAACAAATTCGCCTTTCGTAACAAACATTCAATGAGAAAAAAGTATATCACCGACAGTCAAAGGTTTTTTTTAGAAATTAAAAATATTGCCAAATAATTTTCTAAAAACATTAAATAAATATACATACCGACAAGCTATAAACAGTAAATTTTTTAATTTCTTAAAACTACATACATTTCTTAAAGAAAGTTCTATAAATTTTAGTACTTTATATTACAAATCAATGTATTCGTACGTATTTTAGAAAAAAGTAACCAAAATGAATAAAATATTCACACCTCCACATTGAAAAAATATAACCAAATTTGGTTAGAAATAACCAAAAACGGCATCTCTGATTAGGACGCTTTACACCGTATTAATTGTTGGTTAGAGCAAGATATTTAATATACGAAACAACGAAAAATAAGCGTTAATAATAAAAACGGGAAAATATATTAAAAATGTGTAAGATCCGCAAAAAATCCCCGAATTTGTTTCTTAAATCCCCAAATTACTTTCTTTGTCCCTTTTGCTCGCATGAAATCCCCAACATTTGGGATAAATCCCCAAGTCTGGCAGCCCTGCCTGGCTATGTAAATGGAGGACATGCTCTCTACTAAGGTTAAATAGAGAACAGAGTGGAACAGTAATCTCAGTGATCACTGCGTACGGGCCTGTAGCAGGGTTGTTAGATGTGACGATTTTTCGTCATTTTGGCGATTTTTTTGAGAAATTACAGTAAAATGACGATTGACGATTTTTTAACTAAAAGAAATAGTGTTATGACGATTTTCTGCCATCAATCAAACAATTATGTACCAGAAATATCTACAATTATATTGGGAACAGTCCAAAACTTAAAAATTAATTTTTCGAAATAAAAAAATAATTGGAAATTAAACAAAAAAAATTTTTCCCCCATCACAAACCAGGTGGCTTTCATAAGAAGCATTAGTAATTAAAATTATACAAATGCCATCGATACTGCAACAAATATACATTAGAGCCCAGATTTGCATCGGTTCTATTTGGTTCGCTTTTTAAAAAATGGTTAAATCTGCTTTGCGTTTTTATGATTTTGATTTCTACATACGATTGCAATTTTCGATGAAGTCATAATCACATGTGAAAAATTTTTCTTTTTTCGTGTAAAAATGCAAATTCCCATTTAATTCTGTTAGGTAAGTTATTCTAATATTGTTGCGTGTTAGGAAGTAAGAAGTTAGTTCTTAATAAGAAGTTGTGTAGATAAATGGGTGTAAAGAGAAGACAATGCATTAGTGCTGGTTCTAACTCTTCAAGTTTTAGACGTCAAGTCTTGGGCTTTTAGGAGAGAAGGGAAAAGCGAATGCCATTAACTTTCTCTCTCTCCTCAAAACTCAAGACTTGACGGCTAAAACTTGAAGAGTGTGAACCAGCACTTACTTAGTTTGGAACTAAAATTGGACGTAATAAAACGTTTCAAGTTGGGTAAAAAGCGTGTTGATATAGACGGAATCCTTGGTTAAGCATCTTCAACAGTAAAAACAATTTGCAAAAGTGATAGCGCTGAAAATTAATCATTTAAAGATAGCTCGAGTTAATAGCAAATGAGATTTTCTTTTTTATTTTATTTTTTTATTTCCTAAGTATACTAAGCCCTAATCATTTTGTGAATATGGATAAATGAAATAAATAAATTTTTGTTATGCAGTTATGGAAATATATTTTTTCGTATGTATTTCTTTTCAAATGATTTCAGCCCACTTGCTGAATGAAATACATAGAATTAAACTTAACCATATAACTTTCTTCAACATAAATAGAATTTCTTGCTAAAAATTTATATTTTTGGAACAATCAATGCAATAATTTGTCTCTAATTTGTAAAATTTAAATATTTGACGATTTTGTTAAATGTTCGTGACGATTTTAACGAATTTTGTTAAAACTTTTGACGATTTTTGAAGAAAAAAGTCTAACAACCCTGGCTTGTAGATACTTATGCGAAGAGAATGGGTCTAAAATTAAATGAAAGAAGAGAAAAATGTTTTAATTTTCTGTAGCAGTGTCATGGAATTCGGGCAATTAGGTAGATATGGAAAAATTTTGGCATTTGTCTGTTTCTGTTTTCTGTTTAAGATAGAACTAAAGATGTCTTTTCGCTTTATTAGGGAGAAAAATTGGTTGAATTCATTCGCCTATTGACGCCTATTGAGTAACTGTTCTGTAGGATGGCGCTGGATATTACAAAGGGACTACTGAATGATACACATGGGCTCTCTCCCGATGGCTGCACAAGAAACCTAACCATTTCGAATATTCGACAAATATTTTGTTTGACAGTTTTTAGTCAGAATTGAAATTTTTTGCAAATGTAAGAAATGGTGTAACTGCTGTTTTATTAAAATTCATACAAATATTTGTTATTTAATTGCACATTAAAGTTCATTCGTTCGGTCCATAATTTCACATAGTTCTGTTACAAACAATTTAGATTAAATTTGAGTTAAAATATATTTCAAGCTCACTAAATTTTATTGGTATCGGACCTTGTCAGGTCAAACCTTTGTGCTGGTATGTTCGGAATTGATCAAAGGACCCATGTAAACCTCATCCCTAAAATCACTGTAAGACGGAAAAGTTTCATAAAATACAAAATTATGTGTTGCAAGAGAACCTCTTTGTTGCTGTTTATTAGTGTCGTTAAAAATATTTTCTTAAAATTTTTCATTAAAACCATTTAGTATTTTAGTGTTTTGGAAACAGGTCTTGGATTTGGCCTACATGTAACACAAAGAAAAAAAATTTTATAATTTTTGCAACATTGGCACTTGCAGTATGTGAAAGTATGTATATTGTTGCATGCAATGTCAAGGTGCACGAAAAAAATCATAAGCTGCTTACAAATTAATGTGCAAAATGTGTCACAAGTACAAAAATTTTTCTAAATTAAAATAATTTGAAAAAAAAACAAACTAACGCTTAAATTTATACTAATTGAATTTAAGTACTCACGCCAGATTTACCACCAGCAATATTTAAAGTTACGCATAAGATAAACAAAATTACCCGATCTAAATGAAATTACACATGAGAATATAAAATAAACATTCTATCAATAACACTGTGCAAACCGGGCACATGGCGTTTTCAGATAATTCGGGTACGCTGAATTCAATGGTGATAACCGTTTTTTTTTTTAGGTTAGCTCTTGTTTTCGAGATATACCGTTATTTCGAAAATGGAGGAGGTTGCACAACATATATTAGCGTAACTCAAAAATGCTTTAGCTTATTGAAAAAACTAAAAAAATCGAAATTTTGCAATAAAATTTCCTATTTTCTAAGATACGCAGTCGTTTTAGAAACATAATTTTTATGACAAAAAAAAATAATTTTTTGGTCACATTTTAATATTTTTGTTTTTTAAAAATTCATAAAAAATTGGAAGACGCAGCTAGGCTTCTAATGTTTGGCGGGCATATAAAAAACGAAGCTTCAAGCAAAACAAGCCATAAATGACTAAAATCTGTCAGCAACTTTTTATTTCATTAACAAAAGTCGCAATACAAATATTGCGTTTTATTAAATTCTTAAAGTTGGCCCCTTACGGAATTTCGGTTTTTTAGTAGCTTCAATTAACTAAACCGTTTATGAGTTACGCGAATATATGTTGGTCAACCTCCACCATTTTCGAAATATCGGTATATCTCGAAAACCAGAGCTAAACTAATAAAACGGCTAGCACTGGCTTCAGCATACTCGAATTAGACTTAAACGCCAGGTGCCCAGCTTGTCTCAAAAAAAAAGTGTAAATTTCTTGCACATTGTAAATAGTATTGTGGTTATTTTTTGAACTGTTTAGGGGGTTTAATCAAAATTTTGATTTTTTAATCATTCTAAAGTTCATTGAATTTCATTTTCATAAAATTATTTTTTATGAAAAAAGGAATTTTACAACATGAAATTTATTAAAATTTATTGAATTTATTTTTTAAAGAACTTAAAAAAAATCATTTAAAGCAGATTAATTTTAGTTACTATTAAGTCTCTATTTCAGAAGGTCAGAAATTAGCGAAAGGACTTAAAGCTGAAAAAGTTGAAACAATTTTGACACTAAAAGTTGAGAAAAAATGCTTGTCCGGACTACAGAGGAAACATTTCCAAAGTGTATAAAATATTTCCTTGTCTGCATTAATGGAGGTAGCACTGTACTTGCTCGTCTTGGATTTTTCTATATTCTTCACATCGGTATGATTTAATTGCCAGTTACCAAAGAGTTTTGACATACAAATCTGAATATCTTCAAAATTTATTTTCTTTTGTATCTCTGCTTGTTTTGGCCACTGGCCGTAGCTCAGTCACGGCAATGTGCGAACTACTGTCTGAATGTGGCTATACAACCGATGCTGCCGTGTATTTTAAGACCGCGGAGGTTAGATAGCTCCCAAAGATGGGGCGGGTGAACACTCAAAATTGCAACCTGTGGGACGGATGAAGTATTTGATAACACCCTTAGATTAGAGGCAGACCGACACGACAGGTGTTCAGCTTAATATTTTAAACTGCTACAATGGGGAGTTAAAATTACTACATTATTGTACTTTGGGCATTTATTAGTGCAAACAAATAATAATAATAATCGAAACATTTTTTTAACGTTCCGAATTTAAGGTTATAATTTAGATTTAAAAACTAAAAGCATTAAGTTTAAAAAAAACAATCGAAAACAACTCATATGAACTCAATTTTGCAACACAGTACAATTTTTGGAAATGATGATTTTTTTTTTAATATTAAGTCCAAAGTCCCTTGTTATGTAAAACACTTTGTACAAGTTTTAGAAAACTCTTTGCTAGTGCTGAGCAGTGCTGAACGCGTTGCCAGAGCTCATCTAAATTGGTTGGGATTAATCGGTATTATCCCAAGCTTTTTTTCACTATTGACCACAAATTTTCAATCGGCTTAAAGTAGGGACTATGAACTGGCCACTGCTAAAGCTGGTAAACTATCGATAGTCGCAACATTCGATATTTTCGATAGTTTGTTAAAATACTATCGATAGTATTGAATTCTTTTTGGAATTGTTAAATGTTTTAATAGAAATGAGTGTGCTCGCAATTTAAATCCTATAAAAGTTTTTTTTTTTTTTTGACCTAAGAGTCACAAATTGGGTTCACTCTTGAAAATGTGTCTGAAAATACTGTGGTATACGACTATAATCCTTTCCCTTATCGAGTAGTTTAAGGATATGATCAAGCATATTTCACCTTTTGGTGTTACCTCCTCCCGGGAAAAATTAAGGAGCATGTATGCCTGATATGCGAAAAACATCCAAAAGGACAGGGCTGTGGAAGTCGAGTTTAAGGTTTTACCAGTGTACGTTGTCCCTCTGGTGCCAATGGGAGTCAGTAGCCCCAGTAAGCAGGCACTGGTCTGTACGTTTGTATGCTTATTGTGGAAAATTCATCCTGTCCTTCAGTATGATTGTCTTTGCGGAAGCTCTACTTTTCTGGGAGAAGGTTGCTTTTCATCAAGGCAAGATCTAACAAAAGGGTCCAATGAAAGGCAGCTTTTATTTTTGACGTAGAAATACTTTCGGGAATTAAGTGACGGCTGTGGTTTATACCGAAAACTGTTGGATGTCATGAATTGTCAGCAGAGCTATTCCCTTGTGGAGGGCAGTAGCTGCGAGGACAACTCATCCCTAATTGTTGTTGCTAGTCGACAGATGCTGCTGGATTTGTAATATAAAAGTGGAGGTTAAATAGCTCCAGCTTCTAAACAAGAAGCGAGTGTATATTTTTTGTCATATTATACATTCAAAGTTGCTACCGGTATGTGAAGTATCCGTGCCGTGTGTGTGGCATTTATTGAATGCTTAAATTGTCAACCAGTGGTTAAGATGCATCAAGAGCTTAGGCCATATGACATGAGCTCATAAAAATCAGTTTCCACATTTATACTTCCTTAGGAGCTTTTTATGATTATTGACTTAAAAAAATCATTTGAATTTAGACTTCTCGATTAACTTATTAATGCAAATACATACACATATTCGTAAGCTTACCCTAATATTAGTTTTCCCAATCACCTTGAAAAATATTTGCTATAACCTTTTAAATATGTGAATTAAAAAAATTTACTTTTTTTTCTTTCAAAAGTAAATGACAAAGTTAAAGTTAAAAAATTCATGGAATTGTTAATATTTTGTTGTAATTCATTGTTGTTGCAATAATGTTTTATATGTTGCAGCATAGTATTCATTAGTGATTTTTTACGCAAGCTTGTAAATGTTTATGAACATAAAAAACAACAACATAATTGAAACTTTATACATCCCATCAATCCATCCATCCATCCATACATCTATTCATTTGTCCATTTCCAAACTACCTACTGAGTCAACTAAAGTGGTAATAACTGTATGAATGGTGGTAACGGTGGTACTACCAGTAGAGTAATCTCTTCTCTACTACCACCACTACTACTCAGACTTTTCTTTACATATTATCTGACTAAATGACGGTTTTAACTGTCTGACTGTTTGTTTGCAAGCCAGGCTGAATTACCTGCCTGCCTTGCCTGACTTTGCCTTTCTGCCACTAGTGAAAGTGATTTTATTGTTGTTTGAATTTTTGTTACTTTTTAGTTGTTTTTTTTAATAATTTTTTACACTACTACTCGCCTTACAGTGTTTGTACAAATGTACAACGAGCTATTTTCGTACAATTTTATACGTTAAAAGAGTTTTTAGTGTGTGTTTGATTGTTTTTCTTCTTTTTTAATATTTTAGTACAATTCATTTAATTTGCTTTTTGTTTAAAACAATTTTTTATGATTATTTTTTTTATAAGTGGTAAGCGTTTAAGTTTTTTACAAATGACTGTATGTGTGCACTTAAAAGGGAGAGGGACTCTTAAACTTTTCATTAAAGCGAATTGCCGAAATGAAAGAAGATCCGCTTAGGATTTGCATCTTAACAAGATTTCAACAGGCAAATTAGAGTTGGACCGCATTTAGATTATGCATTTAACGCCGATTTTTTTTTTCTTTTTTCTTTTAAAGTTGCTACGAAGCTCTTTCCACATTGATATTCAAATTGTTTTCAAGCATTTTTTCAATCAAATGTAAACAAAACAACTGTTTTGTCAACCAAGCATTTTCTATAATAACTAAGCGATTAAAAATTCTAATAGATACAAATAAAAATCGCAACTTTTTTAATATGTATTACATATTCTATTATTATAGAGTTATATGCCGCACTTGATCATAAAGAGGTAATTAATCAGTGTTTTCCATATCGGATTTCCCGGTACAAACATCCCGGGATCCCGCACATTTTTGGGGGAAAAAATCCCGGGAAGTTTGTGCAGGAATTCCCGGGATTTTTTTTAAATTTAATTATGCCAACTTTTCAGCTAAGGTAATTGTAAGTAAGATCATAACCGTTAAGCAAAAAGGTGTCAAGTCATTGGTTTTAATCAAATTTTTTTTTCTTTTGTTAAAATCCTAGTCTTAGGAAAAAAAGTTTATAAAACTAACCAAATAAATATTTTTCAATTTAACATAACGAAAAACTACAGTTTCTGGCTTAGACCCAAATTTATCTTATAAAAACGAAAAAAAATTTGCTTCAAAAAATTTAATGATTTTATATGCAGAGCACCTGCATAAAGGATTTTTCGTATTAGATTCTGTAAGAGATGATGACAAAAGTTATTAATAAAGAAAGCGTTTTAAGGAATACCAAGTTTTGAAGGAAGCGCCAAGTAAACTGACAGTGTCTAGAGACTATACAATGTTCTTTTGTCTATAAAGTGTGCTCTGTGCTATAAAGGCAAACATCCTTAAAAAGAAAAAGTGTTTTTTCGTTGAAATATTCTTGATAAAAGTTATAAATAGGCTTTCAAACGATTTTGTAAATGACTATTCCGAACTAAAATCCTATTTTAAAAGTTTTATTTTGCAATAATTTAACTTTTTTGGTTTTATATAAATGCTGTTGACTTTGAATTAATTCTGTGGCAATAAATGCTAAAGTCTATTGCCTGTATTCATAAAAAAATTTTAAATTTAAAAAAGGTTTAAAGCACAAATTTACTATGAAAATTGTCCTTAATAATAATCGTTTATGAATACGGGGGTATTTGTTTAGTTTTATAGGAGAACAATTTAAAGCGTTAAAGGTGACTTTTTGAAATTTACTCCGAATTTAATGTAATCATCAGCTCTCTGCCGTTGTAGTTTTTTAAATTTTTTATTACTAAACACTCCTAATGTTTTTTATTCCAAATGTTATTGCACAATAAAAAAAAGGTAACCAAAAAGTAATTTTGCTATACCTTCATCAAAAATCCTACAAAATAATTGAAACTTTGCCCATGTGTGCTTTTGAGCATAAAGATCTTACGGTGTCATTAGGCACTATTTACTTATTTAATTGATCTCATGAAATGTTATTAGTTCTAATAAATTCAATTAAATTAAATAATATTTTGCATCGATTTGTAATATGCGGAAATTCCCGGAATCCCGGGAAATTAAAAAATAAATCCCGCTTTCCCGGGAAATGAAAAAGTCCGAAAAAACCCCTATTATATACTCAAAATTTAAAAATTTAAATTTAATATTAAGGGCATGTGAAAAAAGATTTTTAAACCAACCGTTTCATTACCAAAAAATACACAAAATACCTGATATTTAAATAGCGGGTAAATATAAATATTACGTGTCGATTTTTTCCAAAAAGCGAAAAATAAAAATTTTGAGTTAATGCCCTCTCTGTGAATAAGTGAGATATGTATGTATATACGTATTTGTAGTTATTTATAAATTATTCAGATTTAAAATAATCTCTATGAATAATTTTTGAATCGTTTATTTCATGTTTTTTGTTTATTTACATTTTTTATAAAGGCATTTTGACATTTGCCGTCTCAATTCTAGCAACAAAATGCCTGTTGTTTTTTCTATTGTGTCATTGTTGTAGTACTGAGGTCACTTTGTTAATACATTTTGAAAATGTCTATACATGCGTCGTCGTGCAACTTTTTCAACCCCGTTTTCTTCCCTACACCTCTTGCTCACAAAAAAAAAATGTTGTATGCAAATGTTGCGGCGTTAATTGCATAATGTAAATATGGTCTTGATTGAAATATTGACCAAATTTGTTTTAAGTAATTTTCTAAGGCACTTATAAATGGGCTAACGTTTCATATTAGGAGAGAATCAGTCTAATATTTTGATTGTCAATAATTTTAGAGGCGCAAGGGCTTGCGTTTTTTACAAAGCCAATACAATCAAGTTTTTGCAGTTTGTGGCCGAGCTTTGTTATAAAGAAAATATAACGATTTTATTCCAAACGAATCGCCTGTAATTTTTACAGAAATTCCTGAAAGATAATTTATTAAAAAATTATGTGCATATTTCGGAACGCATTTGTATGGGGCGAAGCAAAACAATAGAGCTTTTGGATCTATTAAGCGTATGGCGGATAAATTATGTAAGCACAGGCTGCAGATTGTGAAACGGCCTTTAGATTTGTATTTAGGGTAGCTGCAAATAAAAAAGGAAGTCGTGGACAGTCTTAGCGGTCTTAGGGCATGAGACTCGTAGTGGTTCTTTCGTTGCATAACTAAATGTCCGAGTGGCGGCTATCCGTGGAGTGCCGTTACTAGGGGACGGCCTCAGATTAGCAACCCCAACAACAGGCTGGTTTGAATGCTATAACCGGCTAGCCCGCCGCAAGGCCGATATGAGACTGGCCAATTACCAGTTCATTTCAAAATCTTCTCTTTTACAGAAACCATAATAAATGATGGCCTCTTGTTCCAGCCCCGCCACACATACCACAGGAAGCAATGCTTATAATGGACTTATTGTATTGATAGATTGAACATATGACCTTAAAATATACTTGCCAAACGTCCAGTTTTCATCAGGATAGGTCAGTTTTAGAGTGGGATGTCCCGCGTCCCGAAGATGCACTGAAAGGGACGCTGTTTGGCCTGTTTTGAGAAATAACTTAAATTTTTTTTTTATCGTGGATTTATGTTACGGCGAATGGAAAAGTGTATTTTGTTTTGTGTATAAGCAGTTCTTGTGAATGCTTTGCAAAACAAAAGGATGCTTGTATATTTTGCGTTAATACGATGATTTTTAGTAAAGTTGTAAACAGATTTTGTTTGCAGCTTCGTTTTTTATATGTAGGCAAAATATTAGAAGCCTAGCTGCGTTTTTAAATTTTTTATGAATTTTTAAAATAAACAAAAATTTCGAAATTTTGATAAAAAAAGTTATTTTTTTCCAAATTATGTTTCTAGAACGACTGCTCACATTAGAAAAAAGTTTTACCTTTTGTAAAGGAAATTTTATTGCGGAATTTCTTTCGGTTATTTGAGTAACTTCAATTAACTAAACCGTTTTTGAGTTTCGCGAATATATGTTGTGCAACCTCCTCCATTTGCGAAATAACGGTATATCTCGAAAACAAGAGCTAACCTAAAAAACGGTTAGCACCATTGGATTCAGCGTACCCGAATTATTTTAAAACGCCAAGTGCCCAGCTAATAAGATTTTTTTACATAGATTAAAATTTTTTTGCAACGATTACCTCTTTAACCGGAACAAACGAAAAACGTATTCAAAGCATGTTCTTCAAAATCACTTTTTTCTCTTACTGTTTGAACATTTACAAACATAAAAGCCTTGAACAATTTTCTATTTTATAAATACTTATGTACATATGTATTTACAACAAAATTCGTTGTTAGTAAAATAGGAAGCACACAAAAAATATATTCAAAATTGTTATTTAATTTACCGCACTCAAAAGAAAAATCAATCTAACCGTACTCAAACCAATCCGAATCAGTACAGAAAGATTGCTTCAAGTACGGATTTTCAATCGCAAAATACTTAAATTATCCACATTCAATCCCGATTTCGTACTTGAAATAATCCGAAAATGAGATGGATTTAAGTAAAACTAAGATTGAATCAATCTGAAAATGCGCTTGATTCAAGTATTATAAAGCTGACTTTATCCAGAATTAGAAAGAAAAAATTATTATGGTTGATTTACTTACTCGCATTACACCTAACAGAATGATAAAACACCAACTTTAGAAATCGTATGTACATATTTAACCAAAAATATAAACTAAATGAGAAGCAAGAGTTCAAATTTACTTTTTACCCGTTCTTGGCACACATGAGTCTGGCCAGACCTTTTTTCAATGTGTATTGAAAATCAAAACATGCGTAAGCCGGAGGGTTAAACACAACGAAAATATTTTTTTACTTGATTTAAGAATTTTATACTTATTTCAAGAAATACCGGGATTGATTTCCGAAAGTAGTCTCATTTAGGATTGTTTTGAGTACGTTTTAGCATTATTCGTGCTTGAAGTAATCATAAAAAAACTTGATTTATTCCGAGTGTTTTTATTTCTGTGCTAAAAAAATAAAGTATCCAGAATGCTGCCGGTTCATGTCTGTTACAGATAATCGACGTTTCACAGTATTTTAAACCTACACTTCAAAGCAGGGTTGATAAAGTTGGTGCAATCGTACTTTTTTTTGGTACAATCCAAAACTAAAAAGTACGCTGGTACCCCCGTGACTCATTTAGTACTATTTCCAAATTTTTCAAACCTACATATTTATTATTGATATAAAATGGCAACTCGTATTTACTGTCCAATGAATATAATCGGTGTTTAGTGGTTGGTGCAAATAGTCTTGCGAAAATGCAAAATGACGTAGCTTTTTTTGAAATCTAAGGGATACTCTATTTATTGTTGTTGTATTTAAAAAAAAACAGCTAAGATATTTTGCATTGGCTCTTTTAAAAGACCATTTGCACCCAACACTGAACTCCGCTATTGTGAATAGATTTTTGTACTTGTTCAGTGAACGATTGCTTATGTCACATTCTAAATTTAGTATCAGCGGCAACATATAAGCGTGCCTTTTCTGATGATATTGACAAGTTTTTAATAAATAAAGGAAACCACTTCTGCAAAAGTTCTACTTAGTAGAAAAGACGACTTCCTGTCAATTCAAGATTATTTTGGAACGAATTCATAATATTTTCAAGTATTCATCAACAATATAGTTGTCACATCAAGATGAAATCAACAGAATTTTGTAACAGTGGGAGCCCATTATAATTAAAATCTGAATTATTTTAAAGGAGATTTTACAAGCGCTAAATTAAATTTTTATTATATTTGGACTTTCTACTCCTTTCCTGTTTTTGCAGTACATATTGAAAATTGTAAACACAATTAATTTGGAAATGCAATCCGAAGATGTTCGTATGCGCATATTTTTAGAATGCTCAAACATTATATTTTAGTTTAAAATTCGAGATTGCAATTTGAGAACTATTCGTCAATTTTCCACAAAAAAGACGACAAATTCTAAAAAGTGTATGAAAACGCTCTCTGGCGTTTATCAAAAATAAAAATAAATGGATTTATCGACCCTAAAAACCGAGTGATACAGGTCTGGCTAGACCAAATTCAATTTGTTTGCCTCTATTCTTGAATATTTTGTAAAACTAACTATTTTGAAATATCTGGGGCTCAAAATTAATTTTTGACCAATGGTTTCTTTGGCAAAGTTTCTTGGAATGACTTATAGAATAATGCTGGGTACACACAATGCAATTCATTTACGCAATCTAGCAAATTAAATTAATTTTCATTAATTTTTTATTCATTCCAGATTGCATCAACATCAAAACGCTTTGATATTTTGAGGTTGCATTGAAACAGATTGCATGTACCCAGCATAAGAAGCGCGTTGTGCTTTTGACGCGAAAAAATTTTTTCCACCCCATTATTATGTACAATTAATGATCATGTATATTTTGCTATCTACACTTTACATGTTCAAATGAATTTTAAGTACCATTTGTTTTTGTTGTATTAAATTTTTGTTTTGCAAAATAAAAAAAAAATTGATTTAGTACTATTGGGGCCGAAAAAGTACGATTTTAAAAGTTCGTTGGTACGATATTGGTTTTCTCACTTATCATCCCTGCTTCAAAGTAAAAAAAAAAGAATAAAACGTAAGAAGAAGAAAATAAAGTAGTTTAACTTCAACTTTAAAGTCAGACCAAGGAAAATATGTATTTATATCAATACAATTTTTAATTACTTTAAATGAAACGTTAATTTACCTAAGCCTAAACAGTTTGAGACTCCCTGTGCTTGTATAGTACACATTCTCTTATTATGTTTTTAATTTTTGTAAGAGCGCAAAAACACAGATTTAATTTTTATTTTGTATTTGTTTTTTTTTTTTCGTTTGTTACACTTATTGCGCCTCTATGTTGTTGTTTTAGTTGTTGTCCATATCTAATTTCTTTGAAACTAGAGGAGATCTTATTGTAAATGAAACAAAAAACCTAAAAAAAGAAAAAATATCACAAAAACAAGAAACACATTTGAAACAAGTTTACTTTCATCTATTGAAAGTTTGTTAACTGTTTGTTTATGCCACAAGATTTCGACGAGGATGAAGTTGCAAGTTGTGGATGGATATTTATTCCACCATCCTTCCTTCTTGTTGAACTTGGCTTTAATATTAATTGAGTTTGATTGAAATAAAAATTTTTACACATTTTTTTATTTTGTTTTAATTTTCTGCCACGATTTTAAAAAGTAGTGATTCATTTTTTTCATCTTTTTGGATTTGTGCTTACAAAAGTGTAAGAAAACATTAAATTGATTTGAAAAACGTTAACTGGTTTGATTAGTTGAACAAACGAAAAAAAATTGCTTACAAATTTTTATATAATTAAAACATTAAAGTTTAAAATTTATCCACGTAAATTAAATGTGATATTTTTTCTTAAGCCAAAACAAACAAAAATATCTATGGATGCGGAAATTATTGCAATAGAGATAAATTCAGGGAGCTTTATAGTTTTAAATTTAATAAATAAAGGGTTCATCAAAACTTACCATTTAGGTAAGTTGCTAATAATACCTATAACTCATTTTAAAATTAATGCATTAACACATATTTCTATGTAGTAATAAAAATAAGTTATAATCAGTGTTCGAAATAAAACAGAACATTATAAATTAGCGTTTTTTTTTTAAATTGATAAAGAAATTAACAAACAAAAAACGAAAAGCTTGTGTATTGTGTATATGTTTTGTTTGTGTAAAATTACTTTGCTGGCTTCAAGGTACATTAACACAAGGTAGACTCATTTGGGAGTGTAGACATGCTGCTCTATAAAAATAACCGAGTTGTCAAAATTGTCTTCATATAAATTTAACGCAAACGTGTACAAATTTTGGCTCATATACACGAAATTTGACGTTTGTGTTCCAGCTTAGGTAAACAGCTGACAAACATATGGGCCAACGAGTTTACCTTGTGTAAATATACCTTGGCTGGCTTTTTATTTTATTTTTGCATGTGTATTTGTAAAAAATTTTTGGTTTTTTCCACCGCTAAGCACAACAGAAACGATGAGCTGAACCGAACACAATGAAGTTTGTGGTTTGAAAAAAAGCCGAACGGAATTAAATGTTCTCATCTTTTGTTTTGTTGGATAAGAACAATGCGAATTCAACTACAGGTGGTGTCGGCACTACAACAATCCAAAAACAACAGAAACACCATAGGGGGTTTTGCATTGCATTGTTAGTGTTTACGGCTACAAATGTCAACCATTCTTAGCAAAACACTAACAAATCAAAACAAATAGGCTCGAACTGTCAAAATCAGAAGGCGTTTCGACACCACCTTAGATAAGAACAGTATTATTTTTGTGTTCGACACATGACAAACAGGAAAATGTTGCTTTTTTTCAATGATTTACTACACAAACACTATTAGCGTTATTTAGAGTTTATTTTGAACACTGGTAATAATAATAGATTGTCTTGATTTAAAGATGAATATTTTTCATTACATGTATGTATGTATGTATTAATGTTTCGTTGTGAACTTATGAACAAGTTTTTAATAACTTCTTTCTTTCATGTTGGTTCTGGATATCAAAAAGGTTCACTGCCAACATATTAAATTTTTGATAGCATTACGTTGAGGGTACTCTTCCATAGTTTTGGTTATTTTCCACATTAAATCGGCTTTCTTTACGTTGCCTTGTGTTGCATTAATTTGGGTTATTGTAAAATTTAGCAGCTAATGCCGTTCTGATTTTTGATAGACATGAGGACCTGCACTCTGGCCTAATCTCTTGGTGGCTCTTAACCACTTGGTGTTCGGAAACGTATTTGTACAAATATATTTTTGTACCTATTTTTCGCTAGTATTCAAAGTCTGATATTCTTTACTCGTTAAGTTCACAAATAAATCATTTAAGGGGGTTTTTTTTTGTGAAAAATTTAATTTTCTACTAGAATCTTTTCAAATGACAGGCTCTTCAGAAAAACAACAAAAAAAAAGTTTTTTGAAAGGCCCTAATGTGCAGTACTTTTTCTAATTAAATTAACGTCTTTTTGTTTTTTTTTTTAAATGTACCAAGTACCAAGCTTATCATTATTTAAACAAAAAAAAATCTTAGTATTAGCGTAAAAAATAGTCAAAAACGACATTTGGTAAGGTATGAGCTAGTTAGACTGCCTAGACACGTTCAGATTGCATTGATATGTAAACGACACTTCAACTTTGCGGAATATTGTTAGTAAATATCTTGGATTTCCTGTAAGATTTTTAGAAAAAAGTGAAAATAAATTTGTTTACAAATTTTTCGTTTAGTTGCACATTCAAGTTTGCAAGAAAATTCGTTCAGGCACGCAAAATATTCTGATACGCAGTATTCACTTAGCAGCATAAATAATGCTGCTAAGGGAATTCACAACTACACAATTTTAAATTTTTACTATTTTAAGTAATCTTTGTAATCATTTTGATAATAGGTGCACAATTAACAAATTGTTTGCTTGATTTTTTCTGTATTAGATAACTACAAGCAATTTGGCACTATGTTTGTTCTTTTCTTTCGAGTTTTTCGAAAGTGAGCGTGCTTCCGACAGACGGACAGACAGAGGGACATGGCTAAATCGACTAAGAATTATACAAGGAGCCAGAATGTATATAATTTATGGAGTCTTATGGTGTTTTCTTTTCTACAAAAAATGTGCCTTTTTTTAAAAAAATGCAATTTGGTGTCTGTTTCTTAAAAATTTTGCTCCAGAAAAGCATGAGTTTTTTAGAATAAAACAAGCCACCCTTTTCGGGAGCAAAATTTTTAAGAAAAAGACACCAAATTGAATTTTTTTTAAAAAAAGGCACATTTTTTGGTAGAAAAGAAAACACCATTAGATATGTATATAATAAAAAAGTTTTCAAAGGAATCACCACCAGTGGTGATGTAGGGTGTAACAAGCTCTTAGCAGAACATGTAGGTAGGTTTTTATAGTTTATATTTGCACACACAATCACAGCTGTCAGATCAAATGAATTTTCATTTCAAACTAAAATTTTTTGCCCATTTTTACATAAAATAGCGATTGATACAATAATGTTTTCTGTTTTTGTGATTCACTTAAAAATAATATTTTGTATTAAAAATAAACATTGTTGACCAAAAATCGAATGCTGTTATTAACAATATGCACTTAAGCAAAATGCACGTACAGGATTTTTTTTCTATGAAGCCGTCATACACAATGCTTTGTATTTTGTGCAGACAGGAAAAAAATGCAGTTAAGTGCAATGCAGTTAAACGAAAAATACTGTACTAATTTGTTCAAGCAAAAGTGCACGAAAAAGCTATTTCGGCAAAAAAATTTTAGGAAAAACTTATTCAGCTGACTCTTAACTATATTATTTCCAAAAATGGTTAAGTGGTACCACGAACTAATGGAGGCCCATAAAAATAATTGGTCACCAAACTGAGTAGGTATAGGGTTTTACTCTAAGGTTGGTAATACAATCGAATCTATGCTCTCCAGTTCGTGAGTTTTTCCAAAAGTCTTTATTTGTCGCATAGAATTATCAGCTAATCATTGAAATTATGTCGAATGTATGTTTCCAATTTCTAATTGTTTTTATACATTTTTGGATTTTTATATATAATATATACTCGGTATACCGAGTCATAATCGAAAAAAAGCTTTAGCGACAAAAACAAAATTTTACAGAAGAAGGTTTTTTTTTAATTTGTTTTGCATAAATTGCGATAAAATTGTTTTTGCTATAAAATCGTAACGGTAACATATGTGGCCATTACATTTAAGGAGATGATACAAGTGTTGTCAATAAGGTCGTTTATTAAAAAAAAAAAAACGAAAATTTAAAATTGTGTGCTTGATGGTTAAAGAATAAGTTTTCTTCAAATTATAGAATAATTGTAAATGTTCTGAAATAGCCCTTATTTAAACAAAAGAAGTAGAAGATGCTTCTACAGATTCGTTTCATTATGACATGACATTTTACATCTGAAATTTTAAACAACTTATCAACTCAGGGGAAGGTCTTAATTGTACTTCTAATAAAAATTTAAAAAAAGCGTTTTCAAGCAAATCCTAGCCTTTACTTTGTTTTAATTAAAAAGAAATTTATAAATTGATAAAAATAACTAAAAAAAAATTTTTAAAAATCGCTTAAAAACTAATATTATGCAAAGGTTTTTCCTTAAATGAAAATTCTTTGATTTAAAATTTTTAGACATTTTTCTTGCGTAATAAAATATTATTGTCACTGAACCGGTTTAATTTTAAATATTTGGCATTAACAATTTATTTAAATTAGTTATTGCCAAATAAACCAAATATGAAAAAATTAATCACCTTCACTAACACTCCTACTCCCCTCACTATAAACCATACTAAAGTCCTAAAAATTGGGTTTGGGGAAGCCCTGAAGCACACGAACAATTTTAAATAAATTGATGTCATGGCATTGACATAATTTACTTTGTTATGCTAATAACTGTTTAAAAAAAATAAAGTTTTTAAAAATTCCAAAAAAAAATACAATACTTTTGAAAAAAAAACTGCAATAAAAAGTGTTAAATAATAAGTCTAACATTACAATACAATATTAACAATAATAGTTACAATAATAATGTAAACAAACAACATTTACAAAACTTATCCACTCACACCAAAACACGTACGCAAAGTCACACAGAAATTACCAGCAAAAAAATAAACAAACAATACCAAGTTATTGTCGTAAAAAAAAATTAAATTGTTAAGACAGTCACTAAATACAAAATAAACTGCCAAACTGATTATTGGGAAAGGTAAGTGCGTAAAAGTACACAATACTTTAATAAATACAACAATATAAACGATTAATACAATAGCAACAACATTGAGTTGTAACAGCCAAAACTCAACAACGTTCAAACACCTCTTTTTACAAAAAAAAAAATTAATACAGCAACAACAACAAAATTAAACCATAAACAACATCAATATGATGAAAAATTTTTAAAAATGCAAAACATCATTTAACAACGTAACAACTTAAAACCACCAACAACCACTGACGCCATCACCGACACCGCCGCCACTGCTGGCTTGTGAATCCAAAGCATGCAAGCCAAAATAGTTAAGCAATGGAGACACTTATACATTTATAATAAAAGAAATGTGAAAAACAACAGCAAAATAAATAATACAATACAGCAATAACAATGTTGGCAAAAATAAACTTAAAAAACAAAAAAAATTACACCAAAAACCCGATTGTCGTCGGTAATTGGGACCAGGAAAATGCGGCGAAAAACGAAACAAAGCAAATCGAATAATTATTTTGTATGTAAATGCATTGATTTTTTTTTATTGAATTCGTCCAAAAATTTATATAATTAGAAAAACAATTCTATTTTTGATAAAAAAAAATAGTCACATGTATCAATCCACATTCTAAAATATTCTTAAATGCATCACAGTGCCGCAAATGTAAATTTAAATATCTTAAAAATTTTGCAAAAGCTAAAGTAGAGAAATCACTTCAGCAAACTTGCTGTGGCAGTATAAGCAATGTTTGCTCGTATGATGCACAGTAGTAATGGATTAAAGACCAGGCCTATAAATCATCAGACAATATTGCGAAACAAACTAGATGCAGTCGGCGCATAGGACGACCATCACACATCGGAAAGGCCAAAACATAAATGAAATTTCCAAACCAACTAAATTGGAATAAAATAAAATATCGAGAATATTGGAATCATATCGCACACCTTGTTCAAAAGCGACTCAACTCAACATTTTTATTTTTCGGATTTATATGCTTAAACAATGCACAATACAACTTTGTGGCATTTTGACAAAACATCTTAAGTCGAGTTAATATAACAAATAAGCTTTTAAACAAATCTCTGTGAAAAAATCATTTATATCAAATAATAAAATAAACCCAAATTAAAGAAAATTTTTTTTATATTATAATTATAATACAAAATTTTGAAAAACGTAAACAAAAATGCTTTTCGAATGATTTCCAAAATTTTTTTCAACTTTTTTAATTTGACTTAAGATGTTGTCAAAATGCCACAGAACTGTTTATCTAAACATACAAAAAATATTAGAGTATTTTGTTGTTTTTAACTGTTGCTAAGAAACTGTTATGCCTTTCTTTATGTTTCAATTGGTATAAAGAAGCAATTCATAAAAGTGACTTATTTTTCGTTGTGTCAGAAAATATGATGGTAGTAGATCCCTACTAATAAGTGCTAAATAGTAAATATTAATTCAAATTGTGACACTTTCGCTAAAATAAATCTTTGTTGGAGTTTATATCAATTAGACTTGTGTCAGTTTTGAATTTGGCAAAAGTTTCAAAGCTTGAAAAGAATTCAGCTAAAGTGACATAACTTAAAATAATAAGGTAACTAGTGCAAATAATACATCATCCAAAATGGCACAACTAAAAATTGCTCATTATTTAGTATGTAGTATATAAATATTAAAAACAAAACAACTTTTAAGATCACTATCTGTTTGGAGTTTCTAAAAAATTGGTCCAAAGATTTCTGTTTAACTAGGTGTGCGATATGCTCCTTTCAGTAGTAAACGAAACCGATATATATATCTTTATCTGCTGAATCTAAATCAAATATACATACTTGTATCCATATGATTTAGTAGTCTTTCCGATTTGTTAACCAAATTGTCTAAGGTTTTCTGAATTGTTACAGATTTCTTGCTACGCAAATCTATTCTTTGTGTGAGCTAGGATTTTTCACTCAACATTTAAAAAAAACGCAAATCGGAATCAAAATGGCGCAAAGAGGACGCAAATAGAAACAACGAAAGTCGGAACGACGCAAATCGCGGCTTTGGTGTATTAAAAACAAAACTCGCTGCTGAGAAAATTATTTGTATTTCATAGAGATATTAAAGAAATACAACTTTTTTTTAACCCATTTAAAGCCAACTTAGATGCGCTAACAATTGCAGATAATTACCGCTATAAATATTGTTTATGTTTTGCAATTGTTGCTATTTTTTTCTATATTTAACTGTTTTTTTTGAAGCCACTCCCTCTAAATGGTGTTGAATTTACGTCAAATCGTCATTAAATGTGATCAAGTTACAGATACTTAACTCTACGACTTGTAGCTATTTGAATTGAATTATTTAATTACAGCAAGACATAATGCATATTTAATTCGCTATGGTAATAAGTAACATAATAATTCCCTTAAAATAATTATTTAAATTACTCAATTACAAGTGCAGTAATTTAATTTCTTTAAAACATTGAATTCAAAATTTTGTCAACAATTAAAACGAATTTGTGACGTTACCATTTCGAAATTTTTTTTAAGAATTAGTTCACAAAAGATTTTGCTTGAATAGAACTAGTTTTTTCATTTGATTTAATATGAAAACTTCAGATATGTTATCGAGTTTTGAATTGAGCATTTTAGACGGAATGACTTCTCAACTGGATTACCATATTTATTATTTTTCACAGAAAAAATTTTTAGTAGTTTTTTTTATCAATTAAAAAAATTATTTAAATAGTATTTAAACTTAATTAATATAATAATTGAATCAATTATTTTTTTTGTTGAACGAAAATTAAAAATATAATTTTGATTTAATTAACATTTTAGTTGTTTTGAAATAAATTTTGAATTAAAATAATAATCAAATAACAAAAAATTATTTCGTTTAAAATAAAATAATTTAAACTTGTGAAATTGTTGTTGGAAATTGTCAAAATCAATCAATACATTGTTTGAAATGGCATAGTTCTTTGATCATATTTTTAATTAAAATTCAAAAAAAGAAAAAAAAAATATTCAAAATATTAAATTTTTACAAGTTTTAGTAATCAATATAATCATTTTGGTAAGTAATAAGAGCAAAATCAACAAATGGTTTGCTTGATTCCATGAATTCAGTATAAAATTGGTTGATTAGACACAATTTTTAATTTTTTCCGTGTTTCTAGGCATGAGACTAAAATAATTAGTGCCTCAGAATTGATTCTTACTTTTTTAATTTTAAAAGAAGTTAGTAGTGAATTTTTTTTACAAAATAATAACGTAGGTAATGCAGATATTCGTACAATTTTCTTTTTATAATTTCTTTTACAGTTTAAATTTCTTAGTCATTCTTATATTGTTGAAAAAATTAGTTCTCTTATTACTTCACATGTTTATGGACTAATGAAATGCATTTGGTAATCGAGCGATAAAAGTTGGCAACCTTAAGTAAGTCATTATGTGGCAAGTTGTTCTTTTGGTTAATGCCTAATTTTTTGCTAGGATATTTTAGTTTGGTTATTTCTATAGGGTGTTTTTTAGCTGCATGTGAACTGCAAGAGTAGAAGAAAAATGTTAATACAGGACAGCAATGATAATTTCATGTAATTTATTTTTAAAATAGGATTTCTGGCATACGTCCGCCGTGGCTATGAGTCCAATTTTTTACTACTTTTTCCAATAAAGCTGGTCCAATGGCGTCAACGGTGGCTTGAATTTTCGTCTGCATTGGCTCAAGAGTTGCTGGTTTGTCGGCATAACCCTATGACTTAACAAAGTCTCATCAAAAGTTATCCAGTAGAGTTAAATCGCACGATCGAGGGGCTGGTGAACAGACCCACTTCTCGAAATAAAGTTGCCACTAAATTGATTTTGCAATAAATCGATATTTAAGCGCGCTGTATGACAAGTCTTGTTGAACCCAAACGTCGTTGATGCTTAGCTGTGTTATTTTTGGAAGAAAACATTTAGTCAGCCTGGCTCGAAAATGGTTGACATTCAACGTAACGGCAGTTCATTGATCATGTCGTAAGAGCGTGTAAACCGCAATAATCAGTTCTGCACAGTTCTAGAACTAGTTCTTTGCGAATTAGTCGTTTTAAATTAATTTGCTAAAGCACAACAAAATAAATATGTATTTACTTTTTGAACTAATTAATTCTTTTTAAAAAGATTTTTCTATGACATCCTAAATTCCCAATTTTATTTTTGATAAATACACTAAATTTTTTGTTGAGGGTAAAGCTAGTTCCTATCCGCATTTCACTGGTTGCTTAGGACAGATCATCATAAAACCTTTTTCCAAAAACTTTGAAAAATATAAAGAAATTATACAAAAAAAAACTATAAAACAAATGAGAATTACAAACATTCAAGTCTTACTAGCAAACAATATCAAAGCTACGACAAAACACCACATTAAACAGTGAGTTTATCTTTTCTTATTTTTCACCATTTTTAAAGAAACGTTTGTGCGGCGACAAAATTCATTTTGTTTTAAAGAATATTTCCTTTGAAACCCCTTTTGTTGTTTTTCAATTTGATTGGCTAATTTAAATTCCTTGTAAATAAAGTAGAATCAGAATCTCATTTTAAATAACCTTGGCAAAGTTGTCTTTAACTTTTTTTAATAAATATCAAAAACGATATTCGTTTATTGCATTAACGAAAATGATGCCAAATAAGAACCGCTACTAGACGAAGATTAAACTAATGTGCGAACTTTTAATTTCGCCATGACAGAATCTTCATAAACGGTCGACTGTTTAATTTAGACACGCAGCGAAAAAAATTTTTTTAATTTGCTTACTGGCAACAAAACTATTCTTAAAGAAAAATTTCATTATATGTATATTATACATACATTTTATTTAAAACCTTTTAAATTTAAAGAAATTTTTATTTATTTAACAGTTTGTAGGCCAGAATTATCATCCAGAAGAATAATCTTTATACTGACGTATATTAAATAAAAGAGTGCTAACTATTATGCCACAAATAAAATTAACACATTTTTCCCCTAAAATCGAATGATATTGACATACCTGATACCAAACACCATAGAAGATTAGCTAGAACAAAAACAGGGAGAAAAAACTAAGAAAACCAATGGAAAAGTTCTTATATAATTTGTTTACTCAAATCGGACTGTGAAAAACTCACGGAAAATTTTATCGCCAATTTTTCTTCAATTAAGCCATTAATCAAAAATAAACTCAGTTTTAATAAAAAAAATTAATGATGGCAATTAAACGTATACTTATGCCTGTAATTTCTTCAAATAGACATCTATCAGTGTTAAGGATATCTATGGTTTTCATAATTTTGAAACGTATTTCTTGCCTACGGATTAAAGTGATATGTGACCTTCTCCGAGAAAAGGGACCCAGTGTGTTAAAATACGGGTTTGGACTTACGAATGGATTCTGGTACCTAAAAGAGTGTAGAATAAAATGAAAGGAGTTTTCTCAAATCTTCATTTTCACATACTAGGTCCCTTTTCTCGGAGAAGGTCACATATATATATTACACCATCGGTTTTCGATAGGTTATTCACGTAGTGTTACCGGATAGGTAAAGATAACTGTTAGGCACGAACACGACTTGATATCTGTTTGCAGAAATAACGGGCATTATACCAACAACATAACCGCATAAAATGTTGCTAATATCAAAACTTATTAAATAGTATTTGTTTACTGGTGCAAATTTTATAATAAGTATGACAATTTTGCTAATACTCAATCATTTAGAAGCTTCAAAATATTTGCATAAACTTTATCAAAATCTAAATCATATTATCCTACTAATATTATAAATGTGATAGTTTGTTTGTTTGATGAAGGATCTGGTTAAAATTTGATAGACGGATAGCAACTGGTTCAGATTAAAATGCAGGGCACTTTTTACCGGGTATTTTCTGCGGGCCTAAAATTAGGAAAAGCTGGTGCTTTTTGTACTCTTTTACCTTTGGTAATTTTTTCTCCTTTCGATATGCATATGTGGTATAGAGATATAATATGGCCCAGATTAACATATAGGGTATTTTTTAATAGGTAAAAACGGGGAAAGATTGGAACTTGTGGTAGTTTTTCTCATTTTGATAAATTTGGTATACATTCAGATACATGCACTGTACCTTCTGGGGGCCTTAAATGGGGAGAAGCTGATTCTTTAGACTGTGGTACTTTTTCTCATTTTGTTAAACCTGGTACACAGATTGCATATGGTCCAGATTAAAATATATATGGTACTTTTTAAAGGACAAAAAGTTACTTTTTATATTTTCGATAAATTTGGTATGGATATAACTTTTTTACTTTTTTAGACGTAAAAACGGAAAAAATTGGTAATTTTGGTACTTTTTTCTGACAGAGTTGGTATACCGATTGCATTTAGTTCAGTGGCCGAATATACATATTAATACAAACCTTGCTTTTTACATGGAAAGCTGTATGTCGGTTGGTCAAGAGTATCGATTCCTCAAAACGTATATGTAGGCGGAATATAACAAATCTTGAAATTTTGCTTATAGGGATATTTAAACATATAAAAGCGTAGATGTTGAAAACAAAATACAATATCTGTTCACATTTTATTGAACCACCCCTTTGCTTTAAATCTTGCTGCATATTTCAAGTGAACAAAGTCACATGTAAAAGCTAGCAGAAAACAAATAAATAAATTGTGTTAATAAGAATTGTGTTAACTTTGTTGTTGTTATTTTGTTTTGAGAATGTTTCACTTCTAGTCAATCTTCTTTACTCAACACTATGAGTTATAAAAACTGTACTGTAAATTTACTAGGGTATTCATTTAATCGACCTTTTGCTTTAAACGGTTAATCGATCGATTAAAAAAACCAAGGGTTTGGTTTAATCGGTTAATTTTGTTTTTGATCGGCTAACCGATTAATAAAGTTTTCTTTATAAATCAAGTATTTTCAATATTAAAAATGCATTATTTATTTATTATTTTGAGTTTATTAGTAAAAAATAACAATAACATACCAAACATAAAAATTCTTGAACTAAAGCGAACAATGAAAAAAGCAATTCATAAATATGTAATATGCATTTTTCAATTAATACATAATTGGGGGATTCACAAGGTGTGCTATGAAGTCATATCGTCATAATGTCCTAAATAATAGTTTACAATAGATTAAAATAAATATTGTTGTGTTTCAAACAAAATAAAAATTGTAATGCTTCGGTCATTGATTCGTCATAACTGTACCGTAGAAATCTAAATTTTAAGCGGTATCCCACAAGTCATATCGTCGGCTTAATATGCAAACCTGCTAACTCCCTTTCAGCACATTTTACAGGACAGACAAAAAACTTTTTATTTTTCCCATTTGCAGCTTGATAAAAAATTAAAAATACAGTAAGTTTTACACACTTCAAGACTTAAATAGAAGAACAACTACATGCTGGTCGACGAGGCGTATCTTTCTCCACCACACGGCATCAAAATCCCAATTTACTTAAAAATTGGTTTGTATATTAAGCCGACGATACATATTTCTTGTAATTATTTTAAGAAATAAGACTTTACAACTTAATTCCTACCTTGTGAATCCCCCAAATACGTACACAGAAAAAATTATTAATAGTTTTTTATCAATTAAAAAAATTATTTAAAAAGTATTTAAACTTAATTATTGTAATAATTGAATCAATTATTTTTTTTTTGTCGAAAGAAAATTAAAAATATGATTTTGATTTAATTAACATTTTAGTGGTTTTGAAATAAATTTTGAATTAAAATAATAATCAAATACCAAAAAATTATTTCGTTTAAAATAAAATAATTTAAACTTGTGAAATTGTTGTTGGAAATTGTCAAAATCAATCAACGCATTGTTTTAAACGGCAAAGTTTTTTGATCATATTTTCAATTAAAATTAAAAACATTGTTTATTGAAAAAAAAAATATTTAAAATATGAAATTTTTACAATTTTTAGTAATCAATATAATCATTTTGGTATTAGGAGCAAAATCAACAAATGGTTTGCTTGATTCTATGAATTCAGTATAAAATTGGTGATTAGAGAAAATTTTTAATTTTTTCTGTGTATTTATTAAAAATAGGCTGAGGTAATTTAATTAGGTATTTCAATAGTTTAAGGAGATCTTATAAAATAATCTTTTAGAAAAGTAGTTTGGTTTGAATGTTTAGGATTAAAGCGATTCTTTTCTTAAGTTTTGACAAAACTTGACATGGAAAAATTTCTTTCACTTATCGTAGATAAATATCTAATTGCTCAGTCCTATTCCAGAAGTTCTCTACACATAAAAAATACTCCATTATGCCATTAGAGAACTGTTTTAATTTTTATTTATTTTTTTCTTTCTTATTTATTTTGTTTAATTGCATGCTGTTAGCCCAGCGGGCCAAAGAGCAGCAGTAAATACATGTTGACAGTATGTTTTTAAAATATTACATTCATTTTTCTTAATAGATCCTAAGAATATTCTCCCGCATCCCGGATTTTCATTTCATGCTTAATTCATAAAAAAATCAAAACAACAATTATATTCCGAATACCAGAATCTAACCCCACAAAAAATCTGTCTCCATGCAAATACAGCCACAAGGTCTAGCAACGAAATTATATCATCAACAAAATTAGAAAAAACAGATTTCAACTATTCATCTGATTCCTAAAAAGGTTCTCAAATTGTACCAGAAAAGGTTCGCTCAATATTAGGGTAAATGTATTCCACAATCTGGCCACCTTGACCACAAAAGATCTACTCATAAATACCGTAGAAAAAACAGGAAATAATGACTGTGATAATCTAATCGAATTTCCAAAAATAAACTTATCCATCAAATATTGTGGGCGCTTGTACTTAAAAATTTTATAAAACAAAATAATCTGGCGAGCACTTATGCATATAATCATCAAAATCGTAACCTATCGATTCCCAGACACATGAAAATTTTCAGTACTTCTAATTGTTTCGGGTAATTCTGTTAAAAGACTGATACGAGAAGATATGAGAAGAAACAAATAACTAAACATATACATATAAAAAGGACGTGAAAAAAGGTGTTAGCAATGCAACATTTAAGCCATTTTTCGCCACATTCCTATTGATGGATAATATACCGAAAAAAAGAGTAGGAGTGCTTGTAATTTTGTTTGCAAGAAAAATATTTTCTAAACACATGCCTTTTGTATATGAGACGAAACAAATAATTAAAAACACAAAAAACCATGTTATAAAACTACAAAAAATAAAAAATTTTATTGCGGCGGTTAATCGACTGCAATTAACCGGTTTAATCTTTAATCGAAAAAAGCCGATTTGAAATAAACCGATCAGTTAATCGGTTGGTAATTAATCGGTTAACCGTAAATCGGTAAATACCCTATAATTTACTAATATAAAACACATGCTTGCTTTTAATAAGAATTTAGCACACAAGCTTAGAATAAAAAAGATTTAGCGTTCTTTTTAAATAAATAAATTTTGCTTCAGCTCAATTCTGAATTTTGATGGTGGTAACACTAATATTGATTGCCACTGCACGTTCGGCAAATAAAACGCACAGTGTCACTGCTTTTTTAAGTAATCTCTCCAAAAACTTCATTATTTATATAAAACGGGTTCTGGCAAAAATATTTCTTTGCCGTTAGTCAGTCATATATGACCGACAGGGCAGTAAAGTCGTAGGTAAGTTGTAGTCGTTTAAATTTTTATCGATATCATTTAAATTTCACGGCAACCATGTGAATGTTAAATATTGACAAAATTTTACGTATATTTGTTGTTTACGACAACAATTAAAGCATTTCGACTACGACAACGACACTCATAATAAGGCCGATTGTTCTTTTTTTTACTACATATTTTCAGTGTAGCACACTGTAATCTCTATACCCCAGTTTGATGACGTATCCCAAACAAAAAAACACGTTTAATGCAGTTAAAACCAATTTTGTAAGAAATTATTTCAATGGGTTTATTTAAACCTTAATTTTACCTGACATCATTTGTTGCCTTCCATCTAAATATCTTTGAAAATATTTCAAGATAAACTACTGTCATGCAAATAAATGTTTAGCGCCACTTTGGTTTAACAAATTGTTTAACATTTCAAAATTTTATTTCTTTAACTTTAACTAAAATTGATAGCGATGATGATAATGATGATGATGATGGTGTAGACGATTATGTAATTAAAAACATTTTTAAGTATAATTATGAAAATACCAGAAAAAAATGTATCTAATTTTTTTTATGTAATAATAAAAATATAAAACACAATTTAATAAACAAACACCGTAAACGCCAAAGATGGGTGTTTTTTCTTCTTTCTTTATTATTAAATAGAGTTTGAAGTATGAAAAGAGAGTAAACGCAAAACAAAAAATAAATAAAAAAAAAATAAATTAAAAAATAGATAGATGAAATAAAAGTTTTTGGTTGGTTGAATAGATAAATAAAAATTGTTCATAAAAAAGAGCAGTAGCAATAAATGAAATAAAATTATAAATATTACTTAAGAGTAACAGCAAGATGTTCATAATACAATACAAGCTGAGCTGTCGTTGTAACATAAACTTAATATTTATTTAAAAATTTGCACTGGCTTTTAGTTAAACAAATTGTATTTGTTAAATATATAACAGTGGTGCAGCATGAGAAAATAAAAATGTGAATTATGTTTAATTTTTATAACTTAATGGAGAAAAAAACTAAGTAAAATGATTTGTTAAGCCTTAGTTAAGCTGTTTTTTACAAAAAGACTTATTAAATATTTAACTAATGGAAGTATTAAGTATATTTTTGAATTTCCTTATATGATGTTTAATAACAGATTTTATGGCAAATCTACAAATAGAAAAAAAAATTCCACTATACGGTGTATTTGCTATAAGTTTTGTAAATAAACCAGACAATTTTTAAATAATTATATTAATTTAAAAGATTTCTTAAATTACTATTGGTGAAAAAAACTTTAATTTTGCAATTTTTTCTAATACATATTTCCTTGTTTTGACTTATTTTAATTGAATTTTAATAAAAGACGGATTGTAGCCATACAACAATCAAAAGACTTAAGAAACATGCAAACAAAAAGCATGTCGAATATTGCTTTTACATAGGGATTGCTGTTCGGTTTTAACCGAAATCGAAACCGCGGTTTTCAATGCCTAAAAACCGAATACCGAAAAAAACCTGGATTTTAGCTTTTACTTTAACAATATATTTATTCTTAAGGAAATTGCAAATTATACATAATATTCGAACTTCATATACAAAAACATAACAGCCTGTAACAATGGCAAGGTATTCGCAAATTCTTAAAATTCAAAATAAGTACTAAGAAGAACAAATGTTACCTTTTGAACTCTTAAGTAGGCACCAAATTTGTGTGACACAAACAACCACCTGCGTCTAGCTGGTACCACTAGTATTTTGTATTGAGTTTTATGGCTATAGCAGGAACATTTGGTCGGGAAATAGAATAGTACTTCGAAAAACCAATAAAAATAAGAATTTGTATGTGTTTCGTATGCTTTTTGATTTAATTTACAGCAGTACATATATAATAGAGCGACGCCTGCCTGGGTCCAGGAGGTGGTCAAAATTGTCATTTGGCCAATTGCGACGCCCAAAGGTTTTACACTTTTTTCTCATTTTCTTGTAAAAAAGTACTTAAATTGAGGAATACATAAAGTTTCGTTCTAATATACTTAATAATGACATTACAAAAAACTGGATAAAGATAAAGGCCCAGGTAGACACGTATGGGCTAATAAAAGTTCCTGAATTGAAACAAATAAAAATATTGTTTTACATACAAAAAAATTATATTTGTTTGTGTCTGAAGTTTAATTTAATATTTTCAAAACCGAAAACCGAACCGAAACGACCGGTTTTAATCATATTAAAACCGAACCCGCGGTTTACATTTTTATTGCGGTTTTTATATTATGGCCAAAGACTTAAGAACTAAACGTTGTGGCAAACACTTTTCTCTGAAAGACTTAAGAAAGAAGCGTGCTGAATAAATTTGCCAGACAGAAACTCGCGAAAATCGTCAAGTAGATTTACCTAAAACGTGAACAAATTCTTAATTGTAAAATAACATTAATTTTTTATTTTCACTTTCTGTTTCTAATTAAATTAAGTAAGTAAAAAAAATATGTACACATGCCCATAACTTTTGCTTAAAAAAATCCAAATATTATAACCATACGGTGTTTTATTCCCGGACGGGTCTAAAACAGTGTATGGTGTCGGTTCTGGCATATACTCCGAGCAGCTAAGCCGAAGCATTCCTATAAGGCTGCCGGACAGCTGCAGTGTCACCCAGACCGATATAATGGCCATCCACACAGCCGCGAGACGCATCCGGTACGGTAAAATATCTGGAAGGGATAGCGAGACATTCAATGGTCACCCTTAATTGAGTCCGCGGGTACGGAGGCATACAAGGGAACTGCATGGCGGATTCGTTGGCGTATGCAGGTACCACCTTGAATCGAGACGGTTTAACATATAATGTAGGTGCTTCACTCCCAAGATGTAAGCAACTTATAGCGCACAAGTTTCATCTTATTGCCAGTCAGAGGTGGCACGATGAAACTACCTGTGGGGAAACCAGGAAAATCTGGCCCATCATAGATGAAAAAAGGACATGGCGGGCATTACAGCTGTCCAGACATCATCTATGAAACCTAATTGCGGTTATAACTGGCCACTGGCCCATTGGGAGGCACGCCCAGAGGCTGGGGCTCCCTTATAATGGCTTGTGTGGAAGTTGCGGCGACGAGGAGGAAGAGTCAACGGAACATCTTCTCTGTAACTGCAAGGCATTCGGAGATTAAGGACTCGAAATATTTGGTCGAAGAGCCCTTGGGGACAAAACTTGTCTCTCTGATGGTGATGTATACAGGATCCACTCCTTTATTGAATCGACCGGATGGCTGCATGGGAATACTAGCAGCCAGACAACATAACACCCATGGTGACATGGTTACACAACGGTAACTAATTAATGGACCCACGTGAGCTGTGCTTGATCACGGCTGCCAATGGAACCTAACCTAACCCAGCGGTAACTGGAATGAGTAAAAAGGCCTAATAGAAGGCCCGTTTTAGCAGTCAGAAGCCCTTCTCGTCGCATTTCGTACTTTTTTACACAGGTTGTCATTGGGAGCAAGCCCTTCTACATTGCCATAAAATCAACGTCGATCCCTTCACAAAGAAGGGAATATGAAAGTCCCAAAAAATAAAAAATTAATAATATTGAACAACTTACACCGCCCCCCCTCCCCTTTAAAGAAGGGAGTAGCGAATGTGTACTGAATATTTTAGAAGGTCTTTTGAAATGAAGTTTATATCTTCAAGAAGGCATACTTCTGAAGGTATACTTGGAAAGGAGTATAGAGGCCTTCAAAAAGGCCTGGTACTTGAGGTCCTTTCAATATTTACCGCTGGGAAGATCAGATTAAAAAATCGAATATTCACTACTGCAAAGAATTAGCGAAACAGAAAAATTATAGACTAAATTTGGAGTTAGTCACTTAAAAAGCTTCTTACCAAATCTATAAAGTAAATTATATTGCGGTTTTCTTTTAGCAAACAAAAACGTCTCCCTTAAATCAGAATCATAAGCAATAGTTACGTTTTATTTAAAAAAAAAATACATAACGCACTCTTTTTAATTGGGGAAAAAGCAAAAACACAAAACTAAAAGAAAACTTGAAAAAGATTCGCTTTCGAACTATTTCAAAACTATTAAAACCGAGTGTTCAGTGATATTAAAATAATTCTTATTACTATTTTTAATGAATTTTTAGTGATATCATTAAAGTTCTTCATCATAAATTTTTCTAAAAATTCGCTATTAATATCAAAGCAAATCTTCGAGATCGAAAGATTTGCTGCCGCAAGCTGAGTGATGGCTGTACTTATAGAATCCTTTTTCGTTTTATCAGATAAATTTGTGCCAATTGTTTGATAATAATATTATGTTCTTCTGCTGAAGGGTTATTCTCATTATAGATATACATACGTATCGTTTAAACTTATATGAGTTAATTCTTGCTGTTTATAAACATATGATCTCGATACACACGGGAAGCTTATGAAAGTTTGATTACAGGACTAAGAAACAGGATTACTTCAAGTGACACAAACAAAAACTTTCTATAAGTATTGGCATTCCTAAAAAAACTAAGGAAATCGGGTAACGCATAAGCTGAAGCCGATTGTTTTCGAACACGAATTTCACCAGAAGAAAATCTATTTTTAAGCTTTAAAAATTATGGCTAAAAATGGTTCTTTTACCAGAATTTTAACCGTGAACTATCATGTTTAAAACAGTATTAACGATCAAAATGAGTGCTAAAGAATAATATTCATGTGCTTTAATTAAGCATTTTTGTATTAAGCAATTCTTAGAGATAAATATACTGGCAAATTAATAAGTAAAAGTATAGAAGAGGCTAATCTAAAATAAGAAATCCGCCATTTAAAAAATTGTCAAATAATCATGATGGCCTTTTTGGGACCGAACTTTCAAGTTAATGATAAATAGTCAAACCAGACAACCGTGGTGCAAAGAAATAAGAAGAAAATTTATATTTTTATTCAAGAGGTACAACATTTTAAAGTTGTATTACTATGATTAGTATTGTGGTTAATTTATTAAACTGTTTCTTGATTTCAATCCAAGTTTTGATATTTTAATCAGGCTTAAGCTCATTCAATTTAATTTTCATTAAATTATTTTTATGAAGAAAGGAAATGAATTAAAATTTATTGATAATTTTTCATACTTGACTGAACTGGGAATCGAACTCAGGTTTTCACGGACAGGTTGCCCTGAAGTTTCGATTGTAACCACACAATCTCTTCAGAGGGATTTTTTTAATTATTTGAAATGCATACAAAATTTATTATATCTGACCTTCTCCGAGAAAATCAAATAACGTTGATATAGTTTATGTTGTTTTTTTACAAACTGCGTTTATGAACATTACCAGTGTTTGTTGCCTTATTTTATTATTATCAACAAAAACATTTTTGTTACACTTCAAGATACATATTTTGCCAGATTTAAAGTGCCAGAGACAATAGGAGAAAGCGCCAAAAATTCAAAGCGAAATCGCCGAGCAATGACTAAAAAGCATTTATTGCGTCTAAAATTTTAAAAAGCACAACAACTGGGCGAAAGGCTCCGAGTAGACAACGCATCAGAGATTGCTCAATTAAAAGACTTAAGAAACAACCTCCACATTTGTTAAAACTAAACGAAAAACTTAAGACACAAACTTAATAAAACATTGTTTTTATCCCTTGAAACATTCAAAAGACTAAAGATAGAAGCATGAAAAACTCATTTAAAGCTTAAGTTACGTTAGTTTTAATGCCTATAAAATACATACACGATGGATTTTTTATTAATTTAAAAACTCAATCAATTTTAACCTGGGGTTTACACATACAAGTGCAAGTTCGAAAAAACTCAATACACTCACACATTTTTACTAACACCATCATATTTTTCGTACTTGCAGCCCTACGTGCAAGAGAATTTGCTTGCAAGTAAATTTTTGACACTTGCAGCAAGTAAAATGACAAATGAAGAAACAGTGTTACCGTGGATGAATTTTGTACCAATTTACTAGTACTTAGTAATATAAAAGTTATGGTTATAGCGAATTTTCTGTGTATTTATAAAAAATAACAAATAAAAAACGCATCTAAATGGTAATGTTAATCATACGTTTTAAGCATTTTGAAAAAAAAACGTTAATAAAAATATTTTCTCAGTAATATTATGATATCGCCACTACGGCAATACTGGAGTCCATCAAGATGGACCGAAAATTAAATAAAGAAGAAATTATTAATTTTATTTTGTTGTAACATGGTAATGTTTTTAACATGGAAATGTTTTTTTAATAAGATGTTTTCGCTTCGAGAATATTTGAAAAATTAACTTACAACTGACTGTGTAAACACTGGATGAAGCACTTGCAAGACTTTTCGGCTTATTTTTCGACATTTTCGTTGATAAAACGTATACACTACTTGCATGTGTAAAGGCTGGGTTAACAAGATTTCCGTATGACGTGCTAAATTCCCAATTTTCTATTTTTGATAAATACACTGAAAATTATTGTTGAAGGAAGCTAGTTTCTGTGGACATTTCAATGGTTGGTTAGGCCATAAACAGGTAACCTTTTTCCAAAGATTTAAGAAAAGCTAAAAATATTATACAAATAAAACCTTAAAGCGAATAAAAATTATAAGTATTATAAGCTTACATGTAACAATATCAAAGCATAAGCAAGGTACCAACAATAAAGAGTGAGCTTATCATTTCTTACATTCCCCTACAATGGGTTGGCTTTTTTCCGACTCGAATTGTAGTCGTTAAAAGAAAAACAAAATAAAAAAACAAATTGCTTCATTTTATTGTTTTCGTAAGAAAACAACATAAAAAAACAATTTGCCAGTTCTTTCAAAGTTATTTTTAATTTAAAAAATTTTATTAATTGAAATATTTAAAAAAAAAACGATATGGATCAAAACAATAACGGCCAACTTTCGACAAATTAACAAAATTTCCATAATATTTCATAAATTACCATAATAGAAAAAAACCTTAGAAAAATTTATTAATTGATATTAAAAAAACAAAAAAAAAAAACAATACATTCGACTTAAAAAATATGTTAAAAAGTTTTTCGAATGAAATTTCATTATTTTTTAATAACTTAAAAAATACTACCCAAATTTAATTAAACGAGTCTTCGCCTAATGGTCAAATTTCGACCATAATTTTTTTTTTGTTAATATGAAAAAAAATGTACAGCTAAGTATATATGAATTTACATGTTCCGATCATTAATTTTTTCCGTCTTTGTGGATCACATTGCATGTTTAACTAACAAGTACCAGATGTAGACAGAAAAGTACCAAAAAGCTTCCCCTTTACATATTCTTATTCACTCAGGACCATGCGTATTTAATTTTATCTTTATATGTTGAATATTAACGAAAACTCATAAAGTAGCAGAAGAAAATCAAAAAAGTACCAACATTTTTCATTCTATAGGTTCTCATTCACTCAGAATTTCGCACCTATAATATGTTTCTAAGTTCAATATCATATAAAATTACAAAATGGAGACATGCAGCACGGAAGAGTTAAAGAAAAAATCAAATTTCCCGTGTTTCCCCTTTTTGATATTTTTTTTCTTCCCATTGAGGTTCGGTTGACAAACAAAAGAAGAAAGCGTTCTTAACTGTTTTGCCTCTGCCGCTTTATACATACATGAAATTTATAAAGTCGAGATATTTGAAAAACGGTTTCTGAAAAATGTCGAATAATCAACCACCCTATTTTTTTTTTTTTAAATAAATTAAACAGATTTTAATAAAATATATACATATTGTGCACTTCTCTGAATTAATACATTTCAAATGGTGTATATTTTGTTCAAATCGCTTGACATACAGAGGAGGAAAGTGTTCTTAAATGTTTTGCCTTAGCCGATTTATATATAAAAATTAATTTTTAACTACTTTTAATTATTTAAGCTTGAGGTCGTTTTGTATAAAAAATTATACTTATTTTATTCAATATTTCGCTAACCTTTGGTTAGCATCGTCAGGAAATTAACAAATTTTAATAATAACAAAAACGATAACAAAATTATGAAAAAATTTTTGTCAGAAATTAAATTCAAAAACCTATTTGTCATGAAAAATTTTTCAAAAACCATTATAACAATAAATAAAAATTTAACTAAAGTGTAACAATTCATATAACCTGAAAAAATTTCCTATCTATAAGCCTAATTCGAAAACCATATTTACAATAATAAAAAATATTTTGATTTCAATATTATTTATTAAGCTTGAGGTTTTTCTTTTTTTATAAAAAATTAGATAATATTTATTTTATACAAATTCCAATATTTCGATACAGCAATGTGGAAATTATTTCCCTGACGATGATACACATTGCTGTATCGAAATATTGGAATTTGTATAAAATAAATATTATCTAATTTTTTATAAAAAAAGAAAAACCTCAAGCTTAATAAATAATATTGAAATTTAATAAATAAAGGTTGAATAAAATAAAATTTATAAAAAATATTTTGTCTAATGAAAATTCCTATAAAATAAAGATTTTTTAAAAACTAAACTTATTTTTATCTTATCTTACATACATACATAATTAATTATTACAAAACTAATGTGTATATCGTGACCTAAGGACAAGAAGGTCCTAGTTTTCATGTAACAAATTCAACCCTCTTGTTCCAAGGCTGCGATAGGTACCTTTATTTATATTATTATATCTAATCTTCTATCCCTTATTAACTATTCCTATAATTATGCGCTATATGTTCTGTGTCTCCTTTAAAATGTATTCTCTGTGCCGTTGGTGTATTAATTATGTGTAACATTTCCAATATATATCTGATATAGTGATTAGACTGATAACAATTAATGACTTAATGCTGTTTTTTTAGAATTAATGTCCCTATATTTTTGATCGGATCTATGTCCCGCAATTCTAGTCCTTAATTTGTTCTTCGTTGTACCTATGTAAACTTGGTTGCATCTTTCATTATCATTTCCCTTGCAAAGAATTTTGTAAACAATGTTTGACATATCCCATTTAAATTAATTTTTTCATTCCAGTTTTTCCATTTTCCAGCTTTGAAGGGATTTTTTTCAATTAAGTTTAAGAAGTGATATCCTGTAGGTGATGTCTATCCATCGCCATTTTCTTTGGTTGGTTTGGTAGCATAGTCTTGCGTTAAATATGGTGACTGTCCGGAATATTTTCATGACTTTGTGAAGACACCAATTTATAAATATTTGTAGCGCTACCATAAAAAAATATAGATTTAAACACACCTTGAAGGATTTCATTTTGGTTTGCCTCGAGATCTAGGTAGGTCACTTAATAGAGTTAAGACTGCCAAAAAATTGCATGTCTGCTTTTATTTTATGCTTCCAAGATAACAAAATGTTAACAGATCTTCCAGATTCTGCTCAATTTTGGGAAAAATGCTTTCGTAAATCGATAGGTACATCCAAGCTGTTGTAAATATTATGATTTTTTTAAGTTATCCGAGTCTTATTAACTTTACTCGTATACAGTTTTCAACATATGTATGTATTTTAGGTTTTATGAGTACCTGCTATCGCCGTCTCATACCACTGTGTTTTGGTACCAAATAAAAACACTGTTTTTTACCAGCGTCACTGTGTGCAAACAATAGCACACAAATGGCAATTCTAAGGCATAACTTAAAAGCTTAAGCGAGCCAACCGCCTCTTAAAAAATAGTTCTATTGAATAGCAACAGCACACAGAGAGAACCGCTTTCTGTGTCAGGTTATAAGTAAAAAACAGCAGCTTAGCCAAAATACAGCTTTATTCTTGTAATCCATTTGGCGACATCAATTGACGCTACAATGTTGAGTACTCCCGTTTTCTAATTACGCGATTATCTTTTTTCCCAACGAAGAACTGCACATCAATGAAAATTGGTTTTCTCAATGTCTCATTTGCTTCTATTCCGTCGCAAAGCTAACCAGCACTCATCTGCCAACTATTTATTTTCCTTTTATTTGCCGTACAGATAAATTCAATCAGCTGACTCCCAACTTTTACATGTATTTCGAGAGGTGTTGCCAACTGAAAATAATGCTTTTTGTCGGTATATTGAGAAACCCAAAATCGTTAACGGACCGTTTATCGGTCTAATAAAGTTATGTTGACATTAAGTAACAGAAAGTTTGTCGAAACATTGAGACAATTGCCATTTATCTGCCAATTTCAAGATGTCGAAATTTTTTCGCACAAAAACATTTGAAACCAAAACAAAATATTTAAAAATTAGTTTTTGTTTCAGTTGTGATTGTGCGAAAGAAAGAGTTCTTTTGCATTTAGTGAAATAGAAATTAAATTTTTTTTACAAAACTTTATTGCTGTTTTCTCTGTAAACTTTTTAATTCGTTTTTAAGGGGAGTTATTGTAAAAATATTTCCACTCAATTGCACGCTGCACAATGTATAAATGAAGATATCATGAAAATGTACGAGAAAGTAACTTTCGATTAAAATTGAACTCATTTCACACCCCAGGAAATATTTACTAAATTTCAATGTTTAGGAATTATAACTTCTTTGCCACTTTAAGAGTTTTAGAAAAACCATTAACATAAAAATATACTTAAAAACTTTTCTGGGTAAATTAGAAAACCCATAAACACACTAATTTTATTAATTCCCACCACTAAGCCATTTCCACAATAACACCATGCAATAAACAGGGAAAAGTACAAAAGAGAAAAATATATATGTAGCTAATTATAAATTCAACTATCAATTTGTTCCACTGTTAACACTAAACAATTAATTAAGCAACAAAAATTTATGAAAATATATCTTTTTCACCAGTTTTAAAAATGTGTGGACCATTTCTTTTAAAATAAAAATTAAGATTAATGGCCATTAACAAATAAAGAAAGATATAATTTATTATAAAAAACCACAACACCAATGCGATTAATACTCGTACCTTTTTTTTTGGTTTTGTTACTTTTTAGTCTATTATAAATATTAAGTTTGACCAGACAGTAGCCCACTTCCGCAACGAAATTACAACGAAAAACACAGTGAAAAAAATGTGTAAGTATATAAATAAATTAAACAACCATCATCATCAACTTCAACATCATTTGCATAATCAATTGGGTAAACATTTAAAAGAAATGTTTATGTAACAAAAAAAATGTACACAAACGCTAAAACACACACGCACTCACAGACACTTCCCGACGCATTTTTAAGGCAAAAACTACCAGCAAAAATCATTTAAAAAAAGCCAAAAATATGACTTTTGTTTATACCCAACAAACACTTTTGATAATGATTTGAAAATCATAGCATTCTCAACAAATATGGGAAATGTTGAACAATGTTTTTATTTCCAACTTGCTTTCAAACGTTATTCTCAAATGTTTTTCAAATGTGGATTATAAGACAATGTGGAACAAAGATAAAAATATTTAATTTTTTTAATTTAAATTCATTGTTTATTTAAATAAACTTCGAGATAAACATTCGGCAACATAGCTAAAAGATGAAATTATATTCTTTCCATCCTCTATTTCTTGTAAAGACGAAATAATTGGCTCCCTTTTATTTTCAGTAGCACCGCGATCATACAACAAACTTATAAGTTCTTCACTTTCCCGTTTAATTTGTTAAAATTCTTAAACTTAATCATTGTAATTACACAGAAAAAATTATTAATAGTTTTTTATCAATTAAAAAAATTATTTAAAAAGTATTTAAACTTAGTTATTGTAATAACCCAGTAAAAACTTCGCCTACAAAATAATGTGTTATGTAATTAGAAAAACTTAAAAGCACCACTTACAATTCTACTGAAAGAACCAATGAATTTTACAAGGGATGCCCCAAAATGAACGCATTAAAAAGTAAGTCATTATTTTTTTTACCTACAATACATTCAGAAATAAGTAGTTATAGAAGTTGTTATAGAAGCATGTAACGAAGAAGAACGCTACTAAATAATGGGTTAGAGAGGCTATTCATTTTGAAAAAGAAGGCGAAGTTTTTACTGGGAATTAAATCAATTATTTTTTTTTTTGTTGAAAGAAAATTAAAAATATAATTTTGAATTAATTAACATTTTAGATGTTTTGAAATAAATTTTGAATTATAATAATATTCAAATACCAAAAAATTATTTCGTTTAAAATAAAATAATTTAAACTTGTGAAATTGTTGTTGGAAATTGTTAAAATCAGTCAACACATTGTTTGAAACGGCAAAGTTTTTTGATCATAATTTTAATTAATATTAAAAATATTGTTTATTTTTTATATTCTTTTCTTTTTTTTTTGTATTCAGGCTTTCAAGACAAAGTCTTGACAGAAAGCAACATGTGAATAAATTAAAAATGATAATTACGGCAAATTTCGAGCCACCAGTATCACTGGTTAAAGATGAATGTTTGACTGTGCAGAGGTTAGAACTCAAAGAATTCTGATGAAAGAATGTGGTGATTCTTGAAACATGAAACTTCAACCCAGGTTCGAGCCCCAGCTCAGCCAAGAAAATTATCAATAAATTTTAATAAATTTCCAAGTTGTAAAAATTCCTTTCTTCAGTAAAAATAATTTAATGAAAATTAAATTACGAAAAAAAAAAATTAACGGTTCAACTAAAAATCACAATTGTTCTTAAAAAAATATTGTTTATTGAAAAAAAAAATATTCAAAATATGAAATTTTTACAATTTTTAGTAATCAATATAATCATTTTGGTAATAGGAGCAGAGCAATATTAACAAATGGGCTGCTTGATTTTATGAATTTGGTATAAAATTGGTGATTAAATAAAAGTTTTAATTTTTTCTGTGTACTAACAAAAACATTTATTTTTCACATGTAAAACACATTTAATTACGAAGAAAAAATTTGAATTTAATCGCAATTTTTAATGTTTACATTTATTTTTCGCTTTAGTATTGCCAAGTTTTGATTTGATTTTGATTATTTTCAAATCATTATCAATTTGAATTTAAATGTTAAGTTCGAACAATTGAAACACGTTTGAGAATTATGTTTAATGTCAAATGATAAAGTCATTTCATATCAAAGGTTTGACCTCGTGTTTGTTGGGTAGCCTGAATCGACTGCATAACTGTGTGTGTATTTTGGTTTATGTTTTCATGTGTGTTTGCGCATATGTGTGAGTGGATTTTTTTTTTTAACAAAAACATAACGGTTGTAAAGGCTGTATATACTACAGTTGTTTTTGTTTTTTTGGTTATATCCGATTTTGTTGCCAGTTTTTTGTGGCTGTTTTTAACTGTAACTTATATCGCTGTTATTTACGAAAATTGTTGCTGGTTACCTATTGCTGCTGCAGTTATTGCTGTTACTGTTGCCGCTGCCGCTGCACTTACAATGTCCGTGTTAATGATCAGCTAACGAAAATAACAAAGTTACCAATAAGCTCTTGGTTTTTTTTTTTTTTTTGAGATTTTCCATGGCCATGGCCACAATTTTATAAGAAACTGGTTTACAAAAATAAAATAGTTTGACTACTTCGAAGAGAAGAAACAAAAAATCAACCAAAAATGTTGATAATAACATTATTGATGATGATGATGATGATCATTATCATTATCATAATGATGTTGACGATGACGCCGATTGATGATAATGGGCTTATTACGTGATTTTTAATACAAGTTATTTAGTTTATTCTTCATGTTTTTGTTTTCACAACCTCATTTCTTTTAAACTCGTAAATTGGTAGTGTTTTCTTTTGGATTTTGGTCTAAATTAAAGATGTGCCCTTAAATCGAAAACAAGTTTATTATTACTTATAAATATTTTCTGTTTATTTGCTCTGGCACTCATATAAAATTGCCATTTTTGGTATTAACGCTACTTAGTCTACATCTTGAGGCAAAAGATGACTCTCAACTTTTTTTTTATTGTAGATGCAATAATTTAGAAAAAATACAATAAAAAAAACGTGAAAAAAACTTGTTTTCGGTTTAAAGAGTGTTCTTGAACCGAAATATTGCAATCTCTTACATTTTTTTTGCGACATTCACCACTCACCTAAAAGTCAAACAGCTTTAATTCACTACAAAGCGAACAAACAATACCTAAAAATAAAGTTTCTCCACTTATGTAATGGCTGAAGTAAATAAGACAGCAACAACAACAACAAAAATATTACACAAAATTTAACAACCAAACAAATGCTGAGATAAAAAATCAACAAAAAATTTATTGAAAAATCAACAGGAAAACAGCTAAAAGCAAATAAATTATTATTTGCAATTGTACTTTTAAAGTCATGGACATTTGCAAAGAGGAAGTTTTTGTCTTTTTTCGAAAACATGACGAAAATTATTATTCAACATGCAGAGTTATCAGACAGCGGAGATAAATTGGCGAAAAGTCTGATAGAGTAATTGCAATTGCGTACAGAACTATAAAACAAGAGAAGAAAAAATAATTGGCGAAAGAAGCAAATTGTGTTTTGAGAACACTATGAGAAAATAATTGGTTTAGGAAAATACTGATCTTAGAAAGAAAGTATATTTGGGAAAAACCGATCTCGATTAATCGTTGTTCGATTAGAAAGAGCACTTACGAAAGATCCACCCGCAATAAACATAAGAAATATCAATGTAAACTCGTCGAAAACAAGGTTGATTTTACCGTTTTCGGCAGTGGTTTTGCTCCATAGTTACTTCATATTAATTTAACATGATTTTACATCGAGTTGCGAAAAAAATTTTCTTTTTTTAAAATAATTATAATTAAGTCATGTTAATTTAACATTGCAGTAAAGTTAGAGCAAAATGTCATTTATATTGAAATAACAATCCGAATTATTACGTTGAATGAATGTTATTTCAAGTTGAAATGACGTGAATTTAACGTAGAATCAAATTGATTTGAGTGTGATAAAACATGTGCATGTATATAAAAATATTTCAAAACACTTGCCCCTATAACAAATATTTCACTTATTTTTTATTCCTGTTTGTTAACAGCAGCATCAGCAGAATGGCCCGATATGGTTTTCGTCATCTTTCTGTTATGAAAACTTGATGTACTTTTTAACTTAATAATTTTAACTAAAAGAATAAGGGAATTTGAAAATAAAAAAAACTTATGTTTTTCTTTTTATGGTGTTGTTTTTTTATGCAGAACAAGTAAAACAGGTTTTTATGATTTCAATATTGAACAATGTTATTTTAACATTTTTCATTTAAAATTTATTTAAAACAATGGTCCGCTCTTTTGCAGAAATTTGCTATGATTTTTAATCAACATTGTAATTTTTTCTTTGTATTCAAGTAAACACACAAACATACATAAGTATGTACCTCCAGACATACTTAAGTATGTATGCATGTTAATTTAACAAGATAAACCTTTGATTTTAACTTAAACCAGGTTTTTATGGATCCAATATTAAACAATGTTATTTTAACAGTGAATAATATTTAATAAACGTGATTTAAGGATATTTTAATATTTTTCATTTAAAATTAACATGAAATAATGATAAATTTAAATAAAAGACATACTTTTACAGAAATTAACTATGATTCTCAATCAATATTTCGCCATGATAATTTATCATTAGTATTTTGTTCTGTGTGAAGTGGTGAAAATCCTCCCTTTAGTGGTATTTTTTGGGATCCCAATCTTGACGTATATCACAAAATCACCGTTCTCTGTGGTAAATTTAACAGGTCTATCGATTTGCGCCATTTTGTGGGTAGTCTAAGAACGATGTCGAACACATTTTCTTTCCGAATCATTAAATTTGCGTTAAAATGGCTTAAATTTGTTTTTGCATATTAATGCATATTTTGGTGAAAATGCATATTTTTGCATATTTTGACATTTTTGAGTTATTTTTTTAATTTTTTTTAAAATACAAAAATAACCTTCCAAAAAAAATTTTAAAATTAAAAAACAAATTCTTTTGGAACGTTGCTTAAAATACAAGATTTCGAAAAAAGATTCTTCTTTTTTAAACCAATGCAGCACCCTGCATGGTGAAGGCTGGGTGTTTTAAAATTGTTGCTGAGGAAATTAGAAGCCAATTCGATAATATTGCAATTTTTAATGAAATGTATCCCTTGGTTCCCCTTTCACCGAAGCCAGTAGTAGCAAGATAGGGGCCTGGTTAGATGCTTCAGAATTCTATTTAAAAAAACTTTAAGAATTTAAAGAATGTCCTAAGAGCCTGTTCATACCGATGATTATGCAATTAGAAAAGTAAATTTAAATAACAGCAGAAGTCAATTAGCATTTGTATTTTCCAATTACGGATATATTGGTGAAACAATAACAAATTAGGAGCGATTTAGTTTACTTAATGCTCAAGTTATATTAATTGAATTGCAGAAAGTACAAACAACAATGTGGAAGGAAGAACACTTAACTCGACGAATTCAAAAAAAATCCAAAACATTATGCAGGAAAAATTAAGGATTAAAAAAAATAAAATAAATTTCAAATATTTTTGATCTGATCTGGAATCAAAGTGGGATCTGTGGCCGTATTCTGTAATTCGCTAAAGCTAAATCTCTATCGCTAAAAATCTAACAAGTCGATTTAGCGATTTTTGGCTCCGAATGCAATACTGTAACGTACATTGCTAAATTTGGTATTGCCATAAAAATTAAATTCGCCGCAATTTTAGCTTTTAATTTTATCGCTAAAATTTTTCAATTTTGTATTCTCTAAGGCATTTTAGCGATCGAGATTTAGCTTTAGCTAAGCGATTTACAGAATACGGCTGCTGAAGATAAATTTTTTCAAAATGCATTGGCATTCTTCAAGTACATAACAAAGTTTTATTTTTAATAAAACAGTGCTTATTTATTTAAATAAACAAAAATTTTACATAATTAGTTATTTAAATTTTTTTTAAGATATTTGAATAACAACCCTGCGGGAAATTTGTGTCAATTGGTCCAGTCTGTTGGACCTGGGATTTGTGAAAATTGAACAGAAAGGACTGATGACAAGTGAAAGAAGAACCAATCCCGTAAATGGTTTATGAAGAACAAAAAGTTATGAATTACAGTACACTCTTCACCGGTGATGTCACACTTTTTTGGTACTTTCTAAAATTTGGTTCTTGAATTTAATTCTAGGACATGTTTAATTGAAATAATACTACATGGTTTTGAAATAATACTACATTTTAGTAACTGACACTAAGCACGTTCATTGAGAATAGATCTGTGACTGGTCAAAAGATGTCAATTGACTCCCTCCAATGACAACCCCATGTAAAAATGATATGTCCTTTTCACATAAAGTGGTAGAACTAGAACCGGTCTCTACCACCAAAGACCTATTACGGGACTAAATTTGTGTCAGTTCGCTTCCCTCTAGGGAAAGACTAAATAGACTGAATTTTTTTTTTCTTGTTGTATGTGAACAAAGTATTTGCGATGGTTCATATTTTCAATGACCCTGAGACATAATTGAGGTTCAATGTCGGTAATGTGCATAATTATCTCATCCCTTATCAATTGAATTGTTCTTGGCCTATTGAATTACACTATTTTTTTAATATCCCAATATCAAATCACATGATCGTGACGGCCAATTAAAATCGCCATGCCGTAAGACAACACGGCCATTGCATTTTTCGCGCAAAAGAGCCATTGTTTCGTTGGCTGTATGGCAAGTGGTACCATCCTGTTGGAACCACATATTGTCCAGGTCCATATTATCAATTTCTGGCCACAAAAAGTCCGTTATCATCTCGCGATAGAGAACAGCGGTAAACGCTTGGCCGTCCTAATTTTCGAAGAAGTATAGCCCGATTGCGCCGACAGTCATTCTTTGTGGGTGCAACGGCTTTTAAACAATCACTCGTGTATTCTTATTTGACGAAATGCGGAAATTCTGCTTGCTAATGAATTCACTGATTTGAAAGTTTGTCTCGTCACTTAATATGATTTTCTGCGTGAAGTCACCATTCACTTCTGGCTGGCTTCAACAATCTTAACGCGCTGCTCAATTGTGTACGTCTCCATGGTTGAATTTGTCAAACACTGTTGGGCAAAAGGCTTGACGCTAAGGTGTGACTTCCAATTAACATCGTGTATTCTGCTTGGACCGCCCTTTAAATGTCTACAACTATATGAGAATTGTTTGTCTTAAAGTAATTTTTAGCAAAGGGCCTCATGGGCAGTCATGAACCCGCATGGACAAAATTTTCGTAAAAGTTCTTTGTGCCGAATATAAAATAGATATCTTTGTCTACATGAGATTTTTTTTTTTTTTGTTAAAGCCTTTTAGGCATTAAAAGCCATTTTCGGAAGAAGTTTTTGAATAGGATCTATGATCAACTATGGGCTGATTCAAATAAAATTTAATAAGATGATTAAGACTGTAATGAAATAAGTTTGGACCAAATTTAATCAAAATTCTAACATAAGAAGACCATAGAGACACAAAGACTCTATTCCGGAACGAAGATTTTATGCGGGCTATGTGAAATTATGGCCCGATTCCCACCACTTAGGCTTGTGACAAATGTTATTAAATTATCCCCAAAATTGGGACCTGTGCTTTGTGCAAAAGGTTTACATGGACATCCAGCCGTTTGGATGGATTCAAGAACTGATTCTAAATCAGTGATGCCAACTTAGTGCTTTTGGCACTATTTATGGTGCTTTTGATTCCTCAAAACGCCAAAATTGTATATTAAGTGCCAAACTAAGAAAAAGCACTAATTTGGTGCTTTTTCAAATTTTCGTTAGCGCCTTTAGTGCTTTTTACAATTTTTATTTTTTCTATTATTTATTAGAACTTCGATTATATAGAGGATGATTTAGATGAGCTTTGCTAATTGGGGAACAGTTTTTAAGATTTCAAATGATAAAAAAAGTGATAAAAGAAAGTTGTTTCCGTTTTAGTAAAAACTTTATTTACGAGCTTAGAACTAGGCTTCCTAGCAATTTGGAAATTTTACAAAACGTTGCACTTTTAAGCGTTGATAACATATTTAGTAATCGTAATAAAAATGATGCATTTGTAAAAATTTTTTTAAAGATGAAGACACTGTTTCAAAAATAGAAATTTGCTTCGAAAATATAAGCAATTGTGAATGAAAAAATAAACAACGATTTTAAGTCATGTAGAAAAAACGTATTGAAAAGTAAAAAAATATGCAGTCGGAAACCGTACACACAGAAAAAATTAAAAATTGTCTCTAATCACCAATTTTACACTGAATTCATAGAATCAAGCAACCCATTTATTGATTTTGCACCCATTGCCAAAATAATTATATTGATTACTAAAAATTTTAAAAATTTTATATTTGAATATTTTTTTTTTCAATAAATTATATTTTGAATATTAATTAAAAAAATGATCAAAAAACTATGCCATTTCAAACAATGTGTTGATTGATTTTGACAATTTCCAACAACAATTTCACAAGTTTAAATTATTTTATTTTAAACGAAATAATTTTTTGTTATTTTATTATTTTTTTAATTAAAATTATGTTTCAAAACAACTAAAATGTTAATTAAATCAAAATTATATTTTTAATTTTCGTTTAACAAAAAAAAATAATTGACTCAATTATTACATTAATTAAGTTTAAATACTTTTTAAATCATTTTCTTAATTGATAAAAAACTACTAATAATTTTTTCTGTGCAGAAGAACGCAAAGACTTAAAAAACCAAAAAAAGAGCAGTAACTTGGTATAAGCAAAGTGTTTAAAAAATGAAAAACAGCTGACAGAAAATGCTTTTATAACGATCGTTGTGTAACCTTCCATTTTTCATGCACTTTAGTTTTCAAACGCCCGAAACTCGTCTGCAAATAACCGCGTGTTGTGAACTTCTTCCGCGTGTGCTATTGCAAAAAGGTTTGACTAATGCCCAATTTTCAGGATTGTATTTAAATCTATATTAAGTTAATTTTCATAACAAACTTAAATCGTATTTAAAAACAGATTGGTTTTTTGAGTTTTATTTGAAAAGTCTTATTTAATTAAGATAAAAGTATGGTAGCACTACTAAATACAAAAAAAAAAATATAAAAAAGTGTATTAATTAACAAGGTGGTCTGAAAAAACAGCTGACTGTTAATGCTTTGCCTGTTGTTGTTGTATTGTTGTGATATTGAGGCCACCTTGCTAAAATATTACAATGGAAACTTAAGTTAAAATTAAGTTCCACTTAAGTTTTTAGTGAAGAAGAGAATTTTGTATTTAAAACGATTTTAAACATAAATGTGTTTTAATATCTACCCTGAAAATTGGCCATAAGTATCAGAATACAAACATACATGTTTTTTCTATTTTGAACCTTATGTGTGTTCTTTATTCAGAAGCGTACACAGGCTAAAATAATTGGATAATATCATACGCCAATTGTTTTATTTAACATTGCACGATTTTAATTTAGATTTATTTAAACGATAAAATATAAGGTTTTTTATTAAAAAATGGGCTGGCATTAAGTTTTATGAACAACAGTCATTGCAAATTTTCAGTAGTTGCAACAGGCCAGATTTTTTCGAGCTACGAAAATCAAGCTCGCACTGTATTACCTTAAAACTGTTTTATGACCAATTCAAACTCATCTGATGATGATCCACATGATTTGCTTGATATTATTTTTATTGAAGATAATAATAGGACATTTAAAAATTTTTATATATTATTTAATTTTAAGTGAAAATGGTCCCCGATCAACGCCATCGCCTTTTTTTAAATTTTGGAGGCATATAATATTTGGCACAGCGGAATGCAACTTGTTTTGTGTTTAATTAAATTGTAAAAATGGCTTAGTGCTTTTTTAAGCCTTTTTTCTGATCGAAATAGGGCTTTTTTAAATGTTAAAGTGCTTTTTGCTCTCAAAAAGTTGGCATCACTGTTCTAAATAGATCGTGCTACAAGCACTAGCACATAAACGCTATACCTTCTTCACTATTGTGGTATAAAGAGCTTTTATTAAAATACAATTCCGTTAATTTACGCTTGATCTAAGATGAGTTCATGTGACATAATCGCGTAACTTAGCAATTTTTTTAAAAACTGTCCAAAATCTTAACAAAAACCATTTCTTTAGTTTTAGTTTTTAATTAAAAACTATAGAAATACACAAATAAAACGCCAAAAATAAACTCTAAATTCAAAATGCATTGATTGAATATTGTGTTGCTAAATGATTGGCAACAAAGAGTTGTTTTCTGTTGTTGTATAAACAATTTAATTAAATGAAATATTTGTGGAAAAAAAATTTTAATTTGCTTTCGTTTATTGCAAAATATAAATAGGGGAAAAATATAACAGAAATAAAAAAAATACATTTAATAACTTTTTATAGGCAGAGGTATTAATAAAAGAAATATTTGGAGTATTTTTGCTGTTTTTTTCCAAAAATGGGAACAGCTTTAAAATTAATTTACGAAAACATGCCATGTTATAGATGATTTTGTAATACACAAAAACTCTTATTAGGAAAAATAGACAAAATATTAAGAAATACAACACGATAACGTGTGAAATTGGCAGAAATAAATGCCATAAAAGTTTATAAGTTTTGCGCAATAAAACTCACTCGTTCATATAACAAAACCTCTAAATATCTCTGGATATGATACAAATTACATTATTCAAATTTTGTGACCATTTGATTAATTGTTGGCTGCTATTTCGGTTTATCTTTTCTTTAACATCATTTGAAAATGTATTTTTGTGAATTTTGTCTTTTAACAATGTCAGCAATTGCATTGTTCACAATTTGGTGTGCATTGTAAAATTTTTTGTCAGTTTAAGAGATTTTTTTTTTGCTTGTTAAAGATGACATTTGTAGTGATACGAGCGACGAGTACATACTTGCAAAAGTACCCGCATTGGGGTACATTCATACACCTACAGATTGTATTTGTACCCTTTTGTATTTCACAAAGACACGCAAGTACAACAATATGCGTTTTATGTCAGAGTGAAAGTTAATTTTTAAGTTTTTTTTTTTTAATTTTTAGGTATTTATTTATATTTTATTATTATGTTTTTTATTGTAATTTTAATTTTTTTTGTTTTTTTTGTTTATCTGAAGTTACAGTTATCATTGCGAATCTATGCAAAAAAGAGCAAAGACCATAAAAAAAATTTAATGAAATTAAAACTTATCCATTCACTATTCTGTAGATTAAAGTTCGAAATACATACGAGTACATTGATATGAGTGTTACAAATTGGATTTTTAATATAAAAATAATGGAAAATTATTTATAAATGTTTCAATTTGGTTAAATTAATTGACAAATTTAACTACACCTTTCCAATTGTAATTCAAAACGAGTCAATTGTAGTCCAGAAAGCGTCAATTGTAAATCAGAAATTGTCAATTTTAATTCAGAAAGCGGCAATTAAAAACCAAAAACTGTCAATTGTAATTCAGAAAGCAAAATAAGCCACAGGTCCCCATATAAACCCCCTTTAATCGGCTAGTGGAAAACAAATTTCACATATTTAGGTAGATAAAAATATCTAAATAATTCGGCACAAATAACTTTTATATTGTTCTTAACCTCATAGCATAATCCAGTTTTGGCGACTATAATTGGCCATATTATAATAATATTATATATTATTGTGTAGGGTATCATATTGTCGGGCTTAAGGGACTATACTTCCTTACTTTCTTGTTTCAAGTTTTTGTAAACATATATTTACAAAAAATATATTTCATACCTTGTAAATACTTTAAGTGCCGGTTCACACACGTCAAGTTTGACTCTTCAAGTCTTGACCTTTTAGGAGAGAAGGGAAAAGAGAATGCCATTTATGTTCCCCTCTCTCCTAAAAACTCATGACTTGACGAGTCAAACTTGACGTGTGTGAACCGGCACTAAGAGAAAACTCTGTCACGTACGGTATGTCACGAACGATATTAAATTTTTTTCATTATAAAACCATCCAAAAAACATTTTTTTCTAATAAGTTGGTTTAATATTAAAAATTAAAAAAGAAAAAATACCTCCCGCAGATTTTTGCATATTTTTACATTCACGCCAAAATCACTTCCGTTTTATGTCACGTACGATATGCGTTTATTTTACTTGATATTTTGAACAACAAGGTTCCGAATGTGATAATTTTTTTTATACATACTACCCCTCTAAATGAAACATAACGATAGAATGAATTTTCCAGTTACTACAATTTTTGCAAAATCACTACCTCTCTGAAGGCACGTACGATGGCATGGAAATTGCTTATTCATACATCAAATTTTTAAAGTTTAAAATAACATTTGGCTTTAATGCCAACCTGCTTTTTCTTGCAGTTTTCGAGTAAAAATTAATTGCAGATGGCAAAATTGAAGCAACATGTTGGGTAAACAGATAAATGTTTAAAACACAAAAGCCAAAATTCCGCAAAAAAAAAATTTATTTGCTGCGAAAGATCTTGTAGGCATCTAAAAAATTCAACATGTATCAAAATATGCCTCAAAAATGCAAAATATGCGCTAAAAACTTAAAAAAAATGCTGCAAAAAGGCTCTATTAACTAAATTATGCAAAATAATGCTGCAAAGGGTGAAATATGCAAAAATATGCACTAACAAATCAATGCCAAAATTCATGAAAAGCTCTAAATCGGATAAATGTATTGTTTCTGCCTTCATTGGTCGTACAAGAAAAAACATGCAATTGCATATTTATGGTTTCCCTGTTTATTAGCAACTTCATTAATTGTATCAGAAACGATGTTACATTTTTTTTTTACTAATTTCTCAAATCTTAATTTTTGTTTTGTATTAAAAAGTCTTGCACAGGAATGCATTTTCGAAAAATAATGTAAGATTTTATTTTAAAAATTCTTACAAAGCAATTTTAAACATATGTACATACTTATTTCGGTTGGAGTCATAAACCAGAAACTTAAGACCCCGGATTTGAGAATCTCCAATTTTTAAATCCAGAATCGCTAAATAAAACTTCACTGCAGCAGGCCTTCGGCCAGGACCAAGAATTTTCAAGTACGGATTATTCAAGTGCGAAATACTTAACTTTCCCGAATTTATTCGAATCCGAAAATGAGATTGATTTTAGTAAAACAGGCAGTTAGTTTTTAGAAAATTCAGACAAGTGAGTGAGAAATTATATTAAAAACAAATACAAATGTTCGTTTTTTATTGTTGTTTGCAATTTAATTTCTCACTCAATTACTTGTTTTAATTTTCTGAAAACAGCCAGTAAATGACGCCTTAAAGGTTAACATTGTTCGATTTATTCGTGACATACGGTTCGAAAAAGTAGACCAAAATTGCCATCCAGAACGGGCTTTGTCAAGAACAGCCGCGGATTCCATATGCCTCAATTAATGCTAAAAAAAACATATTGTCTTTAACTGAAGAAATTAAATCCTTTTAAGATTTTTAATTTCTTAGAAAGATAACTACTGCTATTAAATTTATTGATTCGAAAACTAAAAACTTCGCATTCATTATTATTTCTACCTCTTGTTTTTTTTTCTCTTTGTTTTTTTTTCCTTTGCCACTCTCAAGGTCAGTTTTATTATTGTTGTTAACATTTAACTCAACTTCCGGTTTTCTCCTCACACACATGCACACAAGAAACAATAAAAATTTTATACAGAGTAGATGATTGGAAAGTTTTACTACACGCCTGTTTTACAAATACCAATACACACGGACACACACACACACACACACACACACACACTGAAACAAAATCCAAATATATTGTTTAAATGAAAATGCAGTTTAGTGGAAAATCAAGTTTAAATTTTCACTTAACGCTGAAATGATCATTCGCAATTTGTTTTTTTTTCTCCATTTCTTTGTTGTAGTTTTGTAAGTTTATGGACTTGACTCCCCCGCATAGAGGAAACGTTTTACAACATGAAATTATTTTCCATTTCACGTGGTCGAGAGGATGGGTTTTTCCTTTACTTTTATATTGTGTATTATTTTCTGCTTTTTTTTTTTTTGCTGATTTTGTTAAAGATTATGGATGTTTGAGTGTGAAGTAAGTGTGATTTGTTTGCGGTTAAATGATTTTTATTACAACATCCTCCTAAAGTGTGCTGAACTCATTATGAAAGTGAAAATCGTACAAATGTTGAAGACCGTTAAAAAATATTTTGAATAATTTTATTTTGCTTCGGCAGTTTTTGTAAGTGACAAAGAAAAAAGTTTTTGGAAAACCGTTTTGGAATAGTGAATGTATGGCGTAATTAAGGAATTGTACGCCCTTAAGGTTTTAATATAAATAATAATAAAAAGAGAGAGGAAAACAAATTAAATTTAATTATATTTCGATGAAGACATTTTTGTTCAATGAAATTTTAACTTAGTTAGAAATTTTGCTTAGTGAAAAGCAAAATGTAAAAGGAACATGGGTTTTGCAAAAGGAAAGTTATAAAAAAAAGGTTTTAAAAATGTTAAGGATATCTTCTTTTTTTTGGGGCATGTTCCAATCAATATTGAAGTATTAATTCCTCTTCTAAAGATATGAGGACTTGACATAAATATAATCTGCAAAAGGTAGACTTAAACCATTTTCTACTTGTAAAACCAATTTGTCCTTTCTTCTTCTCTTTGACAAAATTATAAAAAGTTTAAAATATTTAAGAAATTTTTACAAAATAACTTAAATCCTTAAAAGCATTTTTTAAATAGGAACTCATTAAATAACTTACGGCCAAAGATTAATTTGGTAATTATGTGAAGTAATCCTTCCTCTTTTATGCTGGCAACTATTAATTCGGTCACTTGCATGAATGTACAGCAACTATGTATTAACTTGGCAGCTGGTTGTACAGGAATGACAACAATGCATGATACCGGCAACATTAAGCTGTGCAACATCTTTGTAATACGTTTGATTATTATCTGTTTGTTCACCTCTCTTAAAAAAAAAAACACAACGCGTTAAAAAACAAAATTTCCTGATTGCAAAATAATAAAAAACAACAACAAAAAATATGATCACTAATTTATTTCTTCTTCTTCTTTTTTATACATCTCTTTGGCAGGGGCCAGTGCTGATATTGACTGCAGGCATTAAGGAAGTCAATTATCGATACCTGTGTGTGCTGTTTTTTCGAAGCTTTAACGAAAAAAAAAAAAAAAAAAATCAAAATAAACACAATTTGATGAGATGTGGCGTCTCTATTAACACAAGACTGTTTACATGTTCACGTAATTGTAAAAGCAGCAGCAGCAGCAGGCAACATAAACGAAACGTAGCAACATAAACAAACTCCCATCTAATAATTGCAATTTGCAACAGCAAGTGAAGCAGTAGCACAAGTTTATGATAAAGCGGCTAACAACTGAAAGTAAAACAAAAACAACAATAGCAACAATAGCAACAAATAGTAACAGTAACAACAACAAAATAAGACCAATAACCGCAGTCAGTTAGCTCTAGAAAATGGTTAAATGTTTTAAATTAAATATAAACAACTAAATAAAAAGTAATAAATAAACAAAAAACAAAAAAAAACCCAACATCAACAACTAGTGTAATTTTATTAAAAGCTCATCCCGTGATCATGGAAGTGTGTTTGTGTTAATGTATGTCTTTGCAGTTCCTTAAACAACAGCGACAGCAAAAATATTATACTGTTCAACACGACAGCAGCAACTATAGTAAAATACCCAGCCAACAATTATTGCCACTGCAAAACAACTTATCCAACAGCACAGAGGCAGAGGCACGAGATATCCGTGGCAGGTACTCACAAACTGATCTTTATTGAAACAGTGTAACAACAACAAATATAACAGCAGGCTGTAAATAAACTGTTGCACAGGAAAACAACATTTATCGATTAAAATCAAACAGCCAAGCAACCAGCCAACGAACAAACAAACAAATAGTTCAATGAACGGAACTCTTTTAAATATAACGACAAAAAACTAATTTATATTCAAAACGATCACACCACCTTCACTTCACTTAACTCTACTCTACTATACTTTTTATTTTTATTTGACTAACCTTGCAAAAATTTCTCTCTGGAATCCTGTACAGCTCACAAACCTCAATAGAAAAGTAATTCTTTAAAGCTCCATGTAAAATGCAAGCAACCAAACAATGCAGTCTTTGGTCTCTTATAACAGGTCTCAGCAGTTTGATGATCTTAACACAAGCCCAGGTCATCGATAATAATGCGCGGTATCTACGCACGCATACACCCTCGTTGGCTACGACGTTACAACATCCTGCCACGCCCACGACACCTTTGCAACAGTCATCCACACAGCCTTATGGCAGTTCGGCAAATCAGCCGCCTTGGCTAGCACACACTTCACCAAGTGGGCGAGGTCAGTTGAATACGGCGCGAAATTTATATGCTCCTTACCAAAGTTTTTCCAAAATAGATGTGGCCAACTTTCCTAATATACTAATACGACCGGATGGTTCAGCAGTGCAGACTTTTGGCTCGTATCGCGAGAGTAGGTCCTTAGCGCCAATTCGCTCTAATCCCATACAAGCTAATAGGCGCGCCGACTCAGCTGAAGTGGAAATAATCGCTGCTCCTGCTGTTGAGTTGCCAGCTTCTCCTCTTATAACAGTTCCCAAACAGGTCGTTCCCGCCACAACCTTCAACATTAGCCGAACGGGTCGTCAACGTAATTATGTGTATATACCTTTGCAGCAAGATAATTCCAATAGTTATCTTTTGCAATTGAAACCTAAAAATAATGGCACCTTAAGTGGCTTAAAGCCCCCGGCAAGTGAGGTGCAACCTGCTTTACCCGAGTTAGGTGAAGATGTTCCTAACTATGCCGATAAAACCGAACGAAGCGATATTGGGGCATCTAGTCCTCTAACATCCACAGATCGTTATGATCGTGGTGAGGAGAATAGCAGTCGTCGTGTTGGTTTTTCGTTTCCCAGCTATAGTTTAAGTCCTTCAAATCCCTTCCAGCCTCAAGCCTATCGTGAAGATAATCCCATCTTTACCGAGGCCACAGGTTTTGAGAGACCTTTTAGTGATGACGATAAAGATAAGCGTCTAACTAGACAATTGGTGTTTGAACCAGATGTTTCACCAACTTCCTTTTCCTATGATTTTTCCTCCAGTTCAATACCGCATACTCTCAGTTCTGCCATAGCCCAAGGAAAACAATACCGCGATGAGGTTACCAAATTTGGCGACATCAATGGACCGATAACAGCCATACCCCAAAGAACCCAGAGAGGCATTTACTTTGGTGATACGGAATTTAGAACCGGATCATTGGCCCGTCCTTATACCCAACAGCAGAAAAATTTTAATGAATATATCGGACCAGCAGATCCCTCTAGTTCCCGCAAAAGCCGCTACTTCCCCTTCAAATCCTCGCGAAGTCCTAGAGTAGTTTTTCCAGTCAACGATAATATAGGAGCAACAGGACCTAGTAGCACGGGCACCGGCGTTTATTTCAACGACAACATTGTATTTCGAGATCAAAACTTTGGCATTAATGAATTGGCCGCTGCCCAAGATGTACGTAACGAATTTAGTTTGCAGGATTTGGACAGTTCATCGGACAGTAGCACGCCGGCAGTAGCACAGTCCGCCAGTACTTTCAATGAAAAAGGTATGTATTTAAGAAGAAATTTGTTTTAAGGATTATGAGACATTGAACACGTAAACTAATCTAAATCCTGCTTATTAAACAATCACGGATATCAGAAACTGCATTTGTAAATCATAAGAGTGACTGAAAAAGAGCGGTCGGTAACATAAATCTTTTTCTTTTTTTAGAACAGGAATTTGTACAAGAATTTACTGAGACTTTCGTGCAAAGAAGTTGAAGGATTTTCTTAAGCGATTCTGAGAGAGACTGTAATGGAATATTATTTAATATAAAAATTCTCTTATAAAATTTATCAGAGTTTCATATTTTTTAAATCTAAGGGGTATTCACCACAAGGTCGTATTTTAGACCATCAATCTCAAGAAGCATAATTTTATTTATTTATCGAAATGAGCTCAAACACGGCTTTTAAAAATTCTTATGTGTTGTTTTTAGAGGCATAGAACTTTTTTTTTTTTTAAACGAAACACAACAAATTCAATGAAATAAGCAAAATGTTTGGCTTTGTAAGCTCAAAAATTTCATGGCATTTAATATTTAAAATAATTTCTGGCATATGGCCTCCGCGACTGCGCTTATGAACGCCATCCTGTCGGTTCAATTTTGCACACCTTTTTCGAGCCTACCCGTTTTTCGTCGATAGTAGTTCAGATATTGACTTCTATGTGATCAATCATTGCTGGTTTATCAGCATAGACCAGAGAGTTGACGTACCCCCATAAAACGCAGTTCAAAGGTATCAAATTATACGACGAGGTGGCCAATTGACAGGTCCAATTCTTGAGATAATTCGGTCTCCAAACGTTTTGCTCAATAAAGTGATGGTTTCACACTCTGATTGGCTCTGAGGTAATGGAGTCTCAAGAGTCTCGTGAATATTGTGCGTTCTCCAAAGATTTCAATTCTGCTTGTGTACATACCATTGAAGACGGAAATGAGCTTCTGGAAATGATTTTACGATAACAATCTGGTTCAGCATCTAGTTGATTTTCAGCCCATTTATCGAACACACGACGCAATTGATGGTCCGCTGGCTTTAGTTATCATTGCAATTGGATCTTGTATGGTTATATGCCAAGATCTTTCCTCAAACTGATCAAAGTAGTGGACGGGCGGAGACCAAGTTTCTCAGAACGGCGTCGAACGCCGTCACACTCACGTCAACATCGGCAATGGCTTCTTCTGTACGCACAGTAAGTTCTGCATATTATCGAAAAAAGAGTGTGATCATAAATCGAGTAGTGCGTATAAGCTGCTTTAATGGGTAGTCATGCTCGCCGTAAACTTAACGAAGTGCTAAGTTTGGCAAGCAGAACGTTTTCACGATTTATAAACATTGCTCTGGTGTAAGTTTTTGCATGGTGACTTGCCTCTTTTTTAGTTTCACAGCAGTTATCCCTATTGAAAGTTCTATACTTCTAAAAAAATACCCATTTTTTGAAAACAATTTTAATAGCCGATTGCAATAAAACTTTCAAATACTTACCACTTTATCGAGATTAAGAACTCGATATAAATTATATTTTAGCAAAAAGTGATTAATTTTACACACTGGGACTGGACTTTGAATTTATAAAATTTTTTCTTAGTTTCGAAAATCACTAACTCGTAGCTTAATAATGGATTCAATAATATAACTTTCAAAAAATTAAGCTTATTCTGTTCATAACTTGGCACAAAAAACGTTTGATATGAAAAAACCCTTTAAAGCGTCAAAGATCGTCATTAAACTGGGTGGACTCAAGGCGAATTCACTACAGGTGGCAAAAAGAAACGCCTAATAAGCTAGTATTGCTGCCACCTTGTACATGCATTCGCCTTAGGTGGACTGATGCCCTTGTGGTTTTAAAGTATACAGAAATTAGTATTGAAAGATTATTCTGAAAAAGATCTATTATTTGTTTTAAAATTATGCGAAAAAAAAAAATCCACATGTATCGTATACAATAGGAATCTCTCTCAAACTTTCCATTACTGTCTCGAATTGAATTGCCTTTAGTTAAACACTTGGGTTCGTTTAGAAGTACATAAAAAAACAACAACTATAACAACAACAAAAAAACTAATTCTTCATCTTAGAGCACTGCTTTGCGTCTTGGTATCTGTATGCTTCCACTTCCACTCTCTTTCCTTTCTCTTTTCACATTCAGCTGACATCACAAGCGAACTGGAATGCCAGCATCGCGGTGGCACTTGTGAATTTTTTGTAGGCTGCTGGATGACTGGTGGTCTTCTGCAGGGTACTTGTAATGGACTATTGCGTGGCTGCTGTCATCGGACAGCTAAATCGGCCAATTTGCGTACCTCTGATTTTGTGGGCCACACAATCGATTTGACTGATCTTCCGCAAAAGAACTATGGACCGGTGAAAAATGATCCCAGTGAGTGTTAGAAAACAAAACCAAAAAAAAAAAATTCAACAACAGCAACTAAATGAAATGTTAACAAAACCAACCAGACTAAGTACTGCACGAACATACAAAACAAACCAAAAATATTTACAATATTTATATGAAAAAGCGGGTGAAAATGGTGTAAATAAAATAAAAAAAAAAAAACACTCTTTATGTGTCCGAAGCACTTGCAGCAAACCTAATCTGGCTATTCCCAAATGACCAAAAATATAAACTACATATAAAATAAAACACATTATGATGGAGTGGTTTTTCTTATGCGGTGTGTAGAGAGGATTGCATGTTTCATAATTTTTCTATTTTTTTTCTTGAGTATGAAATTTGGAAAAATTTTATTTAACGGTATTTTAGTTTTTTGCACGCTTTTTTAATTTTGTTTTAAGTTTTTTCTTTCTATTAACCAATAGTATTTTGTTTGGTTAGTTGCATGAACTAAATTGCATGTACTTGCTACATCAGCTTAAAGAAATTTCATAATTTTATTATTTAAACGAGTACCTGTTAAATACTTCCTTTTTGTCTGGGGTTAATTTGGAGTAGTTTCTAGTCACTTATCGTATTTTAAAATTACTACTTAAAGCAGTTCCGGTTAAAGGGTTTGTAGAAACGGTGTAGCTTGTTCATATTGAAGTAATATTTAATTAAAATATTTATACACTTAATAAAGCTTTTAAAATGTAAAACTTTTTGATTAAAAAATTGTGACCATAACTTTGTATTAAGCAGAAACGTATCATTGCATAACAATTTTGTTCCTGCGGAAGATCAGCCTCAAATCGTTTAAAAACTATATTTTCCATTTCTCTCATACATATTTACATACCAAAATACATACAAACACACATAAAGATATGTTGCTTGCAATGATTGGTAACAAACAGAACACTTGCCACTTGTATTCGTAAGCTTTACACATCTAAATGCATATTTGGCTTTTTTTTTATTTTCCATTAAATTGTGGTCGTAGAAAGCTTTTTCTTTGATTTTGCACTAAAGTTTGTTTGTAAGAATAATAACGATTAATTGAATGAAATGATTGATTGAACTTGAATAATTTGTTGTTTTGAAACATGGGAAAAACTTGTGATTTATAGGTTGCGGCATATCGTTGGCTAAACAAACTGCTCAGAGGCGTATTGTGGGAGGAGATGATGCTGGTTTTGGCTCTTTTCCCTGGCAGGCCTACATACGTATAGGATCCTCAAGGTAATGCCTTCTTGAAAATTTTAATTTTGCTTTTAAATAACGTTAAATTTTTTTTAAAGATGTGGCGGCTCTTTAATTTCACGTCGTCATGTGGTAACAGCTGGCCATTGCGTGGCCAGAGCCACACCGAGACAAGTTCATGTTACTTTGGGGGATTATGTTATTAATTCAGCCGTGGAACCTTTGCCAGCCTATACATTTGGCGTTAGACGTATTGATGTGCATCCCTATTTTAAATTTACTCCTCAAGCAGATCGTTTTGATGTGTCCGTATTGACTTTGGAAAGAACGGTGCATTTTATGCCTCACATCGGTAGGACAATTAAGATAACAGTTTTTTTTATTATTTTAATTTAAAATTTTTATTTTCGTTTGAAGCTCCCGTTTGTTTACCCGAAAAGAATGAAGATTTCTTGGGTAAATTTGGTTGGGCTGCAGGTTGGGGTGCTCTAAATCCTGGATCGAGATTACGACCAAAGACTTTACAGGCTGTCGATGTTCCGGTTATTGAAAATAGGTAAGTTAAAACAAACAAAACAAACAAAAAATGTCTCTAGAAAATAATGTTATAGTTTTATGTTCATACTACTCAAATATTTAAAAAAAAAAAATTATAAAAGAAAATTATTACGTCAAATATTTGATTATTTAAAAATTTGCCAAAAATATTTTTTATGAATAGAAAAAAACAATGCTATAGAATAATAACGCAGAAATATGTCTATTCAGCTAGCTGAATTTGTATTCAAATTAAGCCTTTTATTAAAGTAAACACTTTTGATACTATTTCGCTTGCTGTTTTCAACGCTTTTCAAAATAAATTAAAATATTTCGATAAAAATGTAAGAGTTATGCTAGAAACACAACTGGGACGAACGACGAATTATTCGCAACGTATATTCGTCATTAGAAATAGAACACATTGGTGTATATGAAAATACACAAAATCATTGCGTATACCGAAATTCGTGGTGCGTAACGAAATCTGCAATAGACTTATTTCTATTTCTTACGCAGATGAACGACGAATAAATTGGGAAAGGGACACCGCAGCATGATATAAAAGTCTAATATTTGTTAAAAATCGTAAAGAAACAAACTTTCAAACAAACACTAAAATTTATATGAAATCGCAAAATGGCTAAAAAAAAAAAACAAAATGCCGGAAAATAAAAAAAAAAAATTGCAAATATAGCGAAAATTCGCCAAAATTTTTAATATTTCTAAAAAGCCATAAAATTTATTAAAAGTCTCTAAAACTATAAGGAATGGCAAAAATTTGGTAAAAGCGGCATTATAGCAAAGGATACGTTTTGTTACAAATTGTTAAAGCTCTTAAGAATCAGAAAACTTACAGGAACAAATTGCTTTTATCGCTAGCATGGCTGAAATTCGCGAAAAATTGCAAAATTTTTAACAAACCCAGAAACTAATTAGAGATTTATAAAACGAAATGCAGAACATCAAAACTGCTGAAGGAATCCACTTTCGAGACATCACATCGTTAAATCAACTTCTCTCGTCATAAGGACCCAGAATATATACACTTTATATGGTCTAAGATCAATAATGTAGAAATTACAAACGGAATGACAACCTTATATATACCCTTTCCCACCTGTGGTGAAGAGTATAATAAACAGTGAGTTTATCTTTTCTTACATTCCATACTACAATTGGTTGGAATTCTCCAGACATTGATTAGTGTTGAAAGTAGGTTAAGAAGAAACAAAAATATAAAAAAAACAACTTGCTTTATTGTTTTCGCAAGAAAACTAAAAAATAAAGCATGTTGCCAGTTCAGTTTTTTTAGGCCGTACACTTGCCAGTTTATCATCAATGTAATTTTTGGGAATATAAAATTGTTAATTAACAAGATCTTGCTTATCTTGCCATTCAAGAATCACAACAAACAAAATCTTATTAATTAAAAATGTTGTATTACAAAAACTATTATGCATTTAAAAAGAGTAACCTTTATTAATAAAAAATATTTTAATTCAGCTAATATTTAATTCAGTTCAATAATATTTTTAACTAGTATTGCACAAGGCGAATTCATGTGAACGGTGGTGGCGATACTACAACAAGTAACAACAGCAAAAACACAACATTGTATTTTATTTGTTGCTTTCGTTGGTCAATATGTCAAATACACAAGTAACTTTTGACATTCCTCTCTTTAATTAAAAAAAAAGGTGGCCAGCTGTGCTTACAACGCCACCTGAAAAATGAATTCGCCTTGGTATTGCAGTTGAACTGTCTTTAAATATCTTATTTGAAATTCAGCTAGCTGAATATATAAAATAACATTTTAGCAAGCTGCATATTGAATATAAAAAATGTAATAGAAAGTTCGAGAAAATTCTTAAATAAACTTAATAAGAAAAATAAATTAAATAATAAAATGTTGTTCTTAATTTATTGCAGAATCTGTGAAAGATGGCATAGACAAAATGGCATTAACGTTGTCATCTATCCTGAAATGATGTGCGCCGGTTACCGTAATGGCGGTAAAGATTCTTGTCAAGGTGATTCTGGCGGTCCATTGATGCATGAAAAGAATGGACGTTGGTACTTAATAGGTATGAACAACATAAAATGTTCTAAATAAAAAAACAAAGTAAATATAATTGTTACTTATTTTTTATTGCAACAGGTGTAGTCTCAGCTGGTTACTCATGTGCCTCACGTGGTCAACCTGGTATTTATCATCGTGTACCGTACACAGTCGATTGGATTTCTCATGTTGTAGGCTTAACGGGTACTATCTAACAAAACCAGAGGACTAGTGTCCCAAATTCATCGTCATTATATTTTCTATGCTGAAAATCAATTTCAGAATAGAAGAGATAAAAACACACAAAAAAGCTCTTTTGTAAATAGTGATTATTTTTCATAGAGAATGTTCTCTATTTCAACTTTTCCTTTTATAGAGTGAAAAGTATAATTTAAGTTTCTCTATCTTCGATAAACTTCATTTTGTTTCTTTTAATTTCATAACTATCTTTATCTCATTAATTGTAGAATGTAGCTGTAATTTGATATTAATTTTTTTTTGTTTATTAAACAAGAAATACAAATGTATTAATTTAAGTTTATGTGTATTTTGTATTTATTAACTAATTAATTAATGATAATCTTATTTGTGGAAATTTGTTAATTTGTTTTTTTTTTGTTTGTTAAAATTCAAAAATTACAAAAGAAAAATTTTACGACAAACTAAAATTGACAATTCCAAAATATTAAACTTTTTTTATTTTTTTATATTTATTCAAATTGTAATTTATTTTAATTTCTAAATTAAATAATAAAAACTCAAAAATTATTTGTAAATAAAACTAATTTTTGGAAAAATAAAACAATTCAGTTGGAAAATAAACGAAGTTGGGTGGAAATATTACCCGAATATAAAGAGAAAACCCTAGAACAATACTTAAATGACGAAGGCAAAACACTGTGCGCTCAAAATAATGTATGTATAAGAATGATGTGTGAGGCGAACAAAGAGCTGCGAATCATATAACTTTTTTGTATACCAAATGAAAGGACAATAATTGAAAATATTGTTATATATTTAAAAGTATTTAAATTGCTTAAATCATATTTATTGTTTCTCCAACTATATTTATTGTACATAAGTCCCTCACACGTAAAGCACAATCATATCGAGCCGTTACATCGAAAATAACGTTAGCGCCAAAAATCAAATTTTACAGGATGGAGTTTTTTTTATTTTATTTCATATAAATTTTGTACGTAACTTGTCGCTTACGATAAAATTGTTCTTGCTATAAAATCGGATCGGTATCTTATGTGACCATGACATTTGAGGATATAATGCAAGTGTTGCCAATAAAGTCATTTATGCAAAAAAACGAAATTTGAAAATTATGTCGCTTACGTTATTTTCGCGGTTAGGGCTCGATATAATTGTTGCCCTCAGCTTGGTAAATATTTGAAGTAAATTCCCATATGTAAAAATAGTTTTATTTTTTTAGACAAATGCTGTGGCTATTTTAGCGACCATGCAATTGTTCCATACAATTAGCGGTCGTTTGCACTAAAAAAGGTGAAAACTCCTCTAATTATATCCATTAGTGACAACCAAACGAATCTTAATTGCGGTAAAAAATGTATATAACTAAGACAGCCATACTACCTAAATTTGAAGGTATGGGCCACTCATTTTGAGAATTTACAAATACAATTAGAAAAAGTAACAAAAAGAACGAAAACAAGGCACCGGCAACTGGCAACGTCTAAATGACTCGATGTCAATGGTCAATGAAAATATCGCAGTCTGTATCAGATTTCGAAAAAAGTACTGAAAGTTAGTGTATTTTTTATCTTTAATCTTTCCTTAAAATAAGCAAGAGCATTTAAAGTTCACAACGCATACACTAAAAAAACAAAGCACGTACACTAAAAGTGTAGTAAGCATTAACTTACAAATACAGTACCCTAGATCGGTAAATTATCATAGTTTTTGTGTTCGTCAGTTGACAATCGTTGCGTACCGTATTTTGTCTGTGTACAAATTTATAAGCATTACAAAAGATTTTAGACACTGAAGTTATACGTAGGGGGAAAAATCCCTATTCGTAGGGATTTTCTTCGAAAAAAATTGGCCGTAGGGAAAAAAGGACAGATATTTTAAAAACATTAAAATGTAGGGACTTTTCAAAAAAGCGGCCAAACTGTGTATATTTGGCAATCTTTTTCGACTTGATAGGGCAACATTACAAATTTTTAAATTTCTTTGGGTGGTCGCTTGCCGTCATTTGAACTTTGATTTTAAGGTATATTTTATAAGAATGGAAATGCTTTGAATTTAATTTTTCAGAACAACATGCTAAAGATGGGTATCAAAACAGTTTTGGAGAAAAGTCACCATTTTATTGAAAATTTAATTTCACCCCTTAAGTCAAAATGAAATATCTTTAATTTATCACTGCCAAATGTCAATACAGATAGCGAAAGGTTTTTTTCTATCATTGTGTCAATTTTGGGGCTTATTTTTATTTGTTTGGGAATGATTCATATATGAATACTTTTTCAATCGGTTAAGAGATATATCAGTTTTTAATCATCAAAAGTTATATGAAAAGACTCATTAACATGATTTAAAAAAAATTATCAGCCAAATGCTAGCTAGGAACAACGTTAAATAAAATTAATTTACATCGAAACAATTGGTTTTTAAGAACGTCGAGTACGTTCCGCAGAGGATATGGACTGTATTAAGGGGTAGATCTGGATATGTTGCGGAAACACCAAGTACCCAAATACTTGGTGTTGGCTCCCTAAAATAGCGGAAAAAAGAACTTGGCAAATAAAAAGATAAATAGAAAGGTAATTACCTTCAATAAAAGGCGTTTCTGCGAATAAAAACACTTTCCTTATTAAATTTCAAACGTTATACAGTTTAGCTTTTATTGAAACTTTGAAAACTTATTATTTCTACGGTCACGAGATTTTACTTTATGCTATGGCGGTTACACAACTAATAAAAAAAATTCTCTAGCACAACTTCATTTTTTAAAAATGATATCAAAAAAAACTTAATGAAAATACACAAAAATTTGAAACATGAGCTTAAAATAAACCATTTGATGACAGTGGCGCCGCGAGATGTCAAAGTTCATCTAAATAGACCCCAGGGCTGGAAACACCGTTGCCTTCAGTTTTGACGTAAACATCATTTGTATTGATATTTTATCATTTTAAAGTTGTAGGGATTTTTGTAGAGACAATATTTTTATCGCGTGGGGAAAAATAGGGATTTTATCCTGATTACAAAAAAATGTATAACATCACTGGTTTCAGAGTTTATTATTTAAAAAATACACTACATTAGTATAGGTTTTTTGAACTCTGCTTTGTTTCAAGCGCCAAAATATGCTCAACTGGAAGCAGAATGTGTCTGAAGTTAGACGTGGCTGGTTTAATTAAGTGAATTTCGGTAGCACTGCAGTAGTTTTTTTAGCAGTAAGAAGGGTAACACTTTAATATACCATTTACAAATTTAAAGCATTCAATATATTTTCTAATTATTTCACGACTATGCTACGATACATGCCACGATTAACTTCCCGGGACTTCTGAGCAAATTTAGTCGTTTTCAGTTTCTGCTTTTCCGAAATAACGGTATTTCCTGGAAAAGTTTTAAACACTTTGAGCTCCACGTGCCCACCGGTGGTAATTTTTTCTGCACCGGTGAACCGCGTGCTGACGAGTGGTTATTCCTTAGTTGACAAGCTGAGACCAAAATTGGTTTACTTAGTTTTATTGATTTTTTGTCATTGTGTGACTTTGTGATATTTATTTTTGATAAACCAAATTTATTTTTGTTGTTTTTTGTACTGACCACCGGTGGTCACGTTGTCCCAGAATGTCAAAATACATCTTGGGCCCAAGTGGCAAACAGTGGGCATACTCTAATTTTATATTTTTATGTTTTTATCTTTTTGAGAAAGAGACGTTTTACATGCTATACAACAATGTCAAAGAAACACAACGCGGCGTTTGCGCGAAAAAAATGCCAAAAGGGCGAACACTATTTGTGAGCAGTGTGAAGAAGCAAAATGTTTAGTGTGTTTACGAGGGCCAAGTAAAATAGGTTTACATCGTAGGACCGAACTAGTTTTACTTCAGTGGTAAATGTATGCAGAACGTTTCCACTGGTGATCACAATGTCGAGATATGACACACAACGTGTGACCACGGTCGCATTGTACAAAATCGTCCAAATACTAATGTTCACCAGTAGGGCACGTGGGGCTCAAAGTGTTAAGTAAAAATGAGGAAAATAGGGATAAACGTTATAAACCAATATCGCTCAGTAGTGTTCGGTTCGACGTATTTGGGGAAAACACAAACGCTAACAGTGTTTGGGTAGTAAATCATTAAAAGAAATAACGTTTCCATGTTTGTCATCTTCGAGCACAAAAATAATGCTGTTCTTAAACAACTGAATAAAAATATGAGAACATTTAATTCCGTTTTGTTTAAAAAAAACCACAAACTTCATTGTGTACGGTTCAGCTCAGTATTCGTTCTTTTTAGTTGTGCTTGGCGGCCTTTTGGCTGTTAAAAAAACCAAAATTTTTTTACAAGAATAAAATACATATCTGAAGAAAACCAGCAAAAATATTTTACATTAACAAAACACATACACACACAAGCTGTTCGTGCTGCGGTCGTTGCTAAAATTGTTTGTTTGTTCATTTCTTCATCAATGTAAAAAAAGAAACACTATAGAACATTAAAATGTTCTGCATCACTACAACTGTTCTGTTTTTTAACGAAGAACAGAACACTATATAATGTTCGGCTCTTTCTTGAAAACAGTTACGAACGGTATTAAGGATTGTGTTCGTTTACACAAACACTAAAAAATAGTTATCGTTCCTGGGTGTGTGAGCCGAACGCTAAATAATGTTCTGTATATTTTCGAACACGAAAAATCGCAGAAACCCGTGACCACGTCACAGAAAAAATCAAAAATGAAATCAGTATTTATTAAAATTTGTATCAACATTACTGCAGAAAATGTTGAAAATATCAAAAATTATTTAATTCATACTATTAATTTGTTTACCGGTGGTGCAAATTTAAATAATTTTTTAATTAAAATCACAAATTTTTCAATTGAAATCAATTTTTATTTTTTTCTGTGTAAATTGATTAACGTTTAACTTTCTTTTAAACTTTTTTTTTGTTTGATTCACTAATATGAGGGTTTCCAAAACACGTTCAATCACTTGTATTTTAAAAACAGCACATTAATTTTATTTTTGAAAATACTGTCGTAAAATTTATCTAAAAAATGGATGCAGTACCAAGCAATCGTTATACAAAATTAAACAAATGTTTATTAAAAATAGTGGTTACGTGTTAAGTGTGACAATATCTTAACATTAATTTTTCTTATTTGTGTATTTAGACTAGGGATGCCAATCCCGAAATCCCGAATACCGAAATCCCCGGATTATTCTAAAAATTTAATTCGCGAATCCCGGGATTTTTACATAAAATTCCCGAGATTTTGGATTAAGTAAAAATGTGCTATTTTTTTTTTATAAAATGAGTCACCGTGTTAAAAATAAATTTAAAAATTTAATATTAAATCATACTGGCAAAAAATCAAATTTTTTAATTGGTTACCAAAAGAAGTCCCAAGTGAATTAATGTTATATGCAATGCATTTTGTACCACAGAAAACAAAATCTGAAGATAAAGTTTGGTGTGGTCTTTTTTCTAAGTGAATGACAATATAACTGCACACGCAAAATGCAAGTTGTGCAAAAAGGTGTTAAAAACTTTAGGCGGTTCTTGCAAAGGTCTTTTGACACATTTGTTTAAGTTTATTTTATTAGATTAATACTTGCATATATCTTTGAGATAAAATAAATTAATTATTGTCATATAGCAGTATAAGTGAAATCCCGTAAGATCCCGATCCGTCCCTGGTCCCATTTGGCATTCCTAATTTGGACAAATGTAATATGTGTGCAAAAAATTAGAAGCATTTTCCAATTTTTTATGAATTTTTATTAAAAAAATTTCGAAATGTTTATAAAAAAATTATTTTTTTTTTCAAAAAAAAAAAATTATGTTATTAAAACGACTGCGCATATTAGAAAAAGTTTTATCTTTCTTAGAGGAAATTTTATTTCGGAATTTCGTTTCTTAGTTTTTTCAATAAGGCAAAGCGTTTTTTCAGTTACGCGAACAAATGTTGTATAACCTCCTCCATTTTCGAAGTATCGGCATATCTCGAAAACTAGAGCTAACATAAAAAAAAAAACGGTTAGCACCACTGGATTCAGCGTATTATGTTAAAAAGTCATGTGCCCGGCTTGTCTATTTTTTTTTTAACTAGCACAGTGTAATTAGTGTGTCTATCGTGCTATGAGTGCGAAGGGTGCGGTAACGATTCCCGCCATAAGCTCTGGTTTGCTTTACTACAACAGGCTAAAGCTCTAAGTTACTATTGATCGGCTTATTAACTTAAGCTACGGTCACACTTATCAAATTTTTGACGAAAAAACGGGACCAACAAGAAAACTAAATTATAACTTCCTTCAATTCCAATATTTATTTTGATAAAAACACCACATCTTATGAACAACAATTTGTTGCTATGTCTAGAAGTATAATTAGTTTATTTTGTGATATTAAGATCATGCTAAATCTCAATAACTTTTAACAAAAGTGTAATGGTATTTTTTTAACTCTTAATAAATAAAAAATAATTATCAAATCTAGCTATGAAAAAGCAACCACAAGCCAAAATTTTACGCGTTATTTGCCGATTTAATTTTTAAATCGTCATCGAAAGTTGGATCCTCGGATATGTTAAAGATAACCTTTTGTATACTACTTAATTAAAGAAACCTGATCAAACTTAATTTTGTTTTAACAAGGTTTCGTTTAAATGTGCTAAATAACCATTTCATACAATTGATCAACTGAATTTTTTGTTATTCCAATGCGCATTTCACTGGTTGCTTAGGAAAGAGCATTTGTTTTTTGATTTGTTTAATTGAAAAAAAAAAGCTTTTAGTGTAACACTTTTTAATTACAACAATAAATTTTGCTTTGCTGAGGCTCTTTTCAAAAACTATTTATATTAAGAGCGAAAATTTTAGATTTCTAATGAAATTTTCTACCTTCGTTGCGATACAGATTCAAACTCCTTTGACCCCCAAAGCGTTAAAACCAACATTAATCTTTAACTTATTAAAAAGTCAAACCATAAAACATTTTTTTAAGTTAAATTAAGATGCTCGGGTAATTAAGAAAACATGCAACCGAATACAAAAAGAAACTACAACAAAAAACTTGTATTTCATTCTGTTTACAACGATAATAAAAGTAGAAGAAGAAATTTTTGAACGCACATAAAAAAGCGATTATATTCTTAACTATGATTTTTTTTTATAAAAATAGTAAAATACTAATAAAAACACAAGAAGTTTTTACGAAAAAAAAACTTCTTGGAACCAGTTGGTTGTAGCTTTTTCCTTCAACTCCACCATGTTCTCATTTGTCAAGGCGGCTGGCGAAGAATACTTTTACTCTTCTAAGCATCAGTTAGATTTTGTTGGTCAACGCATATGGACGTTAAATAAAAATAAATAAATAATAAAAAATTTTAAAAAAAAAAGTGGAAAATTATTGAATACGTTTTAAGGAAACGGCTCAATAAAAATTTAAAAAAAGTAATAACTAAATAACGCTACGGGTATTCTTTTGCAAGAATTAAAAAAAAAGCTTTTCAAAAGCTTTGGTTCAATTTAAAGTTTAACGATAAAATCGTATTTCCTTTTCGTGAGAAGCGTGAGAAACTCCGGTTGGAATTTTATAATTTACACAGCACAACAGAGATTTTGATATCAATCGTAATCAAAATCAATAATTGTTTAACAACTTATAAACCATTATAATCAAAAAACTTTGAATTTATAACTCTTATTCCCAAAATTCCTTGTATAAAAAAAATTTTATCCGATTTAAAAAGATTTTGAAAATTTAAATACGATTTTTATCTAAGTCATTCACCATGTCAAACTAGAAATAAATGATCATTTTTAAATCTTCAATTAAACGCCAACGATGTTTTTGATATAATTCGCAGATGGGTTGAAGTAGAAATATTTATTGTAAAAAATAATCACCCTTATTATGTTTGGCATATTTAAGATACGCCTACAACTGTTTGGTAATAGATTAAAGGAAATAAGTTCGCGTTCTCTTTAATCTATTACCAAACAGTCGTAGGCGTATTTAAAATACGCCAAGCACAATAAGGGTGAATAACTTATGCAAGGATTAACATTGTCTAAAAGCGTATTAAGATAACTTGCCGAATCGAATGGTTTATTATTCATTAAGTGGTTTTAAAACCGCCAGTATGGCAAGGCTGTCAGCTGTGGAAAATCTGTCATCTAAAGTGCATTTATTTAAATAAAGAACGCGTAAAATAGTTAAAACTTACTACAAAAGTGGTGGTACAAACGTGGCCAGTTTTCGAACATAACGGGGTGATTATGGTCGTCATGATTATAAAGAAATTTGAAGAGACTAGAAGATGGTTCATTGTGCGTACTGCCGATAATATCGCTTCTAGAAGTGAAAGTGTGGCGGATAATCTAAATTTGTTCAGAGCTAACCGACTTTTTTGGTTAATGAACTGGACGATATGTGATTTCGACAAGACAAGTGCCAGGAGCCCTACAACACGACCGATTTTGACTTGATTTCATGTGAAGTTTCCAGAACGCGTAATTTCACGTTTTGACGACGTTAATTGGTCACCAAGATCATGCGATTTGACGCCGTTAGACCTTTTTGTGGTGCTACGTCAATGGCCGCTAACGTTAGAGTATTAAAAATTTAACATTCGTTAAGTTATCGACGATGTATTGCCCGAAATAATCGACAGCTGCAACCAATCTAAAGGCGGCCGTTTTAATGACGTTGTATTTCTTACTTAATGACATGGCCCGAGCACTATAAATGAAAGAAAAGTTTCATCGAAATCACAGCATTATGTGGGTTTTATTTAACTTTACTCTTGAAACCGTAAAATGGTTAACCCTTTAACGCCCAGAATTCTACTGCCCAGCCACCTCAGCCTGCTGCGCTGCAACCTGGGACAGTGGCACAAAAAGTGCTCAACAGTCTCCAACTCCTCAGGGTCCTCACACAACCTGCACATATCGGACAAGTCGGATCCTATCCTCACCGCCATCCTGTCTATCATACAGTGGCCCGTGATCATTCCTATCATGGTCCTAACGCAGACCCTACTCCTGCCAAGCAGCAACCCCGAATTCGACTTTCTAAGCACCGGCCACAGCGTACGTGATACCGGCAGTCCGTTCGGTTCACCCAGGACCGATTGGTCGCGCCCTGATTCTTCCAAAAAAGAAGCCTATTGGAGGCCTTACCGCCTCTCTGAGCCCTGTCTTGCCAACCCATCAGCAACTTCATTGCCGCGTATGTCGCAGTGACCCGGCACCCAGCACAACCTCAGCATATACTCCCTTAAGACTTCCTCCAAAGCCCTCCTCCAATCATCAACTAGCTTTGAGTTCAAATAACAGCCCCTTACGGCCATAAGAGCCACCTGGCTGTCCCTCATAACCTCCGCCTGAAAGACACTACAGTCGTCAGGAAGCCTATATGACCTTCTAATGTTTAGATCCTCAATGTAAACCCCCGCACCCGGCCCCTCATCTTCGAACCATCAGTGAAAATAGCAAATCCACCAAATAATCTGCTCCCACCTGATGACATAATCAGTGGAGCCGGGTGGTCCCAGGCAATAGCCACCATCCTCAATCTCACTCAGGATCCGTGAGTGACCCTGCGTGACATTCCCCATCAATCCTAACTCCCTCAGTCTAAGAATGCTCCTGGCCGCCATTCAAACATACTGCTCAATAGGCAGAAGATGAAGAATGACAACCAGGGCAGCCTGAGGAGTACGTCTCATGGCACCAATATTCTAATTAATAAGGCGATTTAACTTTTATCTTGGAATTGTCTTGGAAAGATCATGATTTTACCAGCTGTTTAGGTCTTGTGGAAGTTGGCTTTTATTTTAAGTTACTATTTGGATTAGCTATTGCTTCATATACGGCCCTTCAGTCTTACTTTAAAACTAAGTTTGGACGATTGCCTTGTTTCTTCGGACAGTAATACAAGCATAAATGTTTCATTTGCAGATTTAAAGCACAATTTACAAGTACTATGCGCTAAAATTGAACATGTAAAGTACAGGGTGGCTAATGAAAGTCTCTATCACAAGAAAAATAAATCTGAATGGCAACGTAAGCAAACAAAATTGTCGCAAATACTGCATGAGAGGAAATTGCATGCAATTCGCGTCGCAGTGTGGTGCAGTTTCTTCAGGCTGCATTGTCGGGCCATACTTTTTTGATCAACACAGACTCAATGTTACGGTTACTGGAGACCACTACTTGAGAATTTTTCTATCCGGCACTACGCTGAAAGAGAACTCCTTTCAATTCTGTGTGGTTTTAACAAAATGGTGCAGCTGCAGACATAGATTAACCGGTTATGGCCGAATTACTAAAAATAAATGTCCTTAAATATTTTAAGAAACTGTTGCTTCCGCTGGCCCCCAGGTCACCTTACCTTAGGGCGCTCGTTTAAATTCAATTATCTTTAAAAATGAAAAAAGATTGAATAAAATCCGAGCATTACAAAAACAGTTATTGCAGTTTCTTAATGTAGCAAAATTGACCAGCCACCTTGTATTTGTTCTAGTTAATAGCACAGCTCTAAACACAATAGACCTTATTGCGTACTGAATTCATTAGTGCTTACCTTTTAAATCTTGCTGTTAGTGGTGCTTCGCTGCTACGCGGAAATTGCAAATTAGATGTATACCTTGAGTGAAAATGTCTCCCTCGAATATCCTTATTTAAAGGTTTCATTAGGTTGCTGTTCCTTCTCGAAAGAAATAATATTGCAGTACTTTTCGCTTATAGTCACAAAACGTGGACAATATCGCTAATGTGACTATAAGGCCAAATCGCATATATGCCACTGTAAGGCATACAACCGAATTCGAATATAATCAAGTTATGTGAATATAGAAAAATTCATATAAATTACACCGACATCAGGCTTATGGCTTTGCAACAGATTTACAGAATAACAAGAAATTTCATAACTGATACCGAAGGCAAAAACTAAATTTTTACAAGTAAAGATTGATGAAAAAATAAAACGATTTAATTCTTTCTTTCTTTGGATTGATTGTGGGTGCGAAATCTAAAAAGGACTTAGTTAATATTGCTAATGTGACAATAACGTCATTAATTTGCTTTACTTTTGCCTTTGATGACTGTTGATAGATGGCATATATGGCAAATGTGCTTTTATCGCTAAATGGACTGTAACGTTAATACTTTATAGTAAATTAACTTATAGCGGCGAAATAAACAGATAAAATGGACTATATCGCTAACTAAAGGCGGTAGCGACTATAAACGAAAAGCACTGTAACACTGTACAACGATTTCGAATGTTAAAATTTCACCCTATTGGCCTGTTCGTGCAGCATATCGGTGTATCAAACTAGTGCTGGGATACTATCGATATTTTCCACTATCGATATTTATTATTTATTTAGTATCGATATTACTATCGACTGAATGTTTGTACTTGAGTAGGATAACTTTAACTAATTTTTCACAGTTCGTTGTTTTATCACTTTATTGAAAGTATATAATCTTCAATTTGCTTTAAAAAGAGGTATGAGTTTTTGAAAATTAACTTTATCCTTTTTTTAAAGTATTACATTTTTATAACAATTAAAATTTATTTCTTTAACTGAATAAACAACATAATAAAGCCCGATTAAGAACTTGATTATATTTGCAACATACATATCGTTACCTAAAATGCAAAGCGCCCTATCTAACATTTTGAAAATTTTACAGGAGAAGCAAAGAAAGTATTTAAAGTGATGAATTGAAAAATTCCTTTTAACTGTTTAAAATTTTGTTTTCTTGTAAAACCTACCAGTTGTTTTGACAATTGAAAATGTTTTGTATTGTGCAAACTGGTACACTGATAGAAAAGGTGTCATAACGCTGATGTATATTGACATCAGAACTATGACAAGTGTCTTCGTTTTTGACCCCATGACACTTTACATCATTGTGATGTCAACCTTAACATCACTTGGTCAAAGTGTCATCAGGGTCAAAATGAAATTATGTCATCAATGTGATGACACATCGGCATCACAGAAGTGACGAACATATCCTAACTGCAATGACGAAGTTACATCGGAGAAAGGACACGTTTTGGAATTGACTTAAGTGAGAGAATTTTATTATTTAATTACCCGTTACATATGTTTGTTGAATTACCAGCTCTGTTTACAGCAGAACTCTCAATAATAAGACACCAGCACCATGCCCCATATGGTTTTCGTAATCATACGTTAAAAATAATTTGAAAAAAATAGAATATAGGAATTTTTGTATCTTATAATACATTGTAGTCATGAAAATAATGTTAATTATATACAAAATGTGGCATCGAATTGATGTCACTATAGTCATAAAATAGATGACACGTAAAAAATGACAAAATTGTACGAAGACGTTAGTCATTGGATTGATGTTACTTTTTGCATCATTGATGCCATTTGTAGTAACACTGATGTCACAATTCTGATGTTAAGGCATCATCAATATGATTATGCATTTTTCTATCAGTGTAGTTAGGTCTTATGTTAGGTTAATAAAATCTTGTTATGTACATTTTTGTTTATGCAATACATTATAATTAATTGAAAAGTTCATTTTTATTTTTTGGTAAGTTACGGCCTTTTGCGTTTTAGATAACGATATGTAGCACGTAGGTTAAAATAAAATACGTAAAGATTTATTTGAAAACAGGGTTTAAAAAACTGCAGTCAAAACCCAAAACTGTAGACCAAAGTTGGTTTGGCCGCGACTTCTTGCATTTAATGAAACAGAAGTAAATAAACTCAACATAGTTTTTTGCCCAATGACAAATGAAGAAGTGAAAGAAATTGCAACTATAACCCACTCTAAAATGAAATTCCGATGCGATCTTTCAAAATGCCGGTACACGTATATTTTTGTTTTCCTGTACCAGAATCCTTTGTCAGAACACCGCTATTTTTTTCTGTGTTGTACACGGCTGGTTACTCTGACATGTTTCGATCGCTACCACTCGATCTCCTCGATCTCCTGACGTCAATAGTCAAACATCAATCCTTGAATGATTATCCATTTTTTATTGATTTTACATGTTTTTCCTTTACCTCTGGTTTTTCGAACTTTTTGTCAATAATTCTTATTGAAGTCCAAAGTACATTTTTGTTTTTCCATGTATGTCTTTCTTTTTCTTGTTGACCTTTTTCAGCACAACTTGAAGGACAAATGTACACATAGAGCTCGTGCCTTAGCTTTAACAATAATTAGTATTGTGGTAATTTTGTTGAACTATGTATGGTTTTTAATCCAAATTTTCAATATTTTTAATCAGGCTTAAGTTCATCAAATTTTATTTTCACCATTTCACCGAAACAGCTTTGTTGATCTTTGTAAATTCCTTACATTATTACTGCCGTTTTCATAAAAATATTAAAATGGATTTGAAATGCATTTTCAGAAAAAATTTCATGAAAATTTTGCCTTAAAACACATTTCAAACTTTTTTTATTTTTTATTTATGCGGCAGTTAAATACTAATAATTTTGTTTTACTGTGTAATTAAAAGAAAAGTAAATATGATGTAAAATAGAGTAGCACACAGGTAATAATGTGTGTACTACACTTCTCTTTTCATACTCGCAATTAGTTTTTTCCTCCGTATTTTCCGTAATATGACAGACTGTATCATCAATTTCTATAAAAAAAAAGCTGCGCTCCATTGATGACCACACAAACAAACAACAACAAAAAACGAAACGATATAAAGAAATATTTTTTTACTCACCACGCATGCTCTTCTAGTGATCTGTGAAAAGTAGATCAAATACTGCCTAGAAGAAATTCTAGTCAATGGTGTCATTGTCAACGTAGTACAGTGGGCTGAAATTAAAACAATTACAAAATTAATAACAATGAGAAAGAAAAAAAATATTTATTTATTAAGGCAGGGAAAGTTTTAGCAAATTTCTGCTTTTTGTTCAAGTGTTGATTGTATTTCAAATCTGGTATATCTGAAAAAGTTGAGAATATAAGTTTTTCAATTCCCCTTTAAAAAAATATCTCAATGACAGGAAAACTAACTTCATCCTGCAAACTTCTAAATCAAACTTTAGTTAAACTATTTTTTGGCACAATCGCACTACAGAACAACATTAAAAAAGTTTTAAATATTTAACTGCGTAATTTAAGATCTTATATCATCTCTTTAAACTTTAGTTTCTAAGGGATCACGAAAATAAATTTCATTTAAAATTGAATTCAACAAATCATAAAATTGTTATTGTCCACTTTCTGTGGAACAATAGTTCATAGAAGAAATGCTGCAGCAACGGTAACCCCAATTTGTAGAAAACCAACGATGTACTTATGTAATTCTCTAACACTTATCTTTGCACTATTTTACTTAACCATTATTTCATTAGCTGCACAAACGGTTAACGGCAGTAAGTTGAACAACAAAAATTAAATTTATATTCCGTAACCCACAATCATTTTTTTTTCTTCAAGGCATTTTGAACACTTTGTTGGGTGTACCAAGTGAGTGTGTTCATCAAGGCGGTGTATGGCCCTGCAAATTATCATTTTCCTGTTGGCTGCAAGGTGGCAAGCATGCACGTGGTTGTGGTAGTAATAAGTGGTTATTTTCCTGTTGCATAGCAGCCGAAGGCGATGTATCACCAGCTGCAAATTTAGTGGAAACTGCTTTAGTGGAATATAACAAGAAAGTAACTGCACTACCGAAAAGGGTATTTCTAAGGCGTAGAGACGACAATGAATTATTATTGAAAGTAAGATATTGTTTTATAAAAAAATGTCCTGATGGAAAATTTGTTCACCAAATTTGCTCTAAATTCCAGCCTGAATGTGGTTTAGCCCGTAGTTTCCAACAAACTTTACAGAAACGCATTATTGGCGGTAGACCAGCACATTTTGCCGAATATCCCTGGCAGGCTCACATTCGTATAGCCGAATATCAATGTGGTGGTGTTTTAGTTTCAAAAAATATGGTGGCCACTGCAGCCCACTGTGTACAACAGGCTCGTCTTCAGGATATTTCACTGTATTTGGGTGAATTGGATACACAAAATCTGGGTCAAACTCAAGAGCCGTTACCGGTAGAAAAGCATAATATTTTACAAAAAATTATACATCCTTTGTTTGAGTTTCGTATGACCCAACCCGATCGCTACGATTTGGCGCTTTTAAAACTGGCCAAACCAACTGGATTTAGGTGGGGCACCATTGGTGGGCTTTAAATTTTTTGATTTCGAAAATTATAAATTAATTTAACACTTTCTATTTTGTAGTGAACATATTTTACCCATTTGCCTACCCGTTTATCCTATACGTTTGATAGGACGAAAGGGCACCGTCGCAGGATGGGGTAAAACAGAGGCCAGTTTGGGTCAGGCTGGCACAAATATGCTACAAGTTGCCAGTGTGCCGATTATAAGTAAGTTTAAGCGTAAATTTTGAATTTTGCAAAAAAATTACATTTTTCACAGAAAATCGATATTTTCACTGAAAATCGGATTTGTTACCAAAAATTTTACAATTTTCACCAAAAATCGTTTTTTTCACTAAAAATCGCTTTTTTATCATTAATGTTCCTCTTTGAAGATTGAGTTGTAATTTTACTCCCATTTACAGCTTCGCTGGAATGCCTTCGATGGCATGAGAGCAAACAAATCAAGCTAGAACTTTTCAATGAAATGTTTTGTGCCGGCCACTCAGATGGTCATCAAGATGCCTGTTTGGGTACGTATTGTAATTACGTTGCATACATTATTCTTATCAATCACAATTTGAAAGCATACTTTAAGGCTGTATATTAAAATATGATTTCCATTTACATTCCATTTGCAACAGGTGATTCTGGTGGACCACTTATTATCAAAGAACGTGGTAAGTGGGTCATATGCTAAAATATTATCATTATCATTTATTTTTAATAATTGTTAACATTTGATTTTAATGTTTTTCATGCTCTGCAGGCCGTTTTGTTTTAGTAGGCATTACAAGTGCCGGTTTTGGTTGTGGAGTCGATCATCAGCCGGGTATTTATCACAACGTTCAGAAGACCAGCAAATGGATACAAGAGGTTTTAGTGCGTAATGCAATTTAGTTTATATTTTATAAAAAAAAAACGCAATCCTAAATTATTCTTTTAGTTTGTAAATTTAGTATTATTACAGGAAACGACCACTTTTTTTAAATACTCTTTAGAAATATTATTGTTTAAAAATAAAAATTTATTTGTATTTTTTTATTAAGTTGCTTAGCACGTCCCAAATCTAGTTCGATGTTTTTTTTTCTTTTTATTTAATAACTAACCTTGAAAATTCATTAAAAGTACTGGCACTTAAAGTATTGGCAAATATAACAAACCAATTTTCCTATTATTTCTGACATTTTTAAAGACCGTTAACTCTTTTGTAATCCAAATCAGACAAAATTAACAACAACCTTCTTCGCTTGCAGCTCTCTGGCAATTTTCTTCAATGAGTTTCGTAAATATCACAAAAAGCGCTCGAATTCAAGACACTTGTCAAAAAAAAAACAAAAAAAGATAGACAATCAAAAAGTGTTAACTGTTTAAAAAAGGCCTACGATTAACATTTATGCAGAAAAAAAAGATGATAAAACAGTACGTCTTAATAAAATTTAAGTTAAAGAAAGTCTAGTCGGTAAAGCCCGACTATATGACACCCTACATTACAAATTAACAAACAAATTTTCCGCCAGAATAAACTTTCTTTGTGCCGAATTTTAATTAGATATCTTTTTTTGTATAAAATTTCTTTTTTGTTTTGTTTATGGAGAGGGCTTTTATTGCAGCTACATATGTTCAATTTTAAAATACCCAGTAAAAAAATAGGCATACCATACTTGTTAGCAGTTTTGTAAGAGAAGCACAATACCCAGTTATAAACCTGCTCACAAGAGCCATGATTTTTATATGGCGAATCCCCACTTGGAAGTTCTACTTTTTTCCTCTCTGTTAAAAAAACATTTTGATGACTGATTGCGTAATAAAAAAATGTAATTTCTATGTTCCGTAATGTTTCGGAAATGATCGTACACACATTTAAAAGTCATTGCAATACAACCTGCCTCTATGTAAGGGAATAACATAAGCACTTAAAATAATGATTTCAATTAAACACTTACAACCTGCTTACTTACCTATAAACGAAGCTATTCAATCATTTTTGTTTACTAAAATTTAAATTTCACTTCAATGGTTTTTGCTTCTCAGCTGTTTTTTGAAGTATGTAACAGCAGCGTATATCACTAAAACTCTATTGCAGAAAGTTGCTCGTATGAGGTCTGTGTAAAATTATAAAACGATTCCCTCCGTTTTTATTAGACTTGATCCTTGCGGCATTAAGACGTACCAAATTTCATCAAAATATTTCCAAAATTGCGACCAGTACTTTGCGCACAAGTTTTACATGGACAGTCGGCCAACCAGCTGTACGGACGGACGGACATCGTAATATCTACTTAGAAATTGATTCTGAGTTGATCGGTATTCCTAAAAATGGGTCGAGAAACAATATTTTAAGGTGTTACAAATAACAGTAAAAACGTATAATGCCCTCTCCACTGTTGTAATGTGGGTATAAAACACCATGACAATAAATAGAAAAAAATCAGTAGCAAAGCAAAATTATTAAACACGAAGCAAAACAAAAAAGTTTAATAAAAATTATGCATTTGGCCTTAAATACCTGCCAATTTTAGAAGAAGAAATTAGGAAATTAGCACAATCACCTGGTCACTGGCAATAATAATTTTTTTGTTTTTATATTGTTGTTACTTTTAGTTTTTTTTTTGTAACTAAAGTTTATCACTTCTCCTTTTGTTTTTAATTTCTCTGAATTCGGTGTTAAGTGTATAAATACTGTAGCTATTTAACCCATTCAGGGGTCAAGTGGGAATATGTACCCACAGATGTTTGCTATAGAATATGAAATTCAGATCTTACACATCTGTTTACCAAACAGCATTTGCTGTTGTAATATTTTCTCTTATTAGTTACAGTTTTGAATTTATGTTTTTACAGAAAATCAAATTTTAAGATTTTATGGCAAAAAATTAAACACTTTCCAATAAAAAAAAAGTAAGAAAGTATAGTCGGTAAAGCCCGGCTATTTTATATCCTACACCACCGAACTTAGAAACATTTTTAGAGTGTGTTCTTTATTTGAAAACTATGGGCAATCATTAATCCTGAAAACAAAATTAAGGTGGAAGTACATAAGACGCGTTAAACTAGTGTTTGTTTTCATAGAACAAGTATCATGCAAAATATTTTAACGCGTTTGCGCCAGAAAGTTGGTTAACATTTTAACGCGTTGTGTATTTTTGACAAGTAATCAGCTGACAATAAAATAGAATAATTTAACAAATCTGTGAATCATGAAGAAAAAAATAATTGAAGAGGTTGAAAAGCATACAATTTATTTAAATAGAGCAGATTCAATTAAAATTAAAAAATCGTGATACATAAAAGTACACAAATAACAACAGCTGACAGGAATGGATTTTATGGAGCAGTTGTGTAATTTGCAATTTTTTATGCGCTTTCATATAAGAATTTGTATGCCGAATATTCAGCATTATAACGACAGTCGTAGTCGTTTGAAATTTTTGCCGATATCATTTCAAATTTACGACAACAACAATAGCAATTTAATAGAAAGTTTGTCGTATTTATGTCGTTTACGACAATCATAATAGCAGTTTTCAAACCCGACTTATTTTCCACTATGACAACGACACTTATAATAAGGCCGATTATAAAGATATCAACATCTACTTTGCCATGACGTAAAAAATATTATAAAGCTGTAGTCGCCAAATTTTATATCAAAGCAACTTTTATAAGGAAGTTGTGGCTTAGTTTTTTGAAATTAATAAAAAAAAAACGTAATTTCGAAATAAATACTAAAGTGGGTTTGGTCATACATTTGACCAATCTAGGAGCATCCTACGCGCTGCAGGGGCCAAATTAAAGAAATTTATTAAACCGACATATTTGTATGGTTGAAATTCTTGAATTTAGCCTGTGCAGAATGCTCCTAGATGAATGACAAACCCCACTTAATTTCTCTCAATCTCAATCATTTATTTTTAACATGCCTACCATTCTTTAAGGGGGCTCCCTTACCAAATGTTCAATACAGACTAGAAATATATGACTGCCCAGGAGTCGCCCCTAGTGGGGTATAATGTTTAACCGACCTCATTAGTTTTTTATCCTTAACATTTCCTCGAGACATATGTACTTGGCCCTTATCTCCACTTCTTTGGAGGCTACCTACCAAATATTGAGTTTTATTATATTCTTAAGTTAATTTAAATATTTCGTCTTTTGCGAATAAAATTAAAAGTTGTTAACAGATTTTAATCATTTATGGATTGTTTTGTTTGCAACTTCGGTTTTTTATTTTCCAATTTTTTATGAATTTTTAGCAAACAAAAACTTTGCAATGTTGCTAAACAATTATTTTTTTTTGCCAAAGCAAGAGCTAACCTAAAAAAAATGGTTAGCACCACTGGATTCAGGGTGCCCGAATTAGGTTAAACGCCAGGTGCACGGCTTGTCGGTTTTTTTAACTACCACAGTTTGCTTTTTCCTCAAAATTACAATATTAAAATTTTATTTTAAGATTATTTTTTTAAAGGTTGCAAAAGAAAAAAAATCATATTTAAAGGTCCAACCATAATGGGCTTAAGTTTGCTTTAGCAATTCTGCGAATACATGATAATTATTTGAGGCAACCCATACTGACCTTAAGGACACTTTTTACTAAGTTTAATGAAACTGTCATTTGCTTAAGCAAGGTGCGAATTAAATCGCACATTCCGTACGGAATCAAATGTTTTTTATTTGTTTTTTTGGTTTTTTTATATACATTTGCGAGACTTTTTGTTAATTTCTGACAGTAGGTTATGAAAGTCTATGCATATTATGGTTAGGCCTTAAAAAAGTAAAAAACAACTCCTTCTAAGTTTCAGGATTTTCAAAGAACAGTATGAGGTATCATATAAAAAAAATAAAAAAGTATTTTTCGAGATATTGAAGAAATAAACTCAACACAATCGGCTTATGCTAGGAACACAACTGGGACGAACGACGAATTTTTGGCCGCGAATATTCGTCGCCAAAAATAAAAAATATTTGTGTATATGAAAATGCACACAATCAGGGCGCCGACTTTAATTCGCCGGACGTTTCAAACTATAAATAGATTTAATTCTAATTCTTACGCCGGCGAACGACGAACAAATCAGTACTGGGTAGCCAGATTTTTCAAAATTGTAAGTGTTTTAGTAAATAAAGTTACTTTTTACTTTAGAAATTGTAAAATTTTAACTGAATATCATATAAAATACAAATTGATTTAGTTATGTTGTTTTTAATGTTTTATTTGTGAATTATTTTTTGTGCATATGGTACCACTATTTCTTGTTTATACAAAATATTTTTTCCATTTTGTTTTTTCGTCGTTATTGTTTTTAATACGCCGAATTTATGCAGCGAATTTCTTCCGAATAGTTTGTCGTGCTAGACGAAATTCGTCGTTCGTCCCAGTTGTGTTCCTAGCATTATTCGGCGGAATTATGACATTTTGTATATGACATAACTTTTCAAAAAAAAAAATTAAATTTTTTGTTTTTGATTTTGATTTAAAATTTAAAAGTTGAACAAAAATATTTTTCGCCTAGAATATTTACAATCCCAACGTTTTTTAATCCAGATATATTTTCTTATGGGATAAAAATTTTAAGTCCAAATGTAGTCTCGGCACTAGAAGGGTTAATTGGCAAACTCAAATAAGCCTGTAACTAAATTGATTTAACATACTTCAAAGTACTTTTTTGCTTGAAATTGTAAATTGTATTTAAAACACAGTAACGCAATATCGAGATAGTGAGTGAGTGGTTGACTAACTAAAACGACAAAAACACGTGAAATTTTAATATTTACGAGTAATAATAAAAATAAAAAACAATAATTATTTATGTTCCGTTTTTTTCTCTTTTTTTTCTTTTTCTGTTGTGTAGATAAATACAAAACAAACTCACATTAAAAGAGTTACAGTGTGTGCCTGCCAGCCACTTAAAAGTTATGTAATTTTACAAAAAATAAATAAATAGTACATATTTTACAAGATATTTACGACAGTTTAAAAATATTTTCGATTATAAATGTCAAAAATGACGACTGTCTGGAAAGAAAACGGAATATAGGATGTGACATAAAATGAAATTCTGTCGAAAGACAGAAAAAAAACATCACTACAAGATGAAATGTTATGAAAAAATAAATTGCATAATTATGCATTTGTCATCTCTAAAAAATGCACTCCAACCAGAAACTGCATTCTTCTCTATGCATCCATAAACCATTTAATTTAACCTTGACTTAATTGAAGACACAAAATTTCGAACTTGTGTTACATGACTTCAAATAAATCATTCAATAACAAAACTATCAAGATGCGTCTTTTAACATTTAGCCGTAAATTTTTTTTATAAATTCGTTTATTTAAAAGGTAAATCTTATTAGTCATTTACTTACACAATAAAAGAAAAAAAACGTTTAACATACCCTGCAAATAATATTGGACCAACAGATCCATTTTGATTAAATGGACTACTGCATGGACTGGTCCGATGTAATGCAAGCATGTTAAAAAGTGTTTGTAGTGAGAGGACATGTCTTCGTTTTTAAACAAAGTTAAAACTAATCCTCTTGTATATAGAATGAAATAGTTTTAAGACTACTCCTTTGTAATCCAAAGCTGGGTTAAATGTTCCTGCCCTAGGACATCGTAACTCTAAAAAGCCCATGTATTTTCCATACGTTTCGGCTACTTTTGGACTATTCCTAGTCCCTTGTGAGTTACATTTTACGCGCGTGTTTGGACAAGTCCTATTATTATTTGCAGGGTAGATATAAAGTTACTTTACGGCTCTACTGCGATAAACATGTCTTTTAATGCAAGTTACTTGTACGTTTTTGTTTGTGCGTGTGAATGAGTTTAAAATTATGCAAAAGCTGTGGCCGATCAATCGGCCTCTTTCAATCATTTTCTTCTTCTTATTGCCGTTTATTTAAATAATTTTTCTTTCTTATCGCTTAAAAGATAATTCACACTTTGCTTAAGCATTGAAGAATGAAATTTTATAATTTGTCAACAATTTTACAGTTGTTGTTGCTAATTAAAATGCAATCAAATTAAGTGGTTGTTGTTGATGAATATCCCAAGGCCAAATTCAAAAAAAAAATTAGTTTAATTGTATTTGGGAAGGGATTTTATGTTTTAATACTACATATTTGTGTCACAAGTAAACATTAATTGAAATTTGTGTTGTCTTAAATTCATTTTGAAGTGTCAGAAATTCTATTGACTTAAAAATTATAGCCAAATTTAAATAAATTAAATTTCAGAATAGTAATTAGTCCATTCAAATTATAAAAAAAATTACTATAAAATGAAAAATTTTACTGAAAAATAATTTTATACCAAAAAAAATTTTTTTTTTAAGAAATTAATATTTTGCCAAAAAATCCAATATTTTCACCAAAAATGTATATTTTCACTTAAGTTCGATTTTTTCTGTAATCATTAATATTTTCTCCAAAAAGATAAAGTTTTTCAAGAACTGTTTTTTTACCAAAAAATCAATACTTTTGCAGAAACAGAATTTGTTTTCAAAAACCGAAATTTTCACTTAAAAACTATTTTTTTTTACTCTAAAAATCGATTTTTCACCAAAAATTGCCGATTTTAAAATTTATCAATAAATTTGCCAAAAATCAGTATTATCAATAATTTTTCCCCCTTAATAATAAATATTTTCGTCAAAATTTTGTATTCTTACAAAAATCGATAGTTTTACAAAAAAACGATATGTTTGCCAATACAGATTTTTTTCACCTTAAATCGATATTATTCTTAAAACCCATTTTTTTTTACCAAAAATTGGTATATCAACCGAAATCAAAATTTTTTTCCAAAATCAATATGTATGTATTAAAAAAAAATATTTTCACAAAAAACTGGGTTTTAGAGTTTTCTCAAATTATTATTAATATTTTTACCATAAAGCGGTTTTTTCACCAAAACCAGATTTTTTTTTTAAATTAATAAAGGGTGGTTAAATTTTAAGGGCTGATGTAAGTTTTGAATAACACACGAATTATTTAGGAAATTATTGTCATTTCTTTTTATTATGATAATATTATGTATAGAGCAAAATATCGGTCAAATGGCCGGCGCGACCTCGGCGGCACAACTCCATCCGATGGTCCAAATTTTCGATGACGTTGAGGCATAATTATTGTGCCGAATTATCTCATCCTTTAGCTCTTGAATTGTTGCAGGCTTATCGACGTACACCTTTTCTTTCAAATAACCCCAAAGAAAGAAGTCCAACGGTGTCAAATCCCATGATCTTGGCGGCCAATTGACATCGCCACCACGTGAGATAACACGGCCATTGAATTTGACGCGCAAAAGAGCCATTGTTTCGTTAGCTGTGTGGCAAGTGGCACCGTCCTGTTGAAACCACATATCGTCCACATCCATGTCTTCCATTTCGGGCTATAAAAGGTTCGTTATCATCTCACGATAGCAAACACCATTCACAGTAACTTCCTGACCGGCCTGATTTTGGAAAATATACGGCCTGATGATTCCGCCAGCCCATAAACCGCGCCAAACAGTCACTCTTTGTTGGTGCATTGGTTTTTTGACAATCACTCTTGGATCATCATTCGTCCAAATGCGGCATTTCTGCTTATTGACGAATCCACTGAGGTGTGGATTCTCATCACTAAATCACGAAATGCACGATATGCAAAAAAACTTGACGTTTAGGTGTGGTTCACATTCAATATCGAGCCTTAAAATATAACCACCATTTATTTTCAAAACAAACTAATATATTCTTCATAAATAGATATTTTTACAAAAAATCGATATTTTCACAAAAAAAAATTATTTTTTCAAATATCAAAATTTTTAATGTAAATCAATACTTTCTCCAAAGATCTTCCTTTTAAATTTAATTTCCGAAAATCGATATTTTCACCAAAAAATTTTCGATATTTTCTCTGAAAATGCATATTTATGCCATTAATCGATATTTTTACCAATATTCGATATTTTCACCAAAAATTATATTTTCCCTAAAAATTTTTATTTTCACTAAATTGTTTTTGGCGCCCTATGCTCCAGTGGGAGCTAGAGGAATATATGTATATAAAAATGTATCTATTTTCGCATGTATCTATTTAAAACATGACAAAAAAAACTTATTTTTACCAAAAATCTGTATTACAAACTAATATGATATCGATCGGAATTATAGCATAATCGGGCAAAACTAACAAACTATTTTCTGCTCTAAGATTAAGAACGTTATTTCGAAGCGAAAATGGGGTCTCGAAAGCAAAAGTGTGTTCACTTAATGGATCTTTTCAAAGCCCGTCCCATCGTAAGACCTCTAGAACTTTGTTTAGCAGAAAATCTAAAAACGTCTTCTGGCAGCTCAACTAACGCTTTAAAACGACTTATTTTTTTTTTATTTATTAAATTTACCAACATGATTGACCGTAAACAAACAAATAAAACCTTGTACATTCCAATTCCAGCTCGACCTTCCTTCAATAATGGAATTCCACTGTATGCATCAAACGTAGATCTATTTGACAATTCGTCTAAAAGAGGAAGTAACCAAAATTATAAATAAAAAAAAAAACTAAAAAATCAAACAAATTTCAAAAAATATAAAACTTATTACAAAATAAACATTTACAAAGCAGAAAAACTAACAACTAAAAACAAAAAAGCTCTCTCATTGCTGGTTACCCAGAAACTCAAACATGAGAGGATCTCGGCGTAAGTTGTCAGTTATATGACATGATTGCAGACATCCAAACGTTGTTGTAACAAAGTTAATACAGTCATATGGAGACGACAAAGGCTTTTTTTTAATTTAAAAAAAATTTAAGAGTCTTTTTTAATAAAGCATTGTAAATTTAACAACGAGTGTTAAGCCGGTCGAATGAAATATATTATCTGTAAATAAAGCTAACGAGGGTGGTTATAAAAGGCTTTTTATTTTAAAATTAGGTTTTTAAAAACATAATTTGATACGTCAGCCTTCAGTTTTCTATCTCGTAATTATTTATACAAGATATACAGATTGTAAAGAAAAACACAGCAAACCATTCTGCATCACTAACTCCAAACCTTAACTTTTTGAGTTATGACGACGTTGCAGCAAATGAGCGATATGAGAGGTGGTTATGTCCTTGCACTAAATAAAATAAAATCAACAATGGATCTAAGTAAGAAATATTATTTAAGTAAAAATTAATAATTTTGACTGAATTCTAAATATAAGTGCAGCGGACATTTAATGAACCTTGAATGTAGCATATTTTAGAGCAGAGCTAAGATGCATTATTTACGAGAATGTTAATAATATTTAGTCCATTCTGTTTAGAATTGCATCTAAAATTAAGTTAAAAAAAAGAATTTATGGAAAAGGCATGCCCTTGCGCAAAATGCAAAAAAAAATACAATAGCGCTACACGTAGAAAAAAAATATGGTTGGAGGTAACCATATTCTAAGAGCAACATACTATGGTTGGATTTTGACAATGTTTATATTTGCAGTTTACCATATTATGTTTGACTATGACCATAGTATGGTTAAAATCAACAAAAAATTTCCCGAAATCAACCATAATATGGTCATAATCAACCATATTTTGATTAATATTAACCATAATAATGATCAAAACTAACCATATTGTGTTTAAAATTAACCATAATATGGTCAAAATTTCCCTTAATTTTGACAAAAGTAACCATATTACGGTCAGAATTAACACTAATATGGTCAATGTTAATCATATTATGGTTATTTTTTTCATCCATTTTTTTTTATTTGTTTGTAGTGCCAAATTATTAATATGTATGCGACAAATAACAACACAGGTTGGTGGTTTAACTTCAACTGAACTATTTATTAATACTCTTATGTCTAGTGCGCTAATCCTAATAATTACATACTTATTAAAGAGAGTAAAGAGTGCTGTAAGTATATAACCACAGCAATAGTCAAAATGATATGTACCTATTTATATACATTACAATTATAACTTTATTTAATTTTTGTTCCACTTTTATAAAAAATACCCTTTAATTCATATTCCAGCCTGTGACGACCTTCATTACCATTTGTTCTTCTCTACTATTTTATTCTAAATAAAATGAATGAGAATTTTAAGCAAGCCAAGTAAAATTCAAACGACCAGAATGTTGTTGCTTTTTAAATATATTATTTAAAATTTAATGTTAAACATACAATATTTTAAAATATTATAATTTCAAACATATTATTGTTATTAAAAATTAACCATAACATGTTTGCAAGCAACCATAACATGGTTATAGCTTTTCGATGGATAAATTTAACCATAATATGGTTACCGTGATAATAATATGGTTAAAGTGACCATAATATGTTGATTTGTATGGTTGTAGATTTATTTTATTAAAACAATGTATGTATTGTTGAATTCAACCATATTTGAAGTTTCAAGGGAGGTTAACACTTTATTGTAAAATAGAAACTAAAGTTTTTCTTTTCAATTGCAGGGACCATAATATGTTTTTTAACCATACCCCAACCATGTTTTTTCTCTGCGTGTAGAATACAAAATTTTACAGACAAACACTAACTTCTGGTACATTCTGATAACAACTATAGCAAAAAAATTATATTTTATTTCAGGGTGTATGCGAGGAGGTATATCCTTGCACTGATTTTTATCAAACTAAAAATTTTCGTAAGCTTAGACATTAAGCATCGATATATGGAACAAAGCACTTTGTGACGTAACTAATACAATTGTCAAAGAAGCAATAATTTAGTTATATTGGTCTTAAGCTGGGAGTTTCAGATCTCAATAAAACATGGTTTATTTAATCTGAATTGAAGAAAAATGTATCGTTATCTTTTATGTACAAAGTTGGCAAACTTTTTTTAATTACCAACACTTTAACTGGTATGTGCATCTAGATCAACTTAGCTTTTTAAACCACCCTCGTTTACTTGTAAATGAGAATCACATACAACATATTACGACAATCACGAGCGATTGCCAGCCTTCAATGCAACCAGTAAATTTACTCAATTTTAGTTGTCGATTGGGTTTACATTTTTCAGTATTTGTTTATTCACTTTCGATTTCATTTGACTTCATCTGCTGGTGTTTGTACACAAACAGAAAGCCAGACTGACAGACAACTCATACACATGTGGGTACACAAATTTTTGTTTTATAATATGTAAGTGTGTGTGTATTTGTTAAGATTGGTAATATTAAGCCAAGCTTTAAACCAAAACCCAACAAAAATATTTTTTTATACAATTTATTTGTTTACATGATTATTTTTATGAAACTTTTGCGGGAGCTCTCTGTAAAGAGTCCATGATTTTGAATGGCTGATATAGTGTTATTAGGTATTTTGAGGCAAAAACACATACGGATTAAATAAACGGAGTGCATCAGTAAACGAACTTAGCTAAATGTGACAATAGTAAATTAACGAAAAAATATTTTATTATACCAAACGACACGAAAATTGTTGTTTTCTTAAATGAAAGAGTTACAATTAGGCGAAATTTATAAAAGTGTTTTGCATATTAACAAAAAAAAATTATTAACAATTTAATAAAATTGTCAACATTTTATGTATTCACAGTGAATAAATTAAAAAAAAAAATTAATTTAAAATAAAAGTAAAGGAAACATAAAAAACACAAAAAGTATTTAAATTGCCAAACGAATAAAAATAGATATAATATTTAATTAGTTATACCTGTGCATATAAAAAATGCCGGCCTAAATTAAAGCTACAAAAACAAAACTGTGTTAAATTTGATTAAAAATTAAAACATAAATACCTTTTTATTCAATTAAAAAAAACAATTTAAATAAAAAATGTTTAAGTTGTTTCACCTACAAAATTATTGAAATTTTTTTATCCTACGATTGCTTGCGATTTAAAGTGTGAAAATAAGTGATTTTAGTCGAAAAATAAAATAAAAACTCCATTATGCTAAGAACTTATTGTTTAGAATTTTCCTTGAATAGAAATTTTTTAACAATTTGGTTGTTGTCTTTGCTAACTTCGTTATATGTTGTAAATGCTTCTGTGAACTATAACACTGTTTATAATGATGCCGTTGATTCAAAACTTAAGCAGGCCATACAAAAGGATTTACCCAAAGAAGCGAAATTTTTCGATGAACTAGATTGTAAGTACTTTTATAAAAAAAAAAAAATACAATAAATTATTGTATTTTTTAATACTACAGCCGAACTTTTCTAAAGTGAACTTCTAAACAATGAAGCTCTCCCTTTAATGAATTGTTTTTTAAACTACACCATTTTTGAAATTCTCGTGCAATTTGGTCTCTTTTTAATAAATTTTCGATACAGTGAATTTTTCATACATACGTTTAACTGTCATGCAGTTTTGTCTCCAAATATTTTAAATTATTTCCAATAATTTATTGTAAGTGGATTCCCAAAGATAAAAAAAAAACAAAAGCAAAAATTCCCTGTGATTACAATTTCCACAGCAATCGTCCTTGTATACTTAACGAAAATATCACACCAAAGTAGCATTTCTCTTCATTGCAAAGCCGAAGGCCGACTATGCAAAGAAGCAGTGATGCCAACTCTTGGGACTCTAAACGCTTAAACACAATTTAAAAAACCGGTTAAAAAGGGCTAAATTGGAAAATGTGGATGTTTAAGTACATTTTCATGGTATTTTTTCAAATAAGCGCAAAAAGGGCTTAAAAAAGTAAAACACCAAAAATTTTAAACATTAAATTAAGATACAAATGTAGCTTTAAATAGATTTAACATCCTTTTATGATTGGTCATTGTTTTAAAATATTTGCAGTCTTGGTCATACTCGTTCGTGTTCATTCTATTATTTAATATTTATGTGATATATTGTGACTTTTTGTTGGAATTAATTTTAAAGCATAATTCGGCAGGTATTTGGCAGCTTGTAGTATAACAACTATGAACTTGTTGGAATTAAACTTAAGTTTAAATTAAAATAGGCAGGGCATCCTATCCGAAGACAATATAATAGAAATTAATTTAAAATAAAGTTTAGTTGAAAATAGCACTACATGCATTGATTGTTAGGCAGTACGAAGTTGCCCGGGTCAGCTTGTTTTTAATAAATTCAGGACACTTATATCCCTCTAAGGTTTCAGTTTAAGTATGGATACATCAATATATTTACAGCACAACTAGAAAGTTAAATAAATGGATTGGTACCCATTGTTTGTTTACAACTATAAACCTCGATCGCCAACATTTAACGGTACTTTCATAATGTTTCCACGTTTTTATATTTTTAGTGCAGTCTTAACAATTTGATACTGCCAGATGGCAATACCATGTTCACTCACTTAAAAACGGGCTAAATCTAGTCCGAAATGGTTGGCATTACTCCAAAGAAATTTTAGTTAGCGAAGCCGGAATATTTTATACCATAGAAAATAAAATCCTTGCACGCATCCGATGCAGAGAAGCCTTGGTTAGTCCAGCCGGTGTTTGTTATACTTAAGATGATGAAATCCTTGCGCCCGGCTGAAAATCGACAATGCAGAGAAGTTGCAGTTAGCGATTCTGGATTTTAAATTGGGTTACATTGCATAATGAAAAATAGCCCTTCATTTGCTTTTTGGGCCATATTTTTCCGCGTCCTTTTTCCAACGCTTATCAAGTATAAAGAAGAACAAAGCATTTTTCGTAAGATGTAGAGAACAATCAGTTAAGTACTAATGATGATCAAATGGATATGCGCCGCACATTATGAAGTTTATTCCAAACTAAAAGACCTGGTTATTTAATATAAATATGAACAAATATAATTCCTGTACCATGAAGTTTCTTAGACTGTTGTGAAATTGTGCGCTAGCTCGTTTAGTATGGGTGCTATCGTGTCAAAGTCATTTTTGCGTAATCGTATTTGCATGGTCGCAAGGTAGAAAAATATGGCGATTTCGCTGATTTTTTAAAACCAAACAAAATTCATATATAGAGAATATTTGGGGTAAATTTTATCAACGTGGCTTATTTAAAATCCTTTACTCAGGAGGCACACTTGTAACGATTTGCATTATTTAATATTTAATACCCTTTTAAATATCTGAGCAAAATTTGGCCCACATTTAGATTTCATTGTTGAGCGCTACTTTGACAAAATTAAAAAAAAATAAGAAAAAAAATAGTTCTTTGCCTGTAATTCAGCCATTTATAAATCGATTATGTTAATTTTCACTACTTGTAGTCAACTAAGTTTTTAAAAGGCGAATGCTTAAAAAAAATGTTTATGGCTAAAAATTTAAAATTTATATTTAGAAATTACAGATGTATATGGATAAACCGGCCAAGTTCTTCACTGAGGAGATTTGAGCGAACTTACCACGACTGTAGACTGTAGTTGGGAAAGGTCAACCTATTCAATAATCGATGATTTGGTCAGTGATAAGTCCCATTTTATGGCAGGAAAGGCATGTCAATTAGGGACGTTTTTTATCTCAATTTCACTCGAATCGGATTTCTGTGTATTCAATGTTAAAGGGCTCAGTTAAATTTATAATTTGCTAATAACGGGGGTTTAAACTGAATAGCGCAACATCTAACATTCCTATTTCAACAATCGATTTTGAAAAAAAAACATTTAGTAAATGCTTTTAAAATTGAGCACTGAAGTTGTACTGTTTAGCAGCGAGGACTTATTTTCCCTTATGTTATGTCAAAATAATTCTTGGTTAAAAGAAAGACTTTTTTGAGTTCATGATTGTACGGCTTTAATTCAAAGCTGTGTGTCTTAAATTCAAAGTTGTACATCTTCAATTTAAAATCGTACGTTCTTATTTTAAGTTGTACTATTTTAACAATAAAAACTTCTTACTTAATGTTTTAAACTATAAAAAAAAGTTTATTTCTTACAATACGAGCTGTGTTGCCAACTCTTAACGAAAAATATGTCTACATTTGTAGCAACAATGCAAAAATGCTGGCTAGTCAAAAATGAATTGTATCTTTATCACAACACAAAAATAATATTTAAAAAAATGTTATCAAACAAGTATTTTTCAGGAAATCTTTAGATTATCGAGAATTGATTTCCTATTTTAAATATTAATTTCTGAAACAACAACTGTAAAGAAGTAAAATTTTTGAAGAAATCTTTGACACAATAGATTTTGTTCTTTAAATTTTTTATTTAAAATATTGCAAAGGAATTGTTTTAATTTTAGATAAAAAGAATTACATAATGCACAATGCTTTTTTGCTCTTTTGTAGTCGTTAAAAATGTAACACAATATTAGAGTGTCAATAACATTATTATTATTATTATTATTATTATTATTATTATTATTATTATTTAATTAAGCTTGAGGTCTCTTTTTATTATAAAAAATATTAAATTTATTGAATCAATAACTTTTTATAAGTGGTACAAACAATTTTGGAAACATTCTACGTCAGAAAAGATAACGCCATATGTCGCTTAAATTTGTTTAAAAAATCTCTGTTAAATTTTAATTACATTTTAATTGTTTGTTAATAATCTTTAAACAATTTTAATTTTTTTATTTCTTTACAAGACAAAAATTACGATATTTAATTACTTATTGGCTAAATTGTCGTATACGACATACGAGTGACTAATTCAATTACAAAATAATGTTGATTAAAAGCAGTGTTGCCAGTGAAATTTCGAGAAAGACATATTTTAGTTTCCAAAAAGATACACTTTTTCCCAAAAAGATACATTTTGAAAGAAAAAAAATTGAAAATGCATTTTTAACGTTTAACATGGCATTTTAATTTCATAATTAATGAATATTGTAAAGAAAATATAGTAAATGAAAATGAGGTATATTCTAGGTTTCGACTCGAATTGATAACGAAACATTTTTTTAAATCTGCATAATTATAAATTGGTGTTCTCAAATCCACATGTTTTTGTATATTCGAATTTTTTGCTCGAAAAAACTTTAGTCGAACTAAAGATCGCTAATTTACCAGCCGCAGCATGAAAGCAAAGTCTAATATTTATTAAAAATCGTGAAAGCTGTAAAGAATAAAAGGAAAAAATCGCTTCTTTCGCAATTTCAAACTTTTAAACAAACACTAAAATTTATTTGAAATCGCTTATGGGTTACAAAAAAAATTAGAAAAAAAGTCGATTCATTTTACTTTCCCCAACCCCTACTTCTCGAATTTAAAACGAATTAAAACATGTGGCTGTGAAACGCAGAACACCAAAAATGCTGAAGTAATCCAATTTCGAGTGGATTCGTATTCTAGAACGTATCGCATACAACTTCATATTTATAATTATTTAAGTCACAATTATAAGGTATGTAATTTTTTAAAAATTCAGTAAGCAAACTTTAAAATAAATTATATGCATGTAACTATCCTTGGATGTTATCAAAACAAATTCATCTTTGTAAAAACTTATATATGAGTTAAGGCGTTTATACTTATTCGTTGTTATCAAAAAATTCATATAAATTTCCTGAAAATAAAAAAGATGTTTATCTTCAGAACAACTTTGCACTACCAGTAATCATCGATTTAGGTGGATCGTATGTTAAAACACCCTTTATGCTTTCTTTCTTCATTATTAAAGCTGCTATTGAATTAGTACAGATTCAAAAGACACGAAACATGTTAGGATTAAACATGGTACCTGAAGTCATCAAAAGAAACGAAAAATGTATCTTTCGTATGCTAATGGCAACACTGATTAAAAGTTTAATTTAAAAAGAGTGTTTAAAAAAGAAGTAAAAGTTTTTAAATCGATTCAACATTTAATTTTTGACCTCGACAACAAAAGTCATTATTTACAACAAAATACACTCCTAAAACCCAGTCATACCCAGTAAACCAAAAAAACATAATAGCGCTACTTACTACTGAGAGAACCAATGAATTTTTCAAGTCATTATTTTTTTAACCTACATACATCCAGAAATAAGTAGTTATAGAAGCAGTTATAGAAGAAAGCTACTAAACAATAAGTGAGAGAAGCTATTTATTTTGAAAAAGTAAGCAATTAAAATGGATAATCAAAGCAAATTCCGATCTACCAAAGGTTAAAATACAATTTGGTTTAAGGATTGATGTTTGACTATTGACGTCAGCAGTCGTCGATGGCTGCGAGTGTAAGACCGCAAATCCATCTGAGGAAATCGAGTGGTTGCGATCGAAACATGTCATGGTAACCTGCCGGCCAGGGTTCGAGCCCCGGCCACGGTCAAGAATGAAAGATTGTCAATAACCATTTTAATTAATTTTCATGTTGTAAAATTCCTTTCTTCATAAAAATAATTTAATGAAAATTAAATTTTATGAACCTAAGCCGAATTAAAATATTAAAAATTTGGATTAAAAAACAAAAATAATTTTTGACACCAAAACTTATTTTTTAAATAAAAAAAAAATAACTTGGTACACTAGAATTTACGTTATCCATAAAATGTATAAAAATTTTCTTAAAAAAAATAATTTTTTTTTATTATTTTTTATTAAGTTTAACTTATTAACATCATTCTATAATAAAGCTTAAAAAATACAATTTAACATTGGGTATCACTCTTTTCATAAATATCGAATTAAATATTAACTATAAAAACATAAAACTATTTGACTAAAAACATTTCCTTAAACAATTAAAGCATTTTTACAAAAGAAAATTTTCATTAACAATAAACTTTTTCCATTAGGCTCATTTTATAAAGAAACAAGAAAAAACCATTTCATTACCAAGTTGGGTACCACAGCTTATGACACCTTCGTTTTACAAGTATTGAAGTCTTCAGCTGCCACCATCGCCACACCGCTGCCTCATTCATGGTCATCATTGTTGTGTTAAACAATTAAGATTGTTAATTGTTTTTTTTTTTTTTGGGAAGGCGGAAGAAGAACTCAAACATTTTCAAGTGAAAGTATTTTTCAATGCTCAAATTAAAAGGGATTCTGTAATTATCTGATTGAGCATTAAAAAAGTAAAAAAAAAACAACAACAACTTTAATGATTAATGTTTCTTTTATGTTATCTGCCATAAATTTTTAAAATTCTTCTACACCAGTGAAATTATGTATTTTTATTTCTATAAAGAGAAATGTACGACTTTTTCGAAAAAAAAACAATTAATGCTGTCTTTATGTTAAACTTGTGTGTTATTGATTAGAATCTCTAAATAAAATCAACAAAAAATAATTTTAAGGGAACACAAAACATTCATTTTGTTTATTTTATAAAATTGGGAAACAAAATATGTTGCATATTTTTGTTTAAAAAAAAAACATGTTGAGTTATTAAATTGATCAAATCAATCAATTTAACTTAATTTTTCTGTTTTAAACACTCTAAAAATTGATGTATGTGTCTTAAGTCTTTTGATTTCTCTTCCTATAAATTGAAGTAATAACAATTATTTTGCTAATTAATGTGAATGTGTGTGTTTAAAAATGGCTTTAAATTTTGAAACCAAAAAAAAAAAACAGGTAATTAAGGCCCCAAAGTTTGGACAAACCATCGATTTTAGTGGCATAAAATTGATTTCAGTAAAAAATGTACACCAAAAATACAAAATAAAACAACTTCAAAAAGTAATTCCCCCCAAAGACATGTCTTAGGAAAAACTTAAACCAGATCGTGTAATTTTATCTCTATTTTGTTTTTCTTTATTTAATTTTTTATTCATTTCTGTAGACAACAAGTTCAATGGCATGAAAACTTAGAGCTTAATAAAGTAAATATCAACATAACATTTTAATTGTAAGGTGTCCATATAAATCCAGGAAAACAGCTTTTCCAACAGCACAATACAAGACAACTCTCTCACACTTAGGAAAAATGCAAACACTTAAGAAACCCCCAGCAACACGTTCGTTATTATCAGCAAAAAAAAAACAAATTTACAGAAGAGCAATAAAAGAAAGAAAAAACCTTAAATTGAAATGGAAACAATAAAAAAGTCAATAAAAAGACTTTAAAGCATTTAAAATAAATGAGCAAAGCATTTTGAGCAAAATAGAGAATGCAATTTATAGCAAATTTTTTATAAATAATAAACTTATTTCAGTTACGACGTACAAGCAATACTTGCGTTGCACAGTGGGTTGCAACAAACATAAAATTTAACGTAAAAAACAAAAGTATCCTCTGATACCAAAAGCAGACTTTAAGACCAAAATTTATTTTTGACCCTAAAATACATTTTTAACAGAAAATGCAAAAAAATAATACTTCTGACACTAAAAATCTACTTGCTACAGAAAAAATTACTTTTGACGCTAAAAGTATTTTTACACCAAAAACTATTTTTGACACCAATAGCATTTTTGCCTAATAAAACCGATTTGAAAGGCCAAAAACTTGTCGATGTTGTGCCGTAGATTTTTCTATAGCTTCTGGCATGGGGAAAAAGTTCCAATACACAGAAAAAATTATTGCCGAATTATTTTCAAACAAACGATTGTTTGAAATTTTTTTTTAATTTCTACAAATTTTTTTACTGATTCAGTTAATATTTTTGTTTGATTTTTATTTAACCAACAAAAATGTTGACAACTTTTCAATAATATAATATACGCGCTATTGGTTTCAATTTTTCATAATTTTGTATGAAATATTTAACGCTCTTTAATGTTGTCGTTTTTTGCATTTTTTATTTGATCGTAAGCAACACTTCTTTATGTGAAATATAAGAACAACAACACAAAACACATACAGTTTATTTTTGGACGCTTTAAAAAAGTACAACAAGAAGAAAGATGATAAAATAGCGCGACGAGGTTATTAGTAAAAAAACAAAAAAAATAGCAGGTAAAAAAAAGGTTTCATTTTTTTTTAAACAACAGAAACAACAAAAACATTATAAGAAACAAAATAAATTAATTTTGGTTGGTTTCAAAGTTGGAAAAAAAAGAATGAAAAACAAAATCCCGTATTCAATTTTTGAAAACTGTTTACTTAAATACCTACATCAAATACAAAAATAAAATGATGACGAAAAACATATCGAGTCGGTCTGCTGCCGTTGTTTGTTACATTTCTTCTTCTTTAGCCAAGGAAAGGATAGAGCAACCGTGAGTGATGAAGAAAAACATTGTGTGTATAAACAAGACTTCGTTCAAAAATTATTCCAACAAAACATGTGTCTTAAAGCCACCGCCGCTCTGCTTCTGCCTTCATCATCTCCTTCAGTGATAGCTTGGGTGCGCGTCATTGCTTGTGCAAAAAATTTTTGTTTGATTCAGCAAAATTATTTGTTTGAAATTTATATGAATTTCAGTAAACTTTTTGTTTGATTCTGTAAATTATTTGTTTGAAAAAATCAGTGTTTTTTTTTAGTAAACAAAATGCAAATAAATTGTTTGAATATGCGAATTTGTTTGTAGGACCGATTTCAGACAAAAAATGTTTTGATACTACAAATTTTTTGTTTGAATTCGAAAAATAATTTTTTCTGTGTACGACATGTCGCGACATATCAAAAAAATCATTTTTGAGGTGCCTAAATTAATTTTTTTTACTTTTTTCCAACTTTAATTTTGTATCGGCTAATTTAATTTTTTTTAATAAACCCTCTTCAAGGTAAAATTGTACGCTTAAAACGATGGCGATATATTTTTTTTTTTTTAATAAATTTTTTGACCAAAACTCGATCAAAATTATTTTTTGTTCGAAAAACTGATATCACCATCGCTTTAACGTGCGAACTTCCTAAGAAATTTAATACGGGTGAAAATACATAAACATTTTTTAGTCTTAAAAATAACAAAAAAGAGTAACAATTCGAAAAAACGTGTTTTCGACAAAAAAAAAACTCGTCTAAAAAGCCAAAAAAAATATTTTTTTTTTTAATTATATCGCCAAATCGGCCCTAATATAAATATATTTAAAAAAATTCCTAAAATGTTATCAGGTACATTATCTGTGTACGTAGAATCAAAACGACGCAAAAGGGCGGACGGAATCCCACCCGAACTCATGCACACAAATTCTTTATAAGCAGCAAACAATTTTTCTTCCCATATACAGAACATGTGGATTAATGACTTTGGGTGTAATAATAAAACTTCCGAAGAAAAACGTTTTTACAAAATGCGAAATCTAGAGGGACAATAATTATTAAAAACAGACTGCAACTAATCGAAGATAGCAAACTGTTTGGACCAAAAAAACAACATCCGAAAGCATTGAGCACCCCATAGATTGTCGAACACCGCTATATTTAGTCTTTATCGATTTTAAGGAAGCCTTCGATTCAATAAAAAGAAGATTTATATGTGACGCACTTAGAGCCAGAGGGGTACCCATGGAGCTAATTAGAACTTTGGAGGGGATGTACACCGATGCCGGGATTCACGTTCGTCACAGTATAAGGCAGTATAAGCGAAACTTTCCTTCACAACGCACTGGTGTTAACAAGGTAACCCAATTTACTTTCCGCCGTGTTTCTCGATGACAATATTACAAAACAATGCATAATGCAAAGGGGTATCGTGTAGAGTTTTAACAAACGTCTTCGAAGACTTGTGGCGTTTTCTTCTCTGAGTAAAATTCTGCATGTATTCTGCCTTTTACATTTTTTTATGTTCTTTTCTGAAAATCATGTGTTATTTTAAAAGTGTAAAGCGTTCTTTTCTGATGGTGTTTCCTTTGAAATAAAAAAAAAATGCTAAATGTTCAACACTCATTTTAATTAAAGGGGCATGAGTGCGGCACTTGGTCCAGGCGAATTCAGTACAAGGTGGTGGCAAGTTTCGAGCCGTAAGCACTAACAATGCAATACAAAACACATCTGTTGTTTCTGTTGGCTTTGGTTTGTTGTAGTCTTGCCACTGCCTGTAATTGAATTTACCTTGCGCTAATTGTACTTTATTGTTTATATTTTAATGTCGAAATGTGTGTTCTTTTGTAAACGTAAAATATGAAACACTTCTTAAAAATTAGGGGATCATTTAATAATGTTGCCAAGTCACAGTTTTTTTGAGAAAAGAAAACGCCATTAGACTTTGCGAATGACACATAAATGTAGTCACGTAAGTTTCAAGATATGCAAAGAAATTGAGATGAATTAACCATACTTGAAAAGAATGTTTGCTTGAATATAAATATAGTAAAAGCGAATAAACCGCAACCTGCAAAATGCATCCACAATTCAAAACAATGAAATTATTTATATTCAAAATTTAAAATGCAGAATTACGCCGCTTGATATGTGAAGAACCAATTGTCCACCAGAAAGCAAGACGAAAATGGAAGTTAATAGGTCACACACTGCGAAAGCCAAACAACAGTGTGCCAAGGATGCCATTGGAATGGAACCAGCAATGAATTCGACGCCCAGGTCGTTCTCAAGACACACAGACAAAACTTTTGATGAAATAAGAATCTTGTTAGATAGAATATGTAGCAAGACTCTTGTGGAAGACCTGTGTTCCCAAGTGGAATTGAATAAAGGAAAACAAAATTACACGGGGCCACCAAATTTGTGAGATGTTTGGTAGGCTTCTCTTATGTGAACGTCTGTATTGTGAGTTTATATCTGGAGTTATTACGCTTCCTAAATAGCAAAATATATCGACGCTCTCGATTAGTTCGTTTATAGTTGGAAAGGAAGATGTTTGGTTTAATTTAATACTCTGAGTTAAACTAGTTTTTAGACCGTATTCCCATGCCATGATGCTAATTTTTTTCTCTGTATACCTTCTTTATTGCTGCCAGATGTACCAGAACAAAACTTGTATTTTCGCAAAAAAAAAATACTTTTGAATTCAAACTGTTTTTACTTTTCAACAGATCACTCCCATAGTGCAAGATTTAAGATAATTGAGCATGCGCAAGTGTTGTTTGCACTTGTCTTGGCTGGTGGTTAGTGGGCAAATGGATGGATGGCTGGCTCGTAAAGAAAACAAGCACAACAAAAACAACGTACGATTAAGTTAATTAAATTAAAGTTTTTGTTTTAAATCAAAGAAAGAAAATAATAAAACAAGAAATTAAAAACAGAAGAAGAAAACAACAACAAAACATTAATTTTTTATTTTTATAAAATTTAGTTTTAGTACAATAAAATGAAAGGTTGAGAGTATAATTTTTTTTTCTTCTTGGGTTTGAAAAGTGAAAAGCATGTATGAATGGATGAATGTCTGAATGATACCAGACCTGCTGCTGTTGATGTTTCTGCCATGGAAGTCTGCTCTAGTACTTGACTTTAGTTTCTTTCTCAGTATTAACATCGTCAATACAGTTATTCAATGGTATTTCTTTTGTTTTTGTTTTTATAATTTTCTCATTCAACTGCTCAGCAATCAAAAAGACTTGTAACCTGAAGCACGGTTGGCTTTACATGCATTTAGTTCTGATTTGGATTCGAAAACGTGCGGTTCGTGAAAAACTTTACCTCTTCTCAACGTCTAATCTAAAGAAAAATTGCATTGGATTTTTTTTTTTTTTTTTTTTTTTTTTTAATATAAAAAAAAGCTTTCTTTTTTTTTGTAAATTACGTCTCTTTTATTTTTGGTGATGAAAAAAAAATAAATCATAAAATTTTCCTTTCGCTTTCAAACAACCGTGAAAACTAGTGTCAAACCAACGAGAATTTACAAAAAATTTATTAAAAAAAAAAAAATTAGGAAAAACCATAAAATATTTATTTGCAAGAAAATTTTTGAAATAGTTTTAAAATAATAAATTTCCTAAAATAATGTTAAATCTGGGAAAAAGTATTTTTAATTGAGAGTTAAAAAGTGCAAAAAAAAATTTATGTGAAATTTGCCAGATATTAAAAAAATTGATTTACTTTTTTTTAATAATAATGACTACACTTAGAAAAAAACACCAACAGTGGTATAAAAAAGATTCATGGCTGCGATGGACATTTGAGATATTGTGTCTTTTAGTGCATTCCAGCCAATCATCACAAAACTTAGCATATCCCTCGCCCCAACAGGAACATGATCTAATAATTTTAGATGCCTTAACGCGTAGAAGTGGAACCGGTTATTATGGTGAAAATTCTATGATGGAAATGCTAGCAAGAAGTATTTTGTCCTTTTTTGAATTTTAAAATAACTCATTTAATTCTTTTTTAAATAAATTTAAAAAATGACTTTGCTAACAAAAGTTTCTTAAATTTTTAGTGATTCCTCAAACCTGCCGTTATCGTGGTCAAAAATTCGAATGCGGCCTTTCCATATCCTGTGTCTTGGGCGGTGGCAAACCTGTGGATTTATGTTCGGGTGGCATGATTTGGTCTTGTTGTGTCGAGAAGGATTCAAATGATGAGGATTCAAACGCAAATGCTGCCCAAGTTAATAATACCAGTAAGTAACTAGCGAAACACTTGACTTAGTAACCGATTTATCAAGAAATAATTTTGCAAATTATCTGTTACAATAATTCCTTTGTTTTATGCGTCGATTTAGTTTTGTGTTTTTTTTTTTATTACAATGAAACGCTTGGCTTCAACAGTTGTTATGCAACTTTATGTTATTTGTTTTTCTACTACTAATGAAAAATTTGTTGCAATCGTGTATGAAAAAAAAAATTAAATAAAATAAATAACATGAGCAAAATATCAGTTTTGTAGAGCATTTCGTAAAATTAGCTAAATTCTATAAGCATTGGGAAAACAATAGACACAAAACAGAAATCAACTTTAGAAGACGAACAAATAAATTAAATAACAAATAAACTGCCGCTTAAAATAAAACTAACGTTGAGTATTTTCTAAAGCAGAGATTCTCAAATTAAAAAAGAAGGTGCATACAAGAAATTTGCACTGACACACAAAATTTCTTATTTTTTGTATTGCCCCTACAATATTTACAGCCTGGAATACGATGTCGAGCGCTATCGTTTGTTTGAATTTTCAACAGTAAACAGCTGATCTGCGCCCCACTTACAATTTTCGGCACGACAATGCAAGCGAAAGATAACGTATCACTGTTCATACAAATGTGCGCCCCATTAAGAAATATTATGCGAGAATAAATGTAAAAATCAGTCAGTTGTGATGGGATCAGTGTTGCCAGAAGTAGGAGAAAATCCTTACATGTATGTATTTTTGATACTAAAATAGAAGCGTAGGGAAAATCGGACAGACTTTTTATATTTTCCAAAATGTAGGGATTTTTCTTCATATCGCATTATTTATAAAATAAATGCAGAAAAAACGTTTTTTTTCTTGTCTAAAACGGTTGAAAAAGTTTATTTTTCCTAAAATTGCTTAAAAATATATTTCCAGAGTTGTTTGATGTGTATGGTTTTTTAAAATATCCAGTAAGCCACGTCTTTAAGACATCCTCGAAGACGGATGCACGACAATGTTAATTCCTGCACGACATGTGACGGAATTTTAATTTCTGTTATATGTTTTATATTCGACTCTTATACGCAACCCTTAAGTTGGCAGTGAAGTATTAACAGCATGTAATCCATTTTCCAGCCCGCGAATAACTTCATCAGCATTTTTCGGTTGTACTGGTTAGAGTTAATTTGTAAATTTTTTATAGGACTTTAAATAAACTATTAAAAAAAAGAATAATAGAATTTTAAGAAAACCAAACAAGTGATTAAAAAGAATCCAAGAAAACTTTGTCGTCAATAGCATTTATACAAGACAACTTATAAGACAGTGTCGCTCATACTGTCCCACATAGAGTTTAATAGAGGACAATTTATAAGACAATGTCGCTCAAACTATCGTGCACTACGATTTCCTATAAATTGTCTTCTAGAAAACCTAAGCAACAGGGGACAAGTTGTGCATACATCATTGCCGTCGTCAACGGCAATCTGGCGAATTGGGTAATTAATTGTCAAAGAATGTATATTCGAATAAAATTTATTTTTTCTTCTATTTTAATGACTATAATGCGTAGAGATTTTTGTAGGGGACATTTTTTCAACGTGTAGGGAAAATCGGATTTTTTTTAGCATGTGTAGGTATTTTTTCGAAAAATCTACTGGCAACACTAGTTGGGATTGTTGTGGCAATACATTCATTTGACAATAAAAAAATTGATTACGGTAGAAACGTAAAATCTGACGACCGACAAGTCAATAGTTAGTGGGGCGCTTATGAGAACGATAATGGGCACGTTCATAAGACGTAGCTGTTGAGCTCAACTGCTAGAAAACTGTTGACAGCTGTTGAGCCGAACACTTTCGTCTTAGAAACGGCATTATATTTTTAATAAAAAATCAACAGCTGATAAATATAAACAATTGAAAAAAAAAAATTAAAGTGATAATAAAATTTATTAGTTTAGCTAAAAAGTATGGATAATACAGAATTTATATCTGAGTTTCAGCTGTTGAGGTTGAGCACAACATGTTGACTTTAGGTAGCTAAAAAATTTTATGATGGATTAAATGGCTTCAAATACCCAACTGTTGTGTTGAGCGGAAGTGCTCAACTATGCCTTTCTAAGAAAAACACTAAACGGTTACACAACTGTTACGTCTTATGAACGTGCCCAATGAGTGACTTGTTGTCGCTCGCTTAAGTTGACGATCGACTTCGTAGGGCATGCTGGTAAACATTTTTTAAAGGCGTTTATTACATGCAAGATCTGGAAAAAATTAAAGTTCTTATTTGGAATTTCCAAAAAAAAAAAAAAACATTTAGCTGTCTTTTTTGTATGACACAGGTAAAATTCGTTCGTTAAACTTAAATTTTAACCCTCCGTCATGTACATGTATCTGGCCAGACCTTTTATGAAAAGTTATTTAAATAAATTTCTAATTCAGCTAGGTGTTTGAGTCTCCAGGTATCCTCTCCAAATATTGTTAGCTATCGTTTTATGAAAAAAACATTAAAAAAACAACAAAAACAATTTATGTGGATTTTTCATCTACCATCGCATACGCAGCGCATGTATCTGGCCAGATACTCTTGTATTTTGTATGAAAAACAATGTAATTTATTTGCATTTTGTTCGCGTTTGTTTACTCAAATCAACTGAAACTGCATTTTATTTTTTGAATTGAAATTAATCCAAATAAACTTGAAATTAAAAAATGTTATTTCTCGTTAAATTGTATCTGGGTAGGTGGTTTAGCATGTACTAAGAAAAAAAAAATAGAAAATATGCATTTAATATGCTAATAATATTACAATGTAATGTTATCACTAAAATAGCTTTTTTCATATAAATGTATTAGAATACATAGTGTATCTGGCCAGACGGAGGGTTAAACAAAATATCAAACTTTGGTTTTGTAGTTATCATTTGTCGTTGATATAAGAAAAGGATTCCCTTTAGAAGGACACGCCATTTATATATTAAAATTGAAACAATGCGACTTGAATGTGGTTGGAAAGTTTACATTATATACGAAATCTTCTCAAGATCTGCCGAAAACCTTGTTTCATATACCTTTCAGATGTGTAAGTTTCCGTCGTTCCTACAAGGAGCATAGGGCCTCAAATAAATCCATGATACTATCACTATTTTGTGCTTATGCCTTCCCATCACCCCAATCTGTCTTTTCCATGTGAAAGCTGGGCGTCCCATTCTTCTAAACCCTTGCGGGTGGATATTCTAGTGATGTCGTCAGTGTGCCTTCTAAGGGTCTGGCCGATCCAGCGCCAATTGCGTCTCCTTATTTATGTCGATAGCGTTTGTTAGCCTGTACGTATGAAAAGATATGGTTCGCAGACAGAATACACGTAGGAACTTGCGAAGATAGCAATTCACGAATACTTGCATTTTTTGCATGTCACGAGTGCCAGCGTACAAAAGAATAGATTTTATATTGGTGTTGAAGATGGCAATTTTCGTACGCAAAGAAAAGGAGAGTGATTTCCAAATCGATTTTAGGCGGCCAAATGTTTGAAATGCTTTCTTCAAGCGATTATCACCAGATCCAAATTTCGTAGATATGCTCCCACGCGCAAAAGGCAAAAAGCAAGGAAGGCCTGAGTGACATAAGGAATGTGACAAAAGAAAAAAGTGCTGACTTAAGCTAAATTCAATTATTTTGTACCACTTTAAGGAAGTGTTAGCAAAACGATTTTTTACTTATCTTTTCTCAATCTGCATTAGCATTTGGAATAAAAACAAAGGTTTACTAACTATCTTTGACATAGGAAATATTTAGGAATAAAATTTTAACAAAAAAAAACTATAACTGCAGAAAAGTGAAGATTGGAATAGGAATAGAAGAAAATATTTTAAAATCGCCATAAAGGTTTTCAATTGGACTCCTACAAAACTAAAAAAAGACCTTAGCATTTTTTCCTTATTGCCTTAGAAATAATGTTTATTGCGAGCGAGCATCTTCCCCACCCAAAATAGTTTTACGAATGATCGTAAATTTGACAATCAATTAAAATCAGAAATTAAAAAAGTTCAATCTTTTCTCATATTTTTTTTTGGCAAATTTGCAGATTATTGTCGCGGTTTTAGCAACGGTTTCCAAAGGGGCCTTATCAACAACCAACAAGTCAACAAACAAAAGACAAAAATATTGCTGATATGAAATCTTTTTATTAGCATCTGGTAGATAGTTTCAGGGACTAACTTTTAAAATATGATTTCCGGAATATGTCCGCCGCGGTTACGCGTTACATGTTCTATTTGATCAGTCCAGTATTTGACTACTTTTTCCAATAAATCTGGCCGTAAGGCGTTAATTATGGCAGGAATATTGGCTGGCAAAGCTTCAAGAGCTGCTGGCTTACGGCCCCCCTATAAAAAGTAATCCAGAGGCATTAAATCGCACGAACGGGCGGCCAGTAAACAGGACCACTTCTGGAAATAAAGATTTCATCGGGGCTGTGGAGTTGTTAAGAAAAAGTTATAACTCCGACTCCGACTATATCAGCTGAAATTTTTAAAGTACGACTCCGACTCCAACTCCAACTCCAACTCTGACTCCAACTCCAACTCCAACTCCAACTCCGACTCTAACCTTAATGCTAAATATATATCAAACTTGTTCTTATTTAGTTAAAAAAAGCAAGAACATGATTTTAAATCAATATTTTAATTCTAACACGTGCCGCATTGAGCATCAAATTGTTATTTACATTCGTTACACTGTATCCAAATTTTGGGAAAATGAAAAAAACATATAGCGTCCGATTTAATGAAGCAAATTTTTTTTTTTTTCTAAACTATAAAATTTTATTTTTATTATTGAATCTTTCTTATCGAAATTTACAATATGTATTCAAATCTTAATTCTACTTGTTGTTTATTAGTTGTTACCAGTGTAACCACTAACTGCTGTATTCAAATTTTAAAACTGTCTTCTAGTTAGGCTCAAAGTATCGGTTCTTTTTAGCCTCTGGTGACCTTCGAACTGAAGCAGACCCCGAGCGATGAAGCAAATAAGTTGAACTTTTTAATTCTGACGTGTTATGCCATTCCTGATTAATACCTCAACATTTGAAAAATTTAAAACCACCAGCAAAACTAATCATTGGACTTAAGTATATTTTAAAAGTCATATTAATTTATTAAAATAATGCAAACAGTGCTAAAAAAATTAAAAATAGTTCTGTAGGAGAGAGATAAACTACACCAATTCACATCCTTTTCAAAATACGTTTTTTGCACTGTTGGAATCAAAATGTTCCTCTGTCGATGTGTGAATTCTCATAAGTAGTATCTAATCTAGTTTTCGAGATAGAAAAGTTAAAAAAAAACAACACCAAGTCCAACTTGCTTTAACGTAAAGGGCATCAAGTGTACTTAGTGTTGCTAACCACTGAATTTGTAGAGTCAAAGAACGTCAGGACTCCTTTTTTTTTAAATTGTGAAGCGATGTCCTTTGTTTTAATATGCCATTTTGTTTTATTTTATTAGCTTAGTAAAATAGTTCGACCAACTTTGTTGATCATTCACAGGAAAATTAAATATATTTTTATTTAAACATACAGATGCGCCTTCTGTTGTTACTTGTATAATTTGTATAACACATTTAGAAGAGAAAAGTAAGGTAAAAAAAATTGCTGTAAGCCTTGTATTTGTTTTTGGGAAATAGCAGACCTTTTGTTGTTTAACTTGGTGGTGTTTGTCTCAAGGAATTGAGCAGTACTAGTACCATCATTATCGGTAAAGAACACCAAGTCCAATCTGATTAGTAAAGGTATTCCCACTCCGTAATCAATATTATTATTGTCCCAGAAATTATAAAATTGTGAGCCTTTATTTTCGGTCCAATTTTTCCCAAAGTGAGTAGATAAAAGTATTCTCAAATAATTTTTCGTGTTAACCCCTAAATTGATGGGAATTATATCTGGAACACACGCAAGCCGATAGCCTTAGTTGCTAGCTTTAAGATTTATTGTAATTTTAATTATGATAAATATCTGAATAAATAAAAAAATAAAAAATTTCTGGAACAATGTCATGTAATTCTTTGACGGTTGGAGTTTAAAATGAAGTTCTCTTAGTGCTTTCACCACAGGAGCTAAAGCTGATTTCCAGTCATATACATATTTGAACATCGCTATAAAAATGTTTTTCAATTTACGATTAATAAAAAACAAAAAAAAACGTCAAAGCGAACTTGTTTACAAATTTGCTTTTATTAAATTCCCTAAGTAATACGATATCTTGGCGCACTTCAAACAGAAGTGACCCAAGTGAGTTTTCTTATAGAAAATGCAAAAAGATATTTTGAAAATGTCTGGTAAGTGGAACGAACCAGTTTTGTTACCAACTGCAATTTTAGGTCACATAAAAGCATAGAAAAGGACATGGTTCGATACAATCTTTTTATTTATTCTCATAAAGTGCTAAACGATCTGTCAAAATGAATTTCTATCACCATTTTTTAATTTTTGAAACGAACGAGTTTTGCAACTCACCTACTCATGTGTAAAGTAGACTGGACATTATTTTCTGCCTTCAAAATTTTTACAGCAGACCCTCTTAACATTTTTTTATGTTTTCATCACAATAAATCTTCAAGCTCAACGTCACTTTTATATAAAAAATATTTATTACTAATCAAAATTACAGACATTTAATTTATAAGAATCAGATAGAAAATACAAATAAGTTTATAAAAATGGAAAAGAACAATTTTTGTTCCCTGTCTATAATTTTTATTATTTTTTATATTAAGGGTATTCACGTCACAAGTTGCACCGTTGCGAAAAAGCAAAAGTTCAAAAATATAAAAACAAACACACAGACAATTAGTTGTGCGTAAATAATTTTTTTTGCGGTTGTTGTTATGTGTTTGCACTTTTGCTTTTTTGCAAGGGTGCAACTTGTGACGTGAATACCATTATTGTTTCATAAAATTTTGTTTTAAAAAATTTGTTTAAAATTAAAAAAAAAAAATACAAACCCTAATGATCCCTGATGAAGGTATCCATTGAGATAAGGACATATTGGATTAATAATAAATATTTTTTCTATAAAAGTGAACTTGAGCTTGAAGATTTATTGTGAAAAAATAATATTAAAAAGGTCGAAGAAATTAAACTAAATAATTTTTTTATTTTCAAAAATATTTTAAAAATGTGTATGCTGAAAAATGCTGAAGTCGGAGTCGCGAGTTTTTGTGGGTACTTCGACTCCGACTCCACAGCACTGGTTTTCATGAAATTGATTTTGGAATAAATCGATTGTTAAGCGCACTGTATGGCTTATCAGCATTGCTCGATAGCGTCCGCTATTCGCGGAAACGGCAATTCCTTGCTCATTTTAAATGTTAATTAATGTAATGGTGATTCGTTAACAGCTTGACGATTGTCTTTGCACCAAATTCGGCAATTAAGCTTATTGACGTGGCCATCTAACTAGAAAGGAACTTCGCGAAAAGATTTATTTTTCAAAGTAAATTTCCACAATTTGATAGTGTTGTTCTAGCGTTCAACAATTCATCATGACTTGCAAAGCCTTACTGAACAGATATGTCAACACCGTTTGACATTATCAGCAGTTATCGGTATCAAAAGTTATCATGCAGCTAAATCACACCCGATCAAGTGCCAATGAATATACTGATGTACATACATATTAACAGAAAACAGACTAGCGTACAGTGATGCCACCTTTTTGAGAGCAAAAAGCACTTTAAAATTCAAAAAAAGCACTAAAAAGCACTACTTCGAATAAAAAAGCGTAAAGAAGCACTTAGCCATTTTTACAATTTAATTTACACAAAACAAGTTGCATTCGGCTGTGCAGAATAATAAATACCTACAAAATTTAAAAAAAGGCGACGGCGTTGATGGGGACCATTTTCATTTTCATTTAAAATTATAAATTAATATTTATATTTGTATATAAACATTTTGAAATGTATTATTATTATCTTCAATAAAAATAATATCATCCAAATCATGTGGATAATCATTTGCTGATTTTGAATTGGCCATTAAACATTTTTAAAGCAATACCGTGCGAGCTCGATTTTCTTAGCTTGGAAAAATCTGGTCTGTTGCAATTACCGAAAATTTTCAATGACCGACCATTGTTTATAAAACTTTATGACAGCCCACAACAGACGAGTGTCGTGCGTTTGAAAACTAAAGCGCATAACAAATGGCAGGTTACCAACGCTTGTTATAAAAACATTTGTTGTCAGCTGTTTTTAATCTATTAAACACTTTGCTAATCCAAGTTATGGCTCTTTTTTGTATTTAAATCTTTGCATGACTCAAAATCGTTGTCTATTTTTTTATACACAATTCCTAATATTTTCCAAGCCATTTTCTATTTTAGAAACATTGTCTACATCTTTAAAAAATGTTTACCGAACACAAGTACATCGTTTTTATTACGATTTCTAAATATGTGTGTTGTCAACGTGTGCCAAAAAGTGCAAAGTTTTGTAAAATTTCCTTCCTAACCTCGTATATAAAGTTTTTGGTAAAACGAAAGCAACGTTCAGTTACCACTTTTTTTATCATTTGAAATCTTAAAATCTTAACAGGCCTTCTCAAAATTGTACTCCAAATAGCAAATCTCATTTAAACCACACTCTGTGTAATTAAAGTTTTAAAAAAATTGGTTGAAAAAAATAAAAACTGTAAAAAGCACTAAAGGCACTATTGAAAAAGCACCAAGTTAGTGCTGTTTCTAAGTTTGGCACTAAGGATAAAATTTTGGCGTTTTGAGGCATCAAAAAGCACCATAAATAGTGTCAAAATACTAAGTTTGCATTACTGCTAGCGTATTAAAGGAAAGTCCTATACATGAATTCGCTGCAATCTACGTGTTTTACTGCTGTTGTATAATAGCGCAACAGCCAGAGGCTTGCTATGGTTACTTTAAAGTTGACGGTAGCTTTTAACCTCTCTCTCTCTCTCTCTCTCTAGACGCATATCCTTTTTAAGATGTAAGCGAATCACGATTTATGTTAAGTTCCACATAAGTGTTGCGAATTATTTTCTATCAGATGCTGCTCTTATTAGGTTGCCAATTGATCTTTCCGGGTTTGCGCCACCAGGATATTGGTTTTGACCTTATCTCCGGCTTTTAATGGTAATAAGTAGCTGACGTTCTCTGTTTTATGCCCGTATTAGGCATATGTTCCGTCCGCTTTACATATCTAAACTTTCAAATTTGTTCATATGTGGTGTTTTAGCAGGGCTGTGCAGTCGTCAAAAAAAGTTCCAACTCCACCTTCGATGTTAACGAATATGCTGTGGGTAATTGATGCAGTATTTTATTTTCTTGTTGAGATATTTAATTTTTTTTTTTTAATAATTTTTTAAATAATAAATAAAACTCTAAAATATCAGAGACAAAAAAAAAACAACATTTTAAATAAATTAACAAATCTTTAAATGGTTCTAGAATAAATAATTACACTGCATTTGTCTTGAGAAATAGGATAGTTGCAGTAATGTATGGCTTCATTGATGCTCTCAAACCGGATCTGATGTATCTGAATGCAGAAAATAGTCCTTCTACTTGTGTCGGTCCCTTGAAATAACATATTTCATTTTTAATTTGAAGAACGATCTATTTGGGCACTATAACAACACTAATTCCATGCAATGTTCAACATATTTCAGTGTTGGCAGTTTAAAATTGTTATGTTAAAATGAGCGGGAGTTCCCGTAATTTATCGCAGCGTGTTAAATTAACCGAAGATCTGAAAAAAACACAAATTTCTTGTTTCTACAAGATCAATAACCGAGTAAAAGTACTGCTAACGCACTTGAGACTTCTGCCCGCACTCTAATAACAAAAATTCCAAAAAAATTTAAATTATTTCACGCTGTTTTATTGTATAATTTCAGTACTTGAATGATCTAGTTCTTATATAAAAAGTTGTATCTACCTATTCATAGTGAACTGTAAAATATTACGTCGCTAATTTCGAAGAAATTTAATTTTGAAAAATATTTAGAAAATTGTTTGAATAGTTTATGCACCTGTAATACCGAGAAATTTTGGAGTCAGAGTGTCGAATTTTTGTAGGCACTCCGGTAAAAACACCACGATTCCGTCTCCACGATTCCATTGAGTAAAGAAGTGTCGAACATATTTAACATTTTACCATTCGAAGACGATTGTTAAAATTAATTTTACTGCTACACAGAAAGAAAAACACTCTGGATAAATCAAATTTTTTATGATTACTTGAAGTACGAATCGTACTTTAAAATTCAATGTCGAATAACACTAAAACGCACTTAAAACAATACTAAATGGTTTTCTTTCGAAAATCAATCCAGGAATTTCTTGAAATAAGTATAAAATTCTTAAATCAAGTAAAAAAAAAGATTGAACTATGCGTTGTGTTTAACCCTCCGGCTTACGCATGTTTTGGTTTTCTATACCCATTGAACAAAGGCCTGGTAAGACTCATGTGTACCACGAAGGGTTAAAAAGTAAATTTGAACTCTTGCTTCTCATTTAGTTTATATTTTTGGTTAAATGTGTACGTGAGATATCTAAAGTAAAAACCATATCGGGCATGATGTTAGTGTTTTATCAATTGTAACGTGTAATACGAGTAAGTAAATCAATCATCTTTCTAATTCGGGATAAAATCAACTTTAGAATACTTGAATCAAGCGCATTTTGAGATTGATTCAATCTTAGTTTTGCTTAAATCAATCACATTTTCGGATTATAATTCTTGAATCAAGCGCATTTTGAGATTGATTCAATCTTAGGTTTACTTAAATCAATCTCATTTTCGGTTTATTTCAAGTACGAAATCAGGATTGAATATGGATAATTCAAGTATTTTGCGATTGAAAATCCGTATTCGAATCAATCTTTCTGCATTTGATTCAAGAAAATACGTACTATTAATACCGCTTCGGAATTATTTCAGTACGGATGGATTGATTTTTCTTTTGAGTGTACAGAGAATATTTATTTTTTTTTTTTATTTTAAAAATGCCATCTCTATCCTGCATTTAATGCACCTAAATATTTAAATTTGTCGACAAGTTTTAAAACACAAGTATGGTCAATTTCTAATTGGGCTTTAAGATGATTTATTTCCGCTAACTATTATCATCTTATGGCCAATTTCTCAATGTACCGTCAAACTGCCTGTTACTTAATGTCAACATAAATTTATTAGACCGATAAACAGTACGTTAACGATTTTGGGTTTCTCAATATACCGACAAAAAACATGGTTTTAAGCTGGCAACACCTCTCAAAATACATGTAAAATAACATTAAGCATTAAAGGTTTAAATTATGCAAAATAAGAGACACCTTGGCCATATTAAGCGCTTATAATGGCCTCCACGCCATTTCTACGTCTAGAAGTGTTATTTCTAGAAGATTAAAATATTTTTTACTGAACCCTTATCGTACTGAGGATTTATTGCAATCTTTACGAATCTTTTTGTTGGTTACAAACCATGATGCTGCTGTTATTATTTTTTGAAGCTGTTGACTGGTATTAGTTTGATTTACTTGCTGTGACCCATAGCATATTTCCGTATCTTTTAGATTTTAAGTGTGGCCTTGTTGATTTTTAGTTCCGATTTTGGCCAAATATAATTTACCAGTTTTTATCTTTAGTTGTATTTGTTTTGATTAAAAGTGTTACTTCCAAGTCAGTCTCCTTTCTCGTCCTTTTTGTGAACAAAATTTATGGCATTAAGGAATTTTTCTCTGAGAAATTTATTTCAAACTCTTAATATGCAGCTTAAAGATTTCTTGTTTAAGATTTTTTCATAATTAAAAAACTTTGAAGTTAAGCTTTTTAGTTTTGATGCGTTGTGCTCTAATAACCTTTTTGCATGTCTGGATAACTGAATATATTAAAAATTTGATTTTACATAAAAACAAGTTAGAGTGCTATATTCGGCTGTGCCGAATCTTTAACCCCCTCCACCGACTGTTCGAATATTTCAGGAGGGATGTCTATTTATTATTAATTTATCTTTATAAAAACAGACATCAGCATTAAAATTGGTTGGTTTGAGGTTTAGATCTATATTAAATTTTTAAGCAATTTAAACTAGCTTGAATAACAGTTTCAATTCAAATTTTGTTATCATAGCATTATTTTTTATCGGTTTTAGGCGTACTAAACTTTTTTCCAGGAGTAGTGTTTATAAGGGGCCTAGGGTAAATTATGGACGGATCTTCACGAAATTTTACAGCATGATTTCCAGTCGAATAAAACAAATTTTTGCAAAATCTTATCTCATTCCGTGCCTTGTTCCACCATTTATGTTATTTTTTTTAACAAAATTATCATTTTTTTTAGGTGGCGGTTCCACATTTTGATTCATAGCTCTGGTCCTACTACACCGATTTTGCTGAATTTCAATCCCAAACTGCTTAGGATAACTACAAGCAATTTGGCACCAAGTTTGTTCGTTTCTTTTGAGTTATTCGAAAGTGAGCGTGTTTTCAACAGACGGACAGACGGACCGACAGACGGGCATGGCTTAATCGACTTAGAATCACTCAAGGACCCAGAATATATATACTTTATGTCTGAGATGAATATAAAAAAAGTTTCACACGGAATGACAAACTTAATATACCCTCTTCACAACTAATTGTGGTGGAGGGTATAAAAAAACGCATACTAATAAAAACACAAAATTGAAAAAATATCCAAAAAAAATCATTTTACTTTCATCTTCAGACTCTAGCAAACTATCTTAATTTTGTTCCTAACATAAAAATGCAGTCGTTAAATTTAAATTATAAAAGTTTTTGTTTTTTTTTTTGTTGTTGTACCTTTGTCAGTTTTGAAGAAAATTTTAGTCATTTCATTTAATAAGTTTTTATGTTTTTTATATTATTATCTTTAATGTTCAAGATAATGTTGGTTTGGAATTATTTCGTAAAAAAACACCCAAGACAGGCTGTTTTTTTTTTTTTTATTCATTTTCCATTTCTGTTTTTGCTCTTTCCATTTTTAGCTCGCTGGATAAACGCGTTTATTACTCGTACCGTATGAAAAATAAAAGTGAAACTCATTTTTTTTTCTTTCTTTTTACAGAGAGGTCGGGGACGGACGGTTGGTTGGTGGGTTTGATGATTTAAGACTTAATTTTTGTTGCTGTTGTAGAAAAGTATCATTACTTTTGTGCGATTTATTTAAGTATGTTTTTTTTAAGTTGTTGTTTTTTTTTTGTATAATTATGTCGGTCTAGGACTCCCTCTTCCCCTCCCCCTATACAAGAAAATGAATTCGCAATTTTCTTTATTTTCTTTTCATTGTTTTTCTACGGGGTTTTTCTCACTTGTAAATTAAAAGTAAATAAAATACATTTAAATAGGAACTAAACTTAGCCGAGGGTGACGCTTTGCAACCAGTAAATTAAAACAAATCATGGGTATTGTTGTAGATACCAACAATATTTTCACTGCCCCTACTGTAATTTACAATCCAACCAGATGTTTCATTAAAACCAATCTTAAAGCACTTGACAGACCGACCATTTGACGGTTTTAATTTTCTGAAAGTGCTAATGAAGATCTGTTAGACCTTTCATTTTGTTTGATCCAAAAAAAAATTTTTTTTAATTTCATTTTGTTTTACTTTCATCATTGACATCATCATCAGATCGTGTCTGGGAATATTGTATAATAAATTTAGTGTCAATTGTTTTTCTTTTTATGTTTCAGTGTCTTATGTGTGACTTGAAAAACGTTATCTCATCATTTATTTGTAACTTTTATTATATTTTCTTGTTATCAAATAAATGTGGCACGTACTTGTTTATTTTTTAATTGTGTGTAAATGAAATAATTCCATAAACTATTGGTTGGACACAAACTGACTTGAACAAAATATTACATAATTTAAATTATAAGATTATTGTAAGATTTATATTTTTAAGAAAGTTTAAGTATGACATGACATGACAATATTTTTATTATTAACCCCGTTTGATCTTGTTTAAAATAATGTGGAAAAGGAAAGTATAGTCGGTGAAATTTAGACCCAACACCAAAGTATGTAAAGAAAATTTTCGAGATAGTACCCTATTTGGGACCCATGGTTAAACTAAATTAAACTAAACTATGAGGTATAAGAGTTTTTTTTATCTAAATATCAACATAATCATATTCTTTTCGAAACTCATATAAGTTTTGTTTGTCTTAAAGCTATTAAATGAAGGGGTTTCCTATGAGACCTATTGTCAATTTCGGACCAATTTTATATCAATACCATAATTTATAAGGAAGTCATGGCATTTTAAGCTCTTTGCAAAAAAATTTTTATCTAAATACCAAGACAATTAAAAAGTTTATGGTCCATGAAAAATTATGGGATTCTCACCGTTTGAAATAGGCTTTGTCCTTATGACTAAGACGTATATCAAATTATCTTCAAAATTATGGCCTGCACTTTGTGCACAAGGTTAGGTTAACAAACAACTAGTTAGCCGGACGGACGGAAAACCATCGTAAACTCGCCTCTGAAAGCTATTTTGAGTCGATCGGTATAATAAAAGGTTATTGTAGGATCAACATTTTAAGTGTTACACATATCAGCACAAACGTATACCCTCTTCACTAATGTGGTTTGGGTATAAAAAGTACCCAGTTAACATGTGTTGATGAATTCGTACCGCTACACGGTGTTGCCATATATCTTGTCGTAAAATATCCTATTTGTTTCAAAATTCACCTAATTTCTCTGGTAGGTATAGATAGATAGATAGATCTTTTGTGCAGCCTGTGTATCTCACCATGTCAGGTTTAGGCTACAAAGCTTATTTCCCTGCCTGGTGAAATATGACAAATTTCAGTAGGACTCATCACTTTCCCCCCGAAAAATGTCCGACTGGAAGTCCCCAATGCGGAATAGCAGCAGACCAAATTTTCTGACGCTTCGTCAGCAACCTCACAAAATCCGCCAGAGCATAGGTCAATATTCACCCCTATCGTGAATAATTTTTCCCTCGTAAAAATTCCCCTTTTCACATATTTGCAATCATGAGAATAATAACGTAAAAAAATTTATTTCATTGATTTTTAATTTTTTTTAATCTTTGTTCTTATTTACATTCACTGGAACTGATAGCGTGAAAAATTTCCACATGAGATTCACTATTTATTTTTTCCCTTCGAGGGGAAGGGCACCATACAGTCATTCTTTGTGGGTGCACTGGTTTTTCGACAATCACTCTTGGATTATCATCCGCCAAAATGCGGCAATTCTGCTATCCACTGAGGTGAAAATGTACCTCATCACTTAATCACGAAATGCCAGATAGGCAATTTCATTTGAACGCCCATTTTCATAATAAGCCTGAGTAACTTTAACGCGCTGCTCGATTGTGTTTCTTTCCATTGTTCAAATTGAGTTAGTCTGAAATTGAAAAATATCAAATGAAACGCAGAAAAAAACTTGACGTTCACATTCAACATCGGCCCTTTACATGAAGAATTGCCCCAAAACTTTACATGAAACACAACAAAAAGAAATTTTGGGGCAATGCCTCAAATTAAATCGAAATTCCTACATTTGGACTATGTAAAAAACAATTCAATGAAAAAATTTTACGTGATTTTTCATTTTAACAAATATGTTACATTTTATTTAATTTGACAATCAAAAAAAAAGGAAGAAAGATCAATTAAAATATCGGACTTGCGCTCGTCCGAAGGCCTAACTTTGTTATCTATTGTGCGATTTTTAAAACTAAAACTGTACAATTATTCGGGATATTAAAATCAAAAAACTTCTAAATATTTGGTCATTCATTAGACAAAAAAAATTACCAAACCAAAAAACCAACCCTTTTTGACGCGGTTTATTTTGGGAATCTTCATAAAACTTGTCAAAGTTAGTTTTGAATGGGGTACATCAAAAAAAAATTTTCTTTTCTTTTTTTTAGTCTGTCTAATGTACATAAATAATAAAATTTATTAAAAATTTAAATAACAAATATAAATAACAAATAATAATTAGTATTGTGGTTATTTTGTTGAACTTTTTATTGTTTTTTAATCCAAATTTTTAATATTTTAATTCGGCTCAAGTTCATCAAATTTAATTTCCATTAAATTCTTTTGATGAAGAAAGGAATTTTACAACATGAAAATTAATTAAAATTGGCCAGGGCAAATTTCGATCTACTAAAAGTTAAAATACAATTTGGTTTAAGGATTGATATTTGACTATTGACGTCAGCACTCGTCGATGGCTGCGTGTGTAAGACGGCAAAATCCAGCTGAGGATATCGAGAGGTTGCGAGCGAAACATGTCATGGTAACCTGCCGGCCAGGGTTCGAGCCCCGGCCACGGTCAGGAATGAAAGATTATTAATAACAATTTTAATTAATTTTCATGTTGTAAAATTCCATTCTTCGTCAAAAGAATTTAATGAAAATTAAATTTGATGAACTTGAGCCGAATTAAAATATTAAAAATTTGGATTAAATAAATAATAAATATTTTAAAAACAAATAAAATTGTTAAGAAGAAAACAAACAGCACCCTAAACTTTTACTTTCTTTAGGTGACATCATACACTTATACGATATCTATCCAGATCTGGCCAATCATAATAAACATCACAGCAGTTCCACCTATGCTCGTCCTCCACATGGCAGTAGCACATCTACCAGTCACTCGGCAATCTCCAACTTTCCAGCCATAAGCAACAATCATCAATATCAAATATCACCATCCGCCTCGGCGCACTTCACAACAAATCGTCCCTACTCCACGCCACCTTTGGTGAATTATAAGCCCCATACAACTAGACCGGGTAGCGGTAATGGATTTTCAAACGGTCCTGGGCCCTGGGATCATGAAACGAATCATTTGAGTGGAACAGCACCGCATACCGGCATAACAAATCATTTGGATAATTTTTTTGATGTACCTCCCGAACCGCAAGTTCAGAGACCGGTGGGTTTGGACAGCAGTGCACATAGTTTGGCTGGAAATGATGGAACCTATGCAGTGGGCAATGTTTTGGATTTGAATAATGCTGAAGTTGGTAATGAATATGGAACAGGCACTACAAAACATCCAGATTACAAATATCGTCCAGTACAGGGTATTGAAAACTTAACTACGTTTTCTTTGTTGGTTACTTTTGTTTCTTCACTATTGTTTCCTTTTTCTTACACTGTTTTCTCTCTACAATGTCAAATTTTCTTCTTTGGTTTATTGGTGAACACTTTTCCAAGGCACTCCTTTTCTTCTTGCTTGATCTACACTGCAATTTCAATGTTGTTAAAGAAATTTAAAATTTTTTGTAATTTTTGCAAATTAAATTCAGTTTTGTTCTTTGTTTTTCCTTTTTAGGTTGTGGTGAAATCTATACCCGCTCCAATCGCATTGTTGGCGGGCACTCTACAGGTTTTGGTTCTCACCCTTGGCAAGTGGCCTTGATTAAAAGTGGTTTTCTCTCGCGCAAACTTAGCTGTGGTGGTGCTCTAATTTCAAATAGATGGGTGGTAACGGCGGCCCATTGTGTGGCAACGTAAGTAGATTTGCAAATATTAAATTTTTTTTTCTTAATTTATTTAACAAAATTATTTATTACTGCATTAAGCACTCCGAATTCCAATATGAAAATCCGTTTGGGCGAATGGGATGTCAGGGGCCAAGAAGAACGTTTAAATCACGAGGAATTCGGCATTGAACGCAAAGAAGTGCATCCTCATTATAACCCGGCTGATTTTAAAAACGATTTGGCTTTAATACGTTTGGATCGTACAGTGGTTTATAAGCAGCACATAATACCAGTCTGTCTGCCACCTCCCTCCACGAAGTTAGTGGGTAAAATGGCCACAGTGGCTGGTTGGGGTCGAACGAGGCACGGGCAAAGTACCGTGCCTTCAGTTTTGCAGGTTGGCAAACGAAAATAAAATAAAATGCTTTTCTTACAATATACTCCATATCAAATTTTTAGGAAGTCGATGTTGAAGTTCTTTCTAATGACCGCTGCCAAAGATGGTTCCGTGCCGCTGGCAGACGTGAGGCAATACACGATGTCTTCTTATGTGCCGGCTATAAAGAAGGTGGTCGTGATTCTTGTCAGGGAGATTCAGGAGGTCCCCTTACTCTATCCCTAGATGGTCGTAAAACTCTTATCGGTTTAGTTTCCTGGGGCATAGGCTGTGGCCGTGAACACTTACCTGGTGTCTATACAAATATTCAAAAGTTCGTACCTTGGATTAATAAAGTCATATTCAACGACAGCACGTAGTGTTGAGTTGGACGAGGACAAACCAACTGAAGTGATTAATATCCATCAACAACTCGGGGTTGTTAGTACTTAAGTCATAAATTCCATTTAAAATTTACAGAATTTCAGAGATTTGAGTCGTTAATTTAAAAGTATTTATCATTTTTTCTTTTTAGTGTTTTTCTCTTTTATAATTTAAAATGTAAATTTGTTTTAACTTCTTGTACTGAATTATTTTATTTGTAGGTTTATAAATGTAAGAATTAAGTTTAACAATAAATTATTTATTTTTTTATTATATTTAATATAACAAATAAAGAAAAAATTAAAAAAAAATAAATTAGTCAGCTGACTTTGGGAAACTCAATACATCAGGTTTAGAGCGGGAGATAGTGGAGAGTTTTAAATAAAAATCGCAACAAACAATTTCTAGAAGGCGGTTAGTCTGGGTTTTGAAATTTTTAAATAAAATCCAAATAAAAAGCAAGTGAACTTGATTATACATACACACAGGCTTCTAGCGCTATGTTCACACCATATGACACCGTACACCACAGTATTTAAGAACAAATTTTCGAGAGGATCTGTCTATGTTTTAAATTTCATTTAAATCTGTTAGATTGTTTTGGAGAGGCAGATATTGCCCCATATCTCCCCTCGTAGTCCTATTTTAATTTTAAATGCAAAGCTTTTGTGTCCATACAAATATAGATCGATTAATGGTTTAAATTTCATTAAAATTGGGTTATTAATAGACACAAAACCCCTATTCCGGAAAGCAGTTTGTATGGGGACTATAAGAAATTATGGATCGATTCGCTCCTATTTTCAATAGGCTTGGACCTTGTGCCACTTAGAACCAAATTATCTTTAAAATTGCGACCTGTACTTTGGGCACAAGGCTACATGAACAGCCAGCTAGACAGTCTGCTAGCAAGCTGGATTGACATCGTTAGATCAACTTCTGAAGTGGTGCTGAGCCGATCGGTATACTTTAAGGAGGGTCTAGGATCAATATTTTAAGGTGTTACACGCATAAGCACAAATGCATATGTACTACCCACTCCCCTATTGTGGTGTGGGTATTACAATTTTTGGCAAAGTGTTTGGCTAGATCAAGCATTATTTAACAGTTTCTTAATTAGTTGCATTATACAAAATTGTTAAAAATAAAACTAAAGTTTGATCACTTTCTTATTGTTAAGCTTGTTGGGCCTGCAGCTTCAATGTAAATAAAACATCAGTTTCATTACAGTTTTACCCAACGTTTCGTAGAGTATTTTTCTACTTCTTCAGGGCTTTTGGAATTGTTTACATTTCTGTAATTAATAAAAAAATTAAAAATATGTACTGTATTTTTGTACTGGGATATTTGTGAGATTAGGGAAATTTTTCAAAAATGTTGCCTACTTTTAGTTGTTTCATAAATATTTTAGGGGAATTTTATTTAATTCAACAACCAATTTTTCACGATCATAAGCAGAGACTTCAACAAGACTTTTTTTCTTGAAACCTATCCAAAATTAATTTAATAAATAATAACGAGGTTAAGCGTTTGGTGCAAAAATCCGTGCAACAGAGTCAAAGCAAAATCTAGATCTAGAAACTTTTGTTGAATTGATCAAAAGATGTATGATGCTGCGCTTTTGCTTTTTCGGAGGACCATTTGCCCCAAAGACTGTACTTGTTTATTGATTTTGAGTTATTACAATTGCAACAAGTTAAAAATTGCTAGCTGGTCAATATGAATTTTTTTATTGTGTCTTTGCAAACAAAAATATTACGCCTTAAATCTTAAGATTTACCAAGAAAAATTAGATATATTCAAATATTTTTTAGAGCTCCGTTTTTTATATTTACGTATATAATAATTTATTGGACTCATTACTTAATGAATCAGGAAGAACTTGCAAGACCGTCGAATGGAACAAAAGCAGCAGCATTCATCCAAAAGCGGGATGACACGAGTTAAAGCCAAGGGTCGTTGATAATGTTTTTGTATGTAGTATGTCCGAATTGGTGCAATGCTTTACTGGCATTACATTACTAATATAGTAGGGTATTCAATTAATCGATGGTTTGTATTAATCGATTAATCGCGAGAATAATTATTCGAGGTAAAAATTTAATCGAATAATAACCGATCAATTTAATATTATTCGGATAATCGAATAACTTTAATTTTGTTTAGTTTAACTGTCGTATTCATAAAAATATTTTTTTTATTTAATAAAGGTTTACAGACAATTTGTTTTCTTTGAAAATTGTACTTTATAAGCGTTTGTTAAATTTAATAATCGTTTATGAATATTGGGGTAAAAGTTTAAAAATAAGACCAAAACTTATATTTGTTAACATAAAAATGTTATTAAAAAGCAAACACAATTTATCAAACATAAAAAATAGCATCAAAATATAAGCTTATCTTCTGAAATAATCTTTTAAAAAGATTATACAGTTTAACAGCCATATTCATAAACAGTTCTTATTTCAAGCTTATAGTATGTAATAACTATCAAAAGCTTTTTGACTTATAAACCTCCTATCAAAATGTGTATTCATAAACGTACATTAACAGCTTTTTTACTATTAACTGTTTGTAGCGATTTTGTGTTTAAGGATGGCAAACCTTCTTAATATGTTGCTGTCATTTTCTTGCAAGTGATGCATGGAACTTCTATTCGGTTCACATGATTTTCTATATTTAATTTTTTTTAAATGTAGAACTTAAAAATTATTCTTATCAAATAAAACTACAAATTATTTTAGGTTCTGAACAAAATGTTGCCGAAAGGTATCATAAACACTTTTGTTTGGACCTTCTTTAAATATACGATAAGAAAGTATTCGAATAAAAAGTTTGTTTACTTTTTACATCACTATTATTATGATTTTATTATACTTTTTTTTTAATTTTTTTAAACAATAATTTGTTGCAACAATTTAATAAATATTCTTTTAAATCATATTAAATGGTTTTTCAAAAAAATTAACCATATAACTTTCTAAAATAAAAAAAAATAGTAAAATGTATTTAACATGTCCATATAAATACATAAAACATTTTTCCATTATTTTTCAACACATTTCTCAAAAATAATGCCATAAAATGCAAAAACTTATCAAAATGTAATTTTATTTTTGGTTTAAAGAATGGTAAATCCAACAATAAATTTTCTTACTTTATGAATGGTTTATTAACGGTTTAATAGACTATTTTTCGTTTATGGTTAAAACTTTAGCAATTTTTGCCTTAATATGGGCAATTAATAATAAATAAGTTTTTATAAATACGGCTCCATAAGTTAATGTTTCAAACGATTTCTTTGTTTTTTTTGAAGAAACTTGACTAAGAAAAGATTCTTTCGCTTATTGTTGACGTTAGAGAGATTGAAAGTAAAACGTTATAAAGCGTATACAATTTCTCTGTTTTTTTTCTAAAAATTGGCAGACTTTCATTGTACAACTTAAATCTCTTTTTGATTTTTTTTTAACGATTTTAATACTTTTAATAGTCTTGTTAAAGTCTGGTAGAATGTTGTTTTCATCCGTCTCAAAAAAATCATCTTCTGCATCTGAATCATTGTGGTTAAAGTCTGTACTAAACATTCTTAGAAATAAATTATTCCCAAACTCTTTGGTTTCAGTCTTTGTGCTATACAGACAATATTTAAAAAAATGTTTCCTCGAAGCAAATGTTCCTGAGTTATGAAACAAGAAAAGGGTATTTAAAACGTACAGGCTTGTTTTTCTAAATAAAAGTAAAAAAAAAAACGTATACCATAAAAAACTAATTTTCGATTAATCGATTAGGCGCCATAAATTATTCGAATTATTCGTTAATCGAGAATAAGAAATTTTAAATTATTCGAACAGTAAATCGGTCAAAATTAATCGATTAATCGAACAACGGTTAATCGTTTGAATACCCTACTAATTAAAATTCCTGATGTTCCTTTACGGAGCTTAATGATTGTATTCCATTCCTGTTTATCTGCTGCAACGGTCGGTATATGTACGTGTGTGGCTGCCTCGGAGATTCCAGTCTATTTTGTTTCTTCCAATGTCGGCTTGAGGTCTTCCCATGGCATGCCCAATCAACCGGCTTTACCGTTTACTGATTTCAGACTCAACTGGTGTTTGTCCGCACTCGGCCCATAAAGGTTCGTTTGTGATGGTGTTTGCCCAGAAACTTTTTAATATGCGACGAAGGCAACGGTTGAGAAATACTTGTTCAGAATTGGTATCGTATTGATTTGAGTTCCAAAACTCGCAGCCTTAAATTGCAACTGATTTCGCGCAAACGTTAAAGATTTAATTTTTGGTGCGCCTGGAGATATATTGGAACTTTCAAACATGGTTAAGTTGACCATCAATTATGCTGCTTAGATAGCAGAACGAATGATCGTCTTTAATCTACTGTATTTGTGGTGTGATCTGTCGCGTTTTGGTTGGTTTATGGGATATTAATTCCAAGACCACAAACTTATGCTTCGCATTTTTTTTTTTTTGGTTAAGTTTTGATTGCATATCGTCCAATCCATGTAAAAGCAAAAAAAAAAGTTAGTCAACTAAAAATTTTCATTTTATCTATAGAAAAAATATCAGTGTATTTTGTTGTTGTTAGCTGTTGTTAAAAAGACACGAATGTCTTTCTTTATGTTTCATTTGGTATAAAGTTGTAATTCATAAAAGTGACTTATTTTTAGTTGTGTCAGGAAATATGATGGTAGTCGATCCCTACTGATAAGTGCTAAACAGTCTCAATTCGAACTGCACAGAAAAAATAGAAAATCGACTTCAATTAAGCAATTCGTTCAGACAATTAAATATTTAATTAATTTTGCCCCTGCAAAGGAATTGATCATATCAATTAACGGATTTGTATTTTCGAGTCATGGGACACAAATTAAGTCAATTAAAAAATTAATTGTATAAACAAAAAATACACCACATATACACAAACATTTAGTTTTATGGGTTTTGATTAAAAAAATTAATTGCAGCAAACAAAAAATTAATTGAATAATTAATGTACGCCAATTAATTATTTAATTGAATAGTTTCTTGCAAAAATTTTTTCTGTGTGTGACAATTTTGATAAAATAAATCTTTGTTGGAGTTTATATTAATTAGACTTGAGTCAGTTTAGAATTGGACAAAAGTGTCAAAACTTGAAAAGAGTTCAGTTAAGGCCCTGCAAATATTATTAGACCACCTGATCCAATTTCATGAAATGGACTACTCCATGGACTGGTCCGATGTAATGCAAGCATGGACCATGTCATTGTTAAAAAGGGTTTGTAGTGAGACGACATGTCTTCGTTTTTTAACGACATGTTTTCGTTTTTAAACGTGGTAAAACTAATCCTCTTGTGTACACAATGGAGTAGTTTTAAAACTACTCCTTTGTAGTCCAAAGATGGGTTATTTGGTCCTGCCCTAGGACATCGTAATGTTAAATAGACCATGTTTTTTCCATACGTTTGGGTTACTTTCGGACTAGTCCTAGTCCATTGTGGGCTACTCTTTACACGCGTGCTTGGACTGGTCCTATTATTTGCAGGGAGTGACATACATCATCAAAAATGACACAACTAAAAATTGTATAAATTAAAAAAAAAACTTTTAAGATTACAATCTGCTTGGAGTTTCTACTAAATGGTCCAAAGATTTTTGTTTAACCTTTTTTTTCTTTATGTTAAAAAAAAATGTTTTTTCGGTTTCTGAAAAATTTCGTTTTTTGAGTTGAATCACTTTTGAAAAGGGTGTGCGATATGTCGTATGAATAGACTAAATCTTTGACGCAGCCATTAAGGTGACAGGTAATGCCTCTGGGTGTTGCGATGACATATGCCATGATGCTGGTAATACTTTGAATTTATTGGTACCCTGGAGAATAAGCTTTACTTTAAAACAGGGTATTCAAAATTGTCAAGATTTTAAGCTTCACAAGACCGAATTCCAAAACAAAATTATCGCCTTCATATTTCAACCGTTTATTTCCATAATTTATTCGTTTCTTAAGGCTCAGGTAGCCGGGGAAACAGTACTGTAACTTAACCTTACCGTAAAAAAGTAAGGCCAATCTATTTCTTACAGATTGAGACGTAACATCTTACTGCAAACTGAAATCGTTTTAATTGCTTTACATAGAACAGAATGAAGCAGCTGATTTCCAACGCTACTGTTACTTCCGGCAAACTGAGCCTTTAAGCCATCACATTGCCACAACACTAATATTTTTCTTATAAATGATCTCCATATTTATTATGGATTATAAATGACGATGGCTAATGAAAAAGAAATCAGCGACAAAAAAAAAACAAAAAAGAAATCCCATCACCATTTTTAGAGATGCCATGCTAGAGATCTTTCATTCATAAAAATAATAGAAACTCGTAAATGCTGACAAAAAGCTCTCTATTTTGGGTGATAAAAAAACTCAATCTTTAAAACACAAATAAAAAAAGGAAAAAACTCATGGAGTCAACAGAGCCCCGAGTAAAAGTGAACACCTACCAGTAAATAGAATGCCCTGAGTTGTGAGTAGAATTTAATTTGTTGTAATGCGTTTATGTCGCTGTTGTGTATCTTTAAAATGCACCTCACGTACATCAATGACAATCTTATCGCACACCAACACAGTTACTCATTCTATCTGTTGGCTTGGTAGTAACTGCCGGTGAGTCTCACAGAAACGTTTTTTAACTAGAAGTAAAATAAATGCAAGTAAGTGGATTTTATGCGTGCACTTGTGGAATGTAAATTATATACCTACATACGTAAAAAACAAAAGTTCTTGCACTGTATTGCATATTTTTTGAATAAAATTTATAACCAGTCAGTCAGTCAGTCAGTCAGTCATTCAGCCACTTAGTCAGCCAGTCATATTACAATGCAGTTGGTTAAATGAACCAGAAGAAAAAAAGAGTGGTTAATGTGGCAAATCTTTGTGCCTCAATCTTCGTTTTGACTTTGAGTTGGTTTTTGGTTGGCTTTTAGTGGGTCTGTGTATGTGTGTTTGTGTTTGTGGTATGTTTGTTCTTTCGATGATTTGCTGTAATTGACCAAAACGAACATGTTATAACTTGTTTTCCACTAAACATACTCGTACTTTGTTTTGGTTCTTGTTGTCTTTTCTTCTTTGTTTGCTTTTTTTTTTCTTAATTTTTTTAAATTTATTTTCTTAAGTTTATGTTCTAGTCTTCAGTTGGTAAGAAACATCTTCAGTGTCAAGGTCTCAAGTTCATCATCAACGGGGAGGAAAAAAAGTTTTAAAAAAAATACACAAGAACTTTAAGCAAAACAACAACCAACCGATTAAAAATCAAGAACTTTTATACTTTGAATCGTAAACTTAGAATGAAACTTGTATCTCTCCTTTTACTACATAAAACTATTTGTCAGTGTTAAGTGGAAAAAAAAAGCAAAAAAAAAGGAAAAAAGGAACAAATTAAAACCAGCCGATAAGATTGGCAGTTTCTAAAAATAGTTCACATAAATGGTTGGTTATTTTAAGAAAATTTTCAAGTTTTTTTCTAGTTTCAATTACTTTAATTTAATTCAATTAGAGCTCTTTAAAAACGACCAAGAATAGTTAAGTAAAACGTGTTCTTAAAGAATAATTTTATTAAAAAAAACGATACCAAAAATATTCTGCAAGAATATAATGAAGAGTTACAAAAAAGTTTTAAGCTTTAGCTTAAATAAAAACTTTAAAGTTTCTTTTTAAATTTCAAGAATTAAAATTGTTGTGAAAAAAATATTCAGTTTAATTTCTTTTAGCAATTTTAAAAAGTTAAAGTAAAAAAAAAACAAAAGCTTTGTATTGAAAAATACCTATAAAAAACCAATTAATAAGTAAAAAATAATCGCAAAAAGCTTTCAAATAAAACCCTCCACCGAGAGTTTGAATATTTCAGAAGTGGGCTTTTTATGGTTTCTATAAAATAAAAGCCAGTCCTTATAAAAGTTAAAAGCCGACTTCAGAGTTGTCTAATTTAAAAAAAAATTTCATGATTGTGCTAAAGTGATTTGCAGGAGGGACCCTCAGAGTTGCCTAATTTAAAAAAATATTTTGGATTGTATTAAAGTGATTTGCAGGATCGAATTTTATATTGGAACTACTGATAATTACACAAGGAAACAAAATTGAACTTTTTTTGTGTCGACTGGAAGTATGATGCAATTTTTTTTTTTACTAATTTTAGGTCGCTGATTTCATCCGTTTCTCTCCATCAGCTCGCATTTTTAGTGCCTTTAACTGTAGTAACCGTATTTTTGACTTTTTCCCAAAAATTAAAAGTTCAAAAAATCATTATTTTGTTCTTCATTAAGCGATTTAAAAAAAAATTTAATGTAGTTGTTAGTTTTAAAAAACAATAACATTTTTGAAAATCACCCAAAATAGCTGAGTAAAGGCCGCTTAAGCCGACCGTAAATGTAATGAAACACAATATAACGTACCGTACCGTACCGTTCTGTAAGCTCATTTGTGCACTTATAGAACATGTTAGAACGTGTCAGCTGTTTTTTAAAAATATAAACAAAAAAGCATTAGTATACATAAAACAACACACACACATTGATGAGAAAAATAAAAATGTTCAAATGGTGCCAGCTTTGCAGAAAAAGTACCTACCAAGTGATAAAATAGTATTAAAACTATATTTCTTGTATTTAATAAATAAATAAATAATTTAATATTTAATACAACAGATTTACAGTAAAAAAACATGTATTGTAGCATATTCATACACATGTAAATACTTACATTTTGATACCATTAAAAACCATACTGTTTATTCTTTGTGTACATGTTTGTTGTATCCCTGCAAATAATAGGACCAGTCCAAACACGCGTGTAGAGAGTAGACCACAAGGGACCATGACTAGTCCAAAAGTAACCCAAAGGTATGGAAAAAACATGGTATATTTAACATTACGATGTCCTAGGGCAGGACCATATAACCCATCAACAAACTAATGAATTGAATTTCAAAACTCACCGTACAAATTTCAATTTCGGACAAACAAATTAGGAAATCAAATTTTTAATAGAACTGTTTTATCTGCTTATTAATACACAGAAAAAAATAACAAAAGTTATTAAGTAATTAAAGAAAATTTGTTAAATCTTTTTAATAATTTTAACAATTTCTTTAATTAACATGTTTGTAAATTGTCATATTAACAATTTGTTTTTTTTTAGGAAATAAATGTGTATATCATAGAAAAAAAATTTTGTGTCAAAAGGAAAAACCATTATTTCCATTTTAAATCTTTAAAAGAATGAACGATGTGGCGATTGTTTTGAAATTGTACCAATCTATACGGTCAGTTAACTTATTATTTAATTATTCATAAATAAATTTTAACGGGTTTTCTATAAATTCTAGTTTTCCAAAAATTACTATTAATGATGGCAAGATTCCGTTTTGTGTTGATGGCAGAAATTCGCATGCAGGAATATGTTTGTTCCTTTATCCGTTATAATGGTTTTTATGATGTAATTTCATATGAATTTTACTAAAACGATAATAAAAACAACTTTTAAATGCATCTTTAATTTCAATTTAGTTAGTAACAAAGTATTTTGTTAATATGACAATTTAGTAATAAAAATTTATATTTAATTGTTAACAAATATTTTATTCAATATTACAAACTCATTGTTAAAAATATTTGTTGAATTTTAACAATTTTCATTAACAAAATAGTTTTTTGTATTTACAAATTCAGTTGTTGGTGCCTTTTCAATTAAAAAATTAATTGTATTGACGAATTTGGTATTCAATATGACAATTGATTTGTCGTAATTTTTTTCTGTGTACAGTTTATCCAGAATATTATCTTTTAGTTGTTTTAAGTTTATTTTGCCAAATTATTTTTTTTACTCAATAAGCGTCACTGCAGAACTCAACCAATTCATCTTTCTAAGGATAAGAAAAGCAACCTTAGTTCTTCTTTCTTAGATAGATAAACTAAACAGACAAACGCTGGTTTTCCTAGGTACCTCTCTCCTTAGTATCCCGAAATCCAGCAAGCTGCCATAGGAAATAAAACAAATAGAATTCGGGAATTGTTGATTCTTATTTTACTCTTTAAGCACAAACAACATTTTCTTCTTGTAGTGTTGCTGTTGTTTCTACACTACTGTTGTTCTTGCCTGTACAACACCCTTGATTTTGAAGAAGATTTCAAATCAAATCTACAAGATTTTGGAGAAATGTTAACAGCCTTTTGCATTTTGTATATTCCATAGATTATTTACTTTAGAAAAAAGATTTTTTTTAATCAAAACATGAATTATGGAAACCCCCATATTATTAGATTTACTCTATAACTTAACGCATACACTTTCCTCAACACTTACTAACGCGCAATTAACTAATAAATCCATGTATGTATGTGTAAGTGTTTATATGTAAACAAAATATTAAACATGACTTTCAAAAGAAGAGATAAAAAGGAAAACAAATACTCAAAGAAAGTATGAAGCTCATTTGCACAACGAAACAAGAAAAAAAACAAAAACAAATCCGATATTTATGCTCCCAACCGTTCGAATATTTCTCCAAACTCTCTGTGATCAGCGAAGGTAACTGCGAACGTTGGCGCTTGCGCAGGAATTAAAGCCAAGTTATAAGCTGCGGTTGAACAGCTGACCGACCAACTAAATAAACGGGGCTTTCTAAAGAAAACTATTTGAAAAAGACTTGAATGTAACAACTACAAACGAACTGACTGACTGGCTGGTAAGCTGACTAACTCACTTCCACCGACTTACTGACTACTACCGTGTGGCTTCTTGGTGCGAGGTCTTCTTTAATTTTGACTTGTTTTAATATTTTAGTTTTTTTTTCATTTTATTGCTGTTGTTGCTGTAGTGCGTTTTGTTGCTATTGTGTTTGTGTGTGTGTGTGTGTGTGTGTTTGTAAATGTGCACAATCAAAAAGAGAGTGTGTTGGCCTTAATGAGAACCGTTATGAGGTGCGCGTAAGTCGTTGGCCATAAAAACATAAACACACACATCCACCCAAACACACAAACTTTAAAAGAACACTATTAACGAAGTAGTAACAACAAGTGTGATGTGAAGAAAACGACGTTAAAGTAAAAGAAGAAATGTTTTGATAATAAAAAAAGGCACAAACAGAAGAGAGTTGGGGAAAAAGTCCCAACAACCACAACAACACGTATTACGAACAGCCATCGTTTTAAGTTATTTGAACAGAAAAAAAAACGTTTGCACTCGCACAAACCACGAAGCGCGCTACATAAGACATTTAATTGCAAAGTCTTTCTTTAAAGCTAAAATTCGACACACGGGTGTTAACTTTTATTTTTATTTCCTATTTCTTTTAATTCCTACTCTAAGAAGCTAGAAGAGACTTTTCTGCTTGAAAAATAAATTTAATATGTTTTTTTTTTTTTTTTTGTGTATCATCATCAACACCATCATTAACAACACTGGCTCCATGAGTTGAGGTGGTATCAGAAAAACATAAATAATTTTATTTGATTGTTTGTGGTCCTCCAATTTTGTGTACATATTTATTTCTTTGTCTGTTTTTACATTCAAGTTTAAGCATTTTATTTATTCATTTTGAATATATTTTTTTTTTTGGTTTTTGTTCTGATGTTCTTCACATTAAAAATTAAAAATTATAAACAAACACACCATTCTTTTTTTCGCCTCTTTTTTTTTGTTGTTTCCTCTTCTTATGTTGGTGATGTTTTATTTTTTATTGGTAAAAGAACTATAAATAATGCTTACGGTCTAAGCACAGTACAGTGGTTTTTAAAGAAAAAAATGTATAATAAAATAATTTATGAATAGAATTGCAATTATTTAAATCGGAAAAGTAAATAAGATCTAAAGTTAGCAGTTGTCTATATTCGCAATCTGCAATCCCAAAACAATCTTCATTCAGTAAATTAACACATGGAAAAGCGAAGAAAGATAAAGATGGCATAATATCAGTGTAGAGGCTATTGCATCTACTTTTATAAAATATATCAATTGTTTTATAGCACATTCCAGACAAACAGATATAAGCATGCCCAAAAATATAAGAATCAGTTGGAATGGTTCAAAAAAACGTTTTCAATATCAACCTGTAAAATTGTTCAAACCCATTGCCAAAATACGACATGCAGTTTTTGGCCATATTAACATAAAAACGTTTGGAATAACTCTTGCAAATTGTAACAAATTTATATAAAAACCAACATTTCCCTTTATTATATTCTTAAATACCAAAATTAAAGGCCAGATATTAGACGTACAAGAATACATGAATCAAAGATCCTACACAAAAAAAAATAATATGTTTGGAATTAACCATATTCTTAGAGCAACATACAATTTTAGCAATGGTTATATTACTAGGTAACCATGCAATGGTTAAATTTTACCATTACATTGTTGAAATTAACAATAACTTGGTCGAAATAAACCATAATTTTGGTTGAAATAAAGCAAAATTTGGTTTAAATTAACCATAATTTGTATAAAACTTGAGTTTATTCAACATATAACGATGACTGTTAATAAATCCCGCAGTGTTCTGGCTTTTATTAAAAGATGGGCAAAGGAATTCAACGATCCCTTAATCACAAAACGTCTTTTTACTTCGCTCGTCAGACCAATTTTGGAATACGGCAGCATTATTTGGGACCCGATCTATAATATTCATAATGATCGTATCGAATCAGTTCAAAAACAATTTCTTATTTTCTGCTTAAGACGTGATTATAGAGGATGCCTGGTGTTACCTTCATATTCAACAAGACTAGCTGAAATAAATTTACCAACGTTAAAAAGCCGGCGAATGATGCTAAATATATCTTTTATGTTTAATCTTATAAATGGTAGTACACATTCTGAATTTTTATTGAGTAACGTTACTTTTAATATTCCTCAACGACTATTCCCTGAACATAAATATCATAAAAAGCAATATCATATTATATTTAAATCAATAATGTTTATACTAATTGTTCTTTCTTTGCTTAAAAAAATAAATTATTATGTTAATACATTAAGATAGTCTGTAAGGAATTTGTCCATAGACTTAAAGTAAATAAATAAATAAATAAATAAAGTTAGCCGGTGTTAGCTTGGTGCAAATTAACCATAATATGGTATAACGTAACCAGAATTTAGGCAAAATAAATGGCTGCCAGTAAAATCACTCAAAGCAATAAGTGAAAAATCGACGAAAACGAAATATGGCACAACGTAAACAAAAAATGGCCCAAAAAAATAAAAATCGAAATTATATTCATAAAGGGTGGTGGGCAAAATTACCCCAGGAAATATGGCCCCAAAAGGAAAGTGAAGAGCGATCCCAAAATTGTACATGAGACACAACAACACGCAATTTTGGGGCATTTTTTTTTTTGTTTTTTTTTTTTTGGGTTATTTTTAATTCTTTCGTTAGGTTGTTTTTGCATTTGAAGTTAAAAAAAAATGGCCCCAAATAAAATTACAATTTTTACTTTGGGGCTATTTTTCATTAAGTAATGAAAAATGCAAATTTTAAGAAATGAAAAATCACCCCTAACATTTTTACAAAAATTTTATGTAAAAGTTTCTAGGTACAGTATAAAAAACCCAAATTCTTAAACAAAAGTGAAGAAAATCCTTGCCGGTTATCCAGAGATGCTTTAGTAAGCGAAGCCGGTGTTTGTTATACCATAGAGGAAAAAATCCTTGCGCATGGTCGAAAGCCCAACCATGCCATCAATCGTACGATTTTTAAAACCAAAACTGTGTAGTTAATAAGACCGTTTTCATAAATAGATCGATCCTAAGCATAATTTCGAATTCTTTAACATTTTGCAAATTGTTCACTATTAGAAAGGATCTTCTTTCAAATATGTACTTACAAATTTTATTGCTCGCCTAACCACTGTAGGTGAGTGTATGTTTGTATATGAGCATTCTTAAGTTTGGGTGATGAGATGGCTTTTGACGGAATACCATACTTAAGTCAAAGTCAAGGCAGACGACTCAGTTGCAGAGATGTTTAATGCTCATACACAATTCTGAACAGAACATGCGCCACTTGCAGCGCAAACAAAGACGCAGACGTACGTTGCTACTTTTGATTATTTTGTGTGTTTGGCTAATCCTCTGACTTTGCCACAGATACATTTCATATCCATCACCAGCAAGAACAACAACAGCAACAACAAAAATGTAACCAAACAAAATATAACAACAAACAAAGCAACGACATCGACAACGACTGAATGAATATTAAAGTGAACAGAACAGAACAGTGAGCAGTGCAGACCGTACCAGGCCAGCCACACCACACCACATCAGACCAGACCAGACCACAGACCAAATGGTTTTAATGTTAAGAGCTTGTTAATTTTGGATTTTCAGTTGCTGTTAAACATTCGCCTTTGTCGGTAAGGCCTTCACAAAAAGCGGTCGCAGTAAACCAAAAACCATCTAAACTCACACACAAACATTCACATACCCGTAAACTCACACACACACGACGGATAACACAGTTATAAACAATTTTTGCGATCGAAGAAATTTCTTATTTGTAATTTTTCGACAAAAAAAAAGTAATTAATTTTAATAACATTTTAAAAAGTGAATTAGAATTTTTTAATTAAAATTTAAAAAAAAAAGTTTTTTCTTTTTAAAAAATAAACCAACTTTAATTAGAACGTTAACTTTTTTACTAAGAATTATTAACGGTATTTTTGTGTTATTCCTTTTTTTTTTTTTTTTTGTTATGACTCGTTAACATTAATTATTTTCAAAGAAATTAATTTGGTAAAAAATATGTAAAAAAAAAAGGTAAAAACGAAAGAAAGTCTAAAAAAAATTCAAAGAAGAAACCAGTTAAAAACGTTTTAAACAAAAAATAAAATAAAATAATAAGTGAAAAAGACTTTAAAAATAAAAACAGTTAATATGAAATTTAAAAATAAAAATTAAAAAAAAAATTGTTTAAACAACTATTAAAAATAACGGAAAAAATAACAGATAAAAATAATTATAAAGTAAATAACAAAAAAAAAAAAAGAAAACAACGTGAACCAAAATTCTTTTTTAAATCTCATAAAAATAAACATAATAAAACAAAAATAATGACCAAATTCATAACTTGTATTTAACAACTTCATGCATCCATCAAATTATTAAAGAGACATTAAAAGAAAACAACACACAACAACCTTAAAGCGAAAAGATATTTAACAAATACAACAACAACAGAAAGTAAAACTAAAAACAAACATCTTCTTGCAGCCACCAACCAAACGATCCAACCAACAATCAATGTCATTATTTTAAGACAAACGAGCCAAGCAAAAAGACAACAACAACAACAACACAAACCCAACTGACATCGAGGAACACGCCAGGGATGATAAACGATTTTACGGAAAAGGTACTTATCATACATACACGCAGAGAAAAGGCCGTTTTTTCAATATGGTCACCTCAAACAACACTTTTCTAATGAAAATTCATGTTTAGAGGAAAACATAATGTGGTTGTGGCTTCCTGCTACAGGACTAATTTAACCACAATATGGTTGTCGATGACCATAACATGTTTAATTTAAAAATTTTTCGTTAAAAATAGTTTTGTTTGAGGTGACCATATTAAAAAAAATATTCTTTTTTTCTGGCCGCAGAAATTGCAAATATGTCTGCATCTACAGAAGTTTGATTAAACCTCGAGATTTATTTCCTTAAATAAATTGAAGAGATTTTTAAATTAATTTATAAATTTGATTAAAAAATTTTAAGCGAATATTTTAATTTTTCATTGTCAGACATCAAAACAAGCAAATCTTCATAATCATTTCATATTAAACCTGAAGCTACTGAATTCAAATTGAAGATAGTTTGTGAAAAATCATTTGATATTTGTTATCTTTTATTAGGTACCTAACATAATTCAAATCTCTCCTCATTTAATTTTTATTTATTTCCCTTCTAAGGATCGCTTTTATTAAAATGAAATGTCAGTTGAACTGATTTAAAAATAAAAAAAAAAAACACTTAAAGCGTCACACTTGTGTCTTAAATAAGGAATTGTGTAAATTATGATTGATCACAATGTGTCTTAAGTCTTTTGTTTTGCATTACAAAATTCAATGAGATTGACATAAATTCAGATTTTTTTTTAAAATTCAGAATTTATTCAAAACTTACAAACATATTTTAATAATAAAAAAAAAATTTAAAAATTTTTTAATTTTAATTTAAACGAAAAAGTTTTTACTATTTTTATTGGTTGTATTGTTTAATGTTTCTATAGCGATTACAACCACACCAAGCAGTTGTAAGACAAAAACTTCACTATAAAGAATAGACTTACAAAGTAACGGGGTTAGAAAATCGTAAATCAGTGCATAAGTGTGAACCCATCGGTTGTCCCGTCCGATTACTATTTGCTTTGATCCATGCGGAATGCTCTAGCTTAAGTATGCCTTACTTCAGAGTAGAGTATCAAAATTTATTTGGATTCATGCATATTAAGTTTTCGTTTATACGATAAGTGTGTTAATACTTATTTATCTCTAAATTGCACTAAATTATAGTATGACTCCTAAATGCATTCATTAAATTCAGTATTTTTTTATCGTAAAAGTTTAAACGTTTAACTCGTATTAACTTCATACCATAAAAACTGTTTATTTATAACACAACAACACAACAAATCTAAAAATAATACCACTTCCTACAGCTGCTAATGATTTTTAAAGTAAAGAGAAGTGCCCCTCTCTCATTCAGTCAGTCTTTCAAAACTTATCAGGGAATGTGTAGCAAACAAACGGGCTCATTACAATTTAAAACAACTCTAAACAAATATTCAAATCTGGCCTCTGTTTGAGCAGATTTTTTGTTCTTACCCATGAAAGTTTTTTTTTATCTAAAATGTAAAATCAAAGTAGCAGGGATGTTGTGCCAAATTATCTACTTGTAGTAAAAGAAACAGAGACAACAAAACTCCTGGCCACTAAAGAATTTTGACATCAAATTAAGCCACTATATGCACATATCAGTTAAAGAAATTTATTTTCTCCTTTTTTAGTTTTCTTATTACACTTTGATGTGGTTTGTATGAAAAGTTTTTGAAATAATTTTTAAAAAAAACCTTTGGGCCAAAAACCAAGCCAATATACGAAAAAAATCTTAAAACTGCATTAATTTTTTTTTTTTTTTTTTTTTTTTTGTAAAGAATTAATTCTGCTTAACAACAGGTTCTTAGTGTGTTTCTTTTTTTTTTAAAGATCCTCATCATTCAGTAAAAGTAGTAACTGCAACACATCTGCATCAACCTCATCTCCATCAGCAGCATTTTCATCTGCAATTTCAGTTGTAGAAACGAAACGAAACTAAATAACAGCATTCCTATAAAGTAACAGCAACAAACATTTATTAAAGAAAAATACAAAAAAAAAACAATATTATATTGCCATTGCAGCCATCAGCTTCCTTCTTTTGCGTAAAAGAATCCCAGCGATAAACAGTGGGGTAAAATTAAAAAATAGAAAATCTTATAATACAGGCCTGTTCTGAAAATCACTTTAACTTAAATTACGTGATTTCATATCACATGTGCCTACTCAAGTAACACGTGTGTGTTTTAATGTGATCTTCAATTGCCGAAATCACACTTTCGGAACACCACAAAATCACACGTGTGATTTCAAAAGCAAGTAATTTGAAATCACGTGATTTTAAGAACTACTTTGTTTAGAATTGTCGAAAATCTTTAAGAAATTTTAATAATTTAATGTTACTAAAACAAAAGAAGAGATAAGTATAATTTTAGCCAATAATAAGAAATACAACAAAGATTTAGAGATCGGTTAATAAAAAAAATTCCAGGATTCCCAAAAGTATTTTGAGAATGGAAGCAAATGTTTTTCGGTTTTCATAGAGAAAAGTTAAAAATAATATAGAAATTCATAAATACGAAAATAGAAAAAAACTCACGATTTTATTTGAATACAGTCAGTTTTTTTCAAAAAAAAAAAAAGGGCAAACCCATTTTTATACCATCCACCACAGGTGGAAAAGGTATATAATAGTTTGTCATTCCGTCTGTAATTTCTACAATATCGATCTTAGACCATATAAAGTATGTACATATATTATTGGTCCTTAAGAGTAGCAAAGTTGATTAAACGATAACCGTCTGTACTTCTGTCCACCCGTCTGTCCGAGTGTCGGCTGAAATGGGTTGCCCGAAGACCCCAGACATGATGGGCACCAGGTGCTTATAAGTAAATGTCACATATATTGGAATATATTTCTAAAAAGTTGATCTTAGACCTTATTTTGATTGCTATAGAAATTCTGCCTCATCGGTCCACAACTGGCTGAGATATGAACAAAAAACCACGACTGCCTCAAATGTTGCCTAATATCCCTTGTTGTTATTTTCATTAATTTTTTTTTTATATCTGGACAACGGCAAGAGCCAAAGTCTCCGAATTAGGTACAAGCACCTTGGTTATCAATACACAACCTCCGACAAAACGTGGGCGGGACTGGAGAAGTGAGTGTTGCACAAAATGGATATATTTTTATCTAAATAACGGTCTTTTTATAACTTTTTGCTCTAATCGCACCGTGATGAAGGGTATATAAGCCGAATATAGCACCCTTAATGACTTTCTGTACGATTTTCGATAACATTCTCAGAGACAACCAAATTAAAGTTGAGGTGATGAAGTCACCGTCTTGATGTGCCAACGACTTAAAATTGGCGTCAACATTGATAACGACTTTCGTAATTTGGGGAATAAAATTTTTCATAAAATTTTCTTTTGATATTAAAAGATTGGAAAAAGATTTTCAATTTTTCTTAATGTTGATCCCAAATTCTAAAGAATGTTTTTAAAAAGGGGTTTTTTGTATTTCTTACCATTACAAAAGCTGAACCAATAATTCTTGTTGGCAACACTAAAAGAATATGAATAAAGGTTCTTAAATAAAAATCCGAGAATTCCTAAAAACAGTTTTGAAAATTCCCATAATTTCAGTTTTGTTTTTGAAACATAAAAAGTGTGTGTTTGCAGATATTTGGAAGAAGACTAGTGGGTAGTGAGCTCGACCATCAGTTCTACGAAAAATTAATTTGAATTTAACTCATTTTGCAGATTTAATAGTCTTCAACGCTTTGTGGAATAGGAATTTAAATTTTTTAACGGCAACAGGAAAATAGTTTTTTTAAAGAGCAATTTTAAGCTTTAAACGTGATTGTTGCACCACCACCCACCACTTACAGGTAGCAATTTTAAGTGTATAAAACGACAAAAATTATACATTTTCTTATTGTTTAGGAGCCGCAGCTGTCTAGCCTCCGCTGCTCAGCACCTAGGGAGAATCGCCACAAGGGCGAAAAATTAGCCTTCTATTTGAGAATCTGTATTGACACGATTTTTCGTGCAAGCCACAGTCACCACATGTTTCCCAAATGCACATCCTCAAATGGAAAGCACTCCCCGCCCAAAAGCATCATCCTGCGAATGCCACATCTCATGAGAATATTTAAAGCCAACGCACTCCATACACAAACCTCAACTACTCAATTGCTTTTAATTTTAAGTATTATGCCTATTTCACAGTCCATCGACAAACAAATCGGCTAATTTTTCACCACAACAAACATCAGCACTTTTATAATTTTACCCATCTCATAAATGGTGCATCTTACAGAACTTATCTCAAGCACGAACATACCCCTTCGTAAGAAAGTATGCCGTTGGGGGCCTCAGCCAACAGTCTGTCAAATTCCGTGTCATCAGATAAGAAACTCTGCTCAGGGTCGGTCTCAAGAAACCACGAAGACCTTAGGAGGCCTACCGACTTTCAATCATTGCCAGATTTCAGGTGTGACTGCACCAGATTTGCCCCGAAGGATGTAGCATTAAAGAGTGAAATGTCCGTTAATTTTTTATTTTTTTTATTAAATCTTTCTTGTCGATACTTACAATATGTATTCAAAGCTTAATCCTAATTGTTATTTATTAGCCATTATCAATGTAACCGCTTATTAATTGCATTCAAGTGTCAAAAAAGCCTGCTAGGCTCAAAGTGTCATTTCTTTTCAGCCTCCGGTGACCTTAGAACCCCATCAGATCCCTAGCGAGGTAGTTGGGATGGACCATTAGTTTATCTATGTATTTGACGGAATACTTTTTTATTTCTTCCTGGATGGTAGGGATGTTAAGATCTCTGTGGATAATGTCATTACGTATATACCATGGGGCGCTGAAGATTTGTCTTAGAAACCTAGACTGTCTTCTTTGTAGCTTCTGGATGTTTGATGCACATGCAGTACCCCATAATTGGAGGCCATATGTTCATATTGGTTTTATGATCGTCTTGTATAAGAGAACTTTGTTTCATAGCCGTAATTTTCGCTTCAATATGACGAGGCCAGGTTAAGCGTCTATCTACATGAATGCCCAAGTACTTCACATGATTTTCTACCGAACCAGTGATGATTTTAACAGCTGGGCACGTTTGTCCTCTGAGTGTTAAAGTCAAGTGAGCAAATTAAGCCGGGTTAACTTTTTTCCATTTTCCTGGCCAGGCCTCTAGTTCATTAATGTGGGACTTTAGATGGTGCGATGCAACTTTTGGATCACACTAATAAATGCTGTGTCGTCTGCAAACGTAGAAGTATGAGTGTTCGGGCTTGTTGGCACAGCAGCTGTATGTATTATAGACAGTAGCGGTCCTCATATGCTGCCTTGAGGGACACCAGCAGATATTTTCTTGGGGGGGGGGGAGTATTTGTTTTTTGATCTTACCATGAATATTCTGCCAGTTACATATCTCTCGAGGAGTTTGCAAGTGTTTTGAGGAAGCATTCGTGTTATTTTAAAGAGTAACCCAGTATACCAAACTTTGTCGAATGCTTGGGAAATGTCTATAAACAGTGCTGAGCAATATTCCTTTCTATTAAACGCTGATCTAATTTGGGTAACAATTCTATGAATTTGTTCGATTGTACCATGCCTTGCTCGGAATCCGAACTGATGATCCGGAATGATTGCGTGTTCATTTAGATAGGGAGTTATACTTAAAAGGAAAATGTTTTTGATCAGTTTTGATAAGATTGATAGTAGGCTGATTGGTCTGTAAGACGTAATTTGATTAGCGTCTTTTCCTAAGTTAGGAATCATAACAATTGTAGAGGTCTCCTAAGAGGATGGAAAGTAGCCAACATGCTTTAAATTATGCCAACACCCCCAGGGGGAGCTAACTCTGACGTCGTAAATCCACAATTATGCGTCTACATATCCCTTGATATACGATAATAACTTAGACGTTTAGCCGCACAATAAGTAGCAGAAAGTTTCTCCTAAAGAACGCTACTGTAATCTGGCAGTCTAAAAGGGATTTTTATACCCAGTCACTCGATTAAGCAACCTCTGCCTATATGAATGCCTATCTCTATGTGTAGACCCTTTAGTTTCAAGGATTTCATTTCATTGAACTTCCCATCCTCATTACCACTATGAGCACACCGAAAAAGGCTTCCAAAATGCAGTTGTCAGGTCCTTCCAGATAACCCAGAATATACTGTGTGATTTTGGCAGGACCAAAGTTCTGCGTCTACAAAAACCCAATTACATTTTGTCTGACCGCGGAGCACATATTAAGTTAAATATTTAGTTAAAATATTTCAATAAAAAATATCAAGCCAAATAAATACCTGATACTGAAAAATTTTTTTAATGTAATTAAAGACTCTCAATACAAATGCTAGTTATTAAATTTACTTACTATAAACTTTGCGCCACTGTGCAACAGCAAAAAGAAGCTGCAGTTCGACCAACCAACATTTTAACCAAAGTAAAATCAATGATTGCTATTTAACCAATACACTGACTCTTATAGGCCTGGCTTACTATATTTTTTATTTTCTCTTCTTTTTCTTCCTTTTATATTGTTTTTATGGTAGTTTAGTTTTGTTGCCTGGTGTTTAACAGCCAGCCATTTATAACATTTAACTCATACAATTGGTATTCTTGTTTATTTTATGGTAAGTTGCTGTTCTTTTTTTTCGTTTATCATCTTTTTGCACTACTAATTCTTGATATTGTATATTTTCCATGTATTTTTTTCTTCCAACGCCTTCTCCACCTTATATCACTTGTAATATGCATGATACAGGATTAAAACAAAAACACAAACAAAAAAAAACGAAAAAGAAACATCATGGTACAATGTCATGTAGATCTTAAAAAAATCTTGATTCTTGACTTAAATTAGCCGGCAACAAGGAAATTACATGAAAAAAAAAGTCTCAAATCTATTAACACAAGCAAAGACCATCCTAAAGTCAAGCTATTAAAGTAGTTTTCAATGAGATCAGAACAACAATTACATACTGAACATTTCTACAAAAAAAACTTTTTTAATAACTTTGTAATTTTTTACTTTATTTAAATATTACAACAAATAATTTCTGTTCCATTCTTTTAGGAAAACGAAACCTAAATTTGGCATTTTTTTTTACTAACAATTCTTAAATTTGTAAAAAAAAAATTAATTTAAATATTACGCTTGCCTGCTCTGCATAATTATAAATGAATTGTTTAAATGCGGGGGAATTTAGAGTGAGATTTTTTTTTTTTGTATTAGAAAATCTCTAAAATATAAAGAAGATAACCTACTTTTTAAAAGACCAAGAAATACTTTATGTTTTATTGTTTGAACTCTTTTAAGAAAAAAAAATTATACACAAAAATAATAAATGTGGAAAATAAACAAATAAAACTGTTACAATTTCAGTTTATACTACCCTACATCACAGGTACATGTATATTCGTTTGTCATAGGCTTTGTAATTTCTTAAAGGTTGGTCTTAGACCTTATTAAATATTTAATTTTCTCCGTCTGCCTGTGTTGATTGATATTGGTTTCCCGTGGACACCAGATATGATGGAGACAAGGTTGCTTCATATTTGTATCACATATTTTTTTAAAATTATTTCCTTAAGTTGATAAATCCTTACAGATTTTTGTTATAATCAAGTTTTAATAAACATAAAAATGCAAGCTATAACAGTTACATTTAGCCCTGCTAGCACCTGGATGATTATTTTTTGTAAAAATCACCTAACAGCCGTACCTAAAGAAGAGCGGAAGGCGGAAAGTTTTCTTCTGCTTAGCTTTTACGCTGATATGCCATACCTAAACAAGAGCGTAAACGTTGTATCACAAACAGTAGTGTTAACTTTCTTGTTTAGTAAAATCCACATAATAGAAATAAAAAGAAGAGAAAAAACCGCAAGATTGGCAAAAAAACAGCTAAATTGCAATTATTTATTAACAATAGCGGCCAACTTCACTATTAAACGCGCGCTGTCAAAATCGAAGTTTCCAATTGGAAAGCGTTGATTAAGCCCTTATGACACTACATTTTTTATTCATTAATTGATAAAGAATTGATAGAAAGAAACAGTAAATGCTAGAAAGAGCAAACTATAAAAAATGTAAACAAAGTTTTTTAGTTTTGTTTTTCTCTTGTTATGGTTTGGTTTCAGGGATGGCGTTGAGAATTTTTAAAATTGTACCAACAACCTTTAAAAATTTTACTTGTTTACCCTAACTGTACTAAAAGATTTTTTTAGTTGAAATAAATTTTATTTATGTTCGTAAAAAACACCACAAAAAGGTATTATAAATCTTAGTTTAAAAAGTATCAACAAAAAAGTACAATTGAAACAACTTAGCCATCCCTGTTGTGTTAGTTGTATTCAGTGTTGCCAACTTTTTCTTTATGAGAAACCTTAAAAACAAAAAGCGGTTAATCGCCGAATTTGCCCATAAACCGCTGATGCAGCAACACTTTTAATATTTCAAGCTTGAAATGTCAATTTTAATTTGAACAATTTTACATTTTTTTTGACATAACTTAATTTTTTGCCATTTATCTTAATACAGCTGAACCCTTCGCACTTGGTAAATTTTTCTATTAATTTATATTTGCACTGTTCACCAAAACTTGAACAATGCATTAAAAATGTAGTGTCATAAGGGCTTTAGGGATGCTTCACTCAAATTGTATGGGCATGAGAATTTTGGACAGCAAGAAAACGCTTTCCGCTCTTGTTTAGGTACGGCTGTAAATGAATCTTTTTTGAGCGATTGAAAATGGATTCACATATGATGCATTCATATACTCAAAAATAAATCATAAAATTATGTCACAAATAATTATTTGAGTTGATTCATCGGTAGGGTACCATTTCTCACAAATTAGCTCATGCGCGGTTATTTTGCTCGTTAAGCTGATTCCTAAAAGATTCGATTACGCTACAAAATGCTAGCTGGGATTTGATGAATTTAAATACGAAATTATGTCACTCTTTATGATTTTATTGTTTTCGTTAAAGTCAATTTATTTATATAACTTATTGAAATCATTACACCCACAATCTATGAAATGGCTAAAATTGAGCAAAATTTGGAGTATAATAATTTATAATCGGGATTTTTTAACGTCTTGATAGACGAACAGGTACATTAAGGTTAGTTTTTCCCAAAAGGAGTTTAAGTTAAGGTTTTGGTAACTTAATAAGTGCCAGGCGCTTCACGATGTAACCTAATCCGAGGGTCCCAATCCAATGTAACCTAATCCGAGGGTCCCAATCCAAGCAACAAAGAAAGAATAATAAAACTTGGACTTCAACTGACTCGATTAGAGTGTACTAAGTTCTGTGAATCTCATATCACCGATCCATATTCAAGAATCGGCCGAGCCAAAGTGGTAAGCAGTTGCTTGGTACCTTAAGGATATGAAAACTGTTTAGACCACCTTTCCATAAATCCCAGGACACCAGTAGCTTTGGTGGCTGTTCATGTGATTGTGATGTGATATCTGAAATCCATCTTCCTGTCAAACTTTACTCCCATAAATCATTGATAGTATAAAGACCATTATTTGGAGTTGTTCTTGAAAAAAGTGTATATTTAAATTTTTGTTTATATCGAGTTCCATTAAATTGCCAGTGCACCAAAATGTCAAATAACTAATATCATTTGAAAGAAATACTTCTTGATCTATGTGGTAAAATATAATAAACAGTTTTACATCATCTGCATACATCAGTGGGTTGTAATATTTCATTTATAAATAGAGTAGATAAGAGCGGCACTAGCTGACTACTCTGTATCACACCAGATAATACGTGTAACTGATTCTTCTTACTATTCGTTAAATAAGACTCAATCCATTTTGTCAGCGGAGTGCTGAATATATTTAGCTTATGAATGAGTAAAATATGTATTACTTTGTCGATCGCTTTACTAAAATCACGGTAAATAACGTGGGTAGAAGATTTGTGATTGTTGACCAGGGTTAAGAGAATCCATATTGGAATGGAGACAATGCTAACAATGCCTGATGTGATTGAGTATAATATAAAAGTTTTTCAAGCTGTTTTGGTGTAAAACAAAGTTTAGAAATTCCTCTTTAATTTGAGATATCAGCCGTTGATCCAGATTTAAATAGAGCTTTAAATAACCAAAATACCCAAGTTTAAGTGATTTATTAAAAATCTATGTCAACGGAGTGCTCAATTTTAGATTGTTGTGCTTTTAAAAACTACTAAGAACTAAATCAGAGACTGCAACGTGCGACAATTTAAAAATTGTTTTTAGTTCGAAATAGGTTGCTATTGAAATTTAGCGAGATCGGTCCACAAATGGCTGCGATATGAGAAGAAAAAACACGCCTGCCTCTTATTCGCATCCAAAACTTTTACTTATTAAAGTCTTCATACAAAATTGATTCATAAATAAACAAGTTATAGACCAATAACTACTGTTTTCTCCCAGAATAATGGGTTAAGCACAATATCGCCCATACAATATGAGCCAGGAGAACCAAATTTGGCGAAGATATTTCCTAATTACAAAAAGTATTGAAAAAGAGCAAAATAAGTCTTTTGTCCTCCCTCATGTACAGTTTTGGTACAAACCAAACAAAACACTCTGTTGACAAAATTGAGCAAAAAATGTTTTTTTCTCTATTCCGCTTATTTTCTGCAACGTCTTCATTAAAAAAAAGTTAAATTTTGGAGTTAAAAATGCAGAATTGTTCGCTATGTTTTTCTTGTTATTGTGTTAAAAAAAATCCTTTTTATTATCTTTTATATCTTCCCCGATTGAACAAGACACAATCTCGTCTTTATTTTTTTCTAAATTGTGCAAGCAAATCAAAAACGTAAAACATGTATATTTGGAAATGCTCTTTGTTGAGTTGCATTTGTGTTTGGCTTTAAAACTTAGCGAAATTTTCCTGCTGTTTCACCCAACACCAATTCAAATGTGTTCCCCCGGAATTAGGATTTTGAGACGATAGCGCCATAACAAATTAGCTAGAAAACCATTGGCTTTTTTAACACTAAAGTGAAGGGTATACAAGATTCGGCACCGCCAATTAAAGCAATTTTACTTGTTTTTTCTCAGCTATTTTTTTTTTAAGAAAAATGTGTACGTGCTTCTTTTCTAAGTCTTTTGTTTTCAAATACCCAGTCAGTCATCGTTAAATATTTTCTCTAGCATACAAATGTCATAATAATAATTTTTGTTTTATTAATTATAAAAATGTACATTAAGAACACAGGGCAACACAATACAATTTTCCAGACTTCTGTCCATTGTTTTTGGTGTGTGCTCATTACGATGCTGTCCATTGTTTTTGGTGTGTGCTCATTACGATGGCATCATTAGTTTTTTTAAGCAGCTCTAGTTTTAACGATATTGGTATATTTAATATTCGAATAATTTACAACATTTTTTCTATTATTCGCTTAATATTTTATGAACGAAACCACAAACCAAAAAATATTATTTAGATTATTGATCTACTCAAAATTCTCTTTCATTTGACTTAAGTAAAATTGGTGGGTATATCAGGATTTATCTGGTATTGTAAGGACGTTCAAAATTTTGTTAGTCTTTTCAACTCTAAAAGATCCTAATTTCTTCCCGCATTTTTCAATGTATGCACAAACTACACTGAAAGAAAAACACTCGGGATAAATCAAGTTTTTTATGATTACCGAAGTACGAGTCATACTCAAAAATTCAAGCACGAATAACACTAAAACGTACTCAAAACAATCCTAAATGGGATTCCTTTCGAAAATCAATCCCGAAATTTCTTGAAATAAGCATATAATTCTTAAATCAAGTAAAAAAAAAGAATAAACTTCTCGTTGTGTTTAACCCTCCGGCTTACGCATGCTTTGATTTTCTATACACATTGAAAAAAGGTCTGGCCAGGTTCATGTGTACCACCGAAGGGCTAGAAAGTAAATTTGAACTCTTGCTTCTCATTTAGTTTATATTTTTTGTTAAGCATGTACATAAGATTTTTAAAGTAAAAATCATATCGGGCATGATGTTGGTGTTTTATAATTCTGTAATGTGTAATACGAGTAATTAAATCAATCAAAATGTTTTTTTTTTTTTGATTCGGGATAAAATCAACTTTATAATACTTGAATTAGGCGAATTTTGAGATTGATTCAATCATAGTTTAACTTAAATCAATTTCATTTTAGGCTCATTTCAAGTACGAAATCGGTATTGAATTTGAATAACTTAAGTTTTTTGCGATTTTGCGATCCATACTGGAATCCATCTTTCTGTACTAGATTCAAGAAAATCCGTGCTCACCGTACTATTCATAAAGCTTCGGAGGCGGCATAAAAAAGCCCCCACGAAATAAGTCCCCAAAGCGGAAATGAAATAACCCCCCCAAAAAAGTATATGGGCGGCAACATCAATGTTTTTTGGGGATTTATTTCATTTTTTTGGGGACTTATTTAATTTTTATATTGGGGAATGAAATAAGTCCCTAAAAATATTTTGGGGACTTATTTCATTTTCAAATTTATTCCAAAACCGTCAAAAATGCAAATTATGTCACATTTTAATACGTACACAAAACTTGTGCTAATGAATAATAAAGTTTTAGGTCGGTTTGCAGAAAAAAATGGTCACTTCCAAATTTGTGAAATTAATTCGCAACGAACAATCATTTAAAAGTAGGAATTTTGCTATGTTAATATGGTTAAATTAAACATGATATGTTAAAAATTTTCTTTAAAAATAGTTCTGTTGGAGGTGACCATATTCAAACAGGCTTTTTCTCTGCGTGCAGAAATAAATTTGAGGTATTTGTAATCACATTCTACAAAAATATTTACAAATTCAACAAACATTTCCAGGCCTGAAACATTTTTCGATGCATTTAAAAATCAATCGTATAATTATACCACACTTTTGTATAAAATTACCAACAACGAAAATACAACATTGTACTATTATATGATTATACAACATATGTGATCTTCTCCGAGAAAAGGGACAAATGTTTTAAAAAAATTTATTTAATAGAGTCAAAATGTTCAAGGATACAATCACCACAAATAACACAAAAACTGTCTGGATTATTTGTTTAACGACTTCTTTGCCGCCATTAAGTTATCAATGATAAATTGGACATTAAATCATTGCAAAAACAGTAGGATAACCCGATATATTCAATAATGTGATTAGCAAAAAATAACTGTAGAGTGAATAAAATTTGCAAAATACCAACAATAATAAATTAGGAATTAGGCACGGCAAACAATATCTTTTTAATTAAAAATTTTGTATTCGCATTGATAATTTTTTTTTTAATTTTTGAATATTCTTTATATTTTTTTTTTTTTGGTGATGGATGAATATTAATTCGGCGAATAAGACAAAAAATGGTATAAGGAATGCAAATAATATGTATCACTAAATCTTTAAAAGTAAAGCTGGTAGTGTAAAACTAATAACGCTTTCGTCAATCGCAGGTGAAAATAGGATCCGCTATTTTGATGTCAGAAAATTTCAAAAAGCTCAATTTTGTTGTGCTGTGTAATCTTAAAAACAAAGCAAAAAAAAAAGAAGAATGCTGATTTTTTAGTTTTTGTATGTGTCTTAAGTCTTTTGTTTTATAGCAGTTAAAATTTACTTTCTTGAAAAATTTGTTAATGTGTAAAATATATTTAATAAGAGAAAGCGAAAGAATGTGACAAATCTAATTATTTTTTTCAGAAATATTTTCATTACTTTTTAGTTAATATTGCAAAAATAAATACAGTAGACTCGGGGTAGAAGGGACCCAGGATTGAGGAAACTACTCAATAGAGACGACAGAAGATATTCTTTCATTGAGTACTCTATAGAGGGTACTTTCTATCTGATTAGTTTTGTGTTAAGGGAATAACGCTGCAATAAGTAAAATAAGAAAGGAGATAAAGTTTGCTTGTGTAGTTCATTATGAAAGTTAAAAAAATGTTAACACTTTAAACGAAAAACGGAAAAATTTATCCGAAGCTTGATAACGACTTTATATTAAAAGCTTTGGCGGATCTATTTGACATGACCAAATTAACCAAATCACGCATTAAAAATGGAAACAAAATTTGAAAAGTTGCGCCAGTTTTCCAAAAAATTTGCAATTAATGCAGCTGAAGCCATTAAAATTTTCGATAAAGCAATTGATTGGACTAAGAACAACCAACCATAACTCACTTGAACACATTATTATTTCCAAAAATATTAGCACATCTTGGCTTCGATGGAACGTCTTCAAGTTGACCGAGGTCTACAAACTCCTCTTGCTGCTTGGTTAAATGTATTCCAACGCAACGCTTGTTGGGAAGTTCGGCCTGCCGGCCAATCATCATAGAAGCTGTTGAAACAGAATATGCTCTGCAGTGAAGGTTAGATAAATCAGGCTTGTAAGCGAGGGCAAAGGCTACTGCTTTCAGCCAACACTTAAACATTAATAAGTTGCTACTGACGTAAACGGTGCGAAGTACATCTGCACAGGCAGTCTTTGGTAGATCTCGGTTAAGAACAGAGTAGTTCTAGGCAAACTCTACAACGTTAATCTTAACACATCTTTCATTAACTTCATCTCGAATTGCATAATTATTTCTAGAAATTAATAACTAACACTGAGATGAGGTAACAGCTAATTCCGTCAATGCCCTGCAAACGCTAAGTTGCTTTCGTTGATTACAGCAAAAATCATATTTAATAACTGAACACAAATTAATGACAGTGACCATAAAACGACAAAAATCGTAAGTTCGATTTCGTCTTTCTGAAAACATTAATTTAATTTAATTTACCACATATTTTTCTTTCAACTGCTTCTTTTTATTCTTTTTTTAAATTAAATAAATTAAAAGAAATTTTAAACCCTCCTCTTATTATGTGAATTTTGTAGAAGAAATATTGTAACATCAAGTAAAAGTTATTAAAAATTTTTTGATTTTGTTTTGTGTTGCTCTTCTTAATACGTTTTTTAAATAAAAAAAAAAGAAAAAATTTCTATTCTTCACATAAGACTTTTGTGTGAAAGCATTATTTGCAAAAAATAGAAATTATATAAAGTTTTGAAAAGGAAATGGAAATTATTATGGGTTTCTTTTTTATGATGATAATAAATATATTCCGTGAATAAAAAAAAGCTACAGTATGCCCTCATGTTGTGCAACCCTTAATCCACGCAACTCCTCGCCTACTACAACAGCCAAATTTTGTGGCTCGGTAATCGCAAGTTTTTGTTTGAGTTTGAGTTTAATTGAATTTTCAGCTATAAACTGGTTTTCAATTTAACAAAGAGCGTACGCACATAAGTTGATCGATTGAGTAGTTCCTAACAAAACACACAAATCCACTTTTTAAGTTTAATTTTTTTTATACAGAATTAATTTGTTCATACTAAAATCCTAAGAGTCGTTCTTTTAACAAATTTATTTACTTCGAAGTGGTTCAAAACGCAACTATTTCACATACATACATACATCGTACTGACTTCAATTCATCTCATTTATCCAAAAATCGTGAAAGTGGAACTGTTCCGTTTTGCTATGGAGCTCCTCAATTGTTTATGTAATAGAAAGAACATGGCTTTTGCTTATCAAGGTTTATCGTAGTAATGAAAGCTTTTTGGGAAAAAAATGTCATTAGTCAAGGTTCCCGAATTTTGTTGTTCACTTCACCTTGCGTTGCGTTTGAAAATTCAAAAATTCAAAAAATTTTATATGAAAATTTTCTCAACGCAAGGTGAAGTGAACAACAAAATAACCCCCTAAATTTTTTTTACAAATATCTAAAACAAACAAATTATGTTAAAGTAAACAAATACAAATAGAATTTTATTAAAAAAAATTTCGATGTGTAGCCACCACTGAAAGTTTAAAAGAGAATTAAATTTCAGAAAGAAAACTTATGTAATGTAAACAGTGATATTTTAATAGAAAAACAATATTTTCGATGAATGGTAGCATTAAGTCCGCTGCTTTAATCCATGCAATTTTTACTCTGATATTGCAACAAACTCGCATTTTACATTTTACAACAATTGATGCTCCTAACCAGTTGCACAATCCGAGGGCGTACTGTAGTTTATGTTTCTAAGAATTTTTTTTTTTTTTTTTATTATTATTCAAATCAATTTTTGCCATCATACAAATTCTTTTTCAATTTTTATTTATAAAATGAAGTTTTTGTCCCTAGAGATGGTATTATGGGTTTGTGTTGATGTATGAAACATATAAAAATATTGGCCTTGGCAGTGTTGCCAAAACTTGGTGACCAAAATTGGCTAAATTTACGGAAAAAATGGATGTTTGTGTTGAAACATATTTTAAATTTAATATTGGAATACTGTTCATTTATTTTGAAAGATGTTTCATCATCGTAGTTTATAGCGATTTTCAACATTTGTAAAAGTTATGATTTAAATAAAAAGCGTTTTAATTGTTAAAAATGTTTATTTTACTTTTATAATAAAATAAAAATTATTCTTTAAAGAAAAACGGCAAAAAAATGTATGGCTAAACAGTTGAAAAATGGATAAAAAAAAATGGCAAATGGCTAAACTCATTTTTTAATAAACAGCGTGAAAAATGGCTAAATTGGCAACACTGGGCTTTGGCCACTGATCGACTTGGAATTACTTTCTGAGTCAATCTAACGGTGTCCATCCGTCCGGCTGGCTAGCGGGTTCTCCGTCTATGTCACCTTGTGTGCCAAGTACAGCTTTTAATTTTTAAGATACAGTAGAATCGAAAAAGTTAACCAAAATTTCCCAAGGGTTGTTAACTTTTTCCTGTTAAATATTCACTTTTCTAAGAGGGCATAAATTTGAAAAATATAATACAATAAACGTGGACCTTTCCAAAGGCTAAATTTTAATCATAACAAAAAAAAACTTAGATTTTTTATATGTATTCGCAGCCTTGAGAATTTCAAAAGTGTTTTTTCTTATTTTCGAGATCCATATTCCAGCGTTAATAGTTTTCTTTGAATATCTTAATTAATTTTGTCCAAACTCTACTCTTTCTGCTCATTTGCGATGCTTTTTTTTATTTAAACGTTCAGAAAATGTAACTAAAAGCTAATTTTAAAGAGCGACGCAGGTACGCAGGTACGCTAATTTGGCCTTAAACTATGTATGTTATGATTCCGTTCGTAGTAATTCCGCACTAAATCGAAAAAAAAATAATTGTTAATTTTTTATTTACCGAATACTTCCATTCCATTTATGAAAATAAAAATGGTTTCATCCCAAAAAATATTTTCGACATTTTTTGAAGCAACAAAATACGCATTGAATTCCGTTTCCGAACGGAAGCAACCATTTATGGTTTGCCCTAAGAGTCTGTTAAAGAAATATGGAAACAAAAAACTTTCGCTTTTTTAACATTCTCACTGATCAAACAAACAATAAAATACTTAGCTGAAAAAAACAACCCGCCAACCAACCAACATACTTCAATACAGCAAAAGACAGACCTTTAGGTTGTTTACAAATATAGCAACAAATAAAAAACAACACAAACATTAAAACAAATACAATTAAACCCGTATCTACATGCACAATATGTACAAACATATTCCAAAAGTAAATAAACTGCCAAACAACAACTAAATCTACAAAAAATATATAAAAACTTCCCTAAAAAACACCATAAATATTTTTAATAAAAAAAAATTTTTTAATTTCACTTTTAGTAGTGCGATTTTTTTATGACTAATAAGACTCTCTTTTTTTTTGTCTTGACATTTCTGAAGCACTGATATACTGAGTTTAATGTAATTACAATTTAAATACTTTTTATTCATCTTGAACATTTATTGCTTTTTTATTTAGTTAAAAACTCAGCTGGTGATATTTTGAATAACAACCAGCAGCACCAGCACCAGTACCGGCAACCGAAGAACGTGACCCAAATTTGTTGTGTTGTGTATGTGTGTGTATTTTGTTGGCAAAAAATCAAAATAAAAATTTAGGTGTGAATTTATTTTCTTTTATTTTGAATGAAATTAGGCCAAATCTTGTTGAGAACCTGTTAATGCTTTAGAGCCAATATTTTTAAAAGAGAAAAAAATGGACAACAAAAATTACAACAATCACTTTACAAATTCAATAAACAAAAACAAGCCCCACAAGTTAAAAAAAAACAAAATTAGATGTTTTTGTATGAACCAAATATTTAAACAACGTTAGACTTTAAAAATTTTTTGAACACACAATTCTAAAAAGCAAGGAGAAGACTCAAACTATCTAAAAAAAAAACCTTAGCAGTTAAGAACATAATCAAATAATATCAAGAGTGTTTCTTCTGCCTTTTCAACTACATATTTCGAACATAAACGCTTTAATAGAATTTCATATAGAAAATAATGTTTAAACTAAGTGTTCTTCATAGAAATTTTCTAAGCGAACGTAAACGCTCGAAATTGTTGAACGGGCAGTTACACTTTGTATGAACAATAATTTGTAAATAAAAAGTTTTTTAATAGGGATTAAGTTTAAACCTTTAATTTCATTTAATTTTTGTATTCTTAAATATAAATGATTTTTATTCAGATTATTTTCAAATATTTGAAGTCTTCTTTATTTTAGTTTTAAAAATACAAAAGACTTAAGACACAAGCAGCTTAAATAGGAAATTATTGTTGAATTTTTAAATTGAAGTTTTTTTACAGAATTAAGAAGATGTGCTATCTATACTTTAAAATATGTGTTACTTCATAGACTTGAAAACAGTGTTGCCAGGAGTAGAGAAAATTTTGCGACCAGAAATATCTAATTTTTAGGAAAATAAATTAATTTAGCAAGGCTGTGTGCTTTTTCCTTTGATATTTCACATAGTTATAATGAACAACGTAATGGCATATTCTTCCAATATACTTTGCGGGTTCTAAGGAAGTCTGATTACATTTGCCTGCTCACTTGCATCCATGCACATATAAGAGCAAATATACACACAAGAGCAGAATTTAAAAAAAATGTCGGTGCAACAAAGCTAATGTCTGTCAAGACTACGCCTTTCGCAAACATCATTCTTAACGGATAAGTAATTGAGGTCATCAATTCGTTCACGTAACTTGCTAGCAATTTAAATGACAACAGTGGAATCAAAGAGGATAAACTGCATCGAACTTCGAAAGGACGTTATATTTTTGGGGCATAAGATAATTACGCCCTTTAGGGAAAAGGGAACAAATTTCGAGGCAAATTTTGTTAATGATTGGGGCAAATTGGGGGCACTGCCAGTGTATCTCAAGGTAGACGAAACTACTGATTTTTAATGTTGCCACAACAATCGGTTCTACACGCCAGAATGATTCGGAGTTTAACGAGCACCGACTAAGGATTCAGGTCTCGCTGCTAGAACAGCATTGGACTTTTAACTAGAACGTCCAGTCAGTCATACTTTATGGCTGTGAAACGTAGAGTTGAACGAGGATCTAATTGCCTTATAGAAAGCAATAAAACATAAAGCAGTAAGGAAAAAAATAAGAGATATTGAATGGAAATTGATAGGACATACCTTAAAAAGGCCAAAAAATACATTGCTGGACATGCACAAGAGACGAACCAGCAAGATAAGGAGCAGAAGAGGTAGGCCTGCTAACACCTGGAGAAGGGCAGTGAAGGCGGAAGCAGCATGTAACGATCAAAGTTGATGGAAAATAATTTATTTATATGTTGTAGCCAAATGATGCTTTTAGGGGTTAAAAGGAATAATGAAAATGTTTCAAGAGGTATTTAAGTATCTAAGCAAAATACAACGATGCGAAACCTGTTTCAAAAAGATTGTCAAGAGGGGACTCTAATGCATGATAATAACCAAAACACAAAAATCTGAGATTAAGAAATCTATTTCTTAAACTAACTGCCTGTTTTTAGAAAACGTAAATTCACTCACTCACTTGTCTTAATTTTCTAAAAACACGCAGTATGTACCATCAAACAATAGGAACAAATATATTTTTTCAATATATTGTTTGTAGCTCCAAGCATTCTCTTCAAAATGACAAAAAAAATCATCTTCGTATGTACAGTAGTTTTCGAGATATTGAAGAAATAAGCTCAACACATTTGGCTTATTTGGCGAAATTATGGCATTTTGAATAGACATAACTTTCGAAAAAAAAAATTTTAAATTAAAATTGTTCATATATGTTCCTAATATGATAAAAAGGAATTTTCTCAACAAATTTCATTAATATCGAAAGGGGCGTGTCCCATTCTTGGTCAATTTGCCAAAACTGTTGAAGTTATTAAAGAAATAAATTCATAGACTGTCTGTATTAGTCCTTTATTTATTTCAGTCAATATAAATACTTGCTCCTTATTTAGTTTTTAAAAATCGAAAACTACGAATATTCAAAATTAAAATTAGGTAAATATTTAATAAATTTTTCTAGCAAATACTGATGATAAATCACAGTCTAGGCAACAATAACGCATAGTTACAATTTTTTCTTTGTTTTATTAAAACATAATAACATTTTGAAAATCTATTTAAGTTGTGAAAGAAAAATATTATCGCGTCTGTTTCTTAAGTCTTTTGAATAGTGTTGTGAATATTTGTAAAAGCAAAAATATTTTTTTCTTTTTATTTTTTTTTTTTAACTATCCTTTTACCCAATTTATGTTTTTAAATTAAAAAAGCGTTCAATAAAGCATTTTCTTGTCGAATGTATTTTATATTGACAAGACGAAAAATTCTAATAATTTTATTTATTAATTTTGTTATTGATCAAAATTTTGATATTTTAATCAGGCTGAAGTTCATTGAAGTTAATTTCAATTAAATTATTTTTATGAAGAATGGAATTTAACAACATTAAATGAACCACTAAGCCCTCTGAATAGAATGAATAAAAATTTATTGATAATTTTTCATTCTTGACTTAACAGGAAATCGAACCCAGGATATCTCGCACAGCCTGTTCAATAAAATAACCACAATACTAACCATTTTGTTAATTTTTAGTACATAATAAGCAAATAAAAAACAAAATTGTAGCTCCCTAAATCGCGACAGTTGTTCTACCTGTTCTAACATATAGCTGCAACGAATCTACGAGTTTTTTAACCCGAACACTTTGCGGGCCAAAGAGGGTTGATGAGGGTGTTGCTATAAGAAGAAGTAACCAAGAAATCAAATCAATACTTGACGGCAAAGAATTAGTCTAATTTATCAAAGCACAAAGCCTAAGTAAGGCTGAACATGTGGCAAGAATGCCAGAGCACAGAGCATTAACGAATAATTTTAAGCGCAGCTTCATACAACACTAGACCCAGATGTAAACCCAGAACTAGATGTCTTAACGGAGAAGAAGATTACTGCAGAAATAACACAACGTAACTGTCAGCGACAGATCCAAGTGGAAGCAGAAAATGAATGACGTTAAGACGCACACCAGACCGTAACAGCAAAAGATGATGATGACAAGAAAACACCAAACTACATTAAAAACTTAAAAAAATGCTAACTTTCGCGATATTCCCAACTTAACATCGGATATTGTCTTGAAAATTTTTAAATTTATCTTATCGAAATCCTTATAATTTTTCTGAAGAAACACAAAAAAATGTTTGATGTTGTGAAAGAACCAAATTCTTAAGAAACATTTTAAATACAGCTGAACTTTAGAGAATTTTATCGTACATACAATTTAGCTGCAAATTTTTTTTCAACTTTTAAATAAATCAGAGCAATTTTTTTTATATTTTTCCACTGCTAAAAAAAAACTTACTTGTCATCTACCTTAAAAAGTCAACGACCTGTTACGCAAGAAGCCAGAACGTATAAATTTCAGCAGAATATAAAAAAAATAACAACAAAAACTTGAACGAGAAAAATGTTCTTCTAACTAAACAAAAGACTAAAGACACATACTCGAACTCAGTCACACTAAGAAATTGAAGTTGTACGTTCTTTTGGGTTTTTGGCTCAAATAACTTTTCATGTGTTCGTCTGTGTGTGAGTCTTACGTATGAAGTTTTTGTTCTATATTTTAAAAAATATTCATATTGTCTGTTTGTTTTCCTTTATGATCATAAGAAACAAAACGTTGGCATAACAAAAGAAACAAAAATTCAAGATTTTTAGTTTTTATTTATTTCAGTGATTAACGATTTTAAACCATTGGAATAGAAATTAATCATTAAATATTTAGATGCATCATAATGTTGTGACTAATTTAGCCAAAAATTGATTAGCAAGTCGGAATTTAAGTCAAGCGCACTAAAAACAAATGTATTTATTAATTATTTTCTTCGTCTAAATAAATCGATTTCTTCCGAAATGACTCATATGAGCAGCCGTACAAATTATGTAACTGCTCGATGAATCAATTCATAAACATTCCCGTTGTACTTTGAACAAAATTTCAAACCAACAAAAAAAAATTATTTTTAAATATTTTATTTACAAAACTTTCTTTCTTCCTCTTTGAGAAACGTATTCACTCAATTAATTTCAAACTAAATTTTATCTTTCTTCCTTTTTTACAGATGGGGACTAAAAAACTGTTAAATACAAGTAGTTCTCCTCCCATTGCCTACAAACGTTACAGTGATAATTCCGAAGAACAAAAACCTCTGGAACTACAACAAGATTGTCAACAACAGCAGCAGCAACAGCATAACGGAAATAGCAACAAGAGCAACAGCCACAACAACAACACTAACACCACCTGCCTTTTAGTAAAACAAAATACAAATACAATGTTCACAAAATTAAGGAATTATTTTACACAATTCCGAACAACATCACACAAACATTTTTCACAGCAACAACCGCCAAGAAAACGTCACCAACGTCATCATTATCGCCATGAAAGGCTGACAGAGTGCAACAGTATACCCATAGTGCAGAGCACCGGAAGCATGCTGAGTTTTGTCAGTATTGTGGTAACGCTAGTTTTCTTGGCCTCATTCAGTGGCGTTACAGCGAATCCCGTTTTTGTGGATAATCCCAGCTTAGCACAGTGTAAGTTTTAATATGAATTAATTAATTAGGTGTTCTAATTAAAAAAAAGAAGTCAGTGGACATTTGGGTGAAATGAAACGGTAATAATTTGCTAAACAGTAGTGTGGAATTAAGATTCTGGTGAGAATAGAAAATCTAAAAAATCTTTTTGATAACATCTCTTTATTGGATGAGCTTTTCATTAAAAAGCTTCTTACGAACGTTATGCGACAGAAAGATGCAAAAAACCATTGTTCGAATTGGTTTTTTATAACGCTTTTTATAGAAAAACTTGTGTTAAAATTTTACAAAGAAAACCTGTATATAAAAAAGTTTTATAGAGAAAAGTTTTTTTTAAGGAGCTTTTACTATAAAAACTTTTTGTAAAAAGCTTTTAATGGAAGAGCTTTTTGTATAAAGCTTTAAAAAATTGCTTTTTAAAAATCATTATATAGAAAAGCTTTTAAAGAAAGCTTTATAAAGAAAAGCTTTATATAGAAATGCTTTTAAATAAAGCGTTATATAGAAAAGCTTTTTAAAGAAAGCGTTATGTAGAAAAGCTTTCAAAGAAAGCTTTTTATAGAAAAGCTTTTAAAGAAAGCTTTTATAGAAAAGCTTTTAAAGAAAGCTTTTTATAGAAAAGCTGTTTAAGGAAGCTTTGTATAGAAAAGCTGTTTAAGGAAGCTTTGTATAGAAAAGCTGTTTAAGGAAGCTTTGTATAGAAAAGCTTTTAAAAAACAAGAAAACAATTATTTTGCAAAATCTTTTATTAGAAATGCTTTAAAAATAAGCTTTTTATAAAAAAAATGTTGTGTCAAAAAATTTTTTTCATAAATGCTTTGTTTAAATAAATCTTTTTTCATTTTTTTCTAATTTATTCCATGAGCTAAATTTCAGTTATGTATTTTATAAAGCTTTTTTGTAATGGTCCTATTCCTACAATTTTTCAGAAATAACTTTTTATACACTACCAGACTATTTTATTGTATCTTCTTGTTTTTTCATGAAAAAAACTTATGCAATCGAAACATGTAGGGGTAACCTGTCCGCAAAAGCCTGGGTTCGAGGCCAGCAGCAGTTAAGAACGAAAAATTGTCAATACATTTTTTCTTAAGTTTCTTGTTATAAAATTCTTTTTTCATGAAAATAATTTAATGAAAATTAAATTTGATGAACTTTAGCCTAATTAAAATATCAAAATTTGGATAAAAACCATAAATAGTTCAGCAAAGTAACCAATATGCTGTTTATTGCTTAAATAAAATATTTGTAAAGAAAAGTATTTTGTCAGAAAATCTTTTAAGATGTAAGCTTTTTGCAAAATTATATTTAAAAATAATTTTTTTAACCTTAAAAACTTTTGGAAGGTAGGCTTTCTATTACAAATCTTTTGCGACAAAAAGCTTTTTTAGTTAAGATTTTTTTTAAAAGGCTTTCTAGGAAAAAGCGTTAAAAAAATGTTATTTTATGGAGGGTTTCTAAACTCTCGTTGAAAACCTTTGGATGTAAATTTTTCTTATACCCTTCACAGAAAACCTTTCTTAAAGGGGTTTTTTTGTTTCTAAAGTTTTTTTTAAAAAATATTGTAATAGAAAGCTTTTTATAAAAATATTTTTTAGAAACTATGTATCTTAAAAAAAGTTGTTATAAGAGTTGTATGAATAAACATCGTATTATAAAAATTCTCTTTTTAGAAATATTTTTTTTTAATATGGGAATTATTTCTTTTTCATAAACTATTGTTTTTACCAGGGCTGTGTAGTAGGAGTTGAAGAGTCGAAGTTGAGGTTTTTGTGCCGGAGTCGGAGTCGTAATTCCCACAAAAACTCGCGACTCCGACTCCAAAGTTGTTCGGCATAAAAAATTTAAAAAAAAAATTCCAAAATAAAAATTATCTTCTTTAAAAACATTTAAAATTTAAATAAATGGTTTATGAATACTGCTCTTATGTGCTGTTTCCAAATGACAGGCGATGGATTGAGTGCTTTTCATATACATTTTACTACATAATCAATTGCCTGTCATTTGGAAGCAGCACATTTATGTTTGCGTACGGTAATTTCTTCTCAAAAACTCTAATTTTTAGAAGGCCGTACGTAATAAAAGTTAACATCACTGAGTCTCATATATATTCAGCATTAAGATTATAGACGGATTGGGAGTCGGAGTCGCACTTAAAAAATTCGAAGTCGGAGTTGGTACTCCACAGCCCTGGTTTTTACATTAAACATTTTTTTCGAATGTGTTTCTATCGCAAAAAAATCTTTATACGCATTTCATCAAATTTTTAAATTACCGAAAAAAAGTAAACAAAATTTTAACGCTGTAACACCTTCTATTCAACAAAAAAAAAAAACTTAACCACTTAAACTATTACAAAGTGCTGCTAATAGATTTACAAAAGACTGCTCAACTAGACTTCTTGCAACATAAACTTGATAAAGCTCTTTGTCCCAATGTTGCCACAAAATCTTTACCACTACATTTTTTATTTTTATTTTTTTTTTCTAAAATCAATGTCAAACCTGTTTAAAACTTCAATTCAAACTTATTCCCAGTCATATCTATGACAACACTCTGTATGCAAAACACTTAATACCTGTAATAGATTTTTCTAAAACCACTTTGCCAGAAAAAGACAACCACTAGAAGAAATTGGCACTAACTTTAATACGAGTATTAAACACACACACAAACTTAACCTCAGCTTGCAGTTCACTTTACTTTTGCGGGATTTTTATTAGTATAAGTGTTTAAAATTGGTACGAGTAAAAGTCATTAGTTGGAAGATCAACATGTTTGATCTTGCAATGTTTTGCATTAAAAATGTATGTCGTTGTTCCGTTAGTGGATGAAAGAGATGATGACTTCTTCATCATCTGATTTTATATACATACATATTTTGTTTGTTGGTTGCTCTTTTTTTTTTCTTTTTGGTTTGAATCGGTATAGTGGTTAAATGCATCATGTCTATAATTTGTTGCGAACGTTTATTTTTTTTTTTGTTTTAAGCTGGATTGGATTTTATTTATTTTCTTTTTTTTTAACTTGTATAGAGCGGCGGAGTAAATTGGCTACCAAGAAAAGAAAGGTTGATAATTTTTTACAATTTCGTAGTTGATTTCAATACTTGTTTTTTGGGAAGAATTAATGTTTGCAATTTGTAACTAGAAAAACATGTGTTGTGTGGAATGTTTCCATTAAATAAAGTGGTATGTAAGCTAAAATACAATGGAGACGACAAGCGATTTTATTGTATTAAATATAATTCTATCATTAAGCATTAACTTTTTGGAACTTTCTAAAAAAAAATCAACTTAGTTTTTGAAGTTATGGTACAAATTGAACAGGTAAAAATGCTTGGATTGATTAACAACTTTAACACATTTCTCTGTAATATATTCTTTAATAAAGTTCTTCTAATAACTGTATCACTTTGCTTATTCAAACCTTTTTGTCGTGCTCTGTGTTAATTGTGCTCTTCTGTTTAATCCACAGTTATTCTCATTTTTATAAGTTTCCTTTGGCCAAAAAAAGTAGCCCATCTGGTAATTATGGTTGTCAGATATAAAATCAAAATACCTTGGAAATTAATCGGCTATTTTTAAAAGTGTGAGCAAATTTAAACAAAATTTTTAACAGCGATAACAGAAATTTTCGATTTGAAGTTTTTACTACTGCCTGCACAATCTCCTTAGGGCAGGCCCCAAATGGGGATGATTTGTCCCCATCCATACTATGAAACATGTGGTGTGAAACATTTGAATTTGACAGCAAAAGAGGAAAGCCAAATGGAAAAGTGTTTAATGTTCAGTGTACAGTGTACAGTGAGAAAAACTTAAAAAAAAGACCGGCAAACCCGATTTTTGGCAAAAATTCGACTTAAGCGACCTCCAAACCTCTTTCGAAAAATCTGAAAAAAATCTCAAAAATACGTTGGACTATAAGCTTTTGAATTTTTTTAAAAATAGAATTTTTTTTTCTAAATATTTAAATTTTGGATCGAATCAATTAAAAATCAGTGCTTTTACATAGAAAAAATAAGTTCGATTTGCTTATTTTCGATTTGCGCTGCATTTTCCCTGTCTATATTACGGACGCAAACTGGGGCTTTCGTGTACTTTGTTTCCTGGAAAAGACGTTTTTGTGAGTTTGTTATTGAGAGAAAGAATAGGAAACACAGAAGGCATCCTAAATGCTACAAAACAAAAGTGCACTTGTATGGACACGAATTCAGCCCTAAAAAAGTATTCGAAAAAAGTTTCTGCAGCAAATGTTTCATAATATGGACAATTACTTAAATTTTCACATTTATATACCCACTTCGTAATATTTTGGGAAGAATATTATGCGTTTGTGCTGATGGGTGACACATTTAAAACTATTTGTCCTAGACCCACCTTTTAGTATACCAGCCGTCTCAGAATCGGTTGACCTGTGACTGTCCATCCGGCTGTCTGGTTGGCTGTCCATGTTAAGGTCGCAATTTTGGCGATAACTCGATCAAATTTGTTACATCGATTGTAGTTGTTATAAAAAGAAAGCCTGTTTGTTTACAATGGGCAGACTCCGTCCATAATTTCGCATCACCCCCATACAAATTTTTTTCCGGAAAAAAATCTTTGTGTCCATTGGGCGACTTTTAGGTTTAAAGTTAAGTTAAGTAAAACCCACATAAAGCTGTGGATTCGATACAACTGTAATTTCATTACAATGCTTGCCCCTTGCCATTACGTACGAAATACAAAGTAATTTTAATGGCCACCTCTGGATTGGTTGCAGCAGTCGATCCTTTTGACCACTTATTCTCACATTTCGTGCGGTATTTTGGCGATCACTTGACGAATGATGGTATTTCAAAAGCTCCAAAGTTAAGGGATTATATGCGCTGAAACGGTCATTGACGTAGCCTAACGGCGTCAAGTCACATAATTTTGTTTGAAATTACGTGAAATTACGCATTCTGGAAACTTTCCATACAGTACTACCAAAATCGGAAGTGCTGTGTGGCTTGTGGCACCGTCTTGTTGAAACCACATATCATAATCTTCAATTGAAGAACCAAAACAAAATAGGCTATCATACGGCTCTGAGCGGTGAAAACGACAAATTCGCAACACTTTCACTAACAGAAGCGATGTTTTCGGTAGTTCGCACATTGCGATTATGCACAGGCATGGCCACATCTGTAACGCTTTCAGTCGCTTCCAATTTCTTTATAATCTTGCCAATTCTTTGAACAGTAGATCGAATATCACAACCATAATCACTCCGTAATGGTTGCCAGACCGACGGTTTTAACAACTCTAAATGGATAACCCTGTGTTATTAAGATTTATTACTTTTTTAGTTGTTTTTCTTTTTTGTTTCTTGACAGTTTGAAATGAGATTTAAATTTCAATTTAATTTAATTTTCAATCGGATAGAAAATTTATATGAAAAACACTTTTTTTAAAAATATTTTCCATATAAATTTCTTTGCGAACAATTCGTTCAGACAATTAAATAATTTACTAAGTTTTCCCCTGCAAAGGAATTGATCATATCAATTAACGGATTTGTATTTTTGAGTCATGGGTCACAAATTTAGTCAATTAAAAAATTAATTGCATAAACTAAAAATACACCACATATACTCAAACATTAAATTTTATGGGTTTTGATTAAAAAAATTAATTGCAGCAAACAAAAAATTAATTGAATGATTAATGTACACCAATTAATTATTTAATTGAATAATTTTTTGCAACCATTTTTTCTGTGAACGTTTACGTTTGAAATTGTTAAACAGGCAGTTACTTTTTTTAATTTAAACCTTTTTACGTAAGAGTTTATGTATTGCCTACCTTTCTTTTACAAATTCTCACTAAAGTTTTAAACACTTATTTTCTCTAGATGCATATCATTTTTAGGATTTAAGCTAGTCACGATTTCTGTTAGGTTCTGTATCAATGTTGCAAATTCTTCTTTACCTGATGCCGCTCTTATGAGGTTGCCAATCGATCGTATGCCTCGCCTTTTGCCTTGAAAAATAAGTTGAAGAAGTTCATATTTTGGTCCTTGAATCATATCACCAAATTAAGCAGTTGTCTGTCTTTGTTGATAATCCAAAGTTTGCACAAAAAAAGTAATTTAGCATACAATTAAATGTTGTATTGCCCGTAAACTTCAGCTGTTGTCGGACAGATTAAAGACGCTTTTTGGCAGATAACACATTACTATCTGTCAACTTTATCCTAACTTTAGGTAACGCCAAGTTGAAATAATGGCTCTAAAAGCTTCTTCAGCAAAACACACTTTTCGACTTAGCATATTTTTTAGCTGAGCTGCCGATAGATAACATTTGACCATTAAAGGACTAATGTTGATATTGGTTACACGGCTTCATAGAATTTTTGGTATACCAGAAATGCTGTTCACTGCTTTTCTGGGGAAGTGAAAAGATCCAGGAAAACGCTAATTTAAAAAAACTATAGGATTTTCTGTAAAAACATTTGTTTTTGAAACAATTCAAAATTTTGTTAAAATTAATGATATTTTATATTTAAGACAGCAGATACTTTTTTGTACTCCCAATATTTTAAAAATGTTTTCTTTTTTTTTTATTTAAGACAATTTTCGACAAGTATTTTTTGTTTAAATATTTGTACTTTTTATTTGTTTATTTCTTTACAAAGTACAGCAACAAAAATTGAAAAAAAAACAACAACAGAAATCTCTGGTCTTAAAGATAAAAATCTTTTAGATAATTACGTGAGAGAAAGTTAAACAGCACTAAAAATATCAACACAAAAATGACAGACTGTCTACTTCCACTGGCTAAATGACTGTGTGACTTTTCAACGAACCAACTAAACGACTTTTAATCTGTTAAAAAAAAATAAATTATTTTATTCGTTTATTTTCCAACAAAAGTAGAACGTTTAGATAATACAAAAAGTAACAAAACACAAGTTGTTCGCAAACAACTCAAACAAAATGAGTTAAAATGGGTGGGCGGTTTAAAGATACAACCAACAGAAAATAATTTCATTGGAAGTAATTCAAAAAGAAAATTCCATGCAGATGGTACAAACTTTAGACAGAGTTTTTTGTTAAAAACAAAAAAAAAACTACCGGCTTTAAGTACAAAACCTGCTCTATTTCTTTTTTATGTTTCCTGCTGTTATTTACTTTAATTCCTTTTAAAAGTTCTTTTTTACTTTGGCATTTATGGTTAGATTAACTGGTTTTCAACATAAAAAGTTACATGAAATCTTAAGCACTCTATACGAGAAAATACACCTGAATGTTGAAATTGATTTGTACGTAACAAGTGCCTGACTGCAACAAGTTCATTAACAAAACAAACAACACATTAGAGAAAGAACGTCGAGCGAACGAACAAACGATTAAATGATAGACATTTTCTAACATGTTTTCTCTGGATTCTATTTTAACGTGTGAATTATAAGATTTAATTTTATTTATTTATTCATTTTTTTTTAAGGTTTCTATAGAGGAAGTTCTTAACATCATTTCACAGTGGGGTAGAAATAAACTTAATTCGGTTACACAGCTTTTTTTTTAAATAAAATTTGTTTAATATTTTTACTGCCGTATTCATAATAAATTAAAATGGATTTCGGCTGTATTTTTAGAAAAATTTGTATGAAAATTTTACCTTAAAACACATTACAAACTTATTTTATTTTTTATGAATACGTCAGTTAATATTTAACATTGTGCAAGCAATAATTTAAAACTTTGTTTCCTTTTCTCAGTTTTAATTTTATACTGAAAACAAAAATTTCATAGAAATATTAAACAATAAATACCGTGAAACTAATAAATGTCTTTAATTTATAATTTAACGTTGTGCCATTAGGTAACCACTGCCATTTAGGGAGAAATAATTTCTTGTGCTTATTGTCTTCCGAATTTGGTAACGAATATTTTTTCTTTTAAAGTTCAGTTCCATTCAAACACAAAAAGTAAAAGCTTTAAATGTGTGTAAGTTAATTTAAAAAAAACTATAACATTATCTATTAATAACAAAAAAAAAACTTCGAAAACAAGTAAGTTTAATACAGCAATCTTTACTGACTATAAAATAAATAACAGAATCCAGAATCAGAATAGCATAAGTAATTCTAATTGTAGCTAAAATATCGCTTAGTAGCGTAAATAATACTGATCTTCAGTAAAAATATGTACTGATCTTAAGCAAAAAATATTGATTTTGGTTGAAGTGGGATGATTTTTTAGTGTAAATAAAAATTTTTTAGTGAAACAATTAGTCGACTTTTAGTAAGGATATCGATTGTAAGTGAAAATATCGATTTTCAGTTAAAAATAACGAATTTAAGTCCATATTTAGATATACACAATTGGGGGATTCACAAGGTAGTCATAAAGTTGTAAAGTCATATGTCCTAAAATAATTACAAGAAATATATAGGACTGCTGTGGGCTCCCGCTTATAATTAAGATTTCTACTGTACAGTTATGACGAATCAATAAACACAGCATTAACATTTTTATTTTGTTTAAAATACAATAACATTTATTTTAAAAAATTGTAAAATATTATTTAGGACATTATGACGATATGACTGGATAACGCACCTTGTGAATCCCCCAACTGTATACACAAATATATCAATTTTAAGTGAAAAACATACATTTTTGCTAAAATGGGGGGTTTTCAGTGAAAATTAATCTCTGTATTCATAAAAAAATTTTAAACTAAATAAAGGTTTAAAGAGAAAACTTACTATGGAAATTATCCTTAATAAACGTTTGTTCAATTTTATAATCGTTTATGAATACGGAGGTAAAATTTTTAGGGAAAATGTAAGTTTTAAGTCAAAATATTTATGTATCTTTAGCAAAAATATCAATTTACAGTGAAAACATTTATTTTCCGTGAACGTATCGATTTTTAGTGAAAATATTTATTTTCAATGAAATATCGATTTTTAGTGAAAATATCGATTAAAAATTAGTGAAAATATCGATTTTCAGTGAAATATCGATTTTTAGTAAAGATAACGGGTTTTAGTGAAAACATCGATTTTATTACAAAAGATAAATTTTAAATGAAAATATCGATTTGAAATAAAAATTAGTGAAAATATCGATTTAAAAATATCTAATTTTAGTGAAAATATCGATTTTCAGTTAAAAATAACGAATTTAAGTACATATATAGATTTTAAATATGTATACACAAATATATCCATTTTAAGTGAAAAACATTCATAAAAAAATTTTAAATTAAATAAAGGTTTAAAGAGCAAAGTTACTATGGAAATTATCCTTAATAAACATTTGTACGGGGGTAAGATTTTTAGTGAAAATATAGTCAAAATATGTATGTATCTTTAGCAAAAATAACGATTTACAGTGGAAACATTTATTTTCGGTGAACATATCGATTTTAAGTGAAAATATTTATTTTCAGTGAAATATCGATTTTTAGTGAAAATATCGATTGAAAATTAGTGAAAATATCGATTTTTAGTGAAAATATCGATTTTTAGTGAAAATATCGATACACCGCGTTTTAGTGAAAATATCGATTGTTAGTGAAAATATCGATTTTTAGTAAAGATAACGGGTTTTAGTGAAAATATCGAAAATTTCGATTTTATTCCAAAAGATCAATTTTAAATGAAAATATCGTTCTCCATTGAAAAATATCGATTTTCAATGAAAATATCGATTTCAAATAAAAATTAGTAAAAATATCGTTTTAAAAATATCTAATTTCAGGAAAAATATCGATTTTCAGTGAAATGTCGATTTTTAGTGAAAATATCGATTTTCAGTAAATACATATACCGCGTTTTAGTGAACATATCGATTTTAAGCAAAAATTTTGATTTTTAGTACAAAATATTAATTTTAATTGAAAACATGGTTATCATTGAAAAATAGCGGTTTCAATAAAAAAATTAAGCAATTTATTTCTAATTTTGTGCATCTACATTTCGAGTCGAAAACCCCAACCAATTGCAGTATTGTTGGTGTTTTGTCTAAGCGTTGATTTCGTGTCTAATAAGACTTGAGTGTTCGCTTTACAGTTTTATTTGTATGATACATATCTTTGGCTTTTCCAAGTGGGAAATTTGACGGTCACACTGATAAGTACATGTCGTTTTAAATCATCTTTAGGGGAACTGCAAACGGTTTGACACCAATAAAGATTATTTTCTTTTAATTCGTTCGAAAGTGAGCGTGATTAATTAACTACCTTGATCGGATATTTACTATTAATCGTCTGTTTTAACCTTTTTAGAATTTCCAACGAAATTTTTTTTGATTAAATAAATTTTCCTATCATTGTTGTATTACACTTTATGCGTGATTAAAGTTTCAAAGCGTTCGTTCACTCATTTTCTTTCAACAATAAATTTCGTGCCAGTGTGTTAAATTTAAACATATTGAAGGTGTCTTAAGTCTAGCGCAAGAAACTTTTTTCTATGTCAAAAAACTATTTGAACCAAAAACCAAATCAGAGCTGTGCCTTGAGTTCTAGCTGTTGTATTGCAGTCATCAACATCCCCAGCTGCAACAGCATGCGAGGAGCAGGCATTCAGTTAACTTTAAAATTATTTAAAATATTAGTTTTTTAGGTCAAGCAACTGACGTTTATTAACCAAATCCATTCATTGTACCCGAAGACCCAAGCAAAAAAAAACTAGCAACACCAACAGCAATCGCAATCCAAACCAACAACTATCATGCTCAGTAGCAGAAAGCCCCAAATGCAGAGGTCACAGCGGCAGCGCGTTTACTGCGAAAACTCGGCGGTGGCTTTAACAAAAACAAATTAGTAGTGGAGATGAAGGTGTAGTGGTGTCGGTGTTGGTTGGCTTTTCGTTTGGAGAATGTATTCAATTTCAAGAATTTGAATATGGAATATGGGGTTTCAATACAACAAAATGTTTTTGTTATCTTTGTTCGTGAGTATTTGTGTTTGTAGTTGCTGCTGTTGTAGTGGTGGTATTTTGTGGGTGATTTGACTACCGACTAAATACAACATGTTTGTACTTGTTGTATTTCTGCTTGTACGTGCTTAAGAGAGTACCAGGAAAATGTTTAACAAAAAAAAATTATTTTTTTTAGTAAGTGAATATTTTTTTTCGATTTCTCAAAACTTTTTTTGCTGTTTTGGTTGTCACAATGAAAGTAGGTCGCGTGCTGTTTCACATTTTACGAATATTTTCTATGTTTCCTTCTAGTTTTTTTTTTTAATTGTTGTTGTAAATGAAGATGATGGGTTATACGAGGGTGGGGAGCTAACACTTTTTAAATTTGCATGATAAACTTTAAGATCACTAAAATAAAAAAAAAAATTTTAAAAGAAGAAAAATTCAACAAAATTATGATATTTTTCTTTATTCAAATAACAAAATTTTAAGATATTTTCAAAATGTTCAGCCTGGTCCACGCTGTCGATCGATAACTTAAGGGATCGACAACAAATCACTCTTTATCGTACTCATAAACGCCCCAAAAAATATCGAATTGTCGGTCGTCAGGTTTTACGTTTCTAACGTCCTCATCAATTATTCCACAAATTAAACGCTAGTTTAAAAATCGCCAAAACATGTAGATAATTTAAGCCATAAAAAAAAGGTCAGTGCTAGAAATGACAAGAACGAAGCAAACAAAAACATTTGTTTTCAACAATAAAATTTTGTGAAAAAATATTAGAAATAAATATTATTATAAAAAACATTTCTATTGGTGTTTCAAATTATATTAACCCTAGAACGTCATACTTTGTCGAATTGACGACGCATGTTTCTATTTCGTTTTTTATTTGTGTTTGTGTTCTTTTTAAGCTGAATTTTTGTATAGAGGCAGTCGTTGATATACTCTTGATATGTGCGCATTTATAGCTGCCTACACCTTGGACAAATAGGTTTTGCTTTGCATATGCGCTGTCGAAAGGACACGGTATTAAGTTTATGTAACTTTTACAGTAAATTTCCAGCGTAGTTTTTTTCAGTTAGTATTTTAGTCGTTCCAACTAAAACATATTTTGTACTTATTTCATTCTTTTTGCTCTTGAAATATTAGCGTCATCGATTCGACAAAGTTTGACGTTTTTTTTTCATAGAAATTAGTGATGTTCTTGGGTTAAAAAAAAACAATTTCTTTTAATAATTGGGTTGTTCAGGGAAGACGGATTATCAGGTTATTTGGTTATGCAGTTATAATAACAGCAATAAAATATATTTTAAAAAAAATTATACAAATACATTTTGTTGTTGCTATTACCAACTAAACTAAATTACCTTATAATCAGCCTTCCATAAACAACCTAACTGAGTTACATTTATGTTACTGAGTTTGACATTTGTGGTCACATAATATCACATGGTAGGGCCCATATAATTTGATCGATTTGTGGTGCTGCAAAAGTTTAAGTGGGGCGTAAATCAGCTGTTTGTCGTTGAAAATTCAAGCGAACGATAGCGGTCGACATTGGGGACCAAGCGGTTTGTTTAAACAAAACTATTTTTTAAAACTTTTCCGTCTACCCTCGCATATATCATGTATTTAAAGAAAACAAATTGTTAAACATAAATCGTGCGCTAAAAACAATAGTTTAACTAAAAATTCTTAAAATTTTTTTTTCGAATTTAGTAAAATTTTTATTAATTAAAAGTTTGTGAATTATTGAAATAATAAAATGTTTAATAAAAAAGCAAAACTAATTCCCACAATCTATTTGTAACTGAAATTTTTTTTTTTACAAAAAATAATAATTTCTAACAAATAGAATGAGGGAATTATATCTTTTTATAATTTTTTTTTTATTATTAAATATTTCTTCGAGTGTGCTTCTATGAGTCAAATTTCAATTTATAAAGCTTTTTCAATACGCTGGCTTAACATGTAAAGGCTCTAAGTCCACTTTTTTAAGAAATTGAGATTTTAATGCAGTAATGTGCAATAAGTAAAAATACATTGTTTACAAAGAAAAAATTACAGTTATCTCATTTTTTGTTGTTGTTTTGTAGTGATGAGCAAAAGCGATAAGTCCAATTTATCACAAGAAAAAGCTCTAAGTCCCAATTAAAAGTACAGTTTAACCATTTCTTTCAAATTGTTCCATCACATGTATTTTGATTGTTTTTTGTCTCTCTTCAAATATGGACTTAGAGTCTTTACATGTTAAGCCAGCGAATAGTCCTTTCCCTCAATATTGCACAAACATTTGGCTTAAAATCAATATCTAAAAATCACTGCAATTGTTTAAGGTATTCCCTTAAAAAAATATTGTCCACAAAAATTTACACAAAAATTTTTATATTTTCTCTGACAATCTTTGTTTTTCTGAAAATTTATATTTTTACTAAAAAAAAAAAAAACCAATAATTTTTACCTGAAAACCTATATTTTTACCAACAATCGATATTTTTCTTAAATATTGTTATTTTTATTTAAAATAAATATTTTTATTAAAAATGGATTTTTCACGAAATTTTTACTAAAAATTTATTAAAAGGATATACTTTTTCATTAGAAGTTAATTTAATTTTACTAAAAATTTATATTACCAAAGTAATTTTTGGGAATACAAAATTTTTAACTAACAAGATTTTGTTTGTCGTGCTTTCCACTTTTTATTCTTGATAAAAACACTGCAATTTAATGTTGATGATATTTTCACCAAAAATCTATAATTTTACATATTAACTGAAAACTGATTCTTTCACAAACAGCGAAACTTTTTAATTGTAAAAATATCATATTTTAACTAAAAATTGAATTTTACAAAAACAAAATGACTAAAAATTTGTACTAGAAAGTCAAAATATATCTATTTTCACAAAAAATGTTTAGCTAAGAAATTATTAAAAAAAAAATCGATAGTTTTTACTGAAAATCGATAATTTCAAATCAATATTTTCAATAAAAATCGATTTTTTTACTTCATATCTATATTTACAATAAAAGTTAATATTTATTTTTTGGTGACCGTTGTTTTCTGTTAAAAAACATTTTTCGTTTTTACGGAAACTCGATATCTTTAATAATAATCCATATATTTCTAATATCGATTTTATCATCAAAAAAATCGATAAACATATTTGGTAAAAATCGATATTATTGTTGAGATTTAATTGATATTTCTAGTAAAAATTTTCTAATAAAAAACATGTAAGAAAGTAAAGAACGGTCAAGTCCGACCATTTGATTACCTACACCACTGTATAAAAAGACAAATTTGCAAACTTGTACCCCTTGGCTTATCATGGAGTCAGCAAATAAATTATGTTATGAAGTTAAGGATTTATATAAGGGATATTTATGCCGAATATTATCTGACGTTGAATGGGGCACATACATATGTCCAATAATTTTTCTCAAATAAAGAGTAACAGTTTTAAATTTTTGACAATTCTTTAGTCTTAGAATGCTGCCATTCCGAGTAAGAGTTTGCAATAAAATATTAAAAATATTCTTCGTCGTCAAAGGGTTAAAACGAGGGGGTCTTTTGTACCTACAAGTAAAAAATTTTGTTATGATATAGTAGCTTTTAAAAAAGTTATCGTTACCAAATTTTATATCAACACCAATATTTAAAAGGAAGTAATTGTACTTAAATTTTCGGGAGAGGTATTTGTAGGGGAGCTTTGGTCAAATATGGTCCGATATTAAAAAATGTTGGTAAGACGCCTTATGTTACAATAAAATATGACTGAACTAAATTTATTCTAAGTAACATACCAGATACTTTGACGACACAAAAACTATTCCGGAAAGTAGATCATTTTCATTAGGGATCGTGCTTATGATCTAATTGAAAAGTATGTGCCGAATTTCATCAAATTATCTTTAAAATGGCAAACTGTTCTGTGCGCACATGGTTGCATGGACAGACAACCAGCCCAGCCAGCTGGACGGACGGACCTTGATTGATTAACTCAGAACGTGATTTTGAGTCGGTCGGTACTTTTATGTGTTACACACTTAACATTTGTATCGATATAATGATATCATTACCGGAAACTGTTATTTGCCGATAATCCCTAATTTAAACGAAAATTGTTCTTTTCGCTGAATATTAATTTTTCAATGGAACAAGTCGATGTATTTATTAAAAATCGAAAAAAACAAATACCTTGCAACGAATCAATCAATTCTTTTTCACTTCCAATGTGTTAATCATGCAAAAATTAAATTTTTAATTCTTTATTTTAATACTCAAACTAAAAGTCCCTGCTAAAATCTTCAAAATGTCTTAAAATTAGTATGAACACATACATTTTGGTTGTTGTTTATTCTTAAAATTCCTTTCACTTTGGTTTCGTTTAATTTTATCTCTTTATAAAATCTTTAAGTTGTTCTTTATATTTATCTTTTTAATACAAACGAAAAGATTTCAAATAAATTTTATGAATTTTTCTTGACATGTGTCCGATTGGTGTTTGTGACCAGTAATGCCAACTGGCAGAAATCATGATACGAATATAATTTTTAAACTATATTAACCTTAATTGTGAAGCGATAAGAGACAGATACATTAATTGGCATTTGTTTTAATTGGAAGTTTGAATAAGAAGAGTAAAAATACATATATTTTTTTCTATCAGAGGAAGTAATAATCTTTACAATAATTTGTTTTTAATTTTGCTATCAAAATTTGATTTTGTTTTACATGTAATTTGTGCGAACGAAAGCGTTCGAGTGATATCGTGAAAAAGGCAGTTAAAATTTAAAATAAATAATAATATTTAAGCAAAAAAAAACATTTGTTCCATACTTTTAAGTAAATTCAAAGCAATTTTTTGATCTAACAGCCACCATACCATACCATACCGTAATAAGAGCGAAAGGCGCAACGTTCTCTTCCGCTTAGCTTTTACGCTGATATGCCATACATAAACTAGAACATCAACGTTTTGTCACTTTTAAATTAAATCCACATAATGGAAATAAAAAAATTGAGATAAAACCGTTAGATTGACCAAAAAAAAAAAACTAAATTGCCATTATTTATTAACAATAGCGGCCACCTTTACTATTAAACGAGCTGTCAAAATCGGATTTTCCAATTGCAAAGCGTTAACGCCGCGCTATTTAGGGATGCATCATGTAAATTGTATGGGCATGACAAATTTTCAAAACCAGAAAACTCTTGCCGCTTTTGTTTAGCTACGCACAGAAAAAATTTTTGCAAAAAACTATTCAATTAAATAATTAATTGGTGTACATTAATTATTCAATAAATTTTTTGTTTGCTGCAATTAATTTTTTTAATCAAAACCCATAAAATTAAATGTTTGTGTATATGTGGTGTATTTTTTGTTTATACAATTAATTTTTTAATTGACTAAATTTGTGTCCCATGACTCGAAAATACAAATCCGTTAATTGATATGATCAATTCCTTTGCAGGGGCAAAATTAATTAAATATTTAATTGTCTGAACGAATTGTTTAATTGAAGTCGATTTTCTATTTTTTCTGTGCGGCTGTAAGTGTTGAAACAGAATTGAGCCTTCAACTTCAGGCTAAAATCCTAAAGCTCTTAATTTAAACGTCGGCAGTAACTTCAAATTCTCTCTCATTTTGTTGTTTTATTTTTTTATTTTCTTTTGTATTTCATTTTCTGTTTACAAAATGTAGGAAATTTAATGAAAGTATGGTAGCATTCTTGGGAGAATAATTGTCCGTATGTGAGAGCATAAGAAAAAACGTTTTCAAAACAAAAGTAATTTCATCTCACGACGGCATTCTACGACAACTTTTAATGTAAAATTGTACCGGAGCAGTTCTGTTTGAACATTAAAACAAAAGTCTTAAATCGTTTTTGTAATTTCGATCGATATCGAATGCTGTAAGTTGGATCCAAAATTGTATATTTAAGTTAAAAGAGTTTGTTTAGAACTTTGTAACTTTTTACGTACAGGGAGCAAATTACAGCATTCGAAATGGATCGAAATATACGTCTAATTATATTGTAATTTTTATCGGTTTCAAATGCCGTTATTTGCCCAATGACTTATTGGTTTCTATACCCATTTAACAAAATTTATTATCCCCAATCAAATACAATCTTATGAAAACATATCATAAATATGTAATTAACAAAGTTACCAGACTTTATTTAATAAATAGTTTAATATTGCGACTCTATTTTAGTTTCAAATTTTTATAAAAACAGAGCTAAATATTACTGTTTCACAGGATCCGGCATTGTTCATTGCCCGGATTATATAAAGAATTTTCAGTGGCAATATGCGCCGTTTCTATGTCCTCCACAGACAACGCCTGCTGGCACTGTCGAAGACCGATTATTTACTAGTTAATAGGGTTGCGGAACCCTTTACTTTGCTCCCAAACTATTCTCATTGTGTTATTAAGATCAACACAGGAGCGACTAAAACTGAACCCAAAAAAGTTCTATCGAGGGGTCTTGCTTAGTATTGGAAGTAGTTATTTCACGGTTGTTGTTGCATTATTTAGGGTCACCCTTTTTCGGTATATTTTAACAGTATACCCTCATTCCAAAAGGCTGCCAGAGCTTCCTCTTCACATATTCTATTTACAAATGGTTACCACAATATCGTCAATCCTTTCACATCGCACAGAAGCATCTCTGCAGAAATGTTATCGTTGCCTGGGACCTTGTTGCGCTGAAGAGTGTTAAATGGCGTTTTTACCAAGAGCTTAACTTATTTTTTTTATTTTGTTTAATTTACAGTTAAATAAACTCTTACTTATATTTATTTTTATCTCAAGTTTGACAAACAGGCAAATTAAAAATCTTGACAGTTTATTTAGCTTAAGTGCTGAATATCCAGTGACTATCCATCCCTGCTTGTTTGAGCATAAACGAAGCTTATTCTTGCCATATTTGTTAAGTAAATATTTTAAGCAACAAATTTTATTGAAAAAGTTTAAGTCTCGGATTTGTTTTATTTTTTTTTTTTTTACTAAAAGAAAGAAAGATGATAATGACGGCATTGACAATGATGAAGCTGATACAATGGGTGCTTGGTATAGACAGGGAGACTTATTTTTCACACAATGACCAACATTTGAGATTCATTCAATTTTGAAATTTTTTTTTTCTTGTTTTTTTCTTAAAATCTTTCTAATCACAGTCTCGCTTACAGTCAAACATCAATTGCTGCGTGTACCAGCTGTTGCTAAAGCTGGTTAGATTGTTAATTGAGTTGGCTGGTTGTTTGTCTGATCTTGGCTGCAATTTGTAAAATATCTTTTGCCATTTTGCCGTTGAGTGACCGCATTTTGCAGCTACGAGCCACAACTGACACTGAACGTGTCAATAGTTTTTTTTTTTTTTTTGTTTTGTTTTTCAAAATTGGAGGAAGTTATTTTAAAATTTATTACTTTAATTATATAAAATTACTTAAGATAAAGCAATAAAACCATAAAAAGGAAAGAATAATCAAAATACCGAAATGTAACCCAGTTTTAAAAGTAAAAGAGAAAAATTTATTTTCTTTTTTTTTTAATTTAAATTCACTGTGGCAGCTTAAAATGTTGTTTTGCTTTATGTTGTCGGAACAATTTGTTTTTGCATTTAATTAAATTATAATTCTTATTAATCATTCTTTTTAATGACTTCCTTTTTTATTTTATTTTTTATTTGCTTCACTTTCCAGTTCAATCTGGCAGAAATATACGACATCTACCATGTATAGTAAGAAAATCTGGCAGATCTGGTGTGTGCATGTTTGCAATCGATTGTATCAAGAAAAATGGTACCCATTTGGGCACATGTATAGATCGTTTCTATTTTGGTTCATGCTGTGATATAAAAGTGAGTAAAATTCCATTAAAGAATGTTTATTTAAGCTCTATATAATTGAAAAAACTTTTTGATTTCTTTAGGAGGAAGAATTAACTGAAATAGCCGACAATAGCATAGATCAAAACACAATTTCTCATCATTTTACACCGGAATCATCCACTGTGCCTACCAGTGCTTTGTTTAAACTAACCACTGTTAGTCCCATACATCAACAGAGCAATATTAGCATTACCAGCAGTAGCACTAGTAGCAGTTCGAGTAGCAGTAGCAGCCTGACAACTCAACAGGATGTCACCCAAATGTTAAATAGTGTAACTCAAACTTTTGCTTCAACGACTCTTAATGAAACTCCTAGACCCACAACTTTAGTAACAAGTCCAAACACAGTCAAACCCAATAAATCATCCACAACTACGAAACCAACCCAACAGACCACACACAAGCATTCACATTTTGTTATAAGAACTACAGCAAAACCCACTAAATACACACCGGGAGCAAAACCGTCTCACAATACCACCACAAAAAAGAAAACAACACTTTCTACTTCAACCAAAAAGGCAACCACTACCACAACAACATCCACCACTACAAAACGACCAATACTTACTACCACAGAAGCAACACCACAGAGAGATGAATTTCCTGCGGACGTAACAACACCACCTACAAAACTTTTCACCTATCAAATTGTTGAAACGACCGCCTACACACCCACTGAAGTCACTAATATGTTTGATTTTGTTACAACAGAAAGAACACAGTACAAAACTACAAATGCGTCTCAAACTACAAGCAGTAGCTCTACAACTACAACACCACCAAAAGCCACTACCACAAAACAAAACGAAACAACTACAAGTACAACAGCAGCCCCAACACAAAAAATCACAACAATTAAACTCACAACGCAAACTTCAAGAAAACCTACAACCACAAAGAAACCAACAAGCATAAAGAGAACTACAGTAAAACCTACAAAAAGGCCAACTACAACCACAAGCACTACTGCTGCAGCAACAACAACAACTAACTTCAAGACTCATTACAATAATACGACAGCGACACAAACTTTTGCTTCGAGTACAGCAAGTCAGACAACAATCACAAGCTTGGGCGCAAATAAAACAACTTTGGCTCCTAGACCTAGACCCAAACCAACAGCAAGCATTACAAAGGTACCAAGGCCTACTACAACCACAACAAAAGCTACACCGAAACCCACAACAACTAGCACAACAACAACGACCCAAAAAATCACAGAGGAGTTGCCGAACAATTCCTCAATATTAACTACCAGCACCGCAACTACAAAGAAACCCACAAAAACAACACAAGCCATAACTACAACAACGGCAACTACAACTTCCACAACCCCAAAGACTACGGCAACTACTACACAAAAACTAACAGAAAGGCCTGCTCTCAGCTCAACCACTCACAAACCGGGCTTGGTGACTTGGACAAATATAGATGGAGAGCCAGTGGACAAAAATCAACCCATTAATTCAGACTGGGTACCAGTAACCAGTGAAGCTCCTTTAACTATCCATAATAAAGTCGAGGGTGTGTAAATTACCAAATTCATACTTTCAATTATTTCAACATAAATTTATTTATTTCCAGAGCTTTCGTCGGCAAACGCCACCATTGAGGAAATTAACGTTTCGGTATCATCAAGTGTCAGCGCTGTAATGAATAATACAACCGTCATCATATCGCCACCACAACAACCTTTCCTTATGGCAAAACCTACATCTAGCCCTGCAACCTCTTCCAGTGCGACAACTCAGTCGTCCTTTGAACCTACAACAACAACCCATAAACCTACTGCAACCACCTCTGCTGCCATTAGGGAACCAGAAGCAACTACTTCCACTGAGTCCTCTTCACAATTTACCACTGAGGGTTTCTCAGCATCCACCACCACAACTCCGACTGGTTCCACCACCGAAGAAATGACAACAGAGAATTTTAATCTTAATTCCACTACCACCTCGCCCATAAGCGGCTTAGAAGGGGTTGACTATAGACAAGGTAAATTGTGGTTTTGACTGCCTGAAATAAATGTTTAACTGTTTATAAAAAATATGTTTTTTTTTTGTTGTATTTCGCAGTTTGTGGACGTCGCATGTTCCCTGAACCTCGTATCGTTGGCGGCTCTAATGCGGCCTTTGGTCGTTGGCCTTGGCAAATCTCTCTGAGGCAATGGCGTACCTCGACTTATTTGCATAAATGTGGTGCAGCGTTGTTAAATGAAAATTGGGCTATAACGGCGGCTCATTGCGTTGATAAGTAAGTGAAATAATTTCGAATGTTATAACAACTTAGAATTTTGCTAGGCCATCTCCCTGCTGCTCTGCACAAATACAAAATTCGCTCTAGATCTTTAATTATAGAATATATTTTCGACCATCGATATCTTAAATGTATATTTCTCATATTCAAATGGTTAATGATACACAAACTTTTGAAATCTTCAAGAATAAGCTTTCAGTTCCATGTGCTGTAATTTCACATTTCATTGTAATTTCAACAATTATAAATTTGTCATGCATGCAGTTCTGATGCAATTCTAAAGTTCAAGAACATGATGATATTTCAAGAGGTAATTGGGAAATAAGATAAGAGGAAATAAGTAATAAACCGATGCTTTGAGATATTTTACCAAATCACCGAGTTTCACCTGCGATATATCAGAGTCGTTGTAAAGAGTAATTCCCACAAAATCCAAGTCGTGTTAAATTCAACACTGCACTCACAATCTGCTGTAGGTAAAATTAACTGAAATTGTAATATAAAATAAATGAAAATTCAGTTACTTATTTTTCATTTATTTTTAACGAAAAGCTCAATTAATTTTTATCGTCAAAAATTCAACCCCATGTTCCGCAAAAACAAATGATTTTTCAGTTATTATATATAAATTAGCTTTAAAAAAATTAACTACATATTCCGTAAAAAGCAAAGGAATATTCAGTAATTTTATTAAATTCAGTCATTTTTGTTTACTCCACAAAAGAGACGAATTTCTAAAAAACAACAGACAGAAATCTGTCTGCTTGTTTTCTTATGAAAGAGAATATTATTTTTTACTTACTCCTTTCTTTTACTTTTGCTGTACTGGCCTCGTCGTTTACAAAATAACTCCGAATTATAAGACACCAGCAGCATGACCGATATGGGTTCGCAATTATTTCACTTTAAAAATTTGATGTATTTAACTAAATCATTTTAACAAATAGAAAATGGGAATTTGTTACACAAAACAAGCACATCGTTTTTTAAAGATAAGTAAAAACTAATTTTTGGTAGTTAAATTACATAAAATAATAGTTAATTTATATAAAATAACTGAATATTCATTTGTTTTTACGGAATTCGCGGTTGAATTTTTGACAGTAAAACTTAAATGAACTTTTCGTTACTTTAAATTCCATTTTCATTTAATTTTACATAAAGAAGAATTTTACTTAACCAACGGACAATATTAACTGCAACTGAAAATCCGTATTAATATATGCACTTGGTTTTTTGAATAAATGTTAGTTCCGGTTCACACACGTCAAGTTTGACTCGTCAAGTCTTTAGTTTTTAGGAGAGAGGGGAAAAGACATGGCATTTTTCCCCCTTCTTTCCTAAAAGATCAAGACTTGAAGAGTCGAAACTTGACGTGTGTGAACCGGCACTTAGAATCAGTTAAAAATAAAATTGCTTGGAATTTTAAATGTTTATTTATTTAAAAACGACTGAACGGAATACTTCTTAAATAAACTACAGTCCGTTACTGTTATAATATTGTGAGTGTGGGCAATCCTATAGGAGAAGAAATAATATCTTCTCAGTACCAGGTTCTCTGCAAATGCGGCAGCAGGGCAGGGATACCAAATATCATAGCGTACCTGCCGATCGTCCAGTGAGTACGCATATTAGTCTCAAATTGTCCTAAATTGCTTGAAGGTTGTATAAATGATTGGGTGACTATGAACTAACAGTTTCGCTCTGATTTAATCTGTTATTTTGCTCAAAACATATTGGGATCCCATCGGTTGTCTTTGTTGTTTACTTCCCCTTAAAAATGGCAGTTTTTCTTACTGGAGTAACCATTAAGCTTTCCTTAGGCCGAATAGGCAGAAATGTACTTCAAATAGAAAAAATAATTCCGAGGATTTAATTAAGAAATCGTTATTGAAAAAAGTTCCGTAACTTTAATCTCGTAAAAAATATTTTTGATTTTTAAAATATTTGTTAAACAAATTTTAAAAGAAAATTTTTCGTAAGAAATTTTTTTCAATCAACCTTTTACAAATCAAAACTATTTTTTATGAATATGTTGGATATATTTTTAAAAGCTCTTGGAACAAAATTCTTTATTCGCTAAAGGAATTTGCACATCGGGCTATAAAAAAGTTGTATAAAATCTCGCAGGACCTTAATGGTTTTGAACTACCCTTACAATTTTGTTTCTTGCAGTTTAAATGCTGCATTTTGGTATTTGATCCAGCTTTGTCAAATATAATTTTCCAAAACCTCCAGAGCTTTTGACAGCACTACAGATACCATGGCAAAGCTGAGTAGGTACGATCCCTGAGCACAAAAGCGCAAAATGTTTCCAACGCTTGGAATTTAAAGTGGTATACATTTCCCATATTTCGGAAGCATCTCTCAACCTTTTTTGACTTTTGGACATTTTCAGTAAGCGTTGATCTTTATCGGACGAATCATCTTATTCCGTCATAGTCATGTTTAATTTATTGTTTAAAATTTCTCAACAAAACTTCTGTAACTCTCGCGTCGCGAAACTTTTCGATAGAATCGTGAGAAATGAAACAAAAATGCCATAAATTGAGCCAAACAACTGTTTTTCTCACTTAACTGCGTCTGTAACATTGTTGGCGAGTAATGGCTGTCACGTAAGAAAACTACTCTCCATTTAACAGAAAAAGTTTTTCTGTAAAACTTTTATGCGAAAGTTCACGTTTTAGACTGTCACCTAAGCTCACGAATAAAAATGTGGTGAGAAAAAATTTTTACACTAAAAAATATATTAAAAATGCAAAATTCGAAGAATGGTAACTCGAAAGAGTTTAGTATTTTGTTCTTGGCTGATTTTTTCACTGTTTAATTATTTTGCTTTAACCATTTTTGAAAAATATACATACAAAGCTATTTTGAAAACGACAAGCATTAAAGTCGCAATATATATTATTTGGTATAGCCGACGGTTGTATTGATGCGCCGTAGTTGAAAATTTTTAATTTTAATAAACTTTGATCGCCGTCGACGATATGTGTAACTGGCGTTCTCAACGTCTTCAATGTGACATCGACTTCGAGTGCAACGTTATGGCATTTATAACATAACGTCTAAATCTTTTTGAATAGTACATTCTACATGATTTACAGACAAACTTTTTTCTGAATTTTCGAGAAAAGATGGAATATTTCTGGAACATTTTTCGATGCGAGAAGTTCCCTCCAAAGTCACTGTGAACAAGCCAAATTAGTAAAAATTTTCAATAGTGGTTTTTTATCAAAAGAAGCTTTACAAATGTCATAACGTCCAATGACATGGATGCTATGACACTCTGCCATAAGTCATAAGCTTCATATATAAAATTCCCCGCCCATAAAGAATCAAAGAAAAACATAAAGACAATGCCACCCTTTTTCTGATCTACATTGAAAGGTATGAACCCACGCAATAGAGTTTATTTAAAGTAAATGATATTCTAGATGTAATAAAGTTCATCTGATAGGAAATCCAATTGTGTTTCGATATAAATGCTTAAAGTCTTGTGATGGTATACAAACTGGATACAATTAATGTTTATAAGACAGAACTACATTACTAGAAGAGTACACGGCTTTTGTCTAATTCGCATTCAGATTTAAATAGTTAATTTCAGCCCACTCTGCAATGAGTTGTTAGTCATTGTTAACATAAGACTACCAAGAAAATTTGTAGCTAATGCAGAATCATAAGCCAATAGTTGGATATTCTCCGCGTATGTACAACACTTACAGAACTAAATGATAATACTATACATATTTTCTTAACATGTTGTAAAGAGAACCCCTCTAACAACTTCCCGAACACATAATTTTCTACTTTTAGACTTAACATATTGAAGTCTGCGGTTGAGAAATGACCAAACTAAACGACACGAAGACAAATCGAAGTTAAAGTTATTTTGAAGCTTTACTAAAATTTATGAAAGTTATTAATGAATTCAGGGACTTGTCCTTGTTAGCACGTATATTTTCCAAGGACCGTAATATTAATATAATATACATTAGGGTGGGTCAATTTTTTTTGTTAGTAGGCGTATAGCAAAAACGTAATCTACAATAAATTCTAAGAAAACTTGACTAAGAAAGTATGAGTCTAAAATCAAAACCTAGCTCCCGCCGAGAGACATAATGGAATCTTGAAAATTGGTTTCAAAAAATAATAGGTAATGAGAGCAAAATACTGTTTTATGCAAAAATTACACATTTTTAATGTTCCGTACTCAAAGAGTGAAAATGAAACCTTTTTACTGAGGATTCTTTGTACGTGCGTCCATCCATCTGTCTGTCCGTCCGGCCGTCACAGTGCCCATTCTCCAGAACGGTGAGGAAACGGTAAGAACTAAAGAGCTTAAATTAAGACAGAAATATGTAGCTAGGTGGCCGCTACAACAACAAACACTGAAAAAAACAAAAATAGGAAGGCTTACAGGAGTCCCCATAGAAGAAACTGTATTTTGGAGCATGGCTTTGTTTTTGGGCAAGTGCATCTACCGATATAAAATATATCATTCAACGATGTCTCAAATACTAAAAATGTTTTACCTCTTGATATGTTTTTTACACCTCTTTATGATATTTGTTGAGGAATATATTCAGTTTTCTTAAAATGCTTTTTCTATTTATGAGTGCAATATTAATTTTTTCCCAAATTTCAACTATTTTGTTTGCAATTATCGGAGAAAATCTTGAATACGATTGTTGTTTTTTTTATTTTTCTTTTTCGCGTTCACTTAAGAAAAATAATACTTTAAAATATCACGATAACTTGGCAAATTTAATCCACTAAATTCACTTGCCCCGTTAGAGTCAATCGACATCGCTGATGATTCCATAATTTAATGATTACTTTTTTAAAAAATAAATTAACACACGCTTACTTTTTGAAAGTTAACTATCAAGTGCATAAGTCAATCAAAACAAATATTTAACACCAAATTTTTATAAAATGCATTTACGGTACATTTTTACAATGACTAGAACTATTAATAACATTGAATTCTAATTACTCTTACGGGACTTAAAAAAATCATTCTCTTTTTTAATCTTCGTAATTCTTATAATAATTAAAATATTATATCGATCCAACAACAATGTTCCATACATTTTGATCAATAGCTAGTGGGAACATAATAACTTATTTGTAATCAAATAAGGCTTAAAAAATGCAATAAAAAGGTCCAAAAAAGCAACCATATCTGTGTTTTGTGTATGGATATATCAGATGTTGCTACTTTTTTATTTTTCATAATAAAGCCTCTCGGCGGGAGCTAGGTTTTCATTTTAGACCCATACTTTCTATGGGTAATTTTCTTAGAATTTTACGTAGATTTCGATTTTGGTATACGCCTGTCACGTTTTTTCTCCCCCGAACAAATTGGCCCACCGTAATATACATAATAATATAATAATATATACAGACATAACACCTTTAAGAAGCATGGCCCTATGCTCCATCCAGTTATCCAGGCAATTTAAACTCTTCATGTTAGAGTTAGTGGAGACCCATGCTGTCATCACAGAAAAAAATTACGACAAATCAACTATCATATTGAATACCATATTCGTCAATACAATTAATTTTTTAATTGAAAAGGCACCAACAACCGAATTTGTAAATATAAAAAATTCTTTTGTTAAATAAAATTGTTCACATTCAACAAATATTTTTAACAATGAGTTTGTAACATTAAATTAAATTTTAGTTAGCAATCAAATAAAAAAATTAATTACAAATTTGTCGCATCACAAATACATGATGAAAGAATGTGGTGATTCTTGAAACATGTAAATTCAACCCACACAGAAAAAATGTTTGCAAAAAATTATTCAATTAAATAATTAATTGGTGTACATTGATTATTCAATTAATGTTTTGTTTGCAGCAATTAATTTTTTTAATCAAACCCCATAAAATTAAATGTTTGTGTATATGTGGTGTATTTTTTAGTTTATGCAATTAATTTTTTAATTGACAAAATTTGTGTCCCATGACTCGAAAATACAAATCCGTTAATTGATTTGATCAATTCCTTTGCAGGAACAAAATTAGTAAAATATTTAATTGTCTGAACGAATTGTTTAATTAAAGTCGATTTTCTATTTTTTCTGTGCAGGTTCGAGCCCCAGCTCAGCCAAGAAAATTATCAATAAATTTTAATAAAATTCCAAGTTGTAAAAATTCCTTCCTTCAGTAAGAATAATTTAATGAATATTAATTTTGATGAACTCAAGCCTAACTAAAAATATCAAAAATTAAAATTAACAGTTCAATTAAAAATCGCAATTGTTCTTACAAATACATATCTTTAGTTTGAAAACTAGAATAAAGTAAGCCGTGTTGAAATTTCGGTAAGAAGTTTTAAATAACAGCATCACATACTTCTAAGATAAACTTTGTTGTCAATAACAGTCCCAGCATTAAAGCAAAAAATTTTTTAATTTTGTATTGAAAATTTTTTATGAAAATTTTTTTTATTTTTTCATCTAAAACAAATTGTTAATTTGACAATTTACAAACAATTTAATTAAGAAAATTGCTGAAAATTTTAAAATAGTTTAAAAATTTTTTATTAATTGCATAATTAATCTTGTTATTGTTTTTCTGTGATATGCCAAAAGATTTAGAATCTACATATAATCCTAAAAAAACGATATCAACTCAGCGTTCTTAGTTTTGGGAATTTATCCCCTAATAGGGGATTTTATTTTGTAAATGGGGATAAAAATTTCGTGAAAATCCCCAGGGCATTTTTCGAGGAAAAGCACTTTTTTCGCTGGGGATTAATATATACGCCTTTTTATTTGTTGTTAAACTTATTTTTATGAATACATGTGCGTTTATTTAAATTTAACAGATTTAACTATCCCGCACACTTCTTCCAATACGTAATCATAACTTATTCAATTTTTATTTACATGCTCATTAAATTATAACTCATTGGCACTTCTTTTTTCTTTTTTTTACATAATAAAATAACCCAAATAAAAAAGAGGTCAGATTAAGACTTATACAGTCCGATCAGACCCTTTACATACATACATAAATAGTCCAGTATTATTCTACTAGGACGTTAATGGTCTGGTACGAATTTGCTTCTATAATAAATAAAATAAAAAAAATATAAAATAATAAAAAACCCCTTCTAGAAAGGAAGATTTATTCCTCCTTCCTACACACATAATTATTTATAAGCTTAGCCGTTGTTGTATTAATTCACTGCTATTTCTTCTTTCAGTGTACCTCCTTCTGATCTTCTGTTACGTTTGGGTGAATATGATTTGGCCGAAGAGGAAGAACCGTATGGGTATCAAGAAAGACGAGTACAAATTGTAGCCTCACATCCACAATTCGATCCCAGAACTTTTGAATATGACTTAGCGTTGTTAAGGTAAGTTATAAATAAATTTAAAAAAATCTTTAAAAAATAAATATAAAACCAAAAACATTATTATCCTTCCAGATTCTATGAACCTGTAGTATTCCAACCCAATATTATACCAGTATGTGTGCCCGAAAGCGATGAGGATTTCATAGGACAAACAGCATTTGTAACTGGTTGGGGTCGTTTGTATGAAGATGGTCCCCTGCCAAGTGTTTTGCAGGAAGTTGCAGTACCCGTTATCAATAACACTATCTGCGAGTCCATGTACAGAGCAGCTGGCTATATCGAACATATACCTCATATATTTATATGTGCGGGTTGGAAAAAGGGTGGCTACGACTCATGTGAAGGTGATTATTTGTTGAATTATTTTAGAAAACACAAATGATCTTTAATTTGGTAAAAAAAAAAAAAAAAAAATTCTAGGTGATTCCGGTGGTCCCATGGTCTTGCAACGTGAAGCGGATAAGCGCTTTCAATTGGGTGGCGTAATTTCATGGGGCATTGGTTGTGCGGAAGCCAATCAACCGGGTGTCTACACAAGAATCTCCGAGTTCAGAGACTGGATTAATCAGATCTTACAATTCTAGTATTGTTATGTTGAGCGTAATAGTGGTCAAGTTATTACAGTTAAACTTGGTTAGATTAGGGGCATCCAAAACTAGTTCCGAGTAACCGAGTTTATCTTTCTGATTAAATTTCGTTTTTAAGTTTATGCGAAATGTTGTATCTATAGTTATTTTTATTTTTATTTTTATTTGTAGTTGTATTTTTATCTTGTATATCAAAATATTATTTAATTTTTATTTTAAATCTATTCATGCAGTTATTTATTTAAATCGACATTTATTTATAGTTTATTGCAATAATAATAAAACAATATTAGTATTTATATATAATTTTTAATTTAAGAAAATTTTTAGTTGCAATATTTTCCTTTGTCACAATTTTTCATTTTGGTTGATTATTTTATTTTATTTTATTTTATTTATTTTTTATTATAGTTATTTATTTATGTGAGTGGGTAGTTCGAGAAGTATTTATGATTGATGCTCAGCATAATTTACAAAAATCATCTTGTTCTTTGGTTATACATTTTCATACGCCCATGGGTCTACGCATTCACGGGTCATTAAGTATAATCAAGGTGACGACTGGACAAAAATGCAATAACGGATAAAACGCACTTCATTCATTTTACACACTTAAATGCATTAAATGAAATTACATTCCATAGATTTTTTCTTTTAATGAATAAAAAAAATTAGTTGTAAGTTTGATTAAAAATTTAATTAAAAAAAAAACACAAAATAATGTAAATTTATATATTAGAAATTGTAATTTAAGAGAATAAAAATTTAAATAATTTAACAAAGCTTTTATTTTAACCTTGTGCCAATGCCTTTTACACATTTTTTAAATATCTTCTATTTGATCGAATACGTAAAGTTCGTCAAACATCAAACATCAGTAGAATTTTTTCCCCGAGACGGGATTTTCCGGAATACTTAATGGTTTTCAGTTCTTATTTTTCTATGAATTCAATGCGATATTCCCGGTAAATTTTTTTTAATACAAGCTGTCGCAAAAGTTGTCACCCGATGTTTTTTGATTTTTATGAAGTTTAAAATATGATATCGGCCAATTGGGCGTTGTCAGAATTGATGACCATATAGGCCCGACTTTTGGCATTTTCCATCACTCTTGACAAAACTTCCCCCGATATGTTCCCATATTCCTGAATGATATTCTTTTTGAGGACTTTAACAGGCAGAGGCTTATTGACATTGACTGGTGACTTAAAGAAACCCCAGAAAAATATGTCTAGAACGGCTAAATTGGACGATTGGATGTTCTTCCATCCTTTTTCTGTCAGTTGAAGTAGTAAAAGTCGTTGAGCATGGCTCGGTAGCAATTAACGTTCGCAGTAGTCGTTTGGCCTGCGCGCAGTGTTTTCGAAAAAAATGGTCCAATGATGTTTTATACATAAACACCACACTATCAGGCCTGTTCTGAAAATCACTTTAGCTTAAATCACGTGATTTCAAACCACATATCCGTTTTTAAATCACACGTGTGATGTTTTGGTGTTCCGTTTTTTTTAAAAGCACGTGATTTGAAATCACTTGATTTTCAGAACAGGCCCGTATACCGTATATTTGAGCGTGTGCAATGGCTCATCGTGTGTTATATGCGGCGCACCAGAAGCGATAATTCTGCTTATTCACGTAGGTATCCACAGAAATATAAAAAAAGGCCTCGTCATACATGATGCCTTTCTTTGAAAAGTTGTTTACCTCGTTGTCGAGGCATTTATTACGCGTTCTTGAGGAGTATAACCATCAATTTCTTATTGACGGTTACTTTCTAACTGTTTACTTTACAAACGTCAAAGCAGAACTGACATTTACAGAGATTTTTTGGTCGGCCTTTTATAAAAATTAAGAATATTTGAGAAAAAACCTTTTAATTTTCATTTGCAATTGATTTTACGTATTTTTCTAATCGTTACGACTCCTGATTAAAATAAGTTTCAACACTCTAAAATTTAATAAAAATTATTGACGCGTTTCACGACCTACCGATAGTTAAAGGTAGGATTTTATCGACCCTATAAAAATTTCCCATTATCACAACTTTTCTTTAACCGTAAGTGAGCGATTAGATGAAGGAAGGTTTATCGTACCTGGTAGGTTTAAGTTAAGTTGAAATAAAATAACACTTTTTATACGGCCGATACAATCCATCCTTTAGGTATCGGTGAGTCGTGAAAACGGTCTTTAAAGTTTTTAAAGAATGTCAAGGAAAATTTTCTGATTTAAGATTTTGTTTAAGATTCAACGTTCTAATCTTAAACACTAATTAGCTTTTAAGACCACAATGATTAAGTTCATTTCCAGGGAAATCACAAATATGCAATTCCATGTTTTTCCTTATGCGACCAATGCAGGCAGAAACAACATATTTATCCGTTTTAGAGCTTTTTATTAATTTTAGCATCGTTTTATTGGTGCATATTTTACAGTTTAGAGCACTTTTTTACATAATTTGTTTGAAAGAGTTTTTGCAGCATTTTTTAGGTTTATAGTGCATATTTCACCTTTTTAGAGCATATTTTGGTACATGTTCAATTTGTTTAGGTGCCGAAAAATGCAGCGAATAAAATTTTTTTTTTAAATTCTGGTTTTTTTAAACTGTAAAATTTTATACATAAGCAAAAATTATGGAATAAGCAATTATCTACAAAGAAATCTAGACCCATTCTCTAGTATACCGCTCGACTTAGAATCAATTTTTTTTAGTGATTTAACGATGTCCATCCTTTCGTCTGGCTGGTTGGCTGTCCATGTTAATCTTGTGCACAAAGTGCAAGTTTCACTGTTAAAGATAACTTGATAATTTTGGTAAATATGTTTGAATTGTACTTAGAACGAAGCCTGTGATGAGAATCTGTCTATAATTTCACATAGTCCCATATAAACTTCTTTCCTAAGCAGACTCTTCGTGCCATAAATCATCTAATTATTTTCGTATTTGGATTAAATTTCTCTAAAATTGAATTTGTGGCGCAAAAGTGTCATTGTTTCGTTAGCTGTGTGGCAAGGGGCACCGTCCTGTTGAAACTACATATCGTCCACATCCATATCCTCCAATTCGGGCCCTAAAAAGTTCGTTATCATCTCACGATAGCGAACACCATTCACAGTAACTGCCAGACCGGCCTCATTTAAAAAAAAAATACGGCCCGCTGATGCCGCCAGCCGCAGACCGCACCAAACAGTCACTCTTTGTGGGTGCATTGGTTTTTCGACAATCACTCTTGGATTATCATGCGCACAAATGCGGCAGTTCTGATTATTGACGAATCCACTGAGGTGAAAATGAAGATGATTTTCTTCGATATGCATTTTAATTTGAACGCCCTGAATATCTTTAACGCGTTGCTCGATTATGTATCTTTCCATGGTTCAAATAAAGTTAGTCTGAAATTGAGAAATGTCAAATGAAACGCAGAAATAAACTTGACGTTTAGGTGTGGTTCACATTCAGCATCGGCCCTTAACCACCCTTTAGAAGAAGTTTATTATCAATAGACGAAATCCGGGGTAGCGTAGCGCACCGGATTATGCTGGCTTTATCTTAAAATTAAAAGGCGGTTATGTGTGTGCTTGTTTATTCTCTATACTCCTAAGCTACTAAACCGATTTTCCTTAAAATTTCCACGTATCTTCAAAATTTCCGGATTTCCCTGTGCTTAACAAATAATAAATATTTGTTAATTTTCAAGTAGGCGTGGCAACTCCCACTCCAGTCATTATAAATTAAAGGATATTTAAAGAACGATTACAGCAAAACTTTTCCAATTTATAACAAATAGTTTGGTTATCCATACAAAACATCGGGCAAGGTAGAACCAACCTATCATGCAAGGACAATTTAAATGTCTAAGTATTTGGAAAAGGATAACACTAGAAGCATTGACATTTCGTACAAATGGCGACGTTATCAATGTACGAGATCTGCTTAACAAGTAAGAGTCTTATCTTCAGCTGTGCCGAATTTTTTATACCCTCCACCGAGAGTGCGAACACTTCAAATTTTGTTCAGTTAAGAAATGAATTGATGTACTTTAATTTTTTCAATTAATTTATTGTTTGCTGCAATTAATTTTTTTAATAAAAACACATAAATTTAAATGGTTGTGCATATGTTGTGTTTTTTTAATTTATGCAATTAATTTTTTAATCGTTTTCCTATTTTTAAGCTTGTTAGGCCCGGAGCTTCAATGTAAATAAAATTAATTTTTTAATTGACTAAATTTGAGTGGCATGATTGGGGCCCTATGCTCCTTATAGGATCTTATAGGATTTTCTATTTTTTCTGTGTGAGTGGGCTTTATATAGAACCAATAATTTATAAACCAATCTTCAGAAAATCTTACATTATTATAATTCGTTGCCTAATTAGAATAAAATATCCTAATCTGTTTCAGAAATCTGATTAGGCGATACCAATATTATTCTTTTCTGTTAAATATTTAATCAATGAGCGTGTTCTTAACAGACGGACAGACATACGGGCATAGCTAAATCGCCTTAGAATTACTCAAGAACCCAGAATATGTTTTCTTTATGGGTTCTTAAATGATCCTTAAAAAAGTTCCATACGGAATGACAAACTTAATATACCCTAATTTACAAATAGTGTTAAATATTAAAAATTTCAAATTTTATTTCAATGGGTCACCGTGGTAAAGTTAATTTAAAAAAAAAATTTTTTAATAAAACAAAATAATAATTACTTGTCATTAAAAAATTAAGTTAAACATTTTTGTTAAGCAAAAAACCGCAAATAATTAAGCAATTAATAAAAAAAAAAAAAGTTAATTAATGGTTGATTCTTGTTATTTTACTCAGCAAAAATAAGAAAGGTTTCTAACAAAAAACAAACGTTTTTTTAACTCAAGACGTGTGAATTGAGTTTTTTTTTTTTTTTGCACTAAAAATTAAACATTCAATATGATTTGATTCGACTAAATAACTTTCACTTTCAACATGAGTTTTAAGAAAATTCCTTTTCAAATCGTTACAAACACAAATTTATAAGAAGAAGCGAATTGTGAAGTGTCATACTCATACAAATGTGTATTAAATAGTAATTAAAGGTCAGTTACACGGTCAAGTGACAACTATTAATCACTGTGCTGAGAGTTGTATGAGCTGACCAAACCCAGGCAGGTTGGACGGGTATTTTCTAAAATTAGCAATGGATTTGTTTTAAAGAGAATTGTAACATTTTTATCTTAAAAAAAAGAAAAAACGTTATTAAACTTTAATTGATTTAAAATATTATTTAAGAAAAGCATTAGTTGGGTTGCTTCTAAGCTCTCCCTGTAAAACACTGGACATTTAATGGAATTTATATAACTCAAAGCGTCCTTAAAGTAGGCTAGGTAATATAGGAATTTTAGTTTTCATCCGATTTCGGTCCAGTGTGGCTTCGCATTTTTGTAATCAAATAAACAATACAAAATATAATAAAATTATAAAACCATGAATATTGTTATTGATTGTGGAGTAAAACATCTTCCGAAATGACAAAATTGGTGAAAAACTTTAAAAAGTTCATTAAATCTTAGTTTTGATCCACTCAGCCAACTCAGCCATTTTTCCGGTCAAAGCCGGATGGCGCCTGAAAGAGATTTATACATCGAAAAACAGAACTGTACCGTTATTTTGGAAATTTTACGGGCAATGAAACACACCAATATCGTTTCCCTTTACTTTTACGGCAATAACCATAAATAATAAAAGTTTGAGAAAAAAATTTACAAAAACTATAATTTCGCAGCCCTGTATAGTGGACTTACAGCCAATTCACACGATGGCTTTTACGAGGTGTCTTTTTGTTTGGCGGCGGCGGACGGTGTAGAGAAGAAAGAGGGGTAAACAAAAAGACTCGGTTTGTGTTTTCATGTCGTTTTTTTATATTTCACTGTAAACTTCTTCTTGTTACGTTTTATTCTTTTTCTTACTTTGAAGTGTCAGGTTGAAAATACAGTGAGACCTCGATTATCATTAAGGGACGGGCAGCATTCTAAATTATCAATTATTTTTATTTTGTAAATATATACCCACGTATTTATAAACGATTATTAAATTTAACAAACGTTTATTAAGGCAAATTTTCATTCAAAATTTGTCTTGTAAACCTTTATTAAATTTAATTAATTTTTATAAATACGGGCGATAATGTATAATTATGTAAATATATAAGGGCGTTCAATTAATTGGGTTTTATTTTTGTTCGATTAATCGATATTTGGCATCTTTAACTTATTCGATTAAACGAATAAAATTTTAAAATTAATCGATTAATCGAATAATTCTAAATCCAAACATTTTATAAATTACGAGATTTTTTTTTTTGAAAATTTTAGAAAATTTAGTACTTGAGTAAAAAAACTATTTTTAAATAGAACATGTCAATGTAGCTCCAAATTGTTGCTTCACTTTCGGACACTTAGGTTTTAAAAGAGTCAATATAAATTTGGATTTATTGAAACTTTTCACGGACATGCCATCCTCTGCTATGTTTCTTCAAATAATGTCTTTTACAGAATCGGTCAAAGTATCTTGTTTAAAATATTTATTCATTGGACCACTTGTAGCCCCTTTGATTTTGTTGGTGGAGCATCTTTTCAAGTAAGTGATAAATAAGTGAAGTTGTTGAAGAAAATTTACGTTAATACATTTTTGTACACCTGTTATATTTAGCATTATTAGATTTATCCTTCTTACAATATTTTTAAACCAAACTCATTCTAAAGAGAGAAACGTACGAACGATTTTGTTATAAAATACGGGCATGTTTTAGAAATCGGAATGAAGTGGATTTAAAAACGACCCTGTAATGAAAGTTCATAAAAATATTCCATTTTATCTTTAATCTTTAAGTATCTATTATTTTTGCAAGAACTACACTTTAAACCACGAAAAACTGTGGTAATTTTAAAATTGAATTTAAATTGTCGTTGGATTTTAATTTCACTACAATTCGACTTCTAGAACACACCCGATTAACTAAAATAAATCTTTGAGTTGCCATATCTTTGTCGTTTTTTCTTTTGTTAAATGAATTATTAAATTGTGTTGAAAACATGTAACAAAAATATAGGCTAAATTACTCACTAAACATGAGTGTTTTCTTTTTGACTTCAACGGACACATAAATTAAATATTTTTTTATTCGACTTAAAACTTTAAAAAATTATACATTTAACAGAAAAACTCTATATTATTATTATTATTCGGTTAATCGGTATTAATCCTTCGATTAAACCTTTAATCGAAATTAACAATTTAAAATTATTCGAACAAGATTTAATCGACAGAACACCATAGTAAATATTTAAATAATATGAGAAAAAAGTAATTTTGGCAAAACATGCTTCCAGTACGTTGGAGAATTCTTCGTTTATTTAAATTTTTTTTTTATTTTTGTTTAAAAGTAAAAGAAAAAAAGGATAATTTGTTGAAAATGCCAGATAACAGGAATAGTCGTTGCATTTTTTTTTTATTTCCCGGTTAATTGATGTTGCCCGTTAATCGATTTATGGATATTCAAGGCCCTACTGTAAATACAAAAAGACATGTAGCCAAAAATCATCGTAGGAACGCAAACGATTTTTAGAAGTTGCTTAAATAGGGAATAAAAAAAAACGAGGTAGTAGAAGCCCTCATGTGAATTGGGTGTTAGTGGAAAACTTTAAAATCGAAAAGAGTTTTAAAATAATAAGAAAAATTATAAAAGACGAGAATTTTTCCAAAAATAAATGAAACCGTTTACTTTAAAATTAAAGACTTATTTCCTTACAAATTGTCTATATTTGCATACCCTCCACAGTAGTAGTAGTATCAGTAGTTTAGCATTCAGTGTGAAATTTTTTGAATATTTAACTAAGACCCCATAAAGTCATACTCTGAGTCCTTCAATAATTCTAAAGCTACGGGCACACTTATTAAATATTTGACCACGCTTATTTGGTCAGTCCTTCTTTTGTTAAAAGTTTGTGAGATCCAACATGGTGTTTATATCACAAAATAAACTTATTATTCTACTAGACAAAGCAAAAACTGTTTTTTGTAAGAGGTGGTATTACAGTCTAAATAAATATTGGAATTAAAGGATATGAATATCTTGCTTATTGGTTCTGTTTTTTTTTTTTTTTTTTTTTTTTTTTTTTGTCAAATATTTGTCAAGTGTGACCGTAGTTTTTGTCGATTTAGCCATGTTCGGCAGTTGAAAACACGCTCACTTTCGAAAAACTCAAGAGAAAAGAAAAATATCAACGATAAATAATTTTTTCTAGTTCCCCGAAGCAGTTTGGGATTAAAATCCAGCATGATCGGTTCAGTACGAAAATGATTATGAATCCAAATGTTGAACAGCCTCCCTAAGGAATCGATATTTTATTTAAAAAAATTAACATAAATTGATAAGAGAATGCAACGATTTTGAGTTAATTTTGCAAAAATTCGTTTTATATAACTGAATAAAGTATAACTATTATTTGTTTTGATCGACCTGGTTTAATGGAATATGTGGAAAAGAAAAATAGGGCATACTTTTGGGGCGTTGCATAAAAGTGAGTACATTATAAGCCAGTTTTAGAAGGGCTTTTTTGCGAAGTGCAAAAAAATTAGTCATTAGGTCGGCAAAATCAGATATGGCATAGGTGCCTCTCGGCAGTTTATGTCGGATTAAAAAGTCAGCCAGGCAAAAATTAAGCCAGAGACAAGCCATGAGTAACGATATGCAACATGTTGTGAACGGACTGCAAATGGCGGCGCAGTGTATGCAAAAAAACTAAAAAAGACGGAATCCAGAGGCGTGGGAAAAAAATTAAAAAAATTATTTCTGGAATTGTTTTCACCTTATCTTTAATCCTAGGGGGTGACTGGCTCAATTTTTTTTCCAAACACCTTAGGGTATGCTCTAAAAAATTTGTGTTAAAATACTGAAATGTAGGGTATCACATGGTCGGGCTTGACCGACTTTACTTCCTGGCTTCTTCTTAGCAAAGCTTTACAACACTTTAAACCTACGGCTTCCAAAAAAATTTAACTCAAACTCTATATTTCGGTATTTTTAATATTTCCAAATCGAAATCCCAATATTACCAACAAAGCCCCCTTTTATTGCAAACGCTTGATTTATCAATGTATTACAAGAAACGGAAATTAATACTCGAAAAAATATCGTAAATAAAATAATACTTTTTATCTTTAACACTCTTCTTTACAGGAATTGAAACAAGTTAGGACTTAGGAAACGTAATTTAAATACTTTTAAAAGACATTTCTAATACGTTTGTGTAAACATTTCAGTATTAATATGTTCTCTTGAAGGCGTCTTCACTCTAATTAACAAATACCCGTCATATATTTAATTTTGAGTAAAAATATACAACAACTTGTTAACATAAGTTTTTTTTTAAATACCAACAAATTGTTTTTTACATACTGCCTTAATTTTTAGAGTTACACCCTAAAATGTCTTGCACATAATTGATAGATAACACCTTTTACATCGTTTTGTTTCATCAATAATACAATAAATAATAAACATGCAAATTAAAGCCATCATTAATCTTAAGCCGAAATCAAGCTAATGAACTGAGCGTGGAGTTAACGAAACACGCCCCGTGACGGTCCTAATGAAAGCCGGCCAAAAACTAGCACTTTCTTTTAAACAAAAAATAATTAATAAAGATAAGCGGGGAAGAAAATACAACAAATATTTATTAGCAGGTGAGTGATGTCAGTTTTAAGCAAAAAAAAAGTTACGTAGATTTTTATTTAGTTTTACTGCAAAAGTTTCGTTTTCATTATAATTTTCTAATCGCCTTTAAAAAAAAATTCACGTTTAAAATTTTTTTTTTTTTTACAACTTTAACTTGCAGCCAAAGTTGTTATCTATCCCGGGTATATAAAAAAACACACCTTTTATTAATAAAAAAAACCTTTTTTTTTGGCAAATTTATAAATAATAAAGAAAAAACAACAACAAATAATTAAAAAGATGTCTTTTAAGTTTTATTAACAAATTAAATAACGCCGAGAATGGTTTGAAAAATGAAAGCGTTGTCGGTAAAATGACAAATAGAGATGATTTATTTTATATGAGAATTAAAAAAAAAAGAAAGAAAGAGATAAAAATTATGTCACAAGGCAAATAAACATTAATAATTCAAAACAACATTTCAAATATTCCCTTTTAGGAAATAATTCAAATTTGTTTTTTTCAAATATTAATAAGAAACGCTTTTCTTTACTTTAATATATTGATCAGTTGTTTACACAAAATGAATATGAATGCTAAAAAAATCGACTAAAAGTCAAAAAATAAAAACATTTCAAACAACAGAAACTTTTAAATCAAAAGTAAGGAATTCATTACAAAATTTTTTTAAAATTTTTTTTAGCCAGGATGAAATTTATGAGGGGGGCAGAATTTTTTTTGTAAAATGCTTTTTTTAACCGCCTTTTACTCAACAAAAATGGATGAAACTTTGCAGGCATTCATACTCCAGATGACAATACACGAATACATGGGCGTAGCCAGGAAATTTTTTTTAAATGCTATTTTTAACCGCCTTTTACTCAATGCAAAGGGATGAAATATTAAAAGTAAAAGTTTCATTCATTTGCATTGAGTAAAAGGCGGTTAAAAAAACATTTTACAACAAAAAAAAATTTGCCCTCCCCCCTAAATTTCATCCTGGCTACGCCCATGTATTCGTGTATTGCCATCGGGAGTATGAATGCCTGCAAAGTTTTATCCATTTGCATTGAGTAGAAGGCAGTCAAAAAAGCATTTAACAAAAAAAATGTTGGCCCCGCTCTAAAATTTCATTCTGGCTCGCCCATGAATTCGAGTATTGTCATCGGGATTATGAATGCCTGCAAAGTTTCATCCATTTGCATTAAAAAAAAAAATTTTTTAATTAAAATTCATTATAATTTATAAACAAACAATTTAAGTTTAGCTAATAAAACTATTCCTCCGAAATTAAAAAAGAAAAACTAAAAACATTTTACAAAAATGTTTAATAAAATGCTAAATAAAAATTTTGCAGTCAAAACAAAATTGCTAATGCTAAATTTAGCTGCGAAAATGCCAAAATGGTTACACTGTTTAATATGTGCGTATTGTACGATGTTGTCAACACATTAAAAACATTTCTTTTTGCCCATTATAAATCATTAGACTTTTTATTTAATACCGGCCGGAATTCGACCACTTCACATTTGCTTTGACCCCTTTCACACTCGGCAAGTTACTTGCGCTTGTCGCTTGCGCAACTCTTGGTTTGTAGACGTCAGCGGTAAGGAAAAAAAAATTTTGTACTGACTTTGTTGTACTTGCCAAGTAACTTTCGCAACTAACTTGCCTTGTCTGAAAGGGGTCTTACGCGAGAACCTGTGCGTTATACAATAAAAACGTACACATTTTAAGGGATCGGAAAAATGCACTATCGACCCATCTTTGTACGTGTGTCTGCAAGATAAATCAAAACACTTTTCATACACTTGAATTCAAAAAATTCCGTATTTAATTTATAAGATTTTCATGAAATGTTATTAAAGTATAAAATACAAACACAGATCTTCTCTAAGTCATTAAAAAAGGTTTTCGGCTTTTATTTTCTTAAACGACATTTTTGCGCGTTTTTGTCCAACGGTAACCCTGTCCTAATACGTTTATACATGCGTGTTTGCAAGTGCAAAATGAAAGCAAGCAACCGTCGTTTATAAATGTGTGTTTTAAGAATGTCCGTCAGTCCCTTGAAATGGGCGTTTCGAAAACGTTAGAAATTATGGGGACTTGGTAGTTATATATTTATGTCACATGTACTACGTTAAAGATTGCTATTGAAATTTAGCAAGATCGGCTTAAAAATGGCGGAAATATGGGCACAAAACGACGATTGCCTCTAATTTTACCCAAAAATCGCTTGTTGTTGTAGTTTTTGATTTGTTTTTTTCTGTATTTCTGGAGAACGACAAGAGCCAAAGTTAAATATTGAAACTACCAGCATCTGGAGAACGACAAGAGCCAAAGTTTTCAAATTAGGAACAATACACAATATTTGACAATTGGGCGAGATTGGGCAATTAGGCGTGGCACAAAGTTATTTATATTTAAAAAACGGTATTTATGTAACTTTCTATGCATGAATACTCTAAATAACGTGAGTTTTAGCAGACTTGTGAAACTCTTAAGACCTAATAAGAATGTACAAACTTAAGCTACTGTACAAAAAGCCTCTCAATGCATTTTTGTATAAAACAAAAGCCGTTAAACTTAAAAGTTTCCTTTTGGCACGAATAACTCTTTTAGGAAATTTAAGCTCATTGAAGCATATTTTCGGTTTAAGTATTTTCATGTTTTTGACGTTTCTTAGAATTTATATTAGATTTTTTAAAAAAGTTTCCAGATGTTATTGATATTGCAGTTGTTAACTAGTTTACAAATTTGAATGCGAACATAAGCCGCATCTCTAGTAAAATTTCACACACAGGGTCCAAAAACTGAAAATGTTTTTTTTTTTGAAAGTTCAAGTTTGTTCTATTTAAAATTAAACAACTTCTCTGTTATTAAAGGTCAGTTTTTTTACGAAACAATGCCAAAGAACCCGAAAAACTTATTAAATAATTATATAATATTTCTAAACAAACTCAAAAAATAATTTTAACTGTTAAATAATACAAAAACTAAAAATTTCCCCCTAAAGCATCTTTAAAAAAAAGATTCATTTTAACTGTAACTTTTTTGAATTAGATTAACTTTTCATCCAATTATGTTCATCATAATGGATTTTTTTTTTTTGAAAAAGTTTAATTCACACAATAAAATGCGTAGCTTTGAAAAGAAAGAAAAAACCGTAATAAGCCCAACTACAAAATTAAAGGTAACAATTATTCGAGTTGTCTTGAAGGCTTAAATCTTACATAAGTCGCAGACAACAAAGCAGGTGAATAAAATCATAATTAAAATTCTCCATTTGGATAATGAGATGAGCAACTCCTACTTTTACATTCAAGTGACGAGGCCGAATACAATAAAAAAAAACGATTTTAATGAAAAGAAATTTTTTTTTTTTTTTTTGTTAGAAAGAAGATAAGAAAACATTAAAAAAAAATTATAACTAAAATAATTTCAATTGAAAGATGAAAAACGAAAGTTTTTTTTTTATGTTTTTTGTCTAAAATACAAAATTCAATTTAAATATGCAAAAGTGCAAGTATTTTCACACAATCCATTCGTTTTTGTTGTTGTAAAAGTTACACAGTGGGATAAAAAATGCACTTTCAATACTTTCAAGTTACTCAATTGCGATTGAATACATTTGGATGCATTTCAATTTTTGGTGTTGTAAATAAAAGTGAAATGTATGCTAAAAAAGTAAGAAAGTATAGTCGGCAACGGCCGGCCATATGATACCCTACACCACAGTATATAAAAAGTTATGATTCATATAAAAGTTCCTTGTGACGAATATTATTTAGAAATTTTCATCTATATGAAATTTATTTGCCTTTAAGTGATTTTTGGAAGGGCGTTTATATGGGACCTATGGCTAATTTTGGACACATTAGCCCAACATTTTGTCATGACATAGCAGCTATCGTTAAAATAATTGTAGCCAATTTTAATTACAATACCAACATTTATAAGGCAGTTATGGCATTAAAAATTTTTTTGGGATTTGTATTTTCATGGGAGCCATTAAAAATGAACCGATTGCAATAGATAATTTAGTAAGATAATTTTGATTACAATAAAATAAGTTTTGATCAAATTTAATTAATTTGAAAACCAACATAGTAAAATAGCTTGTGGGCACAAATACCGTATTCCGGAAAGAAGTTTGTACGGGAGCTATGCGAAATTATTGACCGATTTAACCCATTTTCAATAGGTTGATCGTTGTGCCAATTAGATGTACCAAGTTTTATCAAACTATCTCCAAAAATGCGAACTGTACTTTGAGCTCAAGGTTTACATGGACAGCCAGCCAGCCGGAGGGACATCGTTAAGTCTACTAAAAAAGTGATTCTGAGTCGATCGGTATACTAAGAGGTCTTTTACGGTGTTACAAGCATCAGTACAAATACTCTTTCCACTAATACGGTGTGGGCATAAAACGGAAAACCAAATTTTTTGCGAGGGTTGCCATAAAAGTTTTGCATTCAGGTATAAAAAATTTTAGTTATGCTTGAAACTTTTTTGAAATTAAATTTTAAACTAAATACGACTATGACTATTTACTGTTATTTTGTTTAATCTGATTTTTTCTCTTATATAAAAAATTTTAATTAAAAAAGCTTTTTTTCACTCAAAATCTACATTGTTTTCGATTGAAATGTATATTTTTTAACAAATCTACGCTTTTAATAAAAAAAATCAGAATAGATGTTTCTTCTAAACGTTTTCTTTATAAATTTTATAAAGAAAGCGTTTTCATAAAAGCTTTTTTTAAGAAAATATAAAAGGAAGTTTTTTCATAACAACTTTTTACAAAAAAAACGATTTTTTTCGCAAAAGTTTTCTAAAAGAAAAAACTTTTTGCATAAAAGTTTTTTAAAGTTTTAAAATTTAAAATAATTAGTAAAAGACATCAAATTTTAATAAAAAAGCATATTTATAGTATCATTTTTAAATGTTTTTTTTTTTAATTTTTTGTTTATATAAAAACTTTTTTGATGTATCTAATAGTTTTTCGAATGTGCTTCTATGAGTCAAATTTCAATTTGAAAAGCATTCGTACAATAGTCTTATTCCCTAAATATCTCAAATACTTTTTGCTTAAGCCAACTTTTGGTCAACATTGAAGATATATTTTGTACATATTGTTAGAATAAGCTTTTCATTAAAAAGACTTTTTTTTCTATTACCTCAAAAAACATTTACTTAAAAAGCTTTCACATTATATAAAAAAAAAACTTTAAAAAACTGTTTTGACAAAAGCTTTTACATTTTTGTTTTGCCAAGCTTTTTAAGAAACCTTTTTTGACAAAAGAAAAAAAAATCATATTTCAAAAAGCGATTTCTAACAAAATAAAATCATTAAATCTTATTACAAAAAAAAACATTTTTGCTAAAGGAAAAAATTTTCTTAAGCGCTACGTAAAAAAGCTTCTTGAAAAAATTGCTTGGCAAATGCTTTATTAATTTTTTTTTAACAAAAAATTCCTTGAAAAATGCTTTTAACAAAAATTCCTTCTATATGTACAATTTAATACGGCTTAAAAATTTGTGATAAAATGTTTTTTATAAAAGAATCATAATAGACTATTTAAAAAAGCCGTTTTAGCCATAATTTACCACCTGTTGTTTTAGACAAAATTTTTTTTATTGTTAAATTTATTAAAAAACTAAAATTTTTTAATTAATTTTAAATAGAAATTTCTAAATAACACTTTGCAAATTCTGCTATAAAAAAACTTTTACAAAACAGCTGTAAGAGCTTTTTTAAAAACATAAAATTTTCGGTAAAGCAACTTTTATAGAAAATTTTTTACAAAAGCTTTTCATAGTAAAATCTTGTAAAAGTTATTTAAACAACTAAAATTTTATGTTAATTAAAATTATTTTTTAATTAATTTTAAATAGAAATTTCTAAGCAAAGTGTTAGCAAATTCTGCTATAAAAAAACTTTTACAAAACAGCAGTAAGAGCTTTTTAAGAAAATACAATTTTCGGTAAAGCCACTTTTATAGATAATTTTTTAAAAAAGCTTTTTATAGTAAATTCTTGTAAAAACGCTTTAAAAAAGCTAGACTAAACTTTTTTTACAAAGCTTTTATAAAAAATTATTTTTAAAAAAATGCTTTTCCTTGCTTTTTTCATAAAAAAAAACATATTACGAATTTTTTTTTATTATTAAAAATATTAAAATTCCGCAAAAGTTTAAACATACATGATCGAAAAGAAACAAAGCATAAAATGTTAAAAATTTGAAGCAGAAAATTAAATATATTATTTTTTAGGCTTTTTTTTTTTTGTTATACCTACTGTAGACCTGCGGGCATTACAAAATTAAGGTGAAATAATGATAAGCTTTAATGTTCCAAACTCCAAAAACAACATAAAAGACGAGCAAGTGGGTTCAAAATCGTTTTAAAAAAAGTATATCACTGAAAGAAAAGACCGAATAACAGCAATTCAGAAACAAAACAATATCAAACAATGATGACTGTGATAATATTAATAATATTACATTCAGAGTTAAGCCAATTACACCGCGATAAAGACCATTTCAGTCTTTAGAGTCAATGATGCCTTTCAAATTCCCTTTTCTTGTATTTAACGGCCATTACTAGACAATCGATCTGTGGTAGTTTCTATTCAAGAGCAGTCGAGTTGCATCATTTTAAATGCTTAAGAAAGTTTACCAAAAAACCGAAAAACAAAATACAGTGATTATCAAAACAAAAAGAACTGAGAAAGTGAAAATTTAATGTTTACAACATTTAGAACTCTTAAGTTTATAAAACATTTTTATTAAAAAAAAACCTTATCGCACCTTTATGATTTGTTATTTATTTCCAAAATTAATTATTTGTCGCATTAGGAAATGTTTACATCGTTCACCAAATCGAGAGAACTCGTGTAACAACCATACGGGAAAAGCATGTAATAAAAATATTTTTTACAAAATAGAAGATTTAATGAAAAAAGACGTTAGCCTCTTACATGTTAGTCAAAGAGCACGATAATATCGCCTTAGGAGTTGTAAGTGCACAAAAACCCCGATCACACACATTTGATTGGACCCCACAAGAGTGGAAGAATGTGACGAATCCATATTCTAGCTACACGAATCAAATAGAAAAGTAAGTGTTTGAAGACTACAATGGGGAAAAAGTAAGCGCAAGGTACACAACAACCACTATAAAGAACAAATCCGAAAATATTATGCTGAGGATAAATTTTCCAGGGCATAGAATTCGCGATTTACAGAGGCATAATTGTCTTTGTAATGCCTCTTTATGCCGAATAAAAAAAGTCACTAACCTGGAAATTTCCAAACTTTCGCCAAGAATCATAAAAGCTAGATTGCTTTAGAGCAACTTCAAACTCTAGATCTTAAACCTTTTTAAAATATTTCGGTGACAGTTGTGGAAAAGATTTACATGAAAACCTGCCTAAGGGCCTACTCCATGCTGGATCTTAACCTCTAAGTGACAAACAATGCGTTTACCAACCGCGCCCGAGAGCAACCAACACACCTACATAACAATTTAAGTGCAAAATTTATAATTCACTCGCCTCTTGTTCAGGAGCTGGAACTATCTAGCCTCCGCAGATTTTGGGGAAATACTAGCAACTATTGAGTAGCAACAGCATTTGATATAATTCTCACTCAGGCATAACTCCCCAACAAGTGGAAAATATCCGTCCTTTAGCGGGACTTTAAGGATATACTTTACTGCGACGTTGGGTAGTAAACTACAACTACCGAGTGATCCCCGAAAGTAGCTTCTCATCGAAAAAGCGAATCTTCCGCAAAGGGAATGTGCCTGAAAGATAGAAAGCAGTTCCCGCAAGAAGCAAAATAACCGAGTCAATCCGGTGCTGTTTCACCAGGGGCTACTGACTTCCGAAGTACCAGGTAGGATCTCTGTTCAGCCGCAATCGCAAGGTATCGTGAGGATTTCCTGAGATCTGCCAGGCATTGACTGCACCTGATTTTCCCGGAGGATGTAACACCTCAAGATAATCTCGGTGATCAGTTCACGTCACCTCCAAATCGCTCACACAGAATGTGGCATAAGCTGGCACGTAGCGCCATCCTGTTGAAACCACATGTCACTGCTGTCCATACCATCAAATTCAGGCAGAAAGAATTTGTCAATCATTGACGGTTACGGACTGCCCAACGTCTTTTTCAAAGAAAACTCCACATCAAACAGCGACTTTTTCGGGAGACATTGGACGCTTTTAGATCTTACGTGGATTGCTATTATCCCAAATTGGTCAGTTTTGTTTGCTGATGTAACCAGTCATCCATAAATCATCCTAATCGCTCAAAGGGATTTTTTTATAAAAATCAGGACACTCGTTTTTTTAAATCAATTTTAATATTTGCATGTTGCTGTACGCTATATCAGTCTAAGTGGACCAAAGTGATACAACTTCAACCAGGGAAAAATCTTCGCTTGAAATAAAGGAGAATGGCGAAGTAACATTAAGGTCCTAGGCTTCACTAAGAGCTTTATAAAGAAGAAGATTTGGTGATTTGCCAAAAGAGACTGAATGAATAACAACCAATTCTACAGATGAAGCTTCAACACAGTATGACCTCGATCAACATTCAAGGTTCGGAAGTCCCTATTGGAAAAAATAATTTGTAAAAGCGTGTTTTGGTTGTAAATGTTTTAGCCCCCACTGTAAAAATAAATAAACAAACTGAAAGCCATAATAAAATATAAGGAACGAGATAAAACAAATTTTAAATAAGAAATAATTATATGGAAATGGTTTTGAAAAGAAACGATAATTTGTTTAACAATAATTTGTGTAAGTAAGTGAAGAAAAGCAAAAAATAAATAAATTATTATTAATGACTTTATTTAAATTACAAATTAATTAATCAACATTAAGAGTAAAAAAAAAACTTACCAATGTACTCCATTATTTATCTATTATCGTAATGATTTCTAGAAATAAAATTTAAAAAAAAATCCATGTAAATAAGTTATAATTTATTTATGAAAAAAAAGAGCTGGGGGAAATCAAACATTAATAAATAACTTAAACAAACAAAAGAACGTTTACTAATTTTCAAATTGAAAGTTAAATATTATTTTCAAAAAAAAAACACAATACAACATGAGAGAAGTTGTATCTGACAAAGCAAACTTGTGCTTCAGCCTAATGCTCACTTCATTCATACTTTCATTAATTAACTCACATTGCTTTTTCTTTTCATGGCAAAGTGTTATACTCATATCGAAAAACTATAGTGTTATACAAATGTACTGCTTAAAGATTTATGAAAAAATTAAAGTTCTTTTGTACTTGATTATTTAAGATTTTGTTTCCTTTTTTTCTCAATGCAGCCAAAATCATTTTTTCTAAGTTTTCTGTTGTTTAAGTGCTAAAACCCAAGACATTATGAAGTAGTCGCAAAAAATTTACCGTACTTTACACTCCGTCTAAACGAGCCATGGAAGAACAAAACATTGACAGAATAGTTTTTCATAATATTCTTTGATATGGGGAACACGTCTTGCTTGTGAATCTGGGTCTTAAGTTTAATGTTTTAAGCGACAACGAAATAAGAAACTCACAGAAAAAATAGAAAATCGACTTTAAGTAAACAATTCGTTCAGACAATTAAATATTTAACTAATTTTGCCCCTGCAAAGAAATTGATCATATCAATTAACGGATTTGTATTTTCGAGTCATGGGACACAAATTTAGTCAATTAAAAAATTTATTGCATAAACAACAAATACACCACATATACACAAACATTTAATTTTATGGGTTTTGATTAAAAAAATTAATTGCAGCAAACAAAAAATTAATTGAATAATTAATGTACACCAATTAATTATTTAATTGAATAAGTTTTTGCAAAAAATTTTTCTGTGCTGAGAGAAAATATATCAATTTATATTAATATACCGTATTTCGCTATTTTTCCTTTAGATATTCCAAATATGTCAAAATTCAAGATTTTAGGGTTAATGTCTTTCGATTTTAGTAAAACATTAAACATTTAAAATGATATGGACTATAATTTTCTGAATAAGTTTTACTTAAAATTCATAACAGTTAGAAAATTGGGCTCATTCGTCAAAATATGGCCAAAAAAAATTGTTTTTTTTTTCCGAAAATCGCAAAATTTAAATCGCAGGTACGGAAAAACTAAGCGAGGTATTGACAAAATGTTTTCATATTTTTATCACCTGTTATATCCTTAATAAACCCCAATATGCACAGAAAAATATGTTGCACCAGTAAAAGCATTGATTAATAATTTAATCAAGCGAATTAAACGTTTAATCAAGTGATTTAAATGTTTAATTAATTGTATTAAACATTTAATTAACAATATTAATTTGCAGCAGTAAATAAATTAGTAATAACAATTAAACGTTTAATTCACTTGATTGAACGTGTAATTTACTTGATTAAACGTTTAATTCACTTGATTAAACGTTTAACTCACTTGATTAAATTTTTTCTTGAAACTGATTTTAAATTTAAAATAATTTTCAAAAATTTAAAATGAAGTTTTGAAACTATCCCACTATCGATAGTTTCAAAATTATTTTTTATGTGTACAGCATATTCACTTTAAATCAAGACGGTTTGCTAACAGCAGGGTAGTCAAATTATTGTTTTGCATTCCTTGCTAAATTTTTTACCTTAAATCACCAGATGAAATTTTTTTAAGAATTTTGTTAAGAAAATATTATAAACAAGCAAAAAAATCACTATATTTGGCAAGAAATCGCGTCGTTTGGTGAAAAATCGCCGATACACGAATTTTTTGATAGTATCGTCCATCAAAAATAAGACTATCGATAATACTATCGACTGGTTTGTAGCTCTAGTCTCTTCGTTCGTTCATTACTTGGAAAGTTTTGAGAAAAGAAACTGGCCTGCATCTGAGCTGAGAATCAACTGGAAGTTGAAACATATTTTTATCCTCAAATCTTCTTCAGCGATGAGGTTTATTTCGGACTTAACGGTATGTAAACAAGAAAAATTGTCGTTTTTGGAGAACAATCCTCATGAGACTCTTGAGACTCCATTAGATCCCGAAAAAATCACTACTTGGTGGGGTTGGCATGCCCATTTGTCTTTAAATCCGAAATCGGTGCCAACATTGCGAACGCTACAAGCAAATAATACGTAATTTGTTTTATTTCTTATTTTATTTATTTCTCATTGCAAATCATTTGGAGGAGAAATGGTTCTAAAAACCTAGCGTAGCCATCACTTGTTAAGAAATCGCTTATCTTAAGAGCCCCTGTACCCATTTTTGTTAACTTATTGCAGTAAGCGCCGAAATTGAAATAAGATATCAGCAGGAGAAGTGTTACCCCCATAGGACGCCAATGTTAAATATCGCATATCTTAAGAACTGTTATATTGATAATGTTCTTACTTGGTAGGAGTCCATCTTATAGTAAAAAACACCTTTGAAAATAAAAATTAAAGGGGTAGGCGCAGGTGGAGCAATATACCCCATAGGATGCATGTATTAAATATCGCGTAACTGAAGAACTATTATAGCTAGAGTCTTCAAACGTGGCTAAAGCCAATATTATGGTAAATTATAAATTTTAAAATAAAAATGGGATGAGTAGACGTATGAAGAGCATTACCCCTCATAGAACGAAAATATTGAATATCGAATATCTGAAGACAAAAGTCTTCAAACTTTGTATGGCCCACTCTTATGGTAACCAACGCCTTTCAAAATAAAATGTAAGGAGGTTGGTGCAGGGGAAGCAATAGATAATATATAAATTAAAAAAATCAAAATTAAATTTCCACAGTAAAGAATATGTGGTGTTTACTTGTGTGTGGTATGTGGCGTACACACACAAAGACATCATCCTACCAAATTTTTTTTTGAATCGGTTAATATTTGATCATTAGCTCCAATATAAATAAAACTTGCGAAAATGGATTTTAAAGCCATAACAAAACTTAAATTTATTACGAGTTTGTTATTTCTGTGTATGTAAATATTGTTCGTGTACTTCCAGGTTTGGCACTAAGACTCTTATCTGAAACTTAACGTCATAACATATTTTTGTTTCGGCAGATGCATGTTTGCCTATGGGCCCCAAATGTGTCTGTTTATACTGTGGACTTGACAGAATATACACTCTTTCTTGTTTTTTTATTATTTTCAAATATTTGGATAAATAAAAAAATAACAGAAAGAATTGTAAGCAAATTTTCTTTTATTTAAGAATTATTAACAAATATTTAACTTTTTGTTTATGTAATTTTTCAAAAGTTATTTAGATCATTAGCCGAGTATTAAAAAAATGTTTAAAGATGTTCTCTATTTTCCTAAACTATTAGCATCTAAATGAAAAGCCTACAATTTTTTTTTTTAATTACTGTCCAATTGTTGGGGTGTTTTTTTTTAAATATTTATTTAACAAACAATAAATTTTTACAATCTTTTAAATATTAAAGACTAGAGAGATGAGACCATCCAATTAAACATGTGTTGCGACGGTAGGTCGTGATGATCATTATGATGATTTTATAGGAGGCGGTGGTTATGATGATTTAAGTTTTATCAAATTTACTTTCATTTTGCACACTTGTTTCGGTATTTTGTTGGGTGTTTGCTTAAGTGTTTTATTTATTAGGTTTAGTTTATTTGAGATGAGAAAATATTTAAACGAAAATACATAAAAAAAAGTTAGTAAATAAACAAAAGTAATAGCCATACATACCTACAACAAGTTGTTAAAAGTGAAATTGAACTTAACTTAAGGTTTATTATCTATCTGTTGTTAAAATTTTGTTAACAAAGTGATCATGGATATTTCGCATTTCTTTTTTTACAATAAACAGTAATACATATTTAGAATTTTATAACAACTTTGAATTAGACTTGATTTCAAGCAAAAATTTATAAATGTTAAAGATGTTTTCGATTGGAAATATTAATAATGAAGCTCCAATGCAATCAATGTATTATTTTAAAATCATACTGTAGCAAAAGTGTTTTATGTTAAAACTTTGTCTTTCATGGTGATTGGTTGGCTGATTACACTGTGCGACAAATGGTAGGGGTCAGTAATCGGAAATGGTTCAACCTACCGGGGAAAGTTAAGGTTTTTTAGCCCATTTTTTAAATCGATACATCTCGATTCCTAGACGTGACCCAGCGAAACGCCGGGACACGTATAACCTCCTTTTTGTTCCGATATAACATTTCCCGTTGGTTTCATCCCATCCCGATTTTGACTGTCGCATAGTGTTATTTGTCTTATCATAGAAACTTTATGCACAAAATTCCGCTTGAAACATAAAAGCTAATTTTATGAAACTTTGTACACCGGTTTTTATTGTAATAAAAATCGCTAAGAAACTGTTTAACATATTTCTAATTTTGAAATTTTTTTTGTTTGCAAAGTTCGGTATTCGACGAAAATTATACCGAACGCCGAACATCAAACGAACATACCATTTTGCCGAACATTCCATTGGGCTCTATTAATGGTTTACAAATATATTTTCGCTCTTATAAAACAAAAGACTTAAGAAACATGCATTATTGCTTTCTAACGGCCAGTTTCACAAAGTTCAGTTATAACTGTCAAAAACCTATTGTTAACTAGAAGTAAAAGTCATAGTTAGTTTTCAATGAACTTGGTGACTATGGCCGTAAATCTTTTCTACCCAAACCAGTAATCGAAAATAAACAGAACATTATTTAGTGTAATTAAATTGAAAGATGTGCTTGAGTAAAACATTCGAAATAAAAAGCATAAAGTTTTAATGACGATAATTAAACCATAAATTCAACAAGTCTTTTTCAAATAATTCAGTTTTTTACTACCTCATTAACATTTTCAAGTCAAATGTCCACAAACACTATTCCCTCTTTCCTCCTTCCCAAACCTTATTTTCTTGATCAACACAATGCACTGCATATATAGGGGGCATCCCCTGAGTGTTGGTTTATCGTTAAAAAAAAAAAAAAAAAAAAAAAAGTTATCTAACTAAAATTAGGAAGTTCCTTAAACTATGAGAGTTTCAAATAAAACAACCAGCACTCTCACTTTTACATGCCAACAAATATTTTTGCTTAAAATGAAATTTCTTTACTCAATGTTTTCTTCAACGAAATTTTAAAGATGTTTAAATCTTTTTTAATGACATTTATTACCATCCAACAAAGAAAAAGTACTTTACAAGTGAAGACGAGTAAACGTGATTTTTCTCAACATGTTGAAAATTATTCAAAACTTTTAAAAAATATTTCAAAGTTCATAGAAAGTAAAAATAACTTGCATTCTGTGGTTCTTTTGATGTTTTTTGTTCAGTTTTATGACAACAGCTAAATGATGTAGACAAAACACCAAAAAATGCAGAGAATTAAATGAAATATCATACAAAACCTACAAATAGTAAACATCTAAAAATTGTTTGCTAGTCAACGGTCGCTACCAAATGAAAATTTCATTTAAAAAAAAAAATACTTCTTATACGCACATTTGAGTCGATGTTGAAATATATTTTAAACATGCCAAGACATAGCTAGACATGGTGTCACTAAAAAGGTATTAACAATAATAAAATGACTTCATTAACAGTTCAACACAGCTGAGGAAAAAATGTACATAGATTCCTGCCCCAAGTCCTACTGCATGTTAGATTTTAACCACTGGGTGAGAAACAATGCGTTTACCAACCGCCCTCGAGCGGGAGCGCAAGCAACATACACGGGTAGCAAAAAAGGGGAAAATTTCCATAAAATAATCCACACAACCCCAAGGGGAATAATACAGCACAGTGGGATTATGAGTTAAAGTATTATGCACAGAAAAAATTATTAGTAGTTTTTTATCAATTAAAAAAAATTGTTCAAAAAGTATTAAAATTTGATTAATCTGATAATTGAATCAATTATATTTTTTGTTAAAAGAAAATTAAAAACATAATTTTGATTTAATTAACATTTTAGTTGTTTTGAAATAAATTTTTAATTAAAATATTTATTAAATAAAAAAAAAACCTTTTCGCTTCAAGTAAAATAATTTAAACTTGTGGAATTGTTGTTGGAAGTTGTCTAAATCAATCAACACTTTGTTTGAAACGGCAAAGGTTTTTGATAATTTTTTTAATTAAAATATCATTTATTGAAAAAAAAATATTCAAAATTTAAAATTTTTACAATTTTAAGTAATCAATATAATCATTTTGGTAAAAGGAGCACAATCAACAAATGGGTTGCTTGATTCTATGAATTTGGAATAAAATTGGTGATTAGAGAAAATGTTTTATTATTCCTTATTAATTTTTGAGCTTAAGGTCACTTTTATTTAAAATATTTTATTTATTTTAATCAATATTTAAAATTTTTTGACGAAATAGGGAAATATTTTAAAATTGTTTTTTGTTTCCTCTTTTTAATTTTTTAATATTTTGATTTTATGAATGTTATTGTTGATTGTTTGAAAATTTATAAATTTAATTTTAATTTTTATTAATTGTCAATTTTTGTTATTTTTTATTAAATTTCATAAATATGTATATCCTGAAGAAGATTTCCAAAGGAAATCGAAATATTGATTAAAATAAATAAAATATTTTAAATAAAAGTGACCTTAAGCTCAAAAATTAATAAGGAATAATATTATTTTAAAAAGGTCGAAGAAATTAGAATAAAAGTATTAGAAAATGTTTTATTTGTTCTGTGTGCTAATAACTCTGTACAACAATTTCAAAATTTTTGCAAAATTACGGGGTACCGAGAACGGATTCTGGTAGAGGATGCCCAAAAAAATAACCGAGTTTCTGCGTTTTGAAAGACCACATCGGAATTTCATTTTAGAGTCGGTTATAGTTTCCCAGCTTTGGCCGGTTCTTGCAGCATATCGGTATATGAAACTAAGTTTGCCTTACATCTGAGGTATAGGCTACCTTCAGAAACTTTGTAGAAAATGTAAATACAAATATTTTTGTCGAACATATTAAACCTCTACCCCCCTCATAACGGTATTTTTGTCTTTTTTCTAGCAAATCATAAAAATCACCCGAAAAAGGGAGGGCGGGGATAAAATGCTATACTAAGATGCTGGCCATTAAATTCTACTGAATGCACCAAAGCCCAAAACTTAACACAAATACCAAAAACCAGTCAAATTCAAAACTGCCCACAAATGGTTAATATAACCCATTAAGGGTTTATACCAGTTAACCGCATCTAAAATAAAATTCCGATGTGATCTTTCAAAACGCCGACACAGGTTTTTTTGTCTAACAAGTGGTTGATATTAACTTAGTCTGTCTGTAATTCTAGGATGATAAATCTAAATAAGGACATTCTTATTTTAATTGCTGATAAGGGTAATACTACAGTAGCTATGGACAAATGTGATTATGATACGAGGATTAATAGTATTGTGCAGGACAATTTGACATATAGGAGATCAAATAAGGATCCCACCAACAAATTACAAAAGATGAATAATGAAATTATTCAAGAACTTTTTATAAAAACATAATCACATCTACAGAGAGGAACAGACTTAAAACAAACGTGGTAATTGCTCCAAGATTGTATGGAGTTCCAAAAATTTATAAGAGAGATTATCCATTGCGGCCAATTTGCTCAAGTATCAATTCTCCATCATATGACCTTTGTAAATATATTACAACAACTCTCAAGAATGTAACAATAAATTCTGAATACAATGTGAAGGATTCTTTTCAATTTAAGAATAAAATAAGACATGTTAGGATATTTAACAATGAAAAATTGGTTTCATTTGACGTGATTTCATTGTTTCCGAGTATACCAATAGATCTTGCTATAGATGCATATAATAGAGGAAAAATGGAATATAATTAAAGAATTTACAAAAATTTAAAGGGAAATGTTTGTACGTATTCTTAGATGCTGTATAAAAGATAATAGATATTTTCAATTGGATAATAGCATATATGGATGTACAACAAAAGGGACTTCCAATGGGATCACCAGCATCACCAATTATAGCGGATATAGTTATGGAGAAATTATTAGATACTTGTATTGCAAAATTGACTATTAAACCAATGATTATGACAAAAATATTGATGAATCGGAAATAGAAAACGTTTTGGAAACTTTTAACTCATTTCATCCAGACACAAAATTTCCTGTTGAGAAAGAGTGTAACTTAAAACATTCATATTTAGATACTTTGTTGATAAGAAAAAGGGAAAAATTATTAATGGATTGGTACCAAAAACCTAATTCTTCTGGTAGAATTATTAATTATTTCTCCAAACATCCGAAGAGGGTTATAATTAATACGACAAAAAATCTCACAGAAAAAATTAAAAATTTTCTCTTATCAACAATTTTATACCAAATTCATAGAATCAAGCAACCCATTTGTTGATTTTGCTCCTAATACCAAAATGATTGTATTGATTACTAAAAATTGTAAAAATTTCATATTTTGAATATTTTTTTTTTTCAATAAACAATATTTTTAATTTTAATTAAAAATATGATCAAAAAACTTTGCCGTTTCAAACAATGTGTTGGTTGATTTTGACAATTTCCAACAACAATTTCTTTTTAAATTATTTTATTTTAAACGAAATAATTTTTTGGTATTTGATTATTATTTTAATTCAAAATTTATTTCAAAACATTTAAAATGTTAATTAAATCAAAATTATATTCTTAATTTTCTTTCAACAAAAAAAATAATTGATTCAATTATTACAATAATTAAGTTTAAATACTTTTTTTAATAATTTTTTAAATTGATAAAAAAACCACTAATAATTTTTTCTGTGCTTATAGAAAGAATACTGAGAATAAGTGACTTAGAATTTCAAAGCAGGAATTTAAAAAGAATTAGGGATATTTTGAGGGATAATTGTTTTCCAATGGAACTGATATCAAGTTAAATAGGACAATGCAGTAACCATATAGGGCAAACAACTTGCATATAATTGCAGAACCAAAAATTTACAAATCACTTACATATATTCCTAAAATATCGGAACGTTTAGAAAAGTCGAAAATATTCGACACATGGACATGTAAAATAGCACATAAATCATATAATGCAGTTGGTAAATTATTCACTAGGACTAAGGATAAAGTACATAACTTAGAAATGTCGAATGCAGTTTATAAAATACTTTGTAAGGGAAACGATAATGGACAATGCAACAAAGTATATGTAGGTACGACAAAGAACAAACTGAAAACTAGAATCTCGGATCCCAAATCAAATCAAAAGTTAAGGGATATTTCATCACGCAAAAACAGCATTAACAGCCTACTGTGCCAGTTTAAATCACTCTCCGGACTTTGAGAATGTATCAGTTTTAAACACAGAAAAAAAATTATAAGCGAAGTTTAAGAAACAAAACAGGAAATTAAAAATTTTTTAGAATGTAATAGATTATTTGTATATAAATTGTTCTAATTGTATATAATTTGTTCTATTGTGACAATTGTTATTATTTTTTCATTATTTTGTGAACCAAGGCGAATTTATTACAGGCGGTCTTAAAAGCCCTGCTGATATTAGCTAAAATCACTGTTGGATGTCAAAATTTTGTTTATTATCTTTTATTATCTTTGTTTCTGTTTTGTTTTATTTCAGTTTTTGACATTGTACAATGATTTTACAAAAACAACTTGCTTGTGGTTTTTGTACGAGTTGTACTTGTTGTAGTACCGAGATTACCTGGGATGAATTCGCCTTGTTGTGAACGTTATTTTTATTGCTTAATTATTTCCCTGACGATGGTACACATTGCTGTATCGAAATATTGGAACTTTTATAAAATAAATGTTATCTAATTTTTTATATAAAAAAGAAAAACCTCAAGCTTAATAAATAAAATTGGAACTAAATAAAATTATTTTAAACGTCAGAAACAATTTCCTACAAATAGTTGCTGAAGTTCTAGTTGACTCAACTTTTAAAAAAAAAACTTTAGTTACATTTTTGTTCTAAAAATGAAAGGAAAATAAAAATAAACTTTGGAAATAAGATAGAAGAAAAAACGAAATTGTTGCTCTGATTGTGAAAAATGCTTAGATTTACACTGGCAGATTACATATTTATATTTTAACTTTTGCAAATTTGCATTATTCAGACTTTTCAATATATAACACACTTATAACTTAGTTCTAAAAAAAAGTTTAAAAACTTGAAGATTAAAGCTAAAGCTTTTAATTCAGTGTTGTTAAGATACTTAAAGAGATGCATACATAGTTAGAAATATTTTAAGTATAACAGCAACTATCATTTGATTCTAATAGATCTTAAATCGTTAACAAACTTTAAACAGTTTCTACGTGTACATGATTTCGTCCTTTGCCTTTTACAACATTTTGCAGGAAAATGAAAATGTGCGTTCAATAAAATTCCAAAATCAATTTCATTCTTAATTTTGGCTATATTTTTCAAAAAATAAAAATTTTTTCAGTTCTGAAATACTTTATTCTGGAAGATCCGCTAGTATACGTAATTAAGAAGTGATATTTTCATAGTTTTCTCTCTCGTTTGCAAAAAGCATTAAAAACAAATATTCTGGAGTGAATCTGCTTATAATTTTTTAGGTTCAACATAAAATTTAGTTCTTCGCAGTTTCTTGCAATTTAAAAAACAATTTTCTTGTTAACTTTGCATGTTTCTATAAACATGTATGTCAAATCGAGTTCCAAAATAAATTTCATTTAAAGGTACAGTCAAATCCCGATAATTCGTACCCCGATAAATCGTAATTCCCGATAATTCGTAATAAACTGTCGGTCCTTTGAAAAAATCTCGTTAATTCGTAAAATTTCTATACGTTTTGGTCCCCTCGCTAATTCGTAATTTTTTTTAAATAAAATCTTCTTAACCTCTTATAAATCGTAATAAAAACAACAGAAACATTGAAAGAATGATTTTTTTTGCTTGTGTGTGCGGTTTCAAATAAATAAACCTCTAAAAAAAAATTATTTTTATATACATATTTTATTTTCAACAAATGTTTCTTAAGTTTTTTTTTTATCGTTTTAGTAAATAAATTGAAAACCCCCGTTAATTCGTACTTATTTGATTTTAACCCCGTTAAATCGAAACCCCGCTAAATCGAAAACCCCTATAATTCGTAAAAAATGGCCGATCCCTTGCGATTACGAATTATCGGGATTCTACTGTAAATGGTTTTAAATTAATTTAAAATTTTCCACTGACATATTATCCAATGTATTATACTTATAAGAACAGATATTCAATTCTGGATAGCAAAATACGAATCTTGCCGTCCTCGCTTTGCATTTCTATATTAACGGCGTTAATTATTTTTAATTTGTATATTAAAATTTTACAACAAACACATGATTACCAAACACAGTTTAAGTTAAGCGCAAAGTTTGGAATGTTGCTAAAATAAAAAGCGCAAAGGATTAAAAAGTACTAAAAACAACACGGGGGTACAGCGGTATTTTTAATATGAAAAAGTACTGAAAAAAGTACTAAAGTACTGAATTTTTCATCACTGAGTTGCACCCAATAAATAGAAGTGTAAGGAAAGCTCCAGTAAGGATTATATAGGCTATAATCTGTATAAAATTTAAGGGCTATAAGGAATTTAAGGAATTGCCAGAATTGTCAATAAGCAGATTTTGGGCGAATGATAATCCAAGAGAGATTGTCGACAAACCAATGCACCTACAAAGAGTGACTTGTTGGTGCGGTTTATGGGCTGGTGGCATCATCGGGCTGTATTTTTTCCAAAATGAGGCCGGTCAGGCAGTTACTGTGAATGGTGTTCGCTATCGTGAGATGATAACGAACTTTTTATGACCCGAATTGGAAGATATGTGGTTTCAACAGGACGGTCCTACTTGCCACACAGCTCACGAAACAATGACTCTTTTGCGCGACAAATTCAATGACCGTGTTATCTCACGTTGGACTTCTTTCTTTGGGGTAATTTGAAAGAAAAGGTGTACGTCGTTAAGCCAGCAACAATTTAAGAGCTAAATGAGATAATTCGGCACATTATCGGCAAAGAACCTTAAATATGCCTCAGCGTCATCGAAAATTTGGACTATCGGATGGAGTTGTGCCGCCGAGGTCGCGGAGCCATTTGGCCGATATTTTATTCCATACATAATTGAACCATACCAATATAATCATAATAAAATGACAACAATTTCCTAAATTATTTTGTGTTTATTAAACATCGGCCCTTTAAATTTAACCACTCTTTTTTATAGATTTATCGAAAAGAGAAAAAGTACCAATTTTATCCTGACTTTTACCCTTCAAAAGGATCCCAAATTTAAATCTGGACAGTACGATATCTGTATAACAAATTTAACAAAATCAGAAAAAGTAACAAGGGTACAGATTTTTCCCGTTTTTTGCCTCTTAAAAAGTACTCTAGATGTGAACAAAATGTCAAATTGATTTTCTTTAATCGTTACAATAATTGTCGTTGTATTATTGCACTAACTTTTGTAAATTTGTTCTTAAATTCAAGATAGGAAAATAGTTTAAACATTGGTCGTTAATGCTTTAAGCTTGTCAACAACACTTTGCTTTTTGTGCAGTGTTCTGGATGTCAAACATCCGAAAAGGCTATAAACTGACTGACTCCATTAAGATCTATAATCGTTGGAATTACACAATAAAAAATTATTCAAAAGTTTAAGCATTCATAAAAAGAACGAAAATTGTGCGCCACATGAACTAAGAGATAACAAACACCGATTTTACGCATCAGAAATCATATTTCAGTGCTTTGAAAAAATTGGTAAAAAAGGGCCTTTTACCAGAATCACCTAGACATTTTAAAAACTGGGCCAACGAGCAATATGAACGTTAAATTCAAGAAAACGTACCTTGTAATACGAACTGCTTACACATGAAAATTACTGCCAACACAATTTAAAAAAGATATTAAAAATTATAAAATAATACTAAAAACGTATTTAAATAAGTTGAAAATTTGTCATTTGAAAAAAATCGTCAAATTTAGGGCAAAATCGACAGTTGACCATTTTTTGGACCCTAAAATCGTCAAATCTGGCAACCGTTTCGATCTACCAAATTTCATCCAAATTAAGCGGTATTCGCGGGATTAGCCCATAATTGTTTCACCTAACGCGTTACACGCCTTTTCGCTGCCTGCGCAGCTGTCGAAAAGTAAAATCTGTGTAGCAAGGTAACTAGATGCGTAGCATGCATTGAGGCGTTAAACGCGAAAAGTAGTTCTACTTTCTACTTTTTTAAGCGTCACAAGGAGCGTTCGAACAAATCAGTTGATTGTGGTTATACCGCATAAAAAGCGTAACATGTAAGTAATTTAGAGCCTAGAACGCCAGTAAGATAAAAAAGAAGTTATGCAATGCGTGGAGGCGAAAACGCGTGGTGTGGACCTCCAGCTGATTTAACATAAAAACTTTCATATTTATAAATTTATTGGATTTATTTATTAAGAGCAAGAAATATAAATTATATTCTAACTTAATAAAGTAACTTAGACCTTTAGCTTATTGTAGGAAAACAGACTAATAAAGATTTTAGCGAACATCGAAAATATGTATTATAATTAAAATCAGACTGTATTCAAATATGTTGCTCAAACCCATTTCCAAAACAGTAAATTAGGCAAATTTCCCAGTTTTAACAATCTCCCATGTCCATTAAAATGCCTGTGAAAATGGCACCATTGAATATTACCAGCAATTACATAAATAAATACATTATCTAAAGCATCTCTATTCACCTGTTCATCGGTTTGAAATTATAAGGAAATAAAATAAAAGAGGAAAAACAAATCAAGAATTACCACAGAATTTCATTATCATGAAAAATCTTGATTACAGGCCAAACAATGTTCATTTATTCGCTAAATTCTGTAAGCTAACAGAGAGAGTTACATTCCTCTCTCTCTCTCTGATTCTCTTCCTAACACACCGTTTTTAACATCAATGTCATTTTAACATTTAGTAGCTCTTTATGCAGGCCATTTCTTTTATTTTATTAAGAAAGTTTAGAAAATAAATTGTTTGAGTAAAATAAAAAAAATAATTTAACTAAAAATAAAGACATCTTATTGAGCAGAGATTCAGTGATGAAAGAAACCTCCAAGCAAACGGACGTGTTGAAATTAAAATCGTCTTTAAAGCGTTTAAATTTTTTTTCTTTAGATTTTTATTATTATTGTAATTATTGTCTTTTGTTTTTATGTACAACCAGCTGTAACAAAACATTAACGGTTGAGGCAATTTTCAAAAAATTAAAACACGCAAATTATTAAAAAAAAAAATTATTGAATTTTAAAAAAAAAGTGCATTTAAATAATTCGTTATTTACAAATTGTGCAGAATTTGTTTTAGAGAGCATTTAAACAGCAGCAGTAGAAAAATCAAAAAACCTGGCTCATTTTGTTGTTTTTTTTTTTTTGTTTGCTCAAAAATTACTCTCTACTTTTGTAAACTGACTGCCTGACTGGTTGGTTGGCTTGCTGACTGTCCTACCAACTTACTGACTGGTTGTTTTGGTGGTGAATACCATGTCATGAGTATTGCTGCTGCCATAGTCTTGTGCTCCATGCTAAAGTGAAAGTTTGTGTTAAGCATAAATTCGAAGTCCGTTATCTTCTTTTTTAAAGACAAGAATTTTTTACAAACTTGGTCATCGCTTTAACATTTCGTATTGCAACGTCCAAGCGAGCGGACGTCTCTCAACACACATTCAACTATAGAACGGTAGTCTCGAAAACCCACATCATAGAGCAGTAACAAAACTCACAAACTTACTACTGCGGTATTAGAAATATACAAACAAAACTAATTTAACACTTTTTCGTACTTTCGTGGACAGAATAGAAAAAGAAAAAAACTGAAAGAGAATAAAAAACAAACAGGTGTATGTAAATTAAAGCAGCACGAAGACGATTTTAATATTTGAAATTATTCTGCACTAAATGTATCACGCTTTACACCAAACACTTGCTTGTGTTCGAAAAGTACTAACTCTACAACTTCAACTCTAAAACATTTAACGCTCTACACAGTTTTATTTTCTAGTTAAAATTGTGCGTGTTTAGACAAATAATAAAAGTTAAATAGATTTTTATTAAGTGGTCTCTTTATAATTTTATTTAATTAAGAATATTATTCATATATAAAAAATAACATCAACACCAACAAATTCAAAATAATAGTGTTTTTAAACGCGAGTGTTATTTGATATTGAAAGACAGCAACAGGAATTTGTTGGTAACTTTTCTTAAATAAATACAAACACAAAACGAACAGAATCTATAACAATCTTTACAATAAAACAAAGTCGGATTTGTTCTTTTTTAATAAAAGAAATAACAAAATGCAATAAATACGGTGGTGTGTGGAATAAGAAAACTAATTATGTTTTTTGCTAAAGAATTTCTTTTGCATTGAAAATTGCAAAACAACAAACAGCACACACAACAATTCAGCAAAGCAAAAAAACAAACAAAACGATAATTGTGCGTGAAGAATAGAATTAGGAAAATAAAAACATAAATAAAATAGAAAAAAAAACAGAATAAAAACATAAATAATATCAAGGAAAGAAAAAAACAAGTTTGTTGCCTAAGTCTTTCGTTTTAAAAGCCAATTCAGACTACAGCCAGCAAAAAAAAAATATAACAAAACTAAACCAAACAATAAACTAACAGTTAAGAATTGAACGGTTCATTTGCAAATCAAACACAAATTCTATTCATGTCAAAATCTAAATTTATAAACAATTTAAATAAAAGATAAAAGAATTATTGATAACCCATTTATTTTTCTCTACAATAAAATTTACAAAATGACTGTGAGTCTTAATAATCGATCGCTTAACAAGGGATCACCTACGAAATCATTATCATCATCTTCAAAATCATTTGCCATACGATGGGATAATTTAATTGTCATCACTTTAGTCGTTATTGCCGTTTTAATAAATCTAACACAAGGCTTTAAGCCCATTAGTCGTGGTAAGTAGTTTATATTTGAAATTGGAAAATGTTGGTTTAAATTTTAAGAGATACAAATGGAAAAGAATCAATTTAAGCGTTTAAATCAAGAGCAAATGTTTAAGCCGAATATAAATAAAAAGTTTGGTCCTTTTTTGCTCATTACTAGGGATGCGATTTCCTTGCAAATGCATGTTTTTTGTCGATAGTCTCAGATGGATGTCGACCAATTATCTTTCCGAATCATTTAGTTTGCGTTAAAATTGCATCGATTTGTTTTTGCATATTGTTGCATATTTTTGCATATTTTGACATTTTTGAGTGATTTTTTTTTTTATTTTTCATTTTATAAAAAAGAAGTTTTTAAAAAATTTTAAAAACTTTCAAAAAAAAAATCGTTAAATTAAAATATAAATGTTTCTTCTTATTAATATTTCAAGCTCAATAATTATTTGATAACCTGACCTTGAACTTGAATTATAAATAAGAAGAAATAAAATTATAAGGTTGAAGAAAATAGATTAAGGCTCGTTTTAACAACTTACCGGTAGCTTAAAGTAGACTTTAACCGGCCTAATAAAAATTGTTCCATTATTCAGACTTTACTTTAACCTTTAGCGTTCGATAGTGTAAATTAAGGTTCATCCTACCTGATAGTTTAAAGTAAAGTTGTAATAGCGGAACACTTTTTATACGGCCGATAAAATCCTAAGTTGTGAAAACGGACCTTAATAATTTTCAAAAAATAAATTCTTTTGGAGCATTGCTTTATATACACGATTTTCATGCTTTCGACAAAAGATGGGTTTTAAATATTTTATCCAAAACTGTTACAAGTTACTTGCTTGGCACATGGTTATACCGCGTTGCAGAGGAAATTAAAAGCCAATTCGATAATATTCCACCGAAGCCAGTAGTAACAAGATGGGGACCTGGCTAGATGCTACAGAATTAAACTTTGACTAATTAAAGAATGTTAGAAGAACTTGTTAATACCGATGATAATGCAATTAAAAACGTAAAACAAGTATTAAAAAATAAAAAACATCAAAAGTAAATTAGCATTTGTATAAGGAGGGATTTAGTTCACTAAATACTCAAGTCAAATTATTTGGCCTTGCAGAAAGTAAAATTAACAATGTGGAAGGAAGAATAGCACGACAAATTAAAAAAAAAATCCAAAGCGTTTTGCAAAAAAATTAAGGATAACAAAATATAAAAATAAATTTCAAATATTTTTGAGTTGATCTGTAATCCAAGTGGGATCTGAAAATAAATTTCTTTAAAATGCATTGGCATTCTTCAAGTACAAGACAATGTTTTACTTTTAATAAAAAAAAAGTACTTATTTATTTAAACAAACAAAAATTTAAATTAAGTAATTAATTTAAATGATTTTGTTATTCGTGCTTAATTCCCAATTTTTATTATTTGATAAAAACACTGAAATTTATTCTTGAAGGGATAAGCTACTCCTATGCGCATTTCACCGGTGGCTTAGGCCAGATCATCAGGAAACTTCATCTATAAAGATTTAAGAAAAACTAAAGATATTAAACTAAATAAAACTGTTAAGCGTATAAGAATTACAGAAACAGTTCTATTTGTAACAATATCAAAGCTTAAACAAAATCATCAACAATAAACAGTGAGTTTATCTCTCCTTACATTCCCCACTACAATTGATTGGAGTTTTTCCAACATTAATTGTAGTTGTTTAAGTATTTAAGTTTTTTAAAGATATTTGAATAACAACCCCAGAGGAAAGTGAACTGATACCAAAGCAGTCCCGGTTCTAGTTCTAACACTTAACATGAATGGGACGTAGCACTTTTACATGGGGCTATCATTGGAGGGGGTCAATTGACACCTAACAGCCACCATTTGACAAGTCACACATCTATTCTCAATGAACGTGTTCAGTGTTAGTTCCATACAATAAGGAAAAACGTTCATGACACACACACACATATTTAAAATGTTATTTTTGTATGGAAATCGATATTCACTTTTCTCAGTAAATTGTGAATAAAATCAAAATTTCATTCGAAAAGATGTTAAGACAAATGTATTAAGACCAAAACTGTGATTTTTGGTGGCATTTTTATTTTTTGTTTTTTTTTCAAAATTTTCCTTTTTTTATTCAAAAGTTCAACGACATCTCTAAAACTACAGGGCAAATTTAAAAAAATTGTAAGCACGGCTTAAGGATAATACTGTTGCCGCGTTTTTATTTTATTGTTAACTGAATGTGGTCAACCGTTTTCAAGTTATTCCAATACATGTGGTGAAAGTGCCTTAATTTGGGACATGAGAAAAATTGAGATTAGATTTGAAATCAGCGACCTCAAATTATTAAAAAGAAAAGTTGCAATCAAATTGGAGACCGTACAAAAGAAGTTTAAATTTGATCCCTTGTGTTTTTGTTTTAAGTAAAATTGAAAAACAATTTTTTATGGAAATTTTATAAGTTTTTAGGGCATATTTTTTATTATTTTAGTGAATATTTTAGATTTTTTTATTGCCAATTTTATGCGCATATTTTCGATTTTTTAGTACATGCAATTTCATCCCTACTTATAACTATAAAGATCCATAATCAGACCAAATACAATAAATTACCCTTTGCAATTACCCTTTTAAAATATATAAAATATGACCTACAGGACATCAAAGTTTAATTTAATTGAGTTTGAGAATCCTTTAAAAGGGGACCAAAGCAAATATTTGTTTCTATTTATTTCCACATTTCCAAAGTGAAATGCTTTTTCGTAAATCATTTTGCTACGGGCGTAACATTGTTATTAATTTCTTATTAAGTACAATAAACAAATATTTTGAAATACAAATTATTATAAAAAAAAAAATATAAAATTTCAAATATTAGAAAGTTCGTGATCATATGGCAAACAGTTTTTAAAAAAATTAATAACTAAATTTGCATATCAAGAAAAATATGCTGAAACTAATTTATTAAAAAGAATGCTTGAACAATTCGCGTTGTTCATCGGTGGCCATTTTTTTCCAACCAAAATGCAGAAGAGAAACTTAAATATTTGTTAAAGGCACACAAAAGTAGCCCAGTAATACAAGCCACACATGAAAAATCGTTTCAAATATTGCTTTAAAACTTTTGTTGACGCATTTAAAATTCCCTTTAGCTATTTTTTTCCTCATCCTTAACTAATTAAGAACTTAAGACTTGAGGATAGCATAATTGTTGTGAACAAATTTTTATGCACATCGCTGGCTCAATATTACAAGGTTGTATGTTACATTTTTTATTTTTCATTTAGTAATGTTTTTAAGGTTGCATGGGACAAATTACAGGAAACCTTTGATAACAAATATGCAAGTGGCAGTGCAAAAAACTGAACTGGCAACAATGAAATAAAGTAATAAAACAAGTCATCAATGTTTTTTCCAAAGAATTTTGTGGATATCTCACGCAAATTTTTGAAATTCATACCTTTACTTAATTGTGAATAAAAGCGAAACGCGTTCGTCGATTTTTATTATTTATGTGTCATTTTGTTCATAGGTTATGCGACTTTACGTGAAAGTAATGGGACTTGACGCTTTTTTACCGTTTTGGATTTTTTATGAATTAAAAAGAAAAAATTTAAATTTTTTGGGCAAAAAATATTTTTTTTCTTCATACATTTATTTATAACTGCGAAACTGTTGCATATGTAGCGAAACGTTGTATGAATGAACAGATTAAGGGAATTGTAAATCTTTTCAGCTTATTCGGACTAGTGGTTCTCGAGTTATGATAAACAAAATAGCCTAAAACGTGACAAATGCCCCTATACGATACTTACTAACTTCAAATTAATTTTTTAATTATTATTTGAGCCACCTGGACCAAACTAATGATGCAGAAGTTCTTCTTTTTTGGTCTACTTTCATAAACAATTATCAGAATTGTGTCCCGAAACCATGTGTTGTACTGTGTTATACACACACATACAAATAATTAAATTTCCAAAATAGCACTGTGGGACAAATTTAATTTTTTTTCTTTTTGGCAGAAATGCCACTATGTATCCTGCGTGCTTGATTTTTCATTTCCTAATCTTGTGTCCTTTTAAAATGACTTGAAATTTTTCAAGAAAGCTTATTTAATATTCACCCCAATTATTAATTTAAATTCCTCGGGAGTTGTTTCCCTTTTTAATTTTTACAATTTACATAGAAAAAATAGGAGAAGGGAAAAACTCCCGTGAATTTTTATTCATAATTGGGCTGAATATTTTTTTTTTTTTTAAATAAGTACATGTCTTATATCCTTTAGCAAGCACGGTACCAAATTCAAGGAAAGGCTCTGTAGAATTTTAAAAAAATATTACTTCAGTTCCCCTGAATAGAAATATAAAATAAATTTCCTTTTAAAAACTCTAATCCTTGAAAGTTTTAATAAAAAATTTTTTTAAATTTCGAAATTGTATTTTTTTATTTCTTTAAGTTTAGAAGGTGTGATGGTTTTTTTTCGGTACGAAATTAATTTTTATGTAGAAATTGCAGAGATGTTACGAATATCAATTTTTAATATTTCCACATAAGAATACGAATATGAGCGCCAATATTCGTCGAATATGAATACGAATATCCAAATTGTAAAATAACGGACCTACTTAACGCGCAATCTTGTTTCTTCTCTGCAAATAATGCGAGTCGTATACATCGTATACATCCAGGCCAAGGATAACGAATACACGATCTTTGTTACAAGTAAGCCGCAGTGACTTTGTTTTGGCTATATTTATTTTCAAACCAGCCATTTGTGCTACTTCCAGTAGGTTATATAACTTTGCTTGCATTGCAGAGAGTCAGTGACCAACCCAATAGGCAAATGTCATCTGCGTGGTTTATGTTCTCCAATCGAATTTGTAGTCCCCTCCGTTGTAGTCCTCTCCGTTGTCATAGAGCTACATCAAGGACGCAGTTGGACAAATTTTTACCACCAGCAAAATTCACTTAAAACTTAAAATGAATTTTAAAAAAACAAGAAACATTCTTGAAAAAAGGTACGAAAAAACAGAAGTAAGGAAGAACATGTAAAATCAATTAAAATGGAAAATTACTCAAAAGCAAATTTCGATCTACCAAAGGTTAAATACAATTTGGTTTAAAGATTGATGTTTGACTATTGACTGCCACCAGTCGTCGATGGCTGCGAGTGTTAAACGGCAAACCCCTCTGAAGAGATTGAGTGGTTGTAATCGAAACATGTAAGAGTAACATGTCCGTAAAAAACGCCTGGGTTCGAGCCTCAGGACAGTCCAGAATGAAAAATTATCAATAAATTTTAATTAATTTCATTTTGTAAAATTCCTTTCTTCATAAAAATAATTTAATGAAAATTAAATTTGATGAACTTAAGCCTAATTAAATAACAAAATTTGGATTAAAAACCATCGAACAGTTCAAGTAAATAACCACAATACTAAACACAACACAAATATAAAACTTATGGATCGATTACGGATGGCAACTCAACTAAAGACGTGATGCCAGCAGCCAAAATCAGGCAACGCCGCTGATGTTAAAATATAAAAATCTTGACAAAAAAACCAAAATTTATTTTCTTTTTTCGTAACATTGAAAACAGTTTTAAAACCTCCAATAAACTTTTACTGCCTGGTCAACAATGTCGGACGTTAACGTTCGTATGAGAAACACTCAGTTTTAAAAATATTTTCCATATAAAATTCTATGCGAACGTTTACGTTCGAAATTGTTGAACAAACAGTTCAGCTCATATTTATCGAATTCTAGGAGTCCATACTGACTAAATTCAATATCAGGCTTTTTCAAATATTTATTTAGCGATGGTTAGGAAAACTGAGAATTTAATGGATCAATCAAATGTCTAAAATGGCTTAAATTTTATTGTTCTAAGCCGAAAGAATTTCAAATTACACTTGATCCCAACTAATAGCAATGAACCACTACAGTTTAAATTATACCCAATTTGGATAATTACCCACGAAGTGGCAACACTGGTTTAACAAAGTCTGTTGTGCAAAGCGAAAAAAAGTTGAAATATTATATATTTTTGGATACGATTTTTCATTGAAATACTATTGAATATTCTTCCATTAATTTATTTTTTTTTCTAAATTACAAAAAACTTAAAGTCAAGACGAATTCATTACAGGTGAACTTAACAGTCCTGCCGATAACTTATTAATTATTGGATGTCAAGAATTTGTTTATTATCTTTGCTTCTGATTTTTTTACGATGCACAATGTTTTTCAAAAACAAATTGCTTGTAATTTCTGTAGGAGTTTTACTTGTTGAAGTACCGAGATTACTTGAACTGAATTCGCCTTGGTCTAAGTACATACTTTTAAATTTTATTTAAATTTGCTTGTTGAAAACTGTTTTCAACAAATATTTCTTTAGAATCGACAACGATTTAGTAAATTTACTTTTTCGATAAGAGTTTGACATGACGAAAAAGTAAAAATGAATAATTTTGCACTTTTCGTTTATTATCATAACAAATATTTTTGTTAACATTAAAATGAAATTTATTTTTGTTTATATCAAAAAAAAAAAAAGAAAAAAAGAAAACTATTATCTCATTCATCTCCTTTTATATAAAAAAAAAAGAAAAAATCAGTAAAAGTTGTTTGTATAACTTTCTTTAAAACAAAACAAAAAAAAATACCACTGCCAAATCGATTGTGCCTTTTGCGAATTTTGCATTTCTTTAGTGTTTTTAGCAATCAATATAAAAAAAATAAAACAAAATATCACACGGATTAAAAACTTCTTTCAGAGACTTTAAATAACCTTTTAAAGTTAAGCATTAAAACTTGTTTTGTTTTAACCCAAATCTTACTACTAATCTTAATTCTCCTTTAAAAATAGTTTCCCCTCTGCCCGGGCATTAAGTTTCCGTTTCCACTTCTGAGGCATGTACGCATGCCACCAAGTGTTGTATGAACCTGAAATAGCAAAACAAATCATTTTTATTTTTTCCAATTCAATTTATTTAAACGACTCTATATAAAAAAAAAAATATTTAAACACATTCACATACGAGTATATAAATAAGTTAATAAATAAATCTAGCGAAAAAAGCTTTCACTACCGATCGGTGCTGCTGTTGTCAATGAGGACAACAATGACAAACAAACAAGCCAAGTGCCAAGACAAAAATTAAAACAAAAACTGAAAATAAACAATTTGCACAATACAACATGTTTTACAATGGCATTAAAGAAAAGTCAAAGCCACTCACTCACACTTGTACTAATTCAACACTACCAAACACACACACACACATACACATGTACTTACACTTGTCTGTTTCCTAACAAACAATTGTTGGCAATTCGTAACAAGTAGGTCTATCTGTCTTCTATTTCTATTACCTTTTTTTACTTTTTTTTTTTATCAAGTTTATTATTTAAAATATGCCATGATACACTTTATTTCGAAGTCTGCTTTAACTTGTATGTGGAATTCCTTTTGTTGGAAAATGGAATAATAAAGAAAAGTTACTAAATCTGTTAATAAAAAAAAACTCGCTCTATTTATAATGAACCCTAGAAAGTGAGTTTTGTTTTCTTGTGTCATGGGAAGTAGAAATGGGGATTTTGTAAAAGTTTATGTTTACAATATATTGCAGATTTACTGAGAATCGATTGAATTCTTGATTCTTTAAACGAGAATTTTAGATTAACGAGTTCAGTTAAGCGGCACAACATGTTTAACAGCACTGGCCAACTAATTAAGACTTTTTTTTATTAAAATAGAACAGCGACCCTAAAAGCGTTTCTAAAAGGGCATGTTGATTAGATCATTTTTTGTAGAATAAACTTGTATTCCAGCTGGTCTGAGTTTTTTAAGCTGGAGGTTCACATCCCGCGTTTTCGCCCCAAGCATTGCATGTTTTTCATTCCTTAGTTGCATACTTCGTTTCAACTTAAATGCAACACTTTTTTTGCGGCATTACAAAAATTATTAATAAAATTGTATTTCATCAGCTGATTTTTTCGATCGCCGCTTGTGACGCTTACAAAAGTAGAAAGTAAACGTTCTTTGCACATCCAACGCGTCAAGATTACGAACGCTACATAAAGCAACACATATTTTACTTTATTGACAGCTGCGTACGCGTAAAATGCATGGTGTGGACCTCCAGCCTTACAGTGGGTCAAAGCTTTCATATTTTGTCCGAAAGGAGCAGTATACTTAATGAAAAATATGTTGTAAGCTAATGTCTAACTGAATTCTTTTTGTCAGAGTTATATTATGGAATTTTACATTTAAAAGAAAATTCAATCCATCCAATCATACAATAAAGCCAAATCGGAAAGTACGAATTTCCTCGAATCAAGTACAGAATGCTTGATTCAAGTACAGATTATTAACGTGAACCGTACTAAAAAAAATCCAAAAATGGAATTAACTTAAGTAAAAGCGAAATGAAAGTTTATCCCAAACTTCACTTGATTCGTACTTGCAATAATCCGAGAGTGAGATTGATTCTAAAATAAACACTTACCCCAGGAGAACTTGAAATAGAGAGAATATTATTATTTGCTTACACGTTACACATGTTTATTGCACTTTTGTTGTATCAATTATAAAACAGTAGCGTAGTCTGTAAATAGTATTCGGGAATTTTTGTTACTTTACTTTTTAAACATAAAAATTATGTATGTTTTTCTTCTTGTCAAGAATTCTTCTTGAAGTCCAAAGTACATTTTTTTTTTTTTTGTTTTTTCATTTTGTCTTTCTTTTTCTTGTTGACCTTTTTCTGCACAACTTGAAAGACAAATGTACACATAGCCGCCAGGGTTCGAATCTCAGGTCAGTCAAGAATGAATGATTATCAATAACAATTTTAATTAATTTTCATGTTGTAAAATTCCTTTCTTCATAAAATTAATTTAATGAAAATTAAATTTGATGAAGTTAAGCCTGATTAAAAATATTAAAAATTTGGATTAAAAACCATAAATAGTTCAACAAAATAACCACAATTCTAATTAGTCATATTTTATTTTATATTATTTATTTACATGTGTTTTTATATCCCTTTTCTTTAACTAACCACGGAAATATCTTGATTGAAATTAAAAAATTGCAATACAAAAAATCGCCAAGCATTATGAACACAAAGTGAATAAAACACATAACAAAAACATCCATTGTAACATACAAGAACTTATAATTAAATAAAATATAAACGGAAAACAAAAAAATAATAGATACTTAATAATAATAGAAATCAATAGAAAGACCGGATCCGGATGTGTTTCATTCTTTAAAAGAAACTAAACAAACATAAAGAAAAATATTAAATATCAATGTATGAGTGAACATTTAAAACTCTGAGCAAAAATTCCACCAATCATCAATTAAAAGCTTTAATGTTTTTACTATTATTTTTTGTGAGAAATTAAAATTAAGAATAGAACAAACACGCCAAAAATACAATAATAAACCCATTTGATGGCATCTTGTCAGCATTTTGTTTTGCACCATTTAATGCCAGATTGAGTTTTTTTACAAACATTTGTATTTCCTTTTGTTTTATACCAATACAGTCAACCTCTCTGTAGATAATTTAGTGATACTGTTGTAATCAGTGTTTAAAAATTAACCTTAAATATCGTTCCTTAGTGTTCGGTTCGGTAGATTTGCGGAAAACACAAACGCTAATATTGTTTGTGTAGAAAATCATATAAAAAAAATAACGTTTCCCTGGTAGTCATCTTTCGAACACAAAAATAATACTGTTTTTATCAAACTCAACAAAAGATGAGAACATTTAATTCTGTTCGGTTTTTTTCTTAAATCCACAAACTTTATTGTGTTCGGTTCGGCTGATTAATGTTCGTCGTTTTTGGCTGGTAAAAAAACCAAAAATTTTTTACAAAAACAAAATACACATACAAAAAAAAACAAAAAGCCAACAAAATAATTGTACACAAACAAAACACATACACAATACACACACAAGCTGTTCGTGGTGTGGTCGTTGCTTAAATTTTTTGTTTGTTCATTTCTTTATCAATGTAAAAAAAGAAACATTATAGAACATTAAAATAAAATGTTTGTCTACAGTATCACTACAATTGTTCTGTTTTTTTAACGAAGCACAAAACATTATATAATGTTCTGTTCTTTCTTGAAAATAGTTACGAACGGTATGAAGGGTTGTGTTCGTCTACACAATCCCTAAAAAAAATAGATATCGTTCTTGCGTGTGTGAGCCGAACGCTAAATAATGTACTGTTTATTTTCGAACACTGACGGTATCACTATAATTGTTCTGTGTTTTAACGAAGAACAGAACACTATATAATGCTCGTTACTTTCTTGAAAATAGTTATGAACGGCATTAAGGGTTGTGTTCGTCCACACAAACACAAAATAAATCGATATTGTTACTGGGTGTGTGGACCGAACGCTAAGTAATGTTTATTTTATTTTATTTTTTTGAACACTGGTTATAATAGAACTCAAGTAAATAAACACTTCTACTCATAGACAAAATAAAGTATCTACATTCTTCTCCAACATCTCTTTTCCTCCCCTTTAGCACCTTTAAAAATCACAAATTTCCTCTGCTTCAAAGAAATGTTTCGCTGTTTTGAAGACATTTGCACGATTCTTTATTCCATTATCCTTTCAAACGAATATTTTGTTTCAAAATATAATTAAGAGATAGAAACACATGTATATCTTGCCCTTACCGCAAAAATAGCTTAAGCGACATAATTTTAAATTCTCGTTTTTTTAATAAATGACTTTATTGGCAACACTAGCATCATCTGCTAAAATGTCATGGTCACATACCGTTACGATTAAATAGCAAAAACAATTTTAGCTTAAGCGACAACCTTCATACAAAATTTTTATAAAATAAAATTAAAAAAAAACCTTCTCCTGTAAAATTGTGTTTTTGTGGCTTAAGCTTTTTTTGCGGCAATGGCTCGACAAGAGAAATAAGAATTTTTTTCAAAAATCTTGCAAAATAAACAAAAACTTTTTTCAAAACAAAAGCTTGCCCTGATAACCAAATAATGTCAGCGTAAATGTAATAATAAAAAACCAAGTCGCTACATGATCGTTTTAAAAATTTGATCTTGTTTCTGTTTTTTTTTTCATTTCTACGGTGTTAATAGTTTGTCATTACAATGCTGTCGAATGTGTGTAATTTGTAATTGTGCCACAATTAAACAATTTATCCAAAAATTATATTTCCATTTAATACCTGTTTCAACCAAAACAACAACGAAAACAATAAACGAGAATTAAACCACAAAAACAATTAAGTTCTATTTTGTTTACATTTTTGTTAAAGTGAAATTTTTTTTAAATTATTTTGCTAAAAAAAATTCAACAGGTAACAATGCATATTTAGTAAAAACTCTTACTTTGTTGCTTCAAAAAAAAAACATTCCTAAACGTTTTGTATAGATTTTTGTTGAACAGAAAAAAAATTAAACCAAATCATTATTTACATAAATAAAATATACAGCAGTTAATATTTTTGTTTGCAGAAATTTGTCAATAAAATTAAAGTAGAGAAACTTAATTTGTATAATAAATTTTAATGAAAGTCCGAATAAATAGTTTAAGTTTGTCTTTTAATCAATATTAAAAAAGTATTTTTTGCCTTGTGTAAAAAGAAGAAAATCAAAGTTTTTACATAGTGGAAATTCTGTCAGGACAGCCTCCAAACCTTATTTATGATTTTAAATACTAGTCCACGAGAGCCCAGAGGCTAGTGGCCATGCCCGCCCTTTTTAAAATTACTGCTTGGTTTTACATGTTCTTCTTTAGTTGGACAATAATTTTTTGTAAAGAAATGCCTGTCATTCCTCATGTTCAAACTATTTTGGCTGAGCAGGGCAGGGCGGTATTTGTTTTCGTGTCAATATCACCACTTTTGAATGGCACATTGAAATTTGTTAGATATTCTATTTAAAAACTAAGTGATATTAAATAACTTTTATATATGCCATACAAGTTATTTTATTTAATTTTATTTAAAAAAATTACCATAAAACTTTGCCGTTTCAAACAAAGTTGGTCGATTTTGCCAATTTCCAACAACAATTTCACAAGTTTTAATTATTTTATTTTAAACGAAATAATTTTTGTGATTTAATTATTATTTTAATTCAAAATTTATTTCAAAACAACTAAAATGTTAATTAAATCAAAATTATATTTTAAATTTTCTTTCAACAAAAAAAAAATAATTGATTCAATTATCACATAAATTAAATTTAAATCATTTTTAAATAATTTTTTTAATTGATAAAAAACTTCTAATCATTTTTTCTGTGCTGTTTCAAACGTCATTAAAAAAATCAGGAAGAACAAAAAGGTCTAACAGGTTTTGGTAAGGCAAAAGAAGTCGAACAATTCTTTCGAAGAGCACTGAACACTTCTATCAGAAAAGCAGCTCGTAAAGTTAAATGGGTTGAAGTTGTAAAAAGATCAGAAAGATCCAGATCGCAATGGGTAAAGAACTTCCCAGTAAAAAAAATTTGGATTAAGAGAAAAAGCGCATAATCGAGCGCTTCAATAAGGGAGCTCTTATAAAGCAGTAAATGATTAATAATGAAATATACAAAAAACTACTATTTTAGTGCCGACAAAGAAGCAGGGTTTAAAGCGAAAAAAATTTAAATATATTTTGATTTACGAAAATGATCGAAAAAGGCATTTAAACCAGTAAAAGAAAAACATTAATGAATATGTTAATATAGTTACCCCTCAAAAAGCACTTTAGGAGTGCTTTGTTTGCTTGTTAAAAGAAGCTCCTTTTGTCAGCTGAAAATAGTCCTCCAAACCGGGAACATCCCATACAAAAATCAGGCATCCCATCAGCAGGTTTGAAGCGATTTGAGGTATGATTTCATACCAAAAACCTGCTCCTTTCGGAGCACATTTTTTACTGGGTTAGAACAAAAGAAGGAGCGAAAAAATTAAAGTAAAATTTTATTTAAAAAAAAAATACACTTATTGTGTGATGGATGATGAAACTTATGTATTGGAAGACTTTTCATAACTTCCGGGTCAGATGTTTATGTGGCTGATGGACGAGGTAACTTTCAAGAACAATACCGGACAAAAAAAATACCCAAGAAGTTTCTTGTGTGGCAAGCCATTTGCAGTTGTGACAAAAGAAGCCAATGATTTGTGTGTACATTAGAGGCGTTCAACGTAGTATGGCCGTTTCTCAATATAAATGCTTGAGTTAATAAATGGGTTAAGTTGGTTTCTTTGTATAAAAAAAACATTAAATATAAAGTTTAATGCCGATTGAATATAGAAAACTAGAGGCGGAAACCGATTGAAAATTGGAATAGGCGAAAAAATAATTTTTTTATTTTTGGCAAATTTTTTAAATGTTGTAAAAGATTTTACTTAGATGATAAATTTAATTAAGATACAAAATTTTTTTTAAAAAGGTATAAACCCCAAAACGGTTAAGAACAAGCCCAGTAATAAATAATTCCCCAGACCACTTACCACACACCTCAAACATATTGGAAATTAATTTCTACTGTATAATTTTTTTTATTCAAAAAAATCCTTTAGATTGTGAGATGCAGACAAAGTTTTTTTTATTATTGAAAAAACTAAGAAACGCAATTCCGCAATAAAATTTCTTTCAAGAAAGGTAAAACTAATAATATTCACAATCGTTTTTATTATTACATAATTTTTTTTTTTTTTTTTTTGAAAAAAAAATAATTTTTTTATCAAAATTTCAAAATTTTTTTTTTCAAAAATCATAAAACATTGGGAAATATAATTTTTTGCAGACACAAAAAAATGAAGCTCCAAACAAAACAAGCCATAAAAATCTGGTAGCAAATTTTGATTTTATTCACAAAAGCCTTAAAATTTTAATTAATTTAATAATTTCATAAAACGCAATATTTATATGGGAGCCCCCCTAAGAAGTGGCGATAAGGGGCAAGTATGTCTCGAGAAAATGTTAAGAACAAAAAATTAAGGTCGGTCATACATTATATCTCACTAGGGGCGACTCCTGGGCATTTATGGGACTTTTCTTCAATATATTTCTAGTCTGCATTGAACATGTTGTATGGGAGCCCCCTTAAGGACTAGAGATAGGGGGTAGGTATGTTCGAAACAAATGATTGGATGAGAAATAAAGTGGGGTCGGCCATACATTTGACCCATCTAGGGGCATCCTAGGCGCTGCAGGGGCCAAATTCAAGAATTTCAACCATACAAATATGGCCGTTTAATGAAATTCTGCCGAATAAAAATGAGTTTACAATGTTCACACAGTTGTATGAAATTTTTAGGCAATTTTAATGACAACATTGTAAGATTTGACCACCATCTGTTAGAAGCTTTACATACACACTTTTTTCTCAATTTTCAAGTAATGATGGAAAATTTTGTTACACATCTTTTTGATGCGAGAATTTCTCACTAAATTTAAAGAACATGACTACTGGTATCAAATTTCATTTTAAATTTCATAACGCTTCAAAATTAAATGAAAGCTGAATAACCTTATTTTTCAATTGTTTCTTTCTTAATTCAATTTTGTTTCAATTTTATTTCCTTAATAAAAAATTATAATTTCAATTACTTTTCCATATTGTTTCAATAACACGATAATATTGTTCTGAAGGAATGTAATATTAATTAAATGCCGAAAATTATTTTTTCTTTATTGTTTCCATAATAAAATGATCAAAATAGATCAACATTAAATTAATATTGTTCCATATTGAAATAAATAATGTCCACATTACTAGACTTTCGTTAATGTTTTTTTTTTTGAGTCAATATGGTTTTTACTGATTTTAAGTTGTTTTTTCTCTGGGTGTAGGCCATAAAGATTTGTAAAATTTCAACCCTCAAATGAATCTTGGTTATTAACAAAGAACATCTGTCAAAAAGTGGAATGGATTAGAGAAGTAGGCGTGGCACCTTTCATATAAAGAAAATATACACGCAGAGAAAAACTTGTTTCAATATTGTCACCTCCAATAAAGCTATTTTTAATAAAAATTTCAAACAAGTTATGTTTAATTTAACCATATTATTGTCAACGACAACCATATTAAGGTTGCCTCTAAACATATTATGGTTTAATATGACTATAATTTGTTTTTAAATTAACAATAGTATTTTCATCTCTTCCTGGAGCAACATTTTATAGTTGAAAGCCAACCATGCTGTTATAAGTGTTAAACATATTTTTTTAGTTACCCAGTAAAAAATGTGATCCGAAAGGAGCAGGTTTTATGTATAAATTCGTACCACAAATCGCTTTAAACCTGCTAATGGGATGCCTGCTTTTTGCATGGGGTGTTCCCGGTTTGGAGGACTATTTTCTGCTGACAATAAGTAAACAAAGCACTCCTAATTAATGTTTTTTTTACTGGTTTAAATGCCTTTTTCAAGCATTTTGGTTAACCATTATATATTTTAATTTTTTTCGATTTTGTCAGCACTAAAATAGTCGTTTTTTGTATATTTCATTCTTTATCATTTACTGCTTTATAAGAGCTCCCTTATTGAACGCTCGATTATGCGCTTTTTCTCTTAAGTGATTCAAAAAATCAAATTTTTTTTACTGAGTATTATTAACCATAACATATTCGGAGGCAACCACAATATGGTTGTTAGTGTCAATAATATGGTTAAATTAACAATTTTCTTCAAAAAAAGTTTTGTTGGAGGTGACCATACTTAAACATGATTTTTTCTCTGGGTGTAGCTTCTACATATCTGGAGAAAGGTAAAAGTACCAGATATAAAATTTGGAACAAATAGTTTCGTTATCAATAAATAAAAACATCTGTCAAAAAGTGGGCTAGGAAAAAGAAGTGGGCGTAACACCTCCCATACAAAGGCCACATACATTTTTGTATATCTGAAAAACGGTAATAGTAAAAGTATACAAATTCCTTATTATTAAACGATCTGTAAATAAAAAAAATTCTCGTGTTTTATAAAATAAAATAATTTTCGACAGTCCTGAAACAAATTCTTTTAAAAATGATAAAAATTGGCCTTTATCGCACTTCCAATTCTAAAACAGTTTGCTGATGAAGTTAATGAACAAAATAATTATTGGAAACTGTCAATTGCTTCTACTGCTGCCAGTAAAATTTCTAATTAATTCTTATTTAGCACCAAATATTTTAATAGATAAAAATCTATAAATTTTTAATTTGTGGAAAAATCTCGTACTCTATTAAACTCCAAAGTTAATAATAGTAAAGTGTAACATAATCTAAGAAAAAAAAAATTGTAATTGTTATTAAGACTTCATTCAGGTTTTTCTTTACATGTTTAATTTACTTTTTTTTTTCTTCTCAAATTCATGCAAGCATGCAAATGGGTTTTATTTCATTTTAAAGGTAGTTTCACAAATCAGGCTTTGATATTTTTACTTTATATTTCATACATATATTTCTTTTTTTTATTTTTATTTTACAACACAATTTTCATATTTGTGTCATACTGACAAACATACAAGAATCAACAGCAACAAAAACAATAATAATAAAAACTACAAGAGAAAAAAGAAATTCTACAATAATAAACTCGAATTTCTGGCAGTAGAGTAGACATTATTTAGCATATAAGACTTTATAATGTGCATATTCACATGCTACACACACTCACACACAAATACACGCGCCTAAATATGCACACACAGATATTTACTTTACCTATACTAATGTATTAAAAATATTTCAATCTTGTGTGATTTTTTTTTTCTTACTTGTTACCAATTTTCTGGCATTTAGTCAACTATTTCAAGTTTAGATCCAACAACAAACAGTAACTACAGTAAAAAAAACACCAACCAACCAACAACAACCAGCAAAATCGGAAAATCTTTAATTTACATAAACAATTTATTAAAAAAAAAAAACAGCCACAAACAAAAAATGATTATTGGAAAAATATTTATGCATGAAAATTCATCATTAACTATTCGATTTTAAGTCTAGTACAGTGCGCTGTAAATGTATGCAGACAAAACCACATTGAAATATTTACTAACAAGAAACCTGCAGTAGCAACTGCTATGTAAAATTGCCAGTGTGAATGTGCATGAGTGAATGTCACAGTCACAGCCAAAAATTAGTGGAAATACTGACTTTGTGTCGATTAAATATAAGATTCAATACTTTCTTTTCTTTTGATATTTGAATTCATTTTAAATTTTGTTAACAATAAAATAATATTGATAATCTTATAAATGTATACATACGTAATACGATTATATAATTTAATTTGAAAATTTATGTTTAAAATCGACTGACACTGCTCTCGCATTTATGAGAAAAAAACGAAAGTAAAAGTTTTATTCTATGGTTCGCACACGTTCATATTTCACAATACAACAAAGAAAGAGATCAAAATAATTATTGTTGGTGTTTCAAGTAATACAGTATAACCCGGTTAATTACCACACTCTTAAATGCCTTTTACGTTTATTTACCTCGTGTTTTAAATCGACGTTTTTTATTCCATTTTTCAAACAAAAATCCAAACCATACGCTTAATTACCCAATTCGGGTAATTGCCTTAAAAATTAAACTCCTAAAACAAAAATTACACCTTAATTTCATTCGTTTAATTGCCTGAACACTATTTGACAACAACACAGAAAGGAATGTATCCAAGTTTTCATGTTAATAATTAAAAAATATGCACTTAAATTTTTTTAAAAAATGTGCTTAAAAACAAAATATGGCTTATTTGAAAGCAAAATATTCCACAATTTAATATTTGCATTAAAATAAACTTTATTCTGGACTCGCCGGATTTAAGACATTGATGTTTGAATGGAAGCTGTGTGTTTAAATCAGAGCCAAATTTGATCTTAATACGATACGAATACTTTATGGACATTTTCGTTCTTATGACAAATTTTATCAAATTATCTAAAAACTGCTACTTTACTTTCCGCACAAGATTAACATGGACAGACAACCAGACAGATGGACAGACGGACACGAAAAAATTAAATCAAAAAGTACTAAACGATGCGTCTAGTTTTCTATGGATGAGCACAAATTTATAAAAAAATTTTAAAACAAACAAATTTCTACAACTTTATAGTTTGGAATAATATTTATTTATTTTCAACGAAAACTTGCTTTAGATTAGGAATGTAGAAATGTAAATGGCAACAGAAAATTCATCTGTTAACCAGAATTTTAAGCATTTTTTTTTATTTGCTGAACTTGTATTAAAATATGCTTCAAAACGTGAAATATGTGTGCAATAAAATTGCAGTAATAGCTAAAATATGCATTTTATACCAGGGCTGTGGAGTTGGAGTTGGAGTTGAAGAGTCGGAGTTGAGGTTGTTGTAGCGGAGTCGGAGCCGAAGTACCGACAAAAACTAGCGACTCCGACTCCAACATTTTTGGCAATACAATTTCTTCTAATATTTTTCAAAATAAAAAAAATTGAATGGCCAATTTCACCAATTCTATTTAAATATTAATTCATATTTAAATATAGTTTTTGATATAATTTCATTTTTATTTGACATAAAAAAAAAACGAATTTTTCACATAAATTGATACAGTTGACTCCCGATAATTCGTAATCGCAAGGGACCAGACATTTCTTACGAATTATAGGGGTTTTCTATTTAGCGGGGTTTCGATGTAACGGGGTTCAAATAAAATAAATACGAATTACCGGGGTTTTTCAATTTATTTACTAAAGCAATGAAAAACAAAACATAAAAAGCAGATTAAGATCTTCGGAAGAAAATACACATAAAGCAAAAATCCACGCAAAAAATAGCGGTAAACAAAAAATTATTCATTTCATGTTTCTGTTGTTTTTATTACGAATTATATGTCGTAGTTAGCAAACAATTATGATTTATAGGAGGAAAAGAAGATTTTATTTTAAAAAAAATTACGAATTAGCGATGGGAACAAAATGTATGTAAATTTTGCGATTTTTTCAAGGGACCTACAGTTTATTACGAATTATCGGGAATTACGATTTATCGGGGTACGAATTATCGGGATTTGACTGTATTTAAATAAATTGGTGAAATTGACCATAAGATGGTCTGCTTTTTGAAATTTTTAAGTCAGAAAATAAGGACCAGTATATGTACTTTACATATGAGAAGGTGATTTTCCAAATTTAAAAAATTGAGATAACATCTTATTTTGACAGATCTTTTAGTAATTTATGAGATTTATGATCGAAGCATGTTCTTTCCTATGTTTTTATGTGACCTAAAATTTCTGTAAAAAAAACTCGCTGGTTCACTGTTTTAATCAAGGTGAATTACAATAGAAAAACAGGAACTCGAAAAAAAACCCGACATTGTTCCAGATATAATTCCCTTTTAAAGTGGGGGTTACCCGAAAAATGATTTGAAAATACTTTTATCTATTCACCTGTGGAAAAATTAAAGAGATAATAAAGACTTTCAATTTAAAATTTCGGTCTTCGACAATAATAATATTGATTATGGATCGGAAGAAAGCAATGTAAAATGCAGTGTACTCGCACTGAAGAAAAAGATGAATATTTTTTTTAAACTCTCCAGGTGGGAGATAAACTACATTTAGCCACATTTTGAAAACTTTGCAGTAGACCGCAAAAACATGTTGAAAATCACAAATGATTCTATTTCTGTATTAAAAATTTGCCTTTGTCCGAATATTTTATATGCTCCTAATATGTTTTTTTATGTCGATAATGTCCTTAATAAATTTATGTCATCAAAGGTTCGTAACCTTCTACGATGGTATTGGTACTGTTCCATGCCTTGAGACAAACAGCACCAAGTCCAACAACAAAAGGAGTGCTATTTCCCAAAAATAATAGAAGGCATACAAAAGTTTTTTACTTTACGATTCTCTTCAAAATGTGTCATAAAAATTGTAGAAGTAACAATTGAAGGCGCATAAAAAATATTTAATATTTCTTGGTTGGTCGAAATATTTGACTTTATAAATAAAAAACAAAACCAAAATGGCAGTGTTTTTATTTATGTATGTATATTAAAAACAAAAGACCTCACTTCATAATTTACAAAAAAGGACTCATGATGTTCTTTGCCTCTTTAAATTCTGTGGTAAACAACACTAAGTACACTTGATGCCCATAACGTCGAAGCAAATTGGACTTGATGTTGTTTTCAACTTTTCTATCTCGAAAACTACAATAGATACGACTAATGGAAATTAAGACATCTATAAATTCCAAATAAAATAGGTGTAGTTTATCTGTCCCTTACAGAACTATTTTTATATTTTTAGCACTGTTTCATAATTTTAATAAATTAATATAACTTTTAAAAAAAAGTTCAATGATCCCATACGGATTGAAGGAAACGAGTTAACGTAACAAAACTCGTTCGCTCCAAAATTGAATCCATTATTTTTCTATATTTCAGCTGGTTTAAATTTTTCAACTGTGGAGTTATTAGTCAAGAATGACATAACACTTTAGAATCAAAAAAATTCAACTCATTTTGGTCCATTGAAACGCTATAGGTTTCGTGCATTTTTTCCAAAATGCAAATAAAATATTTTGCAACCCTCCTCTTTATTTGTTAATAACTTGTATGTTAAAGCTCAATGCGGCACGGCACGTTAAAATTAAAATATCGATTTAAAATTTTTACAGTATCATTTTCTTGCTATATTTAACCATTTAAAAGGTACTGAATTAAAAAAAGAGTTTAAAGTGATATTAGGACCATTCTCATAAATATTTATCTTCAAGGTTAGAGTAGGAGTCGGAGATGGAGTCGGAGTCGTACTTAAAAAATTTTAGCGGAAGGAGTCAAAGTCGGAGTTATAAGTTTTTCTTGACGACTCCACAGCCCTGTTCCAAAAAAAATGGCCTCAAGACGTGTGCTGGATGTCATATTCGCCGTCATATCTAAATTTTTTGATTTTCTATCCAGCATCGTCGGTGTCACACACACAAACGTATTTTCAGTAATGCTGCCATAGCGCTTGATGAGAAATGTTTGACCTTGTACAGAGCCCTCAAGGCTTGGTGGCATAGACTAGTGACTTTAAGAAGCCAGTGTAAAGCAGAACTAAAAAAGAGGCGAATGGTGCTCTCAGAAAATCTAAACAATCGAAGCACAGCCGCGAATAACGTTTAAAGTTACATAATAATTATTTTTTAGGAGAGCAAACAAACAATTTTAATTTTGTTTGTAGGATTTTGTTAGTAACTTACAACGTTCTTAAACTGGCTGACTACTTTCTATGCCATTTTGAAGGCGTTAAGGTGCATAATTTTGGGTGATTTGATGGAAAAAGTGACTTTTACAACGTTATTCGCGGCAGTGCTTAAGTAACTTAACGTTGTTAAGGAGTTTACTTTACAAATGTCAAATTAGATATGACATCTTGTGAAAGGGTGATGACTTTTGCGCCACCTTGCATTTGATTAACAGATTTTTTCCTCTGTATTACTAAGTTATTTTAATGTGATACGTTTACATTCTTGTATGTTTCTTTATATCTTTTCTAACCAAATTACGTATACACAATGTATGTATATGCATTGTAAATTCAAAATGAATATTGAAATCAATAAACCAGGTTTCAATTTATTCTCTTAAACAGACAAATGACATTTGGGCAAATTTCCAAACAGTGGAAAAATACCCATCAAACCGCAAAGAAATGTTAATATACAGTAAAATTTCATTCAATTTAATTAACGTTTCCATCAACGACAATTTAAACCTCGTTTGATATTCCAAAAACAATTAATCGCAAATTTATAGTTCCAATGAACTTTATTTATTTTAAATACACTACTGTGCGTATTTGTCATTGGGTTTAATTTTTTGAAATGTTTCATATGCACATTTGGAGGGCTCAGAGTAGCAGCGATTATTCTTACGTATTCTTAAATTTTCTATAATCGATAGTAGATATCTTCAATTAAAGGAAAATCTAAATCCCATATCCGCATGCGGAACCCCTTAGACGATTTCGTGCAAACTTTACTTAAACCATCTACAGACTATCCCCAACAATTCCTTTAGGTGGTATTAAGTCAAATTTGCATACAAAACGTACATTTTAGATTTTTTGATTTTTCGACTTTTATTTTTTGCTTTTCTTCTTCTTCCTTTTTTCGCAACCATCGCCGTGATGAGACGAAAAAAAGAATCATTGAATCGGTCAAGCAATTATCGAGTTTTAGCGAGACTAATGGCGATTTCTCAGAAAAGAAATCGCCATAAGACACAGGGTTTGATTTTTATAAATATAGACAAAACAAATCAAAATTACAGAATAATTTCTTTTATAATACAAAATTTTAAAAACGTAAACAAAAAATTCGTATGATTAACAACTTTTTTTAACTTTTTAAATTTGACTTAAGATGTTTTGTCAAAATTCCACAGATATGTGGACGGTTTATTTTGTATAAATTCTGCATGAGTACCGCAATTCTGTAACTTTTTGAGTTTAATTTCCGATATCGTAAAGAAACGAGAAATCTCGTTAACTTTAACGAATTTTTTATTCTCTATTTTCAATAAACAAATTTTTTTCTTTCCAAATATTAACGACAAATGGAGGGCTCAGAGCTGAACCGAACCAAGTCATAAAATATATCACGTAAATGTATTTAAAATCTGGTGCGAAAATCACCGCAAAATTTAACTCAATCCAGTTCTGTAATCGGGTAAATCAAAAACAGTTTCGTTCCTAAGGTAACGGTAATAAGCCCAAGTCAGTGGCTCCAGTAATTAATGGCAATTTACTTACTCAAACTCAATATATTTTCGAATTTACATTTTTGACTTGTTTCGCTTCAGCTCTTAGCCCTCCAAATATCAGTTAGTTCCAAAAGCAATAAAATTAAAATATTTTACATGTTTTTAGTAAATTCATTTGAATTTGCGTTATAAAATTATTATAAATAAGTATTTATTTATTTATAGGCTTTACATAAGTTTGTGTACGCGTCTTGAATTATACCATGTTCGCACGACAGCGTTTTTTCGTAATTCACTCTCTCATTCGTAATCCACAGCCTAATTATGATCCAAATTACATAATTCGTCAAACAAAATTTTGAGAGCGGATTATCTCATTTGTACGTAATTCAATTTTTATTACCCTGTGGATTACTTTAAAATCAACGTGATCTCAAATTTGTATCGGGTTTTTCCCATCGCCAGCTGTCAAAGCACTAAAAAACAAACAAAATATAACATAAAGAAAGTAAACAAAAGTAATACAAGTAACCGCAAACAAGCAATTAAATTTAGCAACAAACAAAATTAATTAAAAAAAGAAGAACTGTCAAAACCGATTTGGAAAATGCCGTGCGAACATGGTAATTCAAACAAGTAATAAAACAGAGAGCGAAGTACCGTGCGAACATGGTATTAGGCATGTTTTTCCATTTTATAAAAGTAAAAAAAATAAAAAATTATAGTGGCACCACTAAAATATAAATACATAATAAAAAAAACAGCTGTTTATTATTTTTCAATTGGAGCTGTCGACTTCAAAATAATTCAGTAGCTGACTACACGACTATAATTGCACCCAGCAGCATTTGAAGTTGTGTGTTCGTGTAGCCTGCGGTGGTGAACGTGTTTAATGCATTATTTTTTAAATATTTTTTTATATAAGCAACACTTTTTCTGTTTTGTAGTGGACAACAATAGAAATTAGTTTAATTTGGATACAACGACAAAATAAAAAAAATCATTTTCATACACACACGTGTATTCTATTTTTGACATATTGAAGCCGGTAGCCTGCTGTCTTGAATGTGTTTATAGCATTAGTTTGATAAAAACCAAAATTTAAAATAAATTAAATATTTTTCTATTCATTTCATTTAAAAAAAAAACTCACCTACAAATTATGCCCATAAACGAACGACAGCATGTGTAAATGTCTCGAATATTATTTTAATCATTTAAGATAATCATTACTTTCGAACCTGTAAACGCCACTGTTTATTTATTTATTTATTAAGTACTTTTTATACGGAAAACACTAACAATTTTTGTTTTCAAAGTACTTTCTGCTGCTGCTGTTTTTATGTTAAGCACGTTTCTGATGTTGGTGTAAGAGAGTGTCTGTGGCCTACAAGTATCTGTAGAATACTCCGAAGTACTTGTTGGTGATTTTTTATTGTTTTTTTTTTTATTTTAGTACATATCAAGGTATATTTACACAAGGTAAACTTGTTGGCCCATATGTGTGTCAGCTGTTTACTTAAGTTGGAACACCAATGTCAAATTCCGTGTATATGAGCCAAAATTTGTACATGTGTGCGTTAAATTTATATGAAGACAATTTTGACAATTCCGTTCCACTCGGTTATTTTTATAGAGCAGCATGTCTACAGTCCCAAATGAGTCTACCTTGTGTAAATATACCTTGGTACATATTGTTTTATGGTTTTTTTTTTTTGTATTCTTCTTGTACATACAATTTACTTTCACTGTTTTACAAACAAACAAAAAAGTAACAAACTTATTTGTCTGCAAGAGAATAAACATTTTAGAGGTCGTTAACGTTGTAGACAGTTTTTTGTGATCGTTGGTTTTTTATACTTTTTGTGGAATTTACAAATCTTAAGAATTAGGTATAATAATTGTAGATAAATGTTTTGTCAAAATTTTGTAATTTTTTTTCTAATTTTATAAAAAAAAAATGTAATTGTTATTGATCAAATAAAATTTCCAAAGTCATTATTAAGTTGTTGGTGTTCCTATTTTGGCAAATTGTATTTGAAATGTGTTATGTACTAGAACTTTTGAGAGTTTTCCAATTGTCAGTTGCATTTTCTTTTCAATTTCTTTTAATAAAAGCCAATCATGTGTGAAAGTTTGATACCTGAGCATAAGCAAAAACAAAAACAAGATTCGATTTTAGAAAATCAATTTTCTTGAAATGACAGCGCGTCACATAAGTATAGACACTAGTGGCTCAAACTAAAGAAACTCGTAATTTTTCCACGCTTTAATTTTACAATTCATTAACGTTGTGCTAGTTGAAAAAAAACTGTCAAGTGGGGCACCCGACGGGTAAACCAAATTCGAGCCGCTGAATCCAGTGGTGCTAACCGTTTTTTTTTAGGTTGTCTCTTGTTTTCGACATAAATAACGGTATTTCGAAAATGGAGGATTTCGCAAACATATTTTCGCGTAACTCAAAAAAGGTTAAGTTTATTGAATAAAAAAAAATAAAACCGAAATTCCGCGAAAAAAAGTTTTTGGAAAATAAAATAAAAATAGTAGTTTATACAGGGTCCGCCAAATAACTTTTTTTTTTGAAAATGCTATAAAAAAAATACTGAATATATTCTCAAATTTCTTTTTTTATTTGAAAGTACATTCCTTCCGGTTAATAATGGAAAATAATTTCATTAAAATGGCTGCCTCGGCTGGCCATGCAGTAGCCTACACGATCGGTCCAATTTTTAAGCACATTATCGATTGTGTGCAGCTGTATTTCACCAATGGCTTCACGAATATTGTCCTTTAAAGCGTCAATTGTCTCTGGCTTGTCAGCGTAACACTTATGTATCTTTGACGGCACCCCACAAATAATAGTCCAACGGTGTCAAATCGCAGCTCCGAGGTGGCTAAACGACATCAGCTCTGCGATCTTCAAAAACGTCCTGTTGATACAAAATGTTTCCAATATCCTCCTCTTCAATTTTTGTGAACAAAAATTCGTTCAACATGACTTGATAACGATCGCCATTGACTGTAACGGCCACTCCTTGTCCATTTTCGAAGAAAAATGGCCCAATTATGCCTCTGGAACGGCTTTTCAATGTATGCGTGCGGGTTTTCTGTGTCATAAATGCGACAATTTTGCTTGTTTACATATCCTGGATTCTTCTTTAGAATCAAAAAATAGTCAGGCACCTTTGCGACATCGACTCCGCTGACGACATCTGTTTTTTCACACACAGTTTTAAACACATTAAAGCCAAGCTGAAATTACTGATAGAAAATGGCTGCTAAGGTCGGTCTTAAAATAAATATAAGAAGTAAATCCGCTTACTATAGACGGTCTGGACCTTGAAGACGTCGGCAGCTTTTGCTACCTCGGCTGTAAAATAACCAAAGACGGGGGATCAGAGGCAGACATAAGCGATCGTATAAACAAGGCAAGAAGTGCTTTTTTACACTGAATGAAATTTGGAGGTGCAACAACATCTCGCGTAAAGCCTAGTACTCTGTTCAAATTTGTGAAAAATGTTGAGCAACATTGATTATTCCACACGAAAATTTTGGCATTTATCAATGTAGTTTGTACAATTTGACGTTTTTATTCCTTCAAAGTATGCTACATTGTTTCGTGTATGTAAACAAACGCCACATGTATTTTACTAAAATTATTTTTTTTTAATAAAAAATTTGATAAAAAAAAAGTAAATATGGATAAAAAACTGTTACCGATTGTGTTATTTTAATTTTTTATTTCTTTTTTTATATTAAGTTCCTACTTTTTTGCTTTTGCTTAAAATTCCACGTGAAATAAAGGCAGATTACATTATTTCGCAGTTGTAAAAAAAATGTTGCCAGAAACGTTTCGGAACTTTTTCACAAAATAAACAGAGTACAACTCCATCAAAATTATTTCATAGATATTCCGCACAAGTTTTTTTCATATGCATTTTGACAGCATTTCACGTGAAATGTTGAACAGAGTACCAGGCTTAAAACAAAAATAAGAATTTACAACAGCAGTGTCAAATCCATTTTACTATATGGCTGCACAACTTGAAGTTTGACACAAGCGACAGCTTGCAAAATCCAAGTTTTTATCAACTGCTGTCTACGCCAATTTACTGGTCAAACCGAATTTCTAGTCCTGTCGAAACAGAAGTCCGAACAAGAAAATGGTCCTTGTTAGGCCACATTTTGTGTCGCCCATACGATGATATCGCTAGAGCTAGACCTTCAAGGGCAACGTAGAAGAGGTCGTCGTCCAAGAAACACCTGGATACGCTGCACTAGAAGAGAACTAGAATCAGTCCAAAATTCCTGAAATCACGCAAGAAAATTGACTAACGATAGAGTTAGATGGAGAGAGCTGGTCGATGCCCTATGTTCTCTTTAAACTTTTTACAAATAGTATTTTATAAGCTGTGTAATTTAATTCAGTTGTAACACTTTACACCCAGTTTACATCAGACATGAGTTGCAGTTTTAGCATGATGTTGTACACATGTTTTAACAATCGTGGTAAAACATGAAAAAACTCTAATATGATTAGTCTTGACTTGAGATTTATATAAAATTAGTGTTAATGTAAAGCATTTCATGTCTGTTGCACACTGGGTGTAAGGCAATTGATGTTGACTCACTAAAAATCAGGATTTAAGCCGTTTCTAATAAAAAATACAGAATAGCAAATTTCTCTTTTTGCATCTATTGACCCCGCTGTGTGCTTTCGACATAAATATTTTTGTGGATTTTACAATTGATTTATTGCTATGACATTTATGATCACTGACGATTATTATAATGACCAAAAAAATTCATTTGCCATTGAAAACATTTAAAGAAAACCAAAGTATTTCGATCATATTTGCTGCTTAAACATATTCTCAAATAGTTTTAAATAATTTTTTAAAAAATAATTTAATAATTGCTGCAACTTTCCTTTAAACTTAAAATACTTTTGCTTAAAGACCATGTTACCATAAATATGATGGAAATATAACTTCAGTTATTACTAACATAACACGTACTTCAAATTTAACCAAAAGAAAAAAAAATATACACACACAAACACTCAATCGAAAAAGGTACTAACTAACAGGTACTATCTAATAAATTAAGTAAAAAATACCTTTAGACACGTCCATATGCATAGTTATGAGTCGCGTAAGTAACTTTCGTTGGACGGGGATTTCATGACGTCATTGTGACTTTTGGCAAAAATTGTAGAAAAATACACTAGAGTAAAAAAGTTAAATGAAAAATAAAACTTTCACTTAAAATTTAAACAGACTCGTACGTACTAAAATGTTAATTTCTTTTGGCCGACACTTCTACTTTTGCCGTTACTGCCGATTATTAAGATAGAGAGAAAAGTAGAGGCCAGATCAGCCAACCAGCAGCCAGTGATGTTGTTCTTTCATGAAGGCCAGGCCTGACCAGTCAGTATGAACACACGTCCGATGTTTTCAGACATCCGCATAAGTTGATTGTTTAAATTATTGCGCTGGTCAAGTGTTTATTGTTTTTCATTTTTTTTTCATTACAATTTTCATTATTTCAAACTTTGTTTGATTGAAATTATAAATAATAAAAAAATAATTACATTAATTTTAGTTAAATCTTAGATAAAAACGAAATTTGTTTGTTATTACGTGGAAAGTTGTTTTAATAGATGATTTTAAATCTGAATAATCACAACAAAATACAGAGAAATAAATTACAAATTGTGTTTGACTTATAGAAAAATTGTATTTAAATAGGGTGTTTTCTGTTTCTTTCGGAAAACATTTGAATTTCTACTTTGCTCTTCATTTCGAGTTAACGTTCCCAAACTAGTAGTTTTACTTGAGCAGTATTATTACCGGATACATTTTAGATTACAAAATACCAATCGGATGCCCCTGCTGACTTGTTGGTAGTGAGCTAGTCTATCAGTTTTGGTGTTGCCGGATCGGCTACCGCCAGAGACTCTGGTCATTTTTTACATATACCCGGGCCTAATTCTGGCAGTCGTGATCGAGTACTTTCTCGTTTCGAAATCAATTTAATATCTAATTCTTTCAGTCGATACTGAACGAAACGAAATTTTTTTTTTCAGTATTGTGAAACTCAAATTAATGCTTTATAACAGTGAAAAAATAATTCCGATTCGTTCAGTATTGACTTAAATAATTAGATATTAAATTGCTTTCGAATCGAGAAAGTACTCGATCACGACCGCCAGAATCAGGCCCCAGGTATGTGATGAAAATCGATCAAAAGGTGTGATGAATTTTGAAAAATCTTATGAATTTAAGTCTTTATTTTTGTTTTGTTTTAAAGATTTACGTTACATACCTGATAATAAATTTAATTAAAAAAAATAATCTCGCTGCTGTTATATACATACAGTAATTTTGACTTAGCTGCACAATCTCCTTTGCACGATTTTTTGTGCAGATAAATGAAAAGTGCTGTTATCTTAAATATATTTATCCGCCTTAATGTGCAGGTACACAATTGTGGTTTCCTGCATTAAAGTGCAGCTAAAGTAGAGTGTTTACAAGAAGAATAATAACGTGTTTATTAATAAATTCATAATAACAATGACGTTCAAACAACCTGTAGTAATTTTTTATGCATTTTTATAATGAACGAGTTAGTCAAATTAGTAACAATAAACGTTAAGAATATCGCTGCAAGCTGTCAAAAACGGCAGTTTCAAAGTAGTATCAGCAGAATACTTAGTTGTAGTTGTCGATGCAGTTGAAGAGAAAAATTCGAAATTTTTAAATTTATTGCGCTACAGACCATCGCGGTAAAGTTGCTGTAACCACAAACCATGTGCATGTATGTAGGTACATTCATGGTGAAATAAACAGGTGGCAGCACTACGGCAGATGACGATTTTTTGCTCCTGCATTCCCTACAAGAAATGCATAACCAAAACTAAAAAAATTACTATTACTATAACACTATATTGGTCAACACTACCGGTCATATAACTAGTAAAATGACCGGTAGTCTTCTTGTAGGGTTGTTTATCTAGGTTTATGTCAAAGTTTTGTTTATGTTTACAAAAAGTCCACGTTTTGTGCTGAGATTATTGTATTTTAATAAAGTTTTTGATCATTTTAAATTAAAATAAATAAGATATTGACCATAATAATATAAAAATTGGCTAAAAATTTATGTATTTCATCACGTTCATCGGTACGCTTTAATTTTTGTTAAAAGTATTTTTTGACGTAAACGGTGATGTAATTTTCAATTTTGTTGTAATGTTGTATTTGTTGCCGTAACGATGCCACCTGCTTATTCCACCATGGGTACATTAAGACAAATTAAATGAATTAAAATGATGCCAACTTGTCTTGTTTGCGATTTTTTTATTATAAACAGCTTAAATTGGATATTTATGTGAAATGGTGGCCACCATATTTTTTATGTGGCAGCTAACCACTGTTGCCAATTTAGAGATTTTCCCGCTAAATCTAGCGTTTTTGAAATGTCAATTGCGGAAAAAAAATAAGTTTTAGCGGTAAGCCGGAAATCTAGCGATTTTCAAGCATCTCTCAGCAGCTTATTTCCGCTACAAAAACATTTCTCAATATTTGAATTTACAGATTTTATACTTTTCTTATTAAGATTTTTTGTTTTTCTGGTTAATAACTACTTGTTTATGTACACGGTCTTAAACTTTTTTGCGTTTTTATATAGGAGTTTGTATACCCTCCAGCACAACTAGTTGTGATGAGGGTTACTAAGTTTGCCATTCCGTGTGAAACTGTCATCTAGGGTCCCAAGAAATATATTTTTTCTAGGTCATTGAGTAATTCTAAGTAGTTTTAGCCATATCCCTCTGTCTATCCGTCTATTGAAATCACGCTCACTTTCAAACGACTCAAAAGAAAAGATAAATATTGGTATCAAATTGTTTCTAGTATCCCTAAAGCATTTATTATTTTGTTACAAAAACTAGCTTAACTGGTATATGACTAAAAATCATACTAATAAACCTTTAGTACGCCTAAAACTGTAAAAAATAATGCTACGTTAATAAATGTTGGTCTGTCACAGTTTTAAATGACTAGAAATTACACTCTTAACTTGTTTGCAGATCGGTCCATAACTTGCCATTGGCCCCATATAAAGCTTCTCGCGGAAAAACCTTAGTACGCGTAAAACTTTAATGCTCTCAATCTGAGGCATAATTCTCGCAGTCGTAATCGAATACTTTTTCAATTCAAAAGCTATTTTATATATAATTCTTTCTGTCGATACTGAATAAATCGATATTATTTTTTCAGTGTTGTAAAGCATTTATTTGAGTTTTCACAATACTGAAAAAATAGTTTCGACTGAAATAAAATTGCTTCCGAATCGAAAAACTATTCGATCACGACTGCCAGAATTAGGACCCTGTGTTTTATTATAATAAAATTTGATCAGTCATAGTTTTATAAGACTATAAAACGTATTTGAGATTCATATACCCTTGAAAAAAAGCAGCTTATATCTAGATTTATATAAAACCTTTAAAAAAATTTTTAGGTTTTAGCGGTATCTTTATTAAATTAAAATTAAATATTTAGCGGTTTCTGGCGGATTTTAAGTCCGATTTGGCGGGAATTGTTCAAAAAAAGTTGGCAACAGTGCAGCTAACTTTGATGTTTTATATGAAAATATTTTAATGCTGCAAAAAATATAATAAATATGCAGGTATACAAAATGCACGTAAGCAAGGATTTTGAAGAATAATTACAGAAAATGAATATTTTGGGCAGTTAAGTCAAAGCGCAGCTTTTTTGAATTTTTTGTATGAAAATAATTTTAAAATGCCACAAATTTTGTGCATTTATCTTAAATGTGCAGGTATAGAAAATGCACTTAAAAACGGAATTTGTATGGGAATTTTTAACAATCATGACAAAAAATATTAATTTTGTGCAGTTAAGGCAAAAGTGCACTTAAACAAAAAGTAGTTAAGTCAAAACTACTGTAGTTATTATTTGGCGATTTTGAAAAAGTTCGATCGTTGCATCAAAACTCACTCCTTTCTTTAAAACACCATTTCTTTTCGAAAATTGCAAAAAGGTATTAAACTCTAATATTACTGATTTTTCTATCTATTGTGAGAGAAAGGAGCGATTTTTGGCAAAAGAAAAACTGTGCTGCCAGAAGTAGGAAAAAAGTAGAGTACAGGCAAAGAAACCGCGTTTTTAGCTATGGTCACCTCCAACAAACCTATTTTAAACGAAAAACTTTCAAGCATATTATGGTTACTTTTATTATATTATTGCCACCGGCCAGCGATGCCGTTGGAAATTTTCAAGTAGGGGCACAAAAATGAAAATTTCCCAGCTATACAAGTTAGAATGATAAAAATAAAAACGAAACGATTAGGGATAGCAACACAACTATCGTTGAGTACCAAGCAGCAAAATTAGGCAAAGCCATTCATGTTAAAATATACAACGTTTTTTTATATATATTTTAACATGAGCGGCGTTGCCTAATTTCGCAGCTGACAACTCAACTTCAGTTCATTCGCCATCCTATTAGTTTATTTTTTATTAACATTTTGAGTTATTCAATAAGTAATTTTAATAGGGAAATTGAACTTTTAAATTTAATTTGTACAAAAACTTTTTACTAACTACTTTTTGAAAACGTTTATTTTATATTTTGTTATTAAATCATCACTTGTAGTCCAGTCTACCAAGTCGTTGTTATTCTAAGTATTAAAAAATTGGGAAATTAGTTCATTTTTGCTTTAGGGATTTAAGTTAAGAATAATTGAGTGCACAAAAAATCCTTTGGGTTGCGTGGCTATGGCCTTTACATAATGATAGTAAAATTGTTCAGTAGTGGCATTCAGGTGCGAAGTTTATAATTTAAAAGTCTTGACAAAAAGTACGAAAAACAGAAGTAAGGAAGTGACATGTAAATAAAACTGAAAATTGATAATCAATAACAACATATTTTAAATAATGATGTTTGACTACAGACTGGCAGCTGACGCAGTTGTGCATACGATAGAACTGCAAGGAATTCTGATGATGGAAATGTGTTTATTCTCAAAATATTTAAATTCAACCCAAGTTCAAGCCCCGTTCAGTCAAGAATAAAAATTATCAAAAAAAAAATTTTTTTTGTTATGGCCAATTTCACCAATTCTATTTAAACATCAATTCATATTTAAATATAGTTTTTTATATAATTATATTTTTATTTTTGACATGTAAAACGAATTTTAAACATACATTTTTATTTAAATACTTTGGTGAAATTGGCCATTAATGTTGTAAAATTCCTTGCTTCACTGAAAAAATTTAAAAATATCAAAAATTTCAATTTCAAACTCAGTCATCGAAATGTCATAATCAGGGAAACCGTAAATATGCAACTATAAGTTTTTCCTTGTGCCACTAATGAAGGCAAAAAGAAAATATATTTATCCGTTCTTGAGACTTTTATAAATGTTGGCATGAATTTGTTAGAGCTTATTTTTACTTGTTGCAATTTTTTTTTGTTTTTGCACTTTTTTGAGCACTTTTACTTTTAGCAGGATTTTTTTTTTTGTGCATGTAAAGGGTGGTTTAATTTTAAGAGCCGATGTTGATTTTGGATAAAACACAAATTGTTAAGGAAATTATTGTCATTTCTTGTTATTATGATAACATTGGTATGGTTAAGTTATGTATGGAACAATATATTGGCCAAATGGCTTGGATAATCATTCGCTCAAATGCGGAAATTCTGCTTATTGACGAATCCACGAGGTGAAAATGTGTCCCATCACTGAATCACGAAGTGCACGATATGCATTTTGATTTGAACGCCAATTTTCATAATAAGCTTGAATAACTTTAACGTGTTGCTCGATTTTTTATCTTTCCATAATTCAAATTGAGTTAGTCTGAAATTGAGAAATGACAAATAAAATGCAGAAAAAAACTTGACGTTTAGGTGTGGTTCACATTCAACATCGGCCCTTAAAATTCAGGAGTGTGATATTTTTTTCAATTTATTGCTATCGACCCAAAGGGGTGGCGCTAAATTTCAGTATTCGCATTCGTATTTATGAATATTAAAAATTGATATTCGTAACATTCACCAAGATTGCAGGAGTACATGATGTCATTATTGGCCTATAAAGCTAAATTATGTAGATAAAACTTTACCACAATATTTGTTACGGTTTTATTCGTATTGTATTGATTTTCCAGAGTTGGCTTTATATGGGGTCTATGAGCAGAGTGCTTTCTAATCTCATGAAAATATGATAGACCAAATTTTGCAAAAAGAGTTTGGGTCGTTAAAAACGAGTTTGTGAAAGGTTCAATGGGAATAGGTGCAATCTATCAATAATTTATGTTGGTTTTTGTAGAAAAAATATTAAGTTTTTAAGGAGGTATATAAACAATTTTGGCTTAAAACTCTTTTCCTATTGAACCGATTGTGCGGGCTTTTAGTGCCAAACTGCTTAGGATAACTGGAATGAATTTGACAGCAATATTGATATTGTCTGTTTAGTATTTCGAAAGTGAGCGTTTTCAAACGGACAGACAGACAGACAGACAGACAGACAGACAGACAGACAGATAGAAGCTTAATCGACTTAGAATTGCCGGACCGAAAATATAAATACTTTAGGGGATCTTGGATGAATATTAAAAAAGTTTCACACGGAATGATAATGGGTATAAAAAAGAAGGTGTTGACCAAAACTTACAGAACTTAAAGCTGCAGTAAAAATTAATTATTTTCGCTAAATTTAACACAAGAGTTTGTTAACTTTTTTCACCTAAAATTTATTGATTTATTTTACTTTTATCTAAAAAACTGCGGGCAGACATGCGCTCATTTGGAAAAAAAAATCAAAACTCGTAATAATGAATGAATTTATAGGTATTTTGTTTAGTTAGTGCGTGTGACTGTGTAAACAGTTGCGGTATTTAAAAATGTAACAGTAACCCAAATAAAGAGAATTTCTTGGCCGATAATGTTGGTTGTTTTGTTTTTTTTTTTTAAGACCGGTATAGAAGCAGCCAAACAGTTAACTAATTATTACAAAAAAATCTGATCATGATGATGATGTTGCTAAATGATGATGAGCCACCATACTGAAACTTGTATGTAGTTGGAGAGCTGGCCGCAATGCAGCCCAACAGACTCCACGACAATCAATTATTTCACTAGTATTGTGTGTTCTTTATTAAAACAAACATTTATTTATGAATTAAACTTTATCTGTGCAGTTTTATGGTGAATTTCTTTTTAGTGAATTTTTTTTTTGTGTAATTGATAAAAAATTAAATTAAGTTAAAACCACCAACTTGTTGAACAAATTGGGCCAACAATTCACTTAAATTGATATGTACACGATTCCTTCTGTTGTTCCAATAAATTTTAGGTGAGAAAAACTGGAATTTGTTGAAGATATTGAATTTTTTTTTATTACTTTAATAAAATATGTAAGATTTCATCTATTTAGATATTAAAGTTGTTTAATAAATCAAACAGATGACGACTTGACATTCATGTTAAAATTTGTTTCGTTATAGATCTTTTTGAAATGTTGACATTGATCGATGCATATTTTTGCATATTGCATCATTTTTGTGCATATTTTTTAAAATATACCAGCAACTGTAGAGATATGCATTCAACACTAAAAATCACTATTTTTAGGAAAGACCGAAGGTAAAAAGGTATAAGTACATAATTTCTACAATATTGATCTCAGACCATATAAAGTGTATTTATTCTGGGACCCTATGTGAAGCGAAGTTGATTAAACGATGTCCGTGCTTATGTTGAAATGGATTATTATATATTTATGTCACATGTACTCCGTTAAAGTTTTATATTAAAAGACAGCCAGATCGGTCCATAAATAATTGAGATATGAGCAAAGAACCTCGACTGCCCCTAATTTTACACTTAAATCCCATGTTGTTGTTTTTTCTTCTTTTTTTATTTCTATCTAAATAGAGGTATTTATGAGGAGGTAAACATTCTAGAGGATATGTCCCTTTTTTACTTTGTAGTGTAGATTTTTTAAAAATATTGTTGGTTTTACTAAATTCGTTTTCAAAGTTTTTCGTAAAGTTAATTCAAAAATTAATTAACAAGGTTTCTTTCAAATGTGCTAAATTCCCATTTCATACTTTTGAGAAAATGAAATTTATTGTTGTAGGGATAAGCTGGTTGCTTAGGCCAGATCGTCAGGAAACTTCATCCAAAGATTTTAGAAAAGCTAAAGATATTATACAAATAAAACTGTTAAGCGAATAAGAATTATTAACCTCAGTTTTAATTGTAACAATATCAAAGCTTAAACAAAAACAACAACAATAAACAGTGAGTTTATCTTTTCTTACAGTCCCGACTACAATTGGTTGATTTTTTGTCAACTCTAAATGTAGTTGTTTTGTTCATTGAAAATCTTCTCTTCATCATTTATCAATATTTTCTACAAAAATAAATTTTTCTATTAAATTGGCACAGAAATGGGAAGTGCTGCTCCAGGGAAAAAGCTTCTAGCAAAATATTTCTAGAAACTTATTTTAAATAATTTGGAAAAAGTTTTGCATGAGCCCCCCCTGCCATTATGGCATTATCTCATGGTGGATCATAACCACTGGGTGAAAAACAATGCGCAATTTTAAGTGTATAGTTCAACGAAAATAATACACTCGCCTCCGCTGCTTCAGGAATAGCCAGCAGCATATGTTCGAATTAAAACAGCACCTCGGGATGATTTGTCCCTCCAAAAGTGAATAACTCTCCTAACGATTCATGACACCGCTGTTCTCGATTTGAATTTCAACTACATCAATCACGTAATCGCCGAAAGTGTATGTTTTCAACCAAAAAAAAAAGTAAGGCTTCCTCAAAGATAATCATCCTGAAAGAAAGGAAGAATTTCCTGCAAGACGCATATTAACGGAGACCTCAACCAACAGTCAGTCCGGTGCCTGCATACCCAGGGTTTCTCACTTCTCCGGTGCCAGAAAAAAAAGGATATCTAGTCAGCCGCGACCTCAAGAAATCTGCCAATTTTGACCTTTTGTTGAGTTTCATAGATTTTCAATGTCCGAGGAAAAATATTGACCCGTCATGCATTTCTATTTGGCGGACCCTGTAGTCTATCTTCCATATCTCTCTAAAGGCTAGTTTACACTATCATACTTTGTATTAATACGATTCAAAAACTAAAGTAATATGGAAAAGTGTTATAGTTTGAATGCAATGCAATGTGTTATGAAAATGACAATTATTACCAAAACACATTTGACATCCCATACGACTTCATCGTTTTTCGAAATTTGTCTAAACACTTTTACTTTTTGTTGGATCAGGGTTGCATTTTAACAAAAGCATGTTCATGTGTGATAGTGTAACTACAAACTGTAATGTTACATCAGATTTTTTGACAGTGCAATACGTAAGGCTTGTGTGATAGTTTATAAAGACATCCATGGTAGTACGACTATACAATAGAAAATAAAAATCTTCTGATAGCTCTTGACGGCTTCTATAAGGCGGCCGTTCCTGTTGCTAGAAACTAGATCAATTATGAAACCTTTCGTTCAATGTCTGGATTGGCTAAACCTGTTTTCCCCAGAAGATGTAACATCAAGAAGTGATTTTAATGGAAGTGTTTGTGACCATATGAGCCCTCGTTGCCAATACTCAACTTCAACCGATCTTCTCCATATTGTTCTCTGACGTTCAACATTGCGTCTACAGTTGAGGGTTCCACTGTAGGCTTGCCTTTGCTATATATGAGATGTATTTAAGAAGCGTGTGATCTACTTATGTCCATTTACGAATGCGTATTTTATGGGCAATGGTAGTTAAGGCACTGCATGACAACAGGGACGCGTTAGAGATGCGGTTGGGCCAAAATATTCTGTTGATTTTGCGACAACATTTATAAACAAGCACTTAAAGTTTGGCAGCTATAGATTGACTAACTTTCTATGTTTCGCAGCCATGACTGATTTTACTCGGGAGTTTAATATTTTTATTTTATGCCTCTTTGAAATTTTCGAAGAATTCCACACTTTGCCCAAAGTTACAAATGGGGGTCGTGCGCAGTTTATTCTGTTTGCGACATCTTCATCTGCAACGCCGCCACAAAATATTACTCTTTTATTATAGATAAATTTTTTTTTTATTTAAAAATAGTTTTTTCTTAGAAATCGATTTTGTTGACCGTCAGAAAGAATTTTTTTTTTAATAGTAATAAAAATAGAGTCGAAATATTTGTGGCAAAATGAGCTAAGAAAAACTTCCGTAGAGCAGAAAATATTCTTAAATATCTTTAGTATTCTTACATTTAAATTTCTGCAAATCATTTTCATTTCCCTCAGTTTTTAACAGAACTTTTTTTTATTACTTTTATTATTCTTTCTTATTTGGAAAGCTGATTTTTTTTTTTTTTTTTTTTTGTTTCGCTTCTATTACTTTTGCATACATTAGAATTAAAAAAAAACACACTTACCGCCCAGCAGTTCTAAGACTCATGAGCTTAATATCTTGGGCCCGCTCGTAAATGCTTCACTGCTGTGCAAAATACGAGCAAACCATGCTTTACTCTACCTTCCAATTCAAGTTTGCTGTTTGTCTTTTATAGTATGGGATCACACTATATAATGGTTTTCTTTCAGAAAGTCTAAGTTAATTGGTAAGAGGGGAAGAGAACATGCTATTCTCTCTCCTCTCTCATCAATAAACTCAGACTTTTTGAAAGTAAGCTTTCATAGTGTGAACCTAGACATAGCAGAAGTAGATATTTCTCTACCAGGGGACTAATTCTGGCAGTCGTGATCGAAAATATTTTCGATTCGAAAGCAATTTCATTTCCAAGTTTTTCAGTCGATACTGAACAAATTTTGAGTTTTCCCAACACTCAAAAAATAATTTTGGTTCGTTGGGTATCGACTGAAAGAATCAGAAATAAAATTTATTTCGAGTCGAAAAAGTATTCGATCACGACTGCCAGAATTAGCCGCCTGACACTTTTTTGTGCGGCATCTGATTTAGCAAAATATTTAGGGACATTTTAATTTTAATTTGCAGCGCTGTGATCCATTTATATTGTCACTTTCTTAGCCACCGTTATACGAAATATAGCAATAAAAACCATTGCTGATGAAAAAACTTTGACTAACACATAAGTAATAGTCCTACCGAGGCGAATTCACTTTTCAGGTGACGTTGAAAACTTTTACTACTTTTTTTTTTACTTTTTTTCTTACTTAGAGAGAGCAATGTCAAAAGTTTTTTGTGTTTTTAATATATATAGACCTACGATAGCAACAAATAAAATACAATGTTGTGTTTTTCGTGTTGTACTTATTGTAGTATTGCCACCACCGCTTACATGAACTCGCCTTGAGTCGTACGTACTGCTGGGCACTCGATTTTAAAAACTACAAGTTCGAAAAAATAACTTTGTTACTACTTACTCACTATAATTTCCAGTTCATTTAAACGTTAATACCTTTTTAGAGTGTTGCATGCATGCAACAAGAGGCATCAACATATTTAGTTTACTTTTATAATGCATCAATATTTATTAAATTAGTCAGACATTTTATTGTTATTATTCTTCTTCTTTATCTTCTCCATCCACATTTGTATTCAAACATTCGAATAAACCCAATGCCAATTGGGTTAAACTAAACTATTCAAAATGCAACAAACAATAACAAAATAAAGTAAAATTCTTTCTAAAGATGATTGCAAATATAAAAATTAAAATGTTTGTTTATTTAATGTAAATATTTGATATTGAAATTGTAATTGGAATTGGAATTATAGGCGTGTTAAACAAATAAAATAGCATTAAATGATTTTTTAAACTTTTACTTTAATTTGTTTGTATTTGTTGCTTTTAAAGGGGTTTTCATTAGGCGCTTCCTATATTTAAAATTTAAATTTTAAATTAAGCAAAGTATGTGTGAGGTAAGACGTAATAGAATACAAATGTAAAGAAAATAGAAGAATAGAATTTAATACAGGAAAGAAACCACCTAAAACAACAGCAACTGGAAGACACAAATCTTAAATCACAATACGACACCGTAGCAAAGGCCGTTAAGACATCAGCCTGAAAAGACAATACACACTTCGAAAACATAGCCATTGAAGCAGAAGCAGCTGCAGGAGCGAATAATATGAAAGAGCTCCATCAGCTAATAGGTCGACTTTAGAATCAAAACATGAGCCGTAACCATGACGTACACGATACAAATGGTCAGCTACTTACCAGCCCAAAAGATCAAACTCGTCGATGAAAGCAACATTTCGAAAGCATTAGAAACGTCGCTGTAGACAACAATGTAAAAAAAACCTCTCAACTTCTTTCGTAGCAACTACAATTGCTAACAACATTATATCTGACGATGATCTCAGTTTCGGTGAAATTACATGCACTATTTTAAAACTTAAAAAAAGAAACGAAGCACCTGGGGAAGATGGCATTCTGCAAGAGCTCCTTCAGGCTAACCATGCAATATCAGCAGACATTTTAAAACCATATATGCGTTACCCTTGGGCAAATGAACAGTTTTCAAGAACATGGACAAATGGAGCCATCATTAAGCTTCCAAAGAAAAACGATTTGACCAACTGCGATGGATGGAGGGGAATCACTCTGCTTAACACTATTTATAAAATTCGTTGAGCAGACACTGCGAGACGAATAGGCAGGTTTTCGGCCAAATAGCAAACGTTTAGATCAAGCAAATACTCTTCGTGTTATAATAGAACAGTCTGTAGAGTGGCGCACACTGCTTTATTTAGCCGTTGTGGACTTTAGAACAGCATTCGACTCTATAAGGCGTGGCGCAATATGGGACGCATGAAAAGCTAAGGGCGTACCATCAATATTAAGAAGTCTCATCAAGGCTAGGTACACCAACTCCTCATTACAAGTTCGTCACAATGGTATGACAAGTGAACCCTTCAGCATAAACGCAGGGGTGAAACAGGGTTTTCATCTCTCGCTATTGCTTTTTGCTTTCTGGTACTTGTCGAGATAATGTTAAAACTATGCGCGAAGGAAAGTGGTATTGTGTGGGGCTTTCGCTAGCATCTGGAAGATTCGGATTTTGCAGACGATATCTGCCTCATTTCGCACAAATTCAACGACATACAAAGCAAAGTGGACGATTTAGTCAAGTTAGCAAGGGCCGTTGGTTAAGAAATAAACATAGAAAAACTCATGCAATGCGTGTAAATAACGCCACTGACAACCAATTCAAAATAAAAAACCAGAGGATTACATTTGTAAAACACTTTTGTTATCTGGGATGCATGATGTCAATTGATAGTTGTGTGGAGGACAATGTGTCTAGTTGACAAAAACGTGTCGGGCCCCGCAAATATCACAAAATACGAAGATCCGCATATTCAATGCTTGCGTAAAATCTGCACTGCTTTACATGTAGTCTACAACAGACATGAAATGCTTAACATTAACACTAACATGATGTTAGTGTTAAGTATAGACTCATCATGTTAGAGTTTTTCTCATGTTTTAACACGGCTGTTAAGCCATGTGTTTTAACAACTCTTTTATAACATAAAATGACGTTTAAGCTTGACAGAAGTCATTTTGTTGCTTTTTTTCATTTCACACACACTATTGTTTGGAAAATGCTTCGACGACAATCAAAAAATAATGAAATTTCTAACATGAGTACTATACTTCACCATTAACATATTAAAAATTCAACATGGAGTCTTAACATCATGTTTTAACAGCATTTCATGTCAGTTGTAGACTCGGTGTTAAGGAAGCTAAACTTGGCTGATGACTAATATTACAGCACAGAGACTCCAAGTATTTAAAAACAAGTGCCTAAGAATAAAATGTCGAATATGTTGGCCAAATAAAATCACAAGCTCAGAGCTCTAGAGGCTAACAAAGGAAGAACCAATAGTCCGACAAATAACAATAAGAAAAATTAGATGGATAGGACATACTCTCCGTAAACCTATCAGCTGCGTTACGTGAGCCGTCTTAGAATGGAACAATTTTGAATAAATTCAAGAAAGTAAACAAGTCTTTTGGTGAAATTAAAATAATTTGTAATGATAGAGTTAGTTGGAATTTGATTGTAGAAGCCCTTTGTTCCCAAGTGGAATAAATAAAAGAATTAAAAAAAAGTGTGAGATATCATAGCTACCAATATAATAACATCATGCAAATGTCTAACGCGGCCTCCCCCAGGGGTCTTCCGGCTAGGTGGTTGATTGTCCATGTAACCTTGTCGCAAAGTACAGGTCGCAATTTTGAAGATAATTTGATGAAATTTAGGACGAAGTCTATTGAAAATAATAAGAATCGGTCCATAATGTTATATGGCCCCCATACAAACTTCTTTCCGGAATAGTCTTTGTGCCCATAAAATGCCCTGCTACGAACAAATCCCTTATAGATATTGATATCTAGATAATATTCGGCACAAAGATCTCTTTTGCCCATTTTCACAACATACCGATAGCGGCCGTATAAAAAGTGTTCCATTATAACAACTTTACTTTAAACTACCAGGTAGGATGAACATTAATCTACTTTATCGCTCACTTTAGGTTAAAGTAAAGTTTTAATAATGAAACACTTTTTATAAGGCCGGTTAAAGTCTACTTTTAGCTATCGGAACGTTGTGCAAATTGGCCTTATAGTTATTAATCTTAATCTCATAACATAATTTTGTTTGACCGGGTCAAGATTTGCTATCGCTCTCATATATGGCACACTCTCGAAAATTCGTAGGGTTTCAAATGGTCGCGCTTGACCGGCTATACTTGTTTACTTGTTAAACACTCCACCATTCCGTGTGAAACTTTTTTAATTTTCATCTAAGACTCCATAAAATATATGCACAGTGTATTCTGGGTCCTTGAGTAATTCTGTGTCTGTATGTCCATCTGTCCGTCCGTTAAACACACGCTCACTTTCGAACAACTCAAAAAAAATGAAAATATTGGTGTCAAATTGGTTATGGTTTGGGACTGAAATTCAGCAATATTGGTTTAGTAGGATAATAGTTATGAATCCAAATGTCAAACCGCAACCCTAAAAAATTTATAATATTGTTTTATATGGCTTGATATCACTTTCAAATTTCGTGAAGATCTGTCCAAAAGCCTCATACAAAACGGCCTTTCGAAAAGCACATAAAGACGCATATAACGTTTTAATAAAATTTTATTGTTGTATGGAAATTTAGATTTTTTTAAACTATAAATCACTCTACTGAGTTTTGTGCTGAACGATCCATAATTTTTAATAGGTCCAATATAAAATATCCTTTAAATATCACTAGAAATAAATCCTGATATTTTATTGAAATTAAGTCAAATTTAGATTTATATAACTTTTTGGAATAGACCGCAATATGCCAATACTGTGAGGTCAGTTTAAATAAATGTTGGCTTATAATTTATAGATCCCATATAAAGACCACTCCTGAAAAATTCGAACTCTCGATAGAGGGCATCAAAGATTCGGCACAGCCGAATTAAATTCCTAAAAAATTTATAAAAATAAATCATTTTAAATGGTGTTTAATCCATAAAAATAAATTAAATACTTTCGATTTTTATTAAAAACAAAAGTATAGCGAAAATAAATCTTTAACTCATAGCAAAAACGCTAATTTGGAAAACAAAACATGTTCGAAAAGGGACTCGTGCTCTAGATGGGGATAGCGATAAGAAATGACAAACGTTCACCACATGCTTTTGGTTTAAAAATAAATTAATTCGGTTCACACAATCATTGCGCATTCGTTAGAAATCATAAAAATTTAACAAAATTAAAATAAAATATATTAAAAAAAAAAACAGGAATTTTTAAAGAGTAAGGCTTAACTAACTATAGTATGCATAGGCTAGCTTGAGCTTGCATTTAAAAAAAATAATAAATAAATAAAAACATCAGATACCGTTCGAAATATGCGATCAGTTTTTCACTTTGCTTAAATAAATGACACTTTCATTAAAGTTAATAAAAAGATTTCTTAAGTTCAAAATGGTTTGTCATATATGATTTACATGTATTCGCACAGTTGCTTAAGCCAGATCATTTACATTATGGTTGGGCCTTAATTCCTTAACCACAAAATTGCTGGCCATTTATAAATGTCATCATCATAAGCATAATCCACCAGCTACACCAAAAGATTAAAAAAAAACAAAAAAAAATTAAACTGTCGTCATCATCTTTACATGGCAAAACCGCAACTTTTTTTTATACATATTTTTTTATATTTTTCAATACAAGTACAATGAGTAAATAAATTTAAAAGAAAGTGAAACCATTCGGAAAAAATGAGAAATTATGTAAATGAGAACTTTCATTTTTTTATTTGTCATTTCTTGTTGTCATTTTATGTTGTTGCTGCTTCTTGTGATTGAATAAAATAAAAGCCAACAACAATAGTAATTCCATTAAACAAACAAAAACACGACAGTTTTTGAACTTTAAACGGTTTTTATGCGGTCACATAAAATGTTTTTATTTGAAAATTGTCTGATTTTCTATCATCAAAAACCTGTGTAACAGTAACCACCAACGTCTTTTAACTTTCCTATAATCGGAAAAAAACATAAATTATTTAATTTTTTTTGGAAAAAAAATATTTCTAAAATTTATAACAACTTGCAAATTTTGCTTATATAAAACACAGGAAAATCAAATTAAAATCAAGTTAGCAACAAAAGTCGATCTAACCCGCCAATTTGATACCCCTGCACTGCAGTATTTACAGAAAAGTTTTCAAGGATGTAACCTATTTGGGACCCATGGACAGTACACGGCAAAACAAAATTATGGTGTTAAGATTTATTGGGAGTTTTTTGTGACAATTTTTTCGTCTAAAAGTGATTTTTTATGGGGCCTATGGTCCCAAAACACATAAAACGTAACAAAAATACATATAATAATTTTTAATCATTTTTATAAAAAAAAAAAACCTTTTTCTTTAACAAATCGGAAATGCGATTGCTGCAGTGGACATTTCAAGGAATTCGGAGAGATTTTTCGTTTTGCTTATCATACAATTAATTAAGGGTGGGCGAAGCAAAACAGTTCGATATTCATGTTAGGTGCTAGTCATTTTCGAAGTTAGCGGTCGTATTCGTAAAATCATCAGCTGTAAAAAACTTGGCATCACTCTCATATGGAGGACTTAAAAGGCCCGTACACTTGCAAGTATTGCATTGATTAATTTTCTGATGCATTTTCTGATCATTTTCCTTTTTTGATGATTTTTCTTGTTATTTATAAGGAAACTGTAAATTTTTGGTCCAATATTTTTAATAAAACTTGTCAACGCTATTGTTAAAAACATTTTTAATATTTTATTTTATGTTCGCCTAGTCCTCGTCGATATTATGAAACATTTCTGTAAAAACGTTCTTCAATTTTCTGCATTCGTGTCCAGACAATGAAACTTTTGTTTTCCCTCGGAATTTTTCTTTTCCCCATACTTTTTTTTAAGGAAAACGGAACAAACTTTGAGAGAAATTTTATTTACGATGGGGGTGATTGGCTTCCGTCCTAAACGCATGTTGCTTTGCAGTGTAATTATATCACGTATTTCCAAACGCAACCGTGAAAGCTTTGACATTTCTTACGTCATCTGTTTTGCAACTGATATGAAAAAAAAACGCAACTAGCGCATTATTCAAATTGACATTGCTTTTGCATAGTTGAAACAGACAATGCCTTTGACAGGCAGTGTTAAAAAGTACAGGGGCCAAATTACGGCATTCGATATCGATCGAAATTACCATATAAATTGTATTGTTATTTCGTTCGAAATCGAATGGCGTAATTTGGCCCCAGGTATAAATTCTAAATTTAAACACTGCTTCGACGTTGCATACAGATGTTTAGGAGGGCAGGTGTTGTTTAAAATTTTTAAATACAGTGTAATCTCTCATAAGCAGACATTCATTTTCATCGGCCAGTGTTGCTAAGTTTTTTCGCCAGCGTTCCCCAGAAAGCATTGACTTCTTTTGAGAGACAACCGGTACGGACACATTTTAATGATTCCTTCGATGTTTGACCATAAAAAATTCCACTAAAAGTCCTTATTTAAGCGAAAATGTCTCTTTTTATCTGTTTTGATTTTCATCTTAAATCTTGCGCGATGCAAGCACATAACATAAATTTGAAAACAGAAGAGAAGATAAGCAACTTTTGTAGAACTTTAATGCCCAAACAGATTCTAAACAATGCAAGCCACTAAAGTTTCTTTTGTTGAAGAATATTTTATAGCTTGAAAAGACAATTGTCATAATTTTTTTTTACAAAAATATTCTAGAGTTTTCGGGAATAAACGAAACATTTAATACGATTCCGTAAATGAAAAAAGAGCGGAATATTAGAAACAATAGTAGGCAGATTTACCCCCATATTCATAATAAAATATTTTTGATTTGTAAAAGGTTTATTGAACAGATTTTCGTAGGAAATTCATTTAATAGACCTGTTATAAGCCAGAAATATTTTTTTATGAATAAGGCCTTTAGAATACAAACAAAACGGTGTAGTTTATTTATGTTTAGCGATCACTGTAAAAACTTATGCGCATACATTTTGTGTACAAAAAATTTGCTATCGCTTTTCAAAAAGGTGTAATGCTAAAGAAAAGTTGACCCATATTTAGCCCAGAATTGTCAACGTATTGCTGGCAATTTCAGCAACCGGTACAAGTATTAAGCCTGTTTTTATGTCTGTCAGTCTGGCTAAACAAACATGAAACTACTTCCTAAGCATTATAAATATTTCAAGATGTCAATTTAAATTGGTATAAAAAATTAATTTATATAGACTTGCTAAATTGCATTTAAAAATTATTTCCTATTTATTTTCCACTGCTTGTACTTTTGTTTGCTCTAATTTTATTCTTTGGTTAAATTTATTCAATCGATACAAGAAAACTGGCACACTTGCTTTTTAAATATGTTAATTAAGGGGGCCAAAAAAGTGTGCTTAACACAAATTTTTAATATAAACTCGAAAATAAGTAAAAATCTTGAAAAAAAATTTTTTGTTTGGTACTAAAAATGCGTGATTTGATTAGAATTTTAATTCACTAGTCTCTTGACCATTAAATTCTTTTTTACTTTAAACAATTTTTAAGTTTTGGAATAATTTTTTTTTCGTTTTTACAGAAAGTCGCAAATTATTTGGTGGCTATCGTATAACGCCCAAACATTGTCGAGCTACCAAAACTCTGCCCACTAATGATCCCAGAGCCAAGGGTCCTACGATATGCATGTTTAATCACGAATGCGCTCAACGCAACGGTGAAGTTGTGGGTGCCTGTATGGATGGTTTTTTATTTGGAGCCTGTTGCCAAGTGCCCAATAATCAACCTCTAGAAAATACCTTAATAAATGATGCTCAAAATTCTTATTACCATCAATATCAAAATCAAAAACTCCAACAACAAGAAACAGAAACTAATAAAATTGTTTCTCAGGCGTATGAAACATTTGTTGAAAATTCGGCACAACAGCAATCCTTAGAAAATAGTCAATCCCAAGATGTGGGATATGGAGCTGCATTAAATAGTCTTTCAAATGTTGACCGTGTTGAACAAGAGAACTCAGAAAAAATTAATACCATTGTTGATGGTTCCACTGAACATGCTGTTCCTAGCACCAGTATGCGGGACGAAGCAATTACACAGGTGAGCACAGATACACAAACTAATGCACCACGTGAACCGCCCAAAATTAATGTTAACAAGGAATCTGTTAAGATTTCTTCACCCTCGCAATCCCCGCAAAATGATGACTTTGTTTTGCAGGTTTTGAATACTTTGCCACCAGGAGATGCCAACAAAGTCATTGCCTTCACTACCGAAATTCCCAACAAGATTGCAAGCGGTTTAACCGAACAAAGCAGTTCCGAATCGAGTTCGTTTGAGGAAGAACCTGCGGCAGTAACGAAAAAACCTTTAGCTAAAAAGCCTGAAATTGTACAACAATATGATAAGGTACAACAGCAGCAACATATCCAAACCTTACAACATCACCAACACCATGCAGAAACTAATTTGCAACACGACATTGAACACCATACCGAAGCTATACAACATGATGCAGAGGAGTTGTTTGGTGGAGTTACCTTTACCCATAGCGATATAACACACCCTGGAGCAGATGCTGATTTAATAGAAGATGATTTACAGTTTTCAACGGGTTATGGTCCGCAACCAGTTTTTGTACCAGCTCCTTCAAATGTATTGGACGCTACAACCTCCTCCTCCTCCTCAGCGATAACTACTCATGTCGATTCCATAGAAACCATAATCCAACAATTGAATAATAACAATAGTAATCCCGGACCAGCCTATACTGTTATCAATCATCATGAACAGCATCAGCAACCTTACAAAACTTCAACTTATGATAGTAGCCATGTTGCTGCTACTAAGAGACCTGAGTCATATCAAGACCAAGATAATACAAAATACACTTCATCACCATTATCGTCTTATAATGAAATCGAACACAATGATAAACAAAATTTAGCTACTAATTATGGTCAAACATCTTCGACAACATCTGCAGCTGTTGATGAATCCACAACCATCAGCGCTATTTATGCTGACGAGTTTATTTTAGAAGAGCATACTATGCCCGAAAGCAACTATAACGATTTACAAGCTTCCAAACATCCTACATCCGATTTTAACAAAATGCCGGCAATTGGTATCGCATATCCCGTGGATATGTCTTACATGGAGGAAGGAGGCAATTTAGATCAGGACAAACAGCAAATTTCACAAGATTCTTTAATCTACAATGCACAACAACAGCATACACAAGTTTCTTATTTGGATACTAAGCAACATCAGCAACAAGAAGATACTCAAGGTTTTTATGAACATACTGAACAACATCCCACACTCCAACAACAGCAACAAACTGCTTATTTGGATGCTAAGCCTGATCAACAACAAAATACTCCAGCATCAAACGTGAATACTGAACAACATCATAATCACCAGCAACAAAATTATCAACAGCAACCAAGTATCCAAGATTTATATACCTCTCAAAATGAGGAAGAAAAACCTAGCGAAACTCAAACCGTTTTAAGTTATATGGCCGAAACTCATCAGAGGCCTATTACCCATTATGTAGGAGTGGTAACCGCTCAAAGCTACAATACCCAGCCTGTGCCTAATGAGGTAGTTGTTTCATCTCACACCACCAAAGTAGAAGAGAATGCTGATGTTTCAACGGAGTATAAGCCCATTATTACAACCAATCAAATGACAACAACTTCTTATAAAACAACTACAAAGCCTAAAAAACAGACTGCCAGTATAAATACATATACCAGACGACCAACTCTCGTGACCAAGAAACCAAGTAGTAAGATACCCACTAAAGCTAGTAGTCAACGTCCCATAACAAATTCATATGCCACCACAAACAGAATTACCCCTCAACAACATTACTCGACAACATCCATTGAGACAAAGACACCTTCACCAGCTGAACTTTTGATTACCAAGCCCACTGCATCATACAACCAAGGCATTAAACAAGACTATATAATAAGCTCGGGTTCCACACCAAAACCAGCTGCTACGCGCAAACCTACCAAAAATCAAACTCCTAATCCTGCCTCGACTAGTTATATAACAGGACCTACTACCCCAAGACCAATTGTAACGCCTCAATTTCAATATGATCAAGAGGTTCCGGTCATACAAGCTGATGATAAATTGGATTCCTTTGTGCTTAGTACAGCTGAAAGTTTGGCTTCTTCTTCTTCCACTCAAGAGAATTTATCTTATGATCCCCCTGTATTTATAAGCGCAGGCTCCTCAGTTCTGAATCAAAGGCCGCAATACAATACCCATAAGAAACCCGTTTTTGTTAAAGTACAACCTACTCAAAGCCCACCAGCCCCTACGGTACACATAACACCCAAACCTACCAGTTTGCAAACAACTGCCAGCACCTTTAACACAGCTCAGCATACCACACCCTTATCGGGCTTTGGCAGTACTTCCTTTGTATACAACTCTTTGGTAACCAGAAGACCAGACTTGGCAGATAGCACTGCTGGTGATTACATCAGTATTAGTACGGTTAATTCCAATGACTTTGATGATCCAGGCTATTATGGTTTGGCCAATCATCCTAAACCCGGTAGGCCAACCTTTGTTTCTGGTTCCACTGAAGGCATCTATCCAGTGCCTTCAGATGACAAACCCGCCTTTCCAGGTTATTATGGACCAACGCCCATTTATCCAGCCTTTCAAGTGCCTGGGGAAAAATTAGAGTCACCTATTGACGAAGAAGTTTATACTTCTACCAATGACTTTATCAACTTCCCACCAGTACGCAATCCAAATTTAAATATGTCGGCGTCTTCCAGTGCAGTTACCAGTGATTTAGAACTTTCCACACCTGCTTTTGTGGAAGACAGTGTATTAAAAAATAAAATGAATACTTTGGTCCACAAAATTGTTGAATCACTACAAGGAAACTTTGAGGCTTTAGCCGCGATGATAGACGACAACAACAATACATTACCTGTTCAAACTTACCAAGCTTCTTCCGTAGGCTCCACAGTCGTAACAAAGAAACCCACCCGAAAACCAGTAACAAGAGTAACCACAGCTAAACCTAAAGCAACCACCAAAAAGCCGAATACTAAAGTAACTACCAAAGTGCCTACAAGAAAACCTGTTTCCACCAGAAACCCCGAAACAACCACTAAACGACCTGTCATAAGACGAACGACAACAACTACTAGAAGACCAGCTACCAAGAAACCCACACGCAAAGTAACTACTACCACTAAGGCTCCAGCTGAAGATGAACTAGTTGATGAAGAGGATGAGGAAGACGTCAATCCTAGTAACAATGAAATTATTGACGAGGATTCGTATGGCGCTAGTGCAAGTGGACGTAAAATACGTAAGTTGATAATGTGATTTTGATTTTTAAAATAAAGTGAGCAAGATGGTCAGATTGGCATATTGGAAAATTTCTTTTCTTCTTAAATCATCCAATTCAAAACTAACACTAAAACGATTCAATTAAAACGCACTGTTCCTTTCCTCCTACACTATAACTACAACTTCATCTCCGACAATTTCACTTAACCTTTCACTACTACTTCCCCTTTTATAACTTTAAATACTAATAGTACAACTACTTAGTCATCTAGTAGCCATACTGTAATTTCAAACATTTCCTCCCTACCAATTATTTTATTAACCCTTTTGTCCTGTCTTTCCTTTCTCCTTTGTTACACTTTTAAAATCACATCTTTGTTCTTACTGTACTACTTTCCCTTTCTCCTAACCTAAACATTTCACTCCACATCAACAGAATGCGGCATGAGACCTCATGTCAAATCGGGGCGTATAGTTGGTGGCAAAGGTGCCACATTCGGTGAATATCCCTGGCAGGTATTAGTACGTGAATCCACTTGGTTGGGTCTCTTTACAAAGAACAAGTGCGGTGGTGTTTTGATAACAAATCGTTATGTTATAACAGCGGCCCATTGTCAACCAGGGTAAGTTTTTCCGTTTTGGATCCTTTAAAATGTCGGATTATAAATATTTTTATTTTTTTACTTAAGCTTTTTGGCTTCTTTGGTTGCGGTAACGGGCGAATTTGACATATCAGGCGATTTGGAAAGCAAACGTGCTGTCACCAAAAACGTTAAACGAGTAATCGTTCATCGTCAATATGACCCGGCGACTTTTGAAAATGATATTGCCTTGTTGGAACTTGAAAGTCCTGTTACTTTTGACACACATATTGGTAAGTTTCTTTCTTCTTTGAACAAAATGGATATTTTTAATAAATGATTTTTAAATTATATTCTAGTACCCATTTGCATGCCCTCGGATGTTGCCGATTTTACTGGACGCATGGCCACCGTGACAGGTTGGGGTCGTTTAAAGTATGGTGGTGGTGTACCTTCGGTGCTGCAAGAAGTACAGGTAAGAAATTTCGGCTTTACTGTGTTTTTGTCGGATTTCGGATCGAACAAGTATAAAAAAAGGCAACTAATTTTTTCTACTTTGCATTTTAGGTTCCCGTTATCGAAAATAGTGTGTGTCAGGAAATGTTCCACACCGCAGGCCACAATAAGAAAATTTTGAATTCCTTCCTATGTGCTGGTTATGCCAACGGTCAAAAGGACTCATGTGAAGTACGTTTAGAATTGATGAAGAAAACTCATTAAATGAAAACAAATTTTCAAAACTATTTATTTTTTCTTTGCAGGGCGACAGTGGCGGCCCATTGGTGTTACAACGTCCCGATGGACGGTATGAATTGGCCGGCACAGTATCGCATGGCATTAAATGCGCCGCCCCCTACTTACCCGGTGTCTATATGCGGACAACGTTCTATAAGCCCTGGTTAAGAAGTATAACAGGAGTGAAATAATTTACTCAAAAATCTTCTATCATGTCACAGTCCAAACTCCCGAAAACTCTACCTACCACCCTACACATCGAATTAGTTAAACGTCCAACGAACTTTTTACTCACAAGTAAACAAAAAAATTATTTGTTAAAAAATAAATTAAGGTGTTTGGTTTAGGAAAAACAATATTTAAAAATAAAAAAACTGGGGCATCTAAATACATAAAGATTTATGAAATTTAGTTAATTAGTTCAATAAGTAGCTTAAATATTAATTATTGTATTGGAAATTTTTGCAAAATTGCAGAATTATAAATATAATTTTAAATTATTTATTTATTGAATTTAATGTATTTATTAAATTATTATTTTAATATTTATTTATTTATTTATTTATTTATTATTTATTTATTTTAGTTAATTCTTATTTATTGTTTAATTTTAGTTAATTAATTAAGCAGTTAGTAAAATTTTTATTTAACAAAAATTAATGCCTTTAAAGAAAAATAAAAAAAAAACTTACCCGACAATCTCTAATAAATGTTATCGAATTGATTGTTGTAATTTTTAAAATTTGTTACTGAAAATTAATTACAAACAAAAAAACAATTAAATATAAATAAAAATGAAATGTAAATGAAACAAATAATAAATAAAAACTTAAGTTATTTCGAAATTCAAAGTTTAATTTCGATAAGTTATTTGTAAAATATAGTTAGTCAATAAAGGCCCCCATTACGGTGCACAACTCAACTCAGTTGAGTTGGAAATCAGACAACTGGTTGTGTTAAATTGTAATTTTTTAATGTTTTTTTTCGCCGAAATATGGCAAAGTTATAAAACATAATACAAAAATTAAAAAATTACAACTCAACTGAGCTGAGTTGTGCACCGTAATGGGGGATCATTCAAATCGAAACGGGTGCCTTTTAAAATCACATGTGCATGTGATTATTAATTGCCGAAAGCACACCGAGAAACACACAAGAACGGTATGACTTTCAGAACACCACTAGATAGCACGTGTGAATTTAAAAACACGTGAATTTCAGAACAGACCCGTATATAAAGATTCAGTTAATAAAAATGGAAAGTTAAATAGCTGTGCGTAACTCATTCGAAACAATGCCAGAGTTGTATTTATAAACAAATGGAAAATTTGAATAAAAGTTGGTAGCACTGCTATTAAAACAAAACAAATAATAAATATTACTCAATGTGTGAAAAATATTATAATTGTGTTTTTTATTAAATATGTACTGCATTTCCCTGTGGTTTGAAGAGTCAACAGAAAAAGCCTACCATTACTTTATATTAATTTTTATTTGTAAACGAATTTTTTGTATTTTTAACCCTCCACTACCAGTAATGAATGATGGTATACGAAGTTTCTCATATCGTGAAAGACTTTTTTATTATTCATCATCTGGGTCCTTAAGTAATTCTAAGTCGATTTGGTCACGTCCGACTGTGGAACACGCTCTCACTTCTTAAATACTCAACAGCAATAAGCAACATTGCTATCAAATTGTTCTTAATTATCCTAAGCAGTTTGGATATGAAATCCAGTAAAATCGGTTTAGTAGGATAAGATTTACTGTATTTTGTGTTCCATAATTTACGATATGCCTTATAATACTTCTGAAGCAGATCATATTTTATTTAAATTATGCAATAAATTATAACACTGTGAGGTCAGATTTTATAAAGATTCGCTTATAGATCGCATATTGATCCAACTCACGAAATATTATAACTCTCGGTGGATGGAATCAAAGATTTGGCATAGGCGCATATAGCACTCTAACTTGTTTTTTTTTTTGCATAACTGAAAACAATAATTTCATACTTGATTGAAAAAGATATTTTACATTTTTTTCTTAGGAAACCCCAAAGTTCCATTTTCTAATACGATATTGATATTCAGCCTTATTGTGGTTGTCGTTTTCGTAAACAAACGTGTCGTTTTTTGTAATAGATTAAAGAACACATGTTGTGTATTTCTTTAATCTATTACACAGTCGTATACGACAACGACAACCACAATAAGGCCGATTTCTTCTTACTATTTGCAAAAAATTGAAATTTATTGTTGGTGGGATAAGCTATTCCTATGCGCATTTCACTGGTTGCTTAGGCCAGATCATAAGGAAACTTCATTCATTGATTTTAGAAAAGCTAAAGATATTATTCAAATAAAACTGCTAAGCGAATAGGAATTATAAACACTGAAAAGTCTTACCCGTACTAATAGCAAAGCTTAAACAAAACACCAACAACAAACAGTAAGTTTATCTTTTCTTACAATCCCGACTACAATTGATTGATTTTTTGTCAACTCGAATTGTAGTTGTAAGGGGAAACAAAAAGAAAAAACAAAATAATTTATTGCATTGTTGCCAGTTCAGTTTTTTGCACTGCCACTTGCATATTTGCTATTAAAAGGTTTTCTTCGAAGTCAAAAAATTTCATTAATAAGATTTAGTTTTAATGTGCAAAATTCTTAATTCTTAAGCTACGGTCACACTTATCAAATATTTGACGAAAAAAACGGGACCAATAAGAAAACTAAATAATAATTACCTTCAATTCCAATACTTTTTTTGATAATAATACCACATCTTACAAACAACAATTTGTTGCTATGTGTAGTAGTTTAATTAGTTTGTTTTGTGATATTAACATCAATAAGTGTGACCGTAGCTTTACTATTGATAAACTGAAATGCATTGTTAGTGGGATAATTTAATTTAAATTTTTCTCTAAGTAAATAAAAATTTCAAAACATTTACGGCCGTATTTAGAAAAAATAAAACTGGTTTTTTAAAGGTTAATCAAATAGATTTTCTATGAAAATTTGTTTAATGAACCCTTTATAAACCTGTTTTTTTATAAATAAGGCGGTTAAAATACAAATTTATGTGTAGTTTATAGAACAGGAGCGCCTTACTCGTCCGTTCAAATTACATTTAAAACCAAAACAAATTTCGAAATTTTAGTTTTGTTTCAAATATAAGTTGAACGGACGAGTAAGGCGCTCGTGTTCTATAAATCACACATAAGAGTTTATTTTTTTTTATTAAAAAAGAACTACCGTTTTTTATTTTTTTTTTTTTTATTATTTTTAAATATAATTTACATAAAATATTAAATAAAAATCAAATGCAATAAATGTGTAAAGAAAGAATTTCAAGAAAATATGATTTTTTTTATTTTATGATGATGTTTTATTTCTTCTTGTAATTTCTGTGGTTGTATACTTTTGGTTAAATTTAAAAACAAATGAAAACTTAGTTTATGGCAGTCTTGTATGGTTTCCAAACTATAAAAATTAAAAAAAAATTAAATAAATAAAGAAGAAATTGTCTGTGTCACAATTTAGAAGGTTAAAGTTCGTATAGAAATTTATAAAGAAAAAATTTTTTACACAGAATTTCTATGCGATTTTTAACGTTCGAAATTGTTAAACAGTCAGTAACAAAATAAAAAATTATTAAATGAAGGAATATAAATTGTTGTATTTTTTCTTTCTTTTTTTCGGTTTTTTTTATATTTTAGATTTTTATATAAAAACTAAAATTATTTATAGAAAATGTATTTGTGTGTGTGGGTGTGTGTGTGGTTTAGTAGGAAGGTGTACATAATATACAGATTTTGTTTCGTTTTTACAGGCAAAATTAAAATTAATAAACTAAATATAAAACAAGAGTTTGCCACTTAAAAGGAAAGTCTTAAATTGGTAACTTATGCTATTTAATATTATATACATACATATACATATGTAGTATGTAATAGTAAAGTATATAGTAATCTGTATTTATTTTTTACTTTGTTATAAATATTCTAAAATTTATATACAAAAGGAGGACTTTACACAATCAGGTTAATGCCTTAATTTTAGTTCTTCAGATACTTTGTTCTTTTGTTTACAAACCATTAACCTTCTTTACAGAAAATGGCCAGATTCAAAGAAAAACTTTTGGTTCACAGTTTTAAAGCTGTCTTGTTGTTTGTTTGTTTGTTTATTATAAACCCAAAAATTAATCCGTGATATGAAACTTTTAATTTTTCAAGTTCTTATACTACATACATCTAGAAAGTAAAATAATAATTTGGTAAGCCTACAAATAAGTTAAAACTTAGAATTATAATTTCATGGATTTTATACATAATAATATGCAATGTAGGATTTTTCTTTACTTTTCAATTCAATGCAATTTTTTAATCTTTAAGATTTGTTTTGTTTTCATTCCTTTTATATAAATTTTTTACATGCAAACTTAAATATAGCTGCCTTATTTTTTAATATAGTACACAAATACTTATTAATTAAACACTTTTTTACTTTATATTAAACAAATAAACCATAAAATTATAATTTCTTTGTAAAAGTCATACAAGCATACGAGTACATACATATTTCACTATATACAGAACAATGTAAATATTAATCAAAAAGTAAGTTAAAAGCTCAACAGAAATAAAAATAATAAAAAGAAATAAAAACAATTTTTATTTATAAATATAAATGTATAAAATATTCAGTTGGTTTGGTGCACATGTGAATGGAAAGTGATTAATGGATTATGAATGATTATAATAACCTAATAGGATTTGTGGGAGATGAGGGTGGAGTTATGGTTTTTGTTTGGGAATTAATGATCATTAGATTTTGGACTGACAATCAGTTTTTTACTTTATCCTCTACGCTTATATTAGACAATGTCTTTTTTATTCTTAGAGCAGTCAGACGTGCCACTGGATTGGGATACCAGCACTCCTTCATTACTTTCGCCATACTGTGTAGTACTTCGGAAGCATGCCAACGATTAGGAATGTTAGGACGCATCTTATCATTGCATACCACCTAGAATTAAAAATGTATATAAGTTTAGTGATCTTTAATATTTAAATTAAAAAATGGGGTTTCTATTGGCAAATCTTTTGTACCGTTTACAAATATAAACATTTTTGAAAGACTACAATCGCATACATATCGTCGGCTTAATATGCAAACCTGCTAAATCCACTAAATTGAGATTTTAATGCCGTGTGGTAGAGAAACGTACGCCTCGTCGACCAGCATGTAGTTTTCCTTCAATTTGAGCCTTGAAGTGTGTAAAAGCAATTATATTTTTGGTTTTCCTCTCGAGCTGCAAATATGAAATATACAGTTTTTTGTCTCTCCTGTAAAATGTGCTGAAAGGGAGCTAGCAGGTTTGCACATTATGCCGACAATATTATATATTTTTTATGACGTATTATAATTTAATTTTTCTTTTTTTCTTTTTATGTTGAGAAGTTTTCTCAAAAATTATAAAAGAAAAAAAAAATTACTTTAATTATTTTCTTTTAGATGGTAATTTGTGGATACATAGTGTCAGCTAATTATTGGTTTGGCCTACCAACCATTTTTTAGAAAATTGAGTTAGGTATGGGGTATATGCATTTTGAATGCCCCTTTTTTAATCCAAAACCTGTTTCAAGAAATATTTAATGGTTTCTGAGACATAAAGCAATAATTATGCTTAATATCAACTATTTTAAAGTTCATTAAGTACTGTTTTGCTCTTCAGGCAACTGTTTGGCGAATGCTGCAAATTCTCATACAAAAACGTACAAAATAAATTTTATTCTTGCTTTGCTTCATTGCCATATAAAAACAAGTAATTAAAACGAAAGCAAAATAAAACGACAACAAAAAAATAAATTTTACTCTTGCTTCGCTTCATTGCTGTAAGAAAAAAAGTAGTTAAAGCAAAATACAAAATAAAATGTCAATACACAGTGGTAAGTATATGTACGTGTGCAGCACAAAAATCTACTTTTTAGAAATAAATTTAGAAAATTGGCGTTTGCGGCACAAATCAATAAGTTTCTCTTTCAATAAATTACTATTAACTTCTACGTTCGTTAACGAACGTTCACAAAAATTTACATTTTTCTTTAAAACATATCCCTTTTCTCCTCCGAGAAAAGGGACCTAGTGTGTCAAAAAATGGGTTTGCACTTCGCACACCAGGTCCTTTTTCTCGGAGAAGGTCACGTATGCTTTTAAAAAATATGTAGTTAGTACTTTAGTCAAATATTCTCTTTAAAGTCTTTTTTAAAGAAGGTACTTAAAAAAATAGACTTTTTCAAAGAAGCTATTTAATTGTGATAAAAGACCTTTTCCAAAAAAGTGCTTTTCTAAAATGAAATTAATTTTCAAACAGTAACAACAAGGCTTTTTTCTAAAATGTAATAATTTTAGAAGAGCAGGGTTTTTAAAAAAAAGTAACTTTTACAAAATGATACATGTTTTCAAGAGTAACGGCCGCAAAAAGTAACTACATATTATTAAGGACACCTTTAATTAAAACTTTGCATTTTTTTATTTATTTACCCCCTATTTTTTTTTTATTATTTGATAATTGGAAAAAAACAAAATTTTAATTTATATGTTATGCATATGTGTAAGTATCAAATTTGAACGCTTATAACTCTGAACATATTGAACAGATTTTAATAAAATATATATTGTGCACTTCTGCCAGCAAATACCTTTCAAATGGTGTATTTTTTATTCCAGTCGCTGGGCAAACAGGGGAGAAAAGTGTTCTTAACTGTTTTGCCTTAGCCGATTTATATAGTATATATAAAGGGTATTCATTTCAGTTTTTTTATTTGTTGGAAAAATGGAAAAGTGGAAAAATGTAATTTTTCTTACAACAACCACAAGAAAAAAAATTCCACCAAAAGTTACATTTTTATCACACTATAACCAAGTGTAAAAAAATCAGGATAAAAAGATGTAATTTTCCACTATAAACGTCAAACGAAATGATGTTGCCATTCATAAAAAATTGCTAATTTTTAATACAAAGTGCGAAAAATTACATCTCTTTTTATAAACTCTTGAATTGTACAACTCTGATTTAAAAAATTTTTTTTTATAGTTACAACATTTTAAACATAACTTCTTTCCCATTTAACTTTCAAAAAGAAAGAAAGAACACATATTAAGAACGAGTTCAATAAAAAAAGTTATTAAAAAAGAATTAAAAAAAAGAAATGAAATGAATGAAGTAAACTTTTCTGAAATTTAATATTTCAAAGTTTATATTAAGGGTCCTCATGATATCGTTTACAAGTCTCGTAATCTGTGCAAACTGTGCATTTTTACGCCCTCGTAAATGAACTGTCAAAAATTGTATGAGAATTCATTTACACAAACTTGGTAAATTTGCCCAACAATTTTGTCTGGTAAACTTGCGCTGTTCAATTGTGCATTTATACAAACAGATCTTTTAATGATTTTAACGTCGTTTTTAATGAAAAATCCAAGTGTCTATAAATCACAAACAATAAATTCTAGCAATAATTTCAGTAAATTGGTCTTTTGGCTTTCTTTGAGCATTTTTAAAAGCAAATTTCTCATACATATTAATCACCAATTTAAACACAAATTTTTATATTTTTAAATTTTAATTTTTAATTTATTTTTGTATTGACGTTTCTTACAAACTGACATTAATTGTTTAAAATTACACAAAAGTAAAAAAAGGGGCTTCATGAAACAAGACTCGAAAGTTTGCGCATTTGCACAAATGGCAATTTTAAGCGACATCATGAGGACCAAGGCCCATTGAAAAGGTCTGCGCAAGAAGCCTGATGATCATTGTTTATGTTCTTTTTAATTGTCAAAAGTTGTTTACATGTGCATGCATACGTTTATAGTATGCCACACATACACGTTTTTTCCTTTTGCTTTGTGTATGTGGTAGTAAATTTTTGAATACTAAAAAGAATAGTTTTTTGTTTTTGTACAAGTAAGCAGACCTGATAGATGGGCCTTGATGAGGACCCTTATTGTATTGTTTTCATGAAAATGTATGTTTACATACCCTTATTTTCGTAAATATTATCAATTTTAGTTAATGATGTGACAATTAAATAAATTAATTAATTCACTTTTTACAATTATTTGGCATATTGAAAATATCAATTACTTCCACGAATTATTTTTCAGATTTTTTTTGACAGTTTGTACTTTTTACAAAAAAAAATAAAAAAAAACCCGTTCACGTCAATAAGAGTGTAATTTTTCTTTTTTCCATTTTTCCAACCAAAAAAACTTTGAAATGAATACTTTATAGATTTTAAAAAAGATTATTTTCCAGATTGTTACATTTTTCAACATTTCTTTTCTAAAAAGTAACCACTTCATTCATAAAGAAAATTTTTGAAAAATAGACTTTTTCAAAAAAAAAAGTTTTAAATTAGGTGCATTAAAAAAATAGTTAAGGAAAATATATCATACATACATATATTCCCAACAAAAAAAATTTAAAAAATATAGAAAAAAGAAACTTTATAAAAAAGATTCTTTAGAAAAAAAAATTTACTTTTCAATATGGTTTTTTATAAATTCATTCTTTAATTAGTATTGTGGTAATTTTGTTGAACTATTTATCGTTTTTAATCCAAATTTTCAATACCAGCCGCCTGAGTTCGAATCTCAGGTCAGTCAAGATTGAATGATTATCAATAACAATTTTAATAATTTTTCATGTTGTAAAATTCCTTTCTTCATAAAGATAATTTAATGAAAATTAAATTTGATGAACTTAAGCCTGATTAAAAATATTGAAAATTCATTCTTTAAATAATATAACATGCTCCATATATGTACCTTTTTCATCTCCTCTATGCTCGGATCCGGCTGAACTACATCATAGTATGGCAATTGATATTCATCATATATCATGCCCATATTACAGCGTCTCGCTATCTCCCACAATATCAAACCGAACGCATAAACATCGGCTCTCTTGTACGCATCAAAATGCTGGGCATTCATAGTCTCGTCCAAGACTTCGGGTGCCATGTAACGTTTTGTGCCCACCCGATGGGTTGATGGTATATCTACCGAGTCATTTTTCTCCACATGCCTCACGGCCAAACCCAAATCACCAATGGCACAGGTAAGATTAGTTTTAACCAAAATATTTTTGGATTTTAAATCACGATGAGCTATAGCTGGTTTGCCTCGCGTACCCACAATATCCATGTGTAAATGAGCCAAGCCAGTGGCTATGGAAAGAGCCATGCTTAGCATGGTTTTGGTGTCAACCGTATGAGAGGTTAAATAGTCGAATAGTGAACCATTTTCATGGTAGTCTGTGACCAACCAGAGTTGAGTCCATGTGCCATTATCTGTGGGGAAGAATTTGAAGTTGTTATTTTAAAAGCAATTTTATTTGAATTCCCAAACTTAATTCTAATTAATGTTCAAAAATTACGGACTGTGTTTTCGAAGTTTATAAACCGATTATGGCTTTTAAGTTACTAAAATTAAATAAATTTAAAAAATCAAATAAATATTGTTAAAGGACAGTTAAATTTTACTGAATTTGGTGAAATTGGCCGTTAATTATAAAATATCCAATTCCTTGTTAAACTGGTGTTTAATAATTTCTTATATTTTTCAAACAAATTTTTGTTTTTTTTTATGAAATTTTAATTGGGGTGTTAATTTTTTAAAACCCTTCACCTCACGTTAAAAACTATTCATAAAATGTTTTTTTAATTTTCCGAAACTTTGTATGAAAATATTTTGATATTTGCGGTTAAGTGTTTTAAAAACTAAGGGTGTAATAGTTCATAAGTTATACATTTGTTCGAAATAATCAACTACATATTTAGCCTTGATACGGTTCTCGATCTTGTTGGTCAATTTCACCAATTTATTTAAATATCAATTTATGTTAAAAATTCGTTCGAATGTCAAATAAAAATAAAATTATATGAAAAACTATATTTTAATATGAATTGATATTAAGGTTGGTGAAATTGGCCATAAGTCGTTTTTGGTAAAAGATTAAAGTAACACACAACATGTGTTTTTTAATCTACTACAAAAAACGACTTAGTCCATGACCACATCTCGTAATAAGACTGATTAATTCAGAAATTATTTTTCTAAATCTAAATTAAATACAGAAGTTTCTCCAATTTTAAACACAAATTCGAATTTATAAAAATTCGAAATTAAAAATAAAAGCATGTACTTAATATATACAATCAGGGAATTAAAAAAAAAAAAACAAATAGAAATTTTTGTATAAAATTTTGAAATAAAAATTTCAGAAATACCAACAGAAATTGTAAAGGTAATTTACAAATTTCTCCACTACGAGTATATGAAAATTGGTAATTCTAAAGTTAATGGAATGTTATAAGAATTAATATCATCAAGCTAAATTAAAGATATTCGAATTTAAACCATAAATACAATTCGTTAACTTCAAAACACAATTAGAAAGTTTTAAAATTAATAATGAAAAGTATATACTAAAAACCTTTGTTATCTGCTGCTATGAAACCTAAAATATTTTCATGTCTTAACATGACAGTCTGATAAATTTCGGCCTCTCGAAACCAAGAGCACTCCTCACGACTGGAGAATATTTTCACTGCTACATTTTCACCACGCCAACGTCCTCGCCACACTTCGCCAAAGCGTCCCTTGCCAATGACATGACACAGTTGAATTTGTCTGGCTATTGAACGTTGCACGAGTAAAGGCAGACCCGCTACAATTAATACAAAAGATTCGATTAGAAAGTTCTTAAATAAAAAATCTTAACATTTTTTTTTTAATTTTAGCAAACCTGATCCAGAACCCGATGTGGTCATTTCAATAATATCCTGCAAAGTGTTCCCATTTAATATGGGGTCATAGACTGAATCTTCGGGAGCAAATGCTCTTGCTCGACTACCCTGTTTGCGTTTTTGCCAATAGCACCATGATAGAAACACCGAAAGACAAGCAGCTAAAGTTGCTCCAAATATAATGGCGACCAGCACCCAAGTGTTTATGCTCTCCTCCGGTAAATAATCTGTATATTTTGATTTATTTTTAATGATTTTTTCAATGCGATTATTCTTAATATTTTCAATATTTTTTAAGCCACCACAATATTTTTTTTTTTTTTTTTTTTTTTTTTTGTAAGCCACTATGCAATCATGCAATAATTTGATTTTTTTACAAAACACTTATTAATAATGAAGGTAGTAATAAAAATGCAAAAAAATTAAAAAGCCAAAAAAGAAATTAACGTTCCAGTGCATTGAATGGTTAGTAACAGTGGGTTAAATTACTTTAAATGCTAGTTCATATAAGAAATTACAAAGCCAATGTAATAAAAAAATAAAATAATTATGGACCATTGAATATGAGCATAGATGGATGGATGACGTTTTAAAAATAAATACGATTATAAAAACTTACTTTGGAGCCATTATGCAAACATTAATTATGTTTTTATGTACAAAATGAATGTATGTAGTTTTTCTCACACGCTATTTTTATTTTAGCACACAAACTCATTCATACTTTCTAAATTCAGGTACAGTACGTTTTAAATTTTTTCTATCTCCAGTTTTTTTTTAGAAATATGATAAAGTTATATTTCGCAACATCTTTCAATGTTAAATAAAAAAAAATATATTTTAAAATTTTTTATTTTAAAGTATGTATCTACTATCAACTAAAAGGAGAACTCAAAATCTTAATACGTAACCAAGAACTATAAGTAAATAATGGGTGTTTTTTATAGAGTGATACAAGTTTAAATCATAATAAAACATATTAATATATTTTTGATACCAATGAAACGGTCTTTATTGGATAGAAAAGCTTATGGCATTAATGTTTAAATATGATTTCTGCATGTGGCCGCCACGGCTGGCGCGTAGATCTCGCAACCTGGAACACCAATTTTAACAACTTTTCGCATTCTGACCATCGTCGTTTTTTGAAGACATATGGGATCATGGATCAAGAGGATTCAAACGCATTTGTTTGAATTCGACCCAATTTATTCTTGGACATGTTTTTTATAACAAGGGCCTGAAAAATTTGGAAAAAGTCGAAATCCTGGGACAAGAGTATACTTTTTAATAAATTCGCGTAGTTCTTACGTCTCGAATTTGGCGATAAGCAAGGTTTTTACACTTTAAGATTCGGATGTAGCGCAACTGAAACCCTTAGAAAGTATACTTTGGTCTATGGATTGAAAATTTGTTGGCCTGTGTTATCAAGAGGAATCGATTTGTTATGTTGCATATTTTTGTGAAAATGCATATTGTTGCATATTTTGGTTTTAAATGCATATTTAAACATTTTTGAGCGAAATATTTTTTAAATGTCCGTATTATAAATAAATTTCTACAAAAAATTTGCAAATAAACAAAAAAAGTCTTCCAAAAAAAATTTTAAGATCAATAAATAAATTTTTTTAAATATTGCGACATTACATTGAAAATTATGGTAATATTCGACTTACAGAAGATGCCGATTTTGCCAAAAAAAATCATCTTTACAGATGAAGCTCATTTTAATCTTGGCGGATATGTAAACAAGCAAAATTGTCGCATTTGTGGCACAGAAAACCCGCGCACATAGATTGAAAAGCCGTTGCACCCAAAACGAGTCACTGTTTGGTGCGGATTTTGGTCCAGAAGCATAATTGGGCCATTTTTCTTCGAAAATAAGCAAGGAGTGGCCGTTACAGTCAATGGCGATCGTTATCGGGCCATGTTGAACGAATTTTTGTTCACAAAAATTGAAGAGGAGGATATTGGCAACATTTGGTTTCAACAGGACGGCGCTACGTGCCACACAGCCGAAGCTACACTCGATGTTTTGCGCCCTGTTTTTGAAGATCGCATTATCAGCCGCAGGGCTGATGTCGTTTGGCCACCTCGGAGCTGCGATTTGACACCGTTGGACTATTATTTGTGGGGTGCCGTCAAAGATACATAAGTGTTACGCCGACAATCCAGAGACAATTGACGCTTTAAAGGACAATATTCGTGAAGCCATTGGTGAAATACAGCTGCACACAATCGATAATGTGCTTAAAAATTGGACCAATCGTGTAGGCTACTGCATGGCCAGCCGAGGCAGCCATTTTAATGAAATTATTTTATATTATTAACCGGAAGGATTGTATTTTCAAATAAAAAAAGAAATTTGAGAAAATATTCAGTAGTTTTTTTTTTTATAGCATTTTCAAAAAAAAAAGTTATTTAGCGGACCCTGTATAAGTTGAAGCTATCTGTTTTGAAAGACCAAAAAATTAGTATATACCAATCAAAAAACGCGTGCGAATGTAGCTTTCGTCATGCAGGCTTTGCCCATATGTCTTAAAATAATTACAAGAAAACTGCTGTGGGCTACCGCTTATAATTTAGATTTTTACTGTACAGTTATGATTAATCAATTAAAGTTTTTATTTTGTTTGAAACACAACAACAATTGTTTTACATAATTGTAAAATATTATTTAGGACATTATGACGATATGACTTGTGAATCCCCCAAAAATATAAAAATTTGCATACAACTTTGCTTTATATTAATTGAAATTCTGTAACTCTAAATTAACAGCCCGTATCAGAATCAAATACTTTAAATATCGACTTAAGGATCGTTTAATAAAATCGGCGCATCCAACCCTTTATTTAACGGGTAGGAGGCCACATTGTGGTATTTCAATCGGGACAGCCTCCAATCCCAATGATTTAAGAACACCAGTATCAGTGCTTGGCTAGAAAATTGGGGTCACGACTCCCTTGGATCCGGGCTTTTTAATAATAGCTCTTTATGTAAATGTATTCTTTTCGATAGTTGATTTTTTTCTTAAAAAAATAGACTTTTTATTTATGCATATAAATATATGTATTTAAGACGTTTGTGCCGGGTGTGTCCCTAAAACATAAAAACCACTAGACCGATTGACACCAAACTTGGAAAATAAATTAGTTTAGTCTAGAGTCAGGCTTCTCTTAAGTTTATTCACGATTACAATTTAATTATTTGATTAAAACAATTACAAAATTTCTAAAAACAATCAGATAAAACAATTAAATATTATCATACTAATATGTGGGTATTTAAAACGTACTGCTTTTTCATAAATAATTAATTAAAAACCATTAAAAATTTCGATTACTTTTTATTCCAAAAGCACAACGAAAAAAGTTAAAATTAATATGCAATTGTGTTGACAAAGACTCTATAAATATTCAGCCATGTTCTGGAAATCAAATTCGAGTAGAATTGAAATCGAACATACATATCGTCACCTAAAATGCAAAACAACTTATCATCAAAAAAATTCGAAATCTACTTTTTGATTGATTTTCGTTCGTTTTATTAAACTACATGTTCCCTACGATTAAAAATGGCGACTTTATTACAGAAATTCAAACGCCAAGTACACCTTGTTGTTAATGATTTTGTTAAGTTTTTTGCTTCTCATGTAAACTTATAAAAAGTGTTGTTACGATACTTTGCATTTTAACTGATGATATGTATTTTCAAAGCAATCCTGTTTTAAACGTTTATAGAATTACTCTAAAATCATGAAGAGCTACGATAATTTTCAACAAAAATTTAACTGAAAATTTCCTTCAATTTATATTTTACTCGAATTCGATTTCCAGAACATGGCCGTATATTTTATTCCAAAAAGATAAATACTCGTAATATGCATTCAAAATGTTTGTTTTCTTAAAATATATATTTTCAATAAAGCTAACTAATCTGCCGTTCAAATTTATTGTATATTCCATTAACAAAAACAATGAAACATAATATCATTAAACACTTTAAAAATACTTTGCAAAACATTAAAAATATTCAAGCCAATTTGGGTGAAAACTTAACGAACAATAAACAAATACATATGTAAACGATGTTGCACACATTTTAGGAAGACGTTCGTTCTTCCGTCCCATTCCTTAAATTAAAAAAAAAAACATTTAAGACAATTGAAAAAAGGAATAACAAAAGACATCATTAGAAAACAAACAATTAAGAGAAATATAATATAATATGCAACCTGACGACACTTTTCCAACAAAGATAAACTAAAAAATAATTTTGAAAATGAATAATATTGAAGCGTTTCCATAAACTTTACCCCGTTGTATTGCCAATGAGATAAAATATGTAGTTGTGATTTCTTAAAAATTAAATATGTAAATGTTATTAAAATTTTGTTTCGATTTCTTTCTAACTTTTTCTTTTGGTTCGTTTAAATATAAATGGACAATAAATATTTATTTCTATTGTATATTTATTTATGTAAAGATAAAGATGTGAGTTTGAGATGAGTGCTAACAGCTGTACTTTGAATTCCTTATATCATTGATGTAATTTAACTGATTTTATTTAATTTTGATTTGTAGTAGCATTTTTTTTTTTTTCTTAAAAGATCGATTCAAGTTTGTTTTTTTTTAGTCTCACCTGGCAGGGTACCCGCATAATTTTCTCTTGTATTACAAAAATCTTCTTGGCAACATTGAACAGAGGATTCTGCGGTACTTTCATGACACCAGGCAGGATCATCTGGTGGTATGTGGTTTTCTACAGACATGCATCTAATTAAAGTTGCAAAAACACATAAATAACGTATAATTTTAGAGTTTCGAGTAAAGAGTTCAACGAAAAGAATCCCATTTAATATTAGGAAAAACTAAATGTGTAAGTAGTTAATAAACAATTGTAAAAAATGTTCTTGAGAAATATGTAAGTAGTTGGTATCTAACCAAAAGCCAATTATTGTTACATCAAGCTTAATTGTAAATTATAAGTACATATTGAATACACAACTAGAACAATAATATGGTTGCCTAAAACAAACTATGTAAATAAATTTAATTTAGCTAAAAGAGAGAAAAAATACAGTCTAACTAACATCATCAGTTAACAGTTACGAAGATTCATATTTTATTTCTGAACGTACTTTACTGTTTATTACATTTTCAAATTGATGGGAAAAAACAGAAAAAAGCATTATGAAAAAATGTTTACTGGTTTATTTTATTATTTTATTATGCAAAGGTTTTTCACTAAAAATTGTTCCTCAATTCCAAGGAAGGGCCTAATATTTTAAATGGTAGTAAATTTTATACATAATGAATGTAGTACAAAAAATATTCACTTATTGTATGTTTCATTGTTAATAAATTTTTATTCATTCGTTGTTACTTGCTAGCGTGACAGATGTATTGAGATTAATTTTTTTTTTTTTTTTTTTTTATTTATTTCAGTCTATAGATTAAAAAATCCTTACAGGCATAAGTGATAATATTAGAGTACAAATAATAAAGAATTATTTTATTAATTAATTTAAATAAACAATAATATTTCTTTTTAAAACATCGTTACTATCCGAAAAGTCAATTAGATGATATAGACTATTAAATTTCACGTAAATTTGACGAAAGGAGTCGTTGTTACCGTAAACAGAACGATAATAGCTTAAATTTAACATCTGAAATTTTCGTGTAGGTCTAGCTGGAACATTTAAGCTTATTTTACTCAACAAGAAATCAGAATCGACATCACCGCGTATTAGACCCATTAAAAATGAAATCCTAAGCACTGTTCTTCGACTTTTAAATGTCGGTAATTTAATAAGACCAAGTATGCTTTCATATGAAGGTAATACAAGCGCATTCCATCCAAGACCTCTTAAACAAAATAAGAGGAACTGTTTCTGCACAGATTCAATGCTGTTGATGTGTGTATTAAAGTAGAGATCCCATACAATTGATCTATATTCCAGAATAGGGCGAACCAGAGACGTAGATGTTTAGTGGTATATGGATCAGAAAATTCTTTCGACCAACGTTTCATAAAGCCAAGTACTCCATTAGCTTTTATTAACCATCAATGAAATGTGATCACCAAATTTTAGTTTATGATCTAATAGAATACCGAAATCAATAATATTGTAAACTACTTTTAATTATTTAAGCTTGAGGTCGTTTTTTATAAATAATTATATTTATTTTATTCAATATTTCGCTAACCTTTGGTTAGCATCGTCAGGAAATTAACAAATTTTAATAATAACAAAAACGATAACAAATATTATTATTGTGAACTTTATCCAGTAATGTTCCATTTAGAAAATAACTAGTATCAAGTTTTAATAAGCGTAAAAATTACATGTGTTTACATTTATTTAATTTTAAATCCAATAAGTTGTAATTTCACCATTGAGAGAAAAGTTCAGTGTCAGCCCTTAAAGAGTATTGATCAATAAAATTATTAAACATTTTTACACCATCAGCATACATGAGTATGATTTTTTCCATACAGGCGGTAAGTGGCTGAGTTCAATAGATTTATTATGTGAAAAGAATTAATTCAAAATTTAGCTAATTCGTAACGTATTAAGATCAACACTGCGTTTACCAACGTTCTCTATGTGTTGTGACCATCCATCCACACGATACATATTTCACGGTATTCGTTATCCTTCTGAGCCGATTTTACAAGATTTAAATTCCAAACTTCGTAGGATATCTAGAAACAATTTGACACTAATATTCGTCTTTTCTTTTTCGAAAGTAAGCGTGTTTTCAACAGGCAGACAGACGGTCATGCCTAAGTCGACTTAGAATTACTGAAGGGCACAGAATATATGTTCTATATTGGGTCTTAGATGAACATTAAAAAAGTTATTCGGGCATGTTCTGGAAATCGAAATCACGCGGAATTGAAATCGAACAAATTTTGAAAACTCTTTCCTTTCATATACCCCATACTTTGAGGACCACTTTCCTTTCTACCTAAACTACTTCTGAAATCAGGAAAAGCTACGTTAGTTTTTACAAAAATTCAATGTAAATTCTGCATCGATTTCAATTTTACGTGATTTCGATTTTCAGAACATGACCGATTGTTTAAATATGAGTTTTTGTTGTTTCCCCACCCTGCGTAAATGTCGAAACCCGGAAATTTGTAACGAGGTTAAGTTATGCGATGCCAACTTATTGGCCAATACGGACAAAAACCAAAACGCGCGATGACGCGTAAGATGCTTCTGCACCCAGAATTAACATTTTCTTAGTTTTCACATATATTTTCTCTACACAAGTCTACATAAAAATTTCTCCGTGTAAAAAAATTAATCCAAAACTTCAAATCTGAAATTATGGCAGAGGTGTCGGAAAAATGTTCTATACAGCCAAAAAAAAAAGTATTTAAAATATTCAGCTGTAGTTGAACACTCGTTCTTCATTCTTAATTTTTCAACAATTGTTAAATGCAAAAAAAAAACTTTTTTTTATAAACTTAACACAAAGAGCGAAAACTGCTAATATTTAATATGTACTAAATATAATTTCAATAACACGTTAAGTAAATAACATAAAAACTGTTTTATACTTAGGAATATACATTCGTACGATTTTATTTGCAATTCAATGCTTGTGATTTGTCGATATTATTGTTTGCATGCATTAGACATTGTTATTGTTTCATGTAATTAAAAAGACTAATTTAGAGAAATATGCTACAGTAAAAAAATAGACTAAGAATTATACGTTGGCTGTTTTTATTTTTTTTCAGAACTAGAGAGCAGTGCATATGTTAAAAAAAAAGCAAAAAATAAAATAATAAATAAAGTCGACAGTAGTCAAACTAAAGGAATATATATGTATATTTATTTATGGAAAGGGTAATAAATACTTTAACAAACATTTCCAAACAAATTAGTCAATTAAGTTAGAAATTAGCAGAGGCTTGTTTGCCAGAAACCAATGTGCAAGTAAACAAAAGTGTGTAAAGTGTGTAGGTGTAATAATAGTATTCATAATAATTAGACAATTAAAGATTGTAAACAAATTGTTTCATAATTAGATTTAAAAAAAAAACCGAAAAACATTATTGTAAGAAATTAGGCCTCTACTCAGTTAAAAAATGCTGTTTTATTGATAGAAAAATTAAATTAAATTCAAAATAGTTATAACAGGATCAAAAAGCAAAAATCATAAATACAAGCTTAGCAAATAAATGCCCTTTTCAACACACCTAAAAGTATGTGATAAAGTTTATAAGTTAATGCAATCACTTTTGTTAATTTTGTTAAAAAAAAAAAAGAAATAAACCCATAAATAAGCAAATATATTTGAATTGATTTGAAAACGGACAAGACGGAAATAAATGAAAACCCATCATTTGGGGTATTTTACTACTTGTAATTTAAAACGTATTTGTTTTCTTTTAAACCTGTTATAAATATTTTTGTTTAAATTACAACATTAAATAAAAAAAAACAAAAATTATTTGATTATAAAAACTAAAATAAACTAATTAATGCTTTATTTGTTTGTTGTCTAATAGCAGTAGTAGTTCAATTATTTGATAAAAAAGAATATTGTGATACATATTTGTTAATTTGTTTGTATTGAATTGTTTTGTATTACATTTTTGTTTTGTTTAATTACGCAAATACCTTCAGAAAAACTGAGTTTTAAAAGTTCATTTTTATTGCAGAAATCCTCATGACAACATTGAACTTTATAAATATTCTGTTTTTGTTTGCTCGTCAAACATTCAAGCGGCTCTCGTTGGAGATCGTACTTTTTATCAAGGCACCTAACAAAACAAAATATGGAGCATTCAAGAAATTAAGTGGGTATTGGGTGATTAGATAATTAACAAACATGTTAGAATTAACGAAAATATAAAATGTATAATTATATAAAAAGAAGAACATTTTATGAATCTTCTGCCGGAAGAGATTTAAGTAAAAAATTATTAGGCTGGTTAGTATTTTATATGTAAAAAAAAATGAAATTATAAATTAAATAAAAAAAAATTAAACTCAAACTATATACAAAATTTTTTAATGAAACATTTTTTCTTCTGTTTTTTTAATCACATTCAATGTTGTCCATACAAAACGCAAAAGCTGTTGTTAGTTAGTTCATTGAATTACATATTTTAGTTTTTTTTTCGTTGAAACATAATGAAAATTAATTTAATTGGTGTTTAGTTTTTAGATTTTATTTTGTTTTTATCAATATATTTGATTATGTTTAATATTGTTATATTTTGCAACGAACGTACTTAACATGAAAATGTATGTTTTAACATTTTCAGGGCATACTTGCATACTGCCCTTAAGGAAAATAACAAAAGGGAGCGGTGTTTAAGAAAAAAAATTAACAAAATAAACAATCGTTAAAGCGGTGGCTTTTGAAATAGCAGCCCACCTTTTGTTGCGTCGTTCAGATGTAGCCCATTAAGGGAATCGTAATAACGAATAGTCGGTTTTAAATCTAAATTGCAGAAATCGTAATTATTGCAACAAGCATGACCACCATGTTTTGCAGCTGGTCTGGCAGTCGGACCACCATTTTTACCGTCGTTGCACCATATAAAACGACCCGGTGGAAAACTTTGTGACATATTAAGACATCTAATCAGTTATAGAAGAATTTATTATATTTTGTTTAATTACTTTCAATCATGTTGTTCTTAATCATGGTGGTTGATCGCAGAAAAATGTTGTTCAAAAAGGATATTTTTGTTTATACATTGTTTTAATATAAATAAATTTTAATAAAAGTAAAATCAAATTGAATAAAAAGTTTTGTTTACACGAATATAGAATTGTTCGTAATTATAATAAAAACAGTTTATGGAAATTTTTTTACAACAAATTACCTGTAGCTAAATATTAATGCTCCTGATGTTTCCTTTTGCACAGAAGTGAAACAATAGCCATCAGTTTCACAAATATCGTTGTTGTCTTTGCAAATGTCACAGTGACATTTTAATGGACGACCTAAAGGAATATTTTTTAAATTTATGTTTAATAGTAATTCTTACAAAAATATATATATGTATATAAAAAGTTTTGCAAATCATAGGCCATAGACTTAATTAACAGGAATGTGAAACAAATTTAAACTAAAGGTACGGTCACATATGGCAAACATTTGTCAAAAAATATCAAATATTTGTTTGCCCTAATCTGACCACAAAATATTTTTGAGGGGCAAACAGAAAAACAGCTGATTTTGGGCAAATAAAATTATTTGCTAGCAAACAAAAATGCTCCTAATGTGACTATTTAACGTCAAATATTTTCCTCGATTTTAGGCAAATAAATATTTGTTCTTACAAAAATTTTGTAAGACACGACCCGCCAAAATAAAATTAAATAATGAATTTAAGATTTATATAAAACTTATTAGTGCCGAATAATTTACCGACATCGACATCTTTATGAGATTTTTTCGTCTTGAAGTGATTGTAGCAAGTGACCTAGAACCAATACTCGGCCTACCAAGACAACATTTACAAGCTATTATAGAAATTTTTGCCAAAACCAACATTTATAAGATTATTATGACATTAAAAGTTATTTACAGAAGGGGTATTTGTATAAGAGCAATGGTAAAATATGGATGGATTACAATAACATTTGGTAAGGTGATAATAGATTGTTTGTGGGCACAAAACTTTTCTCCAGTAATAAGTTTTTATGAGCAACAAAGATACGCGAAAATTGCAAAAATAGCGATCATTTTTCAAATTTCAAACAAGCCATAAAATTGACTTTAAGTCCCTAAAACTTTAAGGAATGGCAAAAATTAGATAAAAGTGGCTAAATTAGCGGAAATTCGCAAAAATTTGCTAATAGCAAAGTTTAATATGTATTTATTAAAAATCGTTAAAGCTGTTAAGAATCAGAGGAAACAATTGCATCTATCGCGAACATTCACAAAAAATTGCAAACCCAAAAATTTATTTGAAATTTCCAAATCGGTTAAAAAACAGAATGTCGGAAAAAACAAAACAAAAATTTACAAAACTATCAAAAATTCGCGAAAACTTTTAATATTTCAAACAAGCCATAAAATTGATTAAAAGTCCCTAAAACTATAAGGAATGGCAAAAATTCGATAAAAGTGGCTAAATTAGCGGAAAGTTGCTAATAGTAAAGTTTAATATGTATTTATTAAAAATCGTTAAAGCTGTAAAGAATCAGAGAAAACAATTGCATCTATCGCGAACATTCACGAAAAATTGCAAACCCAAAAATTTATTTGAAATTGCCAAATCGGTTAAAAAACAAAATGTCGGAAAAAACAAAAAAAAATTTACTAAAGTAGCGAAAATTCGCGAAAATTTTTAATATTTCAAACAACCCATAAAATTGATTAAAAGTCCCCCAAACTAAAAGGCGTGGTAAAAATTCTGTAAATATTGTTAAATCAGTGGAAATTTGCAAAAATTTGCAATATTTGTGTGAAAATACGTATTGTTTTCATTATGTAATAAACATTTCAAACTAAAAACCAATATTATGTTTTTTTGCTAAAAATGTTCTCACATATACATAAGAATTATAGTCGATTCGTTTTACTTTCACTAACCCCTTACCACTCTAAATGAAAACGAATAAAAACATGTGGAGGTGAATTGTGGAACACAAAAAATGCTACAATAATCCACTTTCGAGTGAATTCGGATTCTAGAACACACGCGATTATCTCAAAAATTGCGACATGTACTTTGCGAATAAGGTAAACATCGACAGATAGCCGGACGGATGGACATTGTTATATCAATTTAGAAAAGGATGCTGACGAAAAATAAAAATTTTGGCCGCAAGTTCGTCCAAGCAGTTTGGATTGAAATTCAGCACTTTTTGTTTAGTAGGAAAAGAGTTATGGAGCGAAATGGGAAACAACCTCTTGAAAAAATCAATATTTATTTACAAAAACTAACGTAAATTGGTGGCGGAATGCACCTTTTATCGTTAAATTTTGCACAAACTCAATTTATATGCCTAGAAATCATATAACTGAATTTCGTGAAGATCGGTCTATAATTTACAATAGATCCACTCTCTAAAACACTTTATTGCTTGCGTCTAAAACCGTAATAAATAATACTTTAGTTTCATAATGTATGTACATACATATGTTAATTTAGTTGTATAAGACTGGAAATTACTTTGCCAAATTGCCTTTATCCCTTTATTTGTTATCTTAATCCTCTTTTACTTTTAAAACTGCTGTTCTCGCTCTTCTGTTACATAAAACCACAAAAGTTTCCATATTTTGCATAAAAATGTTAATTTTTAGTTTTAATAAAAAGTAATTTTATTTATTTAATTTTTATTTTTGACAATTTGATCAAATATTTATTTTTAGGCAAATATTTTTATATGTGAACACTGGGCAAACATGTTTTCCCATTTTTTATTTGAAGGTATTTAATATCTGTTTGAACAAACAAAAATGGGCAAATAAATGTGCGTAGTGTGACCAGCAAATAAAATTTTTATTTCTTTTAACAAAATTTAAAAAAATGCCGGCAAACAAAATTTTAAAATTGTTTGCCATATGTGACCGTACCTTAAGCCTATTAAACAAGTTTTATTGAATAAATATATGAGTAAAAATCATAATCGAACTACATACTATCATTCCATTAGAATATGTGATTTATAATAACAAAACGAAGACCATTCCCACTAACACAATCAAAAAATTAGGTTACGATGTTAGAGACCTGCATTATAGTCACAAGTAGAAAGAAATGTAATAAAAGGTAAAGAATTCTGATGATGAGAATGTGGTTGTTCTCGAAACTAGTAAATTCAACCCCTGTTCAGTCAGAATAAAATTATCAAAAAATTGTAATTCATTTCATGTTGTCGAATTGACTAAAAATAATTTAATAAAAATTTAATTTAATGAACTTAAGCCTAATTAAAATATCAAAAACTTCAATTAAAAACAAAAAGTTCAATGAAAAATCACAAATGTTATAATATGTAATAACATTTAAATGAAATATTTTAAATCTTAAGTTCTAAAAAACTTTCGGTATAGTTATTTGCCAATGGTCATAGGTATAGAACCCTAATTTTTCCGTTTATCTTTAATTTAATTTCGTTCCATTTAGCGTTCTTCGTTAATTCTATTTTGTTCTATAATTTGTTAACATTCTTATTTTCCATAGGTAATGCAGATAAATTTTTTTAAAGCGGCAACTAAAATTAAATTTTGTTCATCAATATATAAAATCCGTATTACTGATGAATTGTTATTTGCAACAAAACGTAAGATTACATAGACATAGGGGAATGTAAGAAAAGATAAACTCACTGTTTATTGTTGGTGTTTTGTTTTGGCTTTGATATTGTTACAAGTAAGACTTTGAGTGTTTATAATTCTTATTCGCTAAGGGTTTTATTTGTATAATATTTTCAGCTTTTCTAAAATCTCTGGAAAAGGTTTCCTGATGAGCTGGCCTAAGCAACCAGTGAAATGCGCATGGAAGCTAGCTTTCCCTCAACAATAAATTTCAGTGTATTTATCAAATATGAAAAACTTGGAATTTAGCACGTCATACGGAAATCGTATTAATAATAAATTTTGTATTTCCGAACTTTGATAACATAGACATTTTCATTTCATTGTATCCATTTCAAATACAGTAGACGCTCGCAAATTAGAACCGCTTTGTTTTCAAAGCAATTCTAATTTCTGAATTATTCTAATTTCTGGACATTTTTCTCGAATACAAAATTGAGTATATTTACTTCCCAAAACTAATTTTTTTTTTTTTAATTTTAAATATGTGTTGGAAACAGCAGTTAATATTGCTGTTCTATGTTATTTGATGTAGCTGATTGAAGATGTTGTCACATTAAAATCTAGGTCTATTGCAAACACTGATTCTAATGTGTGGACGTTCGAATTACTGAAAGCTCTAATTTGTGAGCGTCTACTGTAATCTAATTTTATGAAATCTATAATTGGCATTCTTTCGAGAACGCAATAAAACAATTAACAAAATTAGAAATGCAACTTTTCAAGTCTAGAGATAACACTAGTTCACAAATTTTAAGCTTTTTGCATTTTTGCTTTTGGCACTCGTTTTTCTCACAAGAAGCGTTTTCGCGATATTCGCGAAAATCATGTTATTCTGCTGTTTAATTAGATATTTTCAAAAATCTCGAAATTTTGTACAAAATTAAAACTATTTAATATACATGTTTATAATCCCTCTTTCAGCCCATATTTAAATTGTGTTGATCGGATAAAAATTCACTGAGTTACAGGTCTGTATTTTTTTACATTTTTTCAATATTAAACAATGTCAATCTATCCATTAAGGCAAAAAAAAAATTTTTAATTTTTTTAAATCAGATCTTTTGTTATAATTGTTGTAAGTGCAAAATTTTTATCATCAGACAAAAATTAAAAAGTTACGACACATTTAGTGTAAAAATCCGAATTTGAATTTCCATAACCAATGTTTTAAATCAACGATACTTACTGTATTTATTCATTTTATTTTCTTCAGCTACATAACCGAGCCATAAGGGCCTTTTATGGTTAATAAAAGCTACTAATTAAACAACAAACTTCAGTTATTAAATAAATAAAAAATATAATAATCAAGTAAAGAATGGTACCTATGTATATATAAAAATTAAACGTAACTATCTTACAAACGATAAAGAAAGCTTAAGCTCAAAAAAAAAAATTAATACATTAAATAACAAAGACATAAAGAATGTTATATATTCTGTTTCCCTATTACGCAGATAGAAAATTCCAGCACATTGGCAATTATTCGTTTTAGTGAATTGACAAGTTAATTTAGCTCTGCAAATTCCAAGAAAATTTTCTTAGATCTCTTGGCAAAGTATTCCAGATTTTAAAAGCCCTAATCTGATATGATTGTCCAAAAGTGTTCAACATAATTTGAGGATTCCTTGTTGACCGAGAAAAATTATAATCAGGGTTACCGTTTACAATGCATTTATAGAAAAATAATAATATTCTAATGGCAATAAAAATTTCAAAAGATGTCCGTAGAAAATAAGCGCATGCCGATTTACATAATCCCGAAATCTCAAACCAAAAACATAACGAATAATTTTGTTAAAAATAACCTCCAGTACATAATTAACTGCGCCCGAAATAGTGATGTTTATGTTATTTGTCTCAAATCTAAATCCCATAACTTTCGTTTTAAATCGGTTCACGCTGAATCCATTGTCATGAGCCCATGTTACCACCTCATGAATCACATAATTAACACCCTCCTCCAACACGTCAAGGAATTCAGCATCAGAATAACAAACAAATTGTACATCGTCAGCATAGACGAAGGGCTTACAGGAGACGCCATTAAATGTATTCACGTTCAAAAGAAAGTGGATTTTTGGAAAAGCAGAAACGCGTTTCTTACTATCGCACTTTGCCACCACCTGGATAACTATCTTGCCGCGATGTGGTGGCTTAAATGCCGGCGGTAGTGTATGCCTTGCAACTTGAATCGGTAAATTCTAGCCGGAACAAGTTGGAGGGCATATGCTTTAAGGCCAGTATGACCAAGGGTTATCCATCCATCCATCCCCCTATCCCTTTACCTAAACTCCTTTATATTTCCCCTTTATTTCCCATATCCCCCACTTTTAAGGTCAAGGTGGTTGACAGCAGTGCCGAGGGCCTGAATGGCTAGTTAGTGGTTAAAGAAACTGGTCGCGAACAGCTTCCCTCTGACGCCGATGGCAAGGGTCAGTTGTAACTCTAGCCTAGTCCGTGCAAGCCGTCACTGCGCGAGACGGTCCTTTTTTATACGGCTTACTCGTGGGACCAAAAATCTGGACAAACTTAATAAAAACAAAAAGGACGTGACTCTAGGAGTCGATGCAGGGGATGTCTCTGGCAACTCGGCAGTTTCGGTGTCAGATCCAGACGCCGATTGGCTGAGTATTCACAGGGATATTCTGCTGCAGGAGGGTCAGTTACTGACAGAACTGACAGAGACGGACGGGATGGACCCCCCGGTCGGTTCCCCGCCTCGAACAGGGGTCTCTGAAAGACTCGATGATCTTGCTCTGGGATCTGATGATGAGCACGAAATAACAATGATTTCGGCTCATGATCGGGACCATAGGGCTGGGTCATCGGCTCTGGAGGCCTCACTCGAGATAGGGAACGGTACAGCGGGTGCCTCCAAACCTATTGTTCGGCAGGATGCGACAGTACAGGTCACATCAGAAAGCCGAACGAGTTATGAAAAAGCCAAGAGTGGTGTAAGAGCCTCCTTAGCCTTTCTAGATAAGATAGCTAAGAAGAGCTCCTCACTACACGATGGGCGGGATAGGCACTTGTTGAGGAAGCACCGGAAGAACGTAGCTAGATTCGAACGAATCCACGGTTCTGTCGGTGATATCCTAGGCATTCCCTATCCTGCGGGATACACAACAAGGGCTGCTGAGGGCTCAAATGTTGTCAGCAAAGACAACGAACCTTCAGCAGCCCCTGCTGATGTGTCCTCGGAAAATGTAGCAAAAAAACAAAAGGAGGGTTATGATTCAACACCTGGTCCTCTTAACCCTGACAGTACGGTCACAGTTAAGGGAACTAAGCCTGTTGACGAATTACCCACGACTAGTCGCGCGATGAGGACTGGCAAAGTCTTGATAATCTCCGACAGACTCCCCCAAAAGAGAGTCACAAAAGGGGTTACTGAGACAAACCAGTCAACATCTGCAGGGAAATCCGGTGATCGCCGACAAAGCTCTGCTAAGGCCCCCAATAAGGGAGTATTTAAGAGAGTTAGGTCTGGTGATGACCAGAAATCCCCAGCGGCTAAGAGGAAGGATCCCCGAAAGGAGATCATTAGGAGGACTGGCTCCAGAGAGGACCAACCCTCCACATCAAAGAAGCTAATGGATTCGTCGGGTAAGGACGGTATTCTAGCGGCTGTCATTGATCGTATGGATCCCGACGGTAGGATCAGTGTCGAGAAATGGCAGATGCTAGAAGACAAACTACTAGACGAAATCTTTAGCGTTAAGGGAAGGCCGGACGAAGTATCGTTCAAAGGGGCTGAGTGGGTAAGAGGTGTCAAAACTGTCAGTTGCGGCAACCAAAAAACCTTTGAGTTTTTAAAGGCTGCAATCGACAGGTGTGGCATCGCTTGTCCTGAAGCCAGATTGGACGTCATACTCGCGTCTGAGTTGCCATTAAGGCCAGTGGTCACGGTATGGATACCTCCACCTATAAAACCGGTGGAGGTCATACTGGGCTTACTGGCCAACCAGAACAACGGGCTCCTTACAGGACAGTGGAAGATGATAGCTTCACTGGGTTGTAAGGAGAACCAAGGTAGAGACTTCCGGTTCGCAGTAGACCGAGAGTCTCTAGGCAAGCTGAAGTCAATGGGAGGGGTTGCTGTATTCGGGTTAGGGTCTGTTAGATTTAGGTTTCCTAAAGATGATAGACCCTAAGAGGCTGAAAGTGGTGCAGATAAACTTGCACCACTGTGAAGCGGCCTCAACCGAATTAGCAACCCACCTCATTGACAACAACGTGGACGTGGCCTTGATCCAAGAGCCCTGGATTAATAAAAACCGGGTAGTTGGATTAAAGGTCACAGGGTATACCTTGTTCGTATCCCGCTCGGAGGAGAAGGTACGAACATGTACATATATTGGCAAGAACTGAGCACAAATTTATGTTTTCTCATTCTTTCAGTAACGGAGACCTCACGGTCGTGACAGGGGAGGCCAGGGACAGATCAGTCCTGGCATTAGCATCGGCATACTTGCCATATGAAGCTGTCGATCCACCTGGTGAGAAAGTACGAGAGTTGGTGGAGCACTCAGGCAGAAATGGGGTAGTGCCGACATCAACAAAAGAGGTGAGTCTATGTTTGATTTTATTATTGCCAGCAATCTTTTGATCTGTAACAGGGGAAATACGCCGACGTTCAGAACTAGGGATAGGGAGGCAGTGATAGATATAACATTGACGAACTGTAGGGAATTAGTAGAGGACTGGAAGGTGGCTTTGGACTTCTCCTTTTCTGACCATAGTCGTCTGTCCTTTAGGCTAGTGTTTGAGAGGTCGAAAAGGTGTCCGTATAGGAATCCGAGGAGAACGGATTGGGATTCTTTTTCGGGTCTGGTGCAGAGTAACCTCAGAGTTACTCCGAATTGGGGGTCGACTCCGACCGGTGTGGAGCGGCTGGTGGGCATGTTCACGGGGGTGCTAACCAGTAGCTATGAGCGATCCTGTCCGCTGAATTTTCCGGGCAGACGTACACAGCCAAGATGGTGGACAGATGAGTTGAGGACTCTAAGGTCCACTGTCAGAGGGCTGTTCAATAGAGCGAAGTACACGCGTAGGGAAGAGGATTGGAGTAACTTTAGATTGAGTTACAGGAAGTATAAGAGGGATATAAGAAGGGCGAAAAGGGACTCGTGGATCAGGTTTAGCGAGTCAGTTGAGTCTGTCAATGAGATGTCTAGGTTCAGGAGAATTTTATCCAAGGACCCAGTAGTCCCTGGATATATTCAGAGACCGGACAACTCATGGACAGAATCGGGCTCTGAATCTCTCTGTCTGCTTATGGAGACTCACTTTCCGGGGTGTGTGGACCCTGGGCTGGGGGAACGTGGTGCGGGTGGAGACCCCTTTCCTGGGTTGGGCTCAGGCAGTGAGGAAATTGGAACGGTGGGGGATATGATCACCTTGGATAGGGTAACATGGGCGGTAAATACCTTTGGGTCCTACAAATCGGCGGGACCAGATGGTATCTTTCCGGCGATGCTACAGAATATCGGGAAATCATCGCTCCTATTGTTGGTGGAACTGTTTAGGGTATGTGTGCTGAATGGGTACATTCCTAGAGGGTGGAGAGAGGTCAGGGTAGTTTTTATACCCAAGGCGGGTAAAACCGGTCACTCTAAACCCAAGGACTTTAGACCAATCAGCTTATCGTCTTTTCTTCTGAAGACGCTGGAAAGACTGATTGATCTATATCTGAGGACGAAGATTGACGCCGGCATCATCAGCGGCGCTCAACACGCCTATCTTAAGGGTAGATCAGTTGAGAGTGCGCTTCATGATGTGGTGGGTTATGTGGAGCGAGGATTGCGAAACAAGGAATACACCTTGGCGGCATTCCTGGATATAGAGGGCGCCTTTAACAATTTGAGGATAGAGGCTATTAGGCAGGCACTGGTTGATCTGGGGGTTCCGCTGTTCCTGGTCGAATGGATAACTAGGATGCTCGATAGTAGGGTTATTCACTCGGACTGGGGAAGGGAACGCGTGAAGAGACTGGTGACTAGGGGGACCCCACAGGGGGGAGTTCTCTCTCCCTTATTGTGGCTCTTGGCCGTCAATGTCGTTCTGAGACTTTTTGACAGAATGGGTCGGAAAGTCGTGGCCTACGCGGATGATGTAGTTTTATTGGTGTCGGGCAAGATTCTGCCGACAATAAGCGAAGTCATGCAAGGGGCGCTGGGCGAACTGTCGGCATGGGCGAGCGATAAGGGACTGGGAGTTAATCCGGAGAAGACGGAGCTTGTTCTTTTTACTAGGAGGTACAAGGTGGAGAATTTTAGGCTACCGGTACTGGGAGGTGTGGAGCTTGGACTATCGGATAGTGCTAAGTATCTGGGAGTTTTTCTGGACAGCAAGCTGTCTTGGGGAAGGAATGCTCAGGAGAGACTAAAGAGGGGTCTCAATGCCTACTATGCTTGCAGATCATCAATAGGTAAGAGTTGGGGACTCCGGCCGTCAGTAGTGGGATGGCTGTACACTTCGGTGGTTAGACCCATTCTTACGTATGGATGCTGTGTTTGGTGGGAGTCATTGAGATTGGCTAGTCGAAGGAACCTTTTGTCTAAGGCTCAGAGGTGTGCTTCAATTGGCATGACAGGTGCCATGAGAAGTACTCCTCAGGCGGCCCTGGATGTCATTCTACATCTTCTGCCTATTGAGCAGTATGTGATGGGAATGGCAGCCAGGAGCCTTCTTAGGCTGAGGGAGTTAGGATTGATGGGAAATGTCACTCAGGGTCACGCACGGATCCTTGGTGAGATTGAGGCTGGGGGCTACTGCCTGGGATTGCCCGGCTCTACTGATTACGTGAGCGCCAGGGTGGATTTTGGGCGGGTGCCGGAGGTAATAATGCCTACTAGGGAGAGCTGGTCGGGTAGGAGCAGATTATTTGATGGATTTGCTATATTCACTGATGGCTCGAAGATGAGGGGCACGGGTGCGGGGGTCTACATCGAGGATCTGAACATCAGAATGTCATATAGGCTTCCCGACGACTGCAGTGTTTTTCAGGCGGAGGTTCTTGGGGTCTTGAGGGCCGTGGGACTGATGAGGGACAACATTGATAGGGGCTCGGAGGTCACTGTATATGTGGACAGCCAGGCAGCTCTTATGGCTGTGAGGGGCTGTTATGTGAAATCCAGGCTGGTTGATGATTGTAGGAGGGCTCTAGGGGGAGCCTTAGGGGAATATGCGTTGAGGCTATGCTGGGTGCCTGGTAGCTCCAACATAATCGGCAATGAGGTGGCTGATGAGTTGGCGAGACGGGGCTCGGGGATGGATGATCCTGACCGGGTGGAGGCAGTTAGGCCTCCAATTGGCTTCCTTTTTGGAAGGATCACGGAATGGATTCTGGATGCGACCAACCGGGCCTGGGGGAGCCGATTGGACTGCCGTGTATCAAGGACACTGTGGCCGGTACTTAGGAGGTCCGATTCGAAATCGCTGCTGGGCAAGAGTAGGGTCTGTGTCAGGACCTTGATAGGGATTATCACGGGCCACTGTATGATAGGCAGGATGGCGGTGAGAATGGGATCCGACTTATCGGATGTGTGCGGGTTGTGTGAGGACCCTGAGGAGCTGGAGACGGTTGAGCATATTCTGTGCCACTGTCCCAGGCTCCAGAATAGCAGGCTGAGGTGGCTGGGCAGTAGATTCCTGGGCGAATTAGGGGACGTCTCGGGGTGTGGACTCGAGGGTCTTATAGGATTCGTAATGGGGATGACCTGGCTGCGCGAGAGGAGACGGGGCGCTGTCCGCGTGTAGTGGGAATTTTGGTTTGGTCTTTGCTTCATTGCTATATCTATTTTCTTATTCTCGGGCTGTCATTCTCTTTTTTCATCTACCTTTTCCTTTTCACCTTATCTATCCTAATTAAGGCATCGCAATGGACCATATTGGTCTCTGGGTGAAGGTGTGGAGGAAACTTCACACCAGCCTTTCTACCTACCTACCTACCTACTATCGCAATCGCTCCCAGTTATATGAGAAGTATTTTTCGAAAACAGAAAATTTTTGCTATTGTAACGTTGTGAATAAGTTGTTTTTGGAGAAAAGCATGACCCGAACGAGTGGCGCCATTTTATTGATGCCAGCAAATACAGTGTGAAAGCTGTTTTACTTCACAGAGGTAATAAGAAACCATCCGTTCCAGTTGGTCATTCCACAAATGTTAAGGAAACTTACGGGGTGATAAATGAGCCGCTGCAGCTTTTAAACTACCGATTGGACAATTAGAAGATATGTTGTGACTTAAAAGTAGTCGTTTTACTTACTGGTCTCCAAGGTGGCTATACAAGAAACAGCTGCTTTTTGTGTCGTTGGAATAGCAGAGCAGATAGCAAGCATTTTACTGAACAATACTGGCCACGGCGTGAAAATTATATTGTAGGCGACGACAATGCTGTGGATGAAGCACTGGTTGATAAATAAAAAAATATTATTCCGCCTCTGCATATAAAGCTTGGTCTGATGAAAAATTTTGTAAAAGCGTTATCAAAAATTCCAGAAAACAAAGGAATGGAATATCTGAAAACAAAGTTTCTCAAACTATCAACAGAAAAAATAAAAGCAGGCAAATTCGTTGGTCCTCAGATCAAAAAGTTGTTTTATAACAAAAAATTTAACATATGCTTAAATAAATGGGTTTTTAGGAAACAACAGGTGCCATAACGGCAGTCAACTAATTCAAAATATGATGGAAGAATTTCAGGCGCACTCATGTCATTGACAATGCATTTATTTTCTTTACAACCATTTGTAGGAGCAGAGAGTTACAAACAAGGTGAACGATTTCACCAAGATCTTGCAGTAATTGCAAAGCGTTATGAAGGCCATTGGGATCAGGCCATGATGGGAGACTACAGCTGGACGCAAATTCGTGAAACGTCCCCGCAACACAAAAGTAGAACACGAAGAGGAAAAATTTCACATTTTAGACCGGAAATAAAATTATGTAAAAATAAAATGCCTCTTAACATTTAACCCTAATCCGATCAACACAACAAAAAAAAAAAATTTTTATTGAAAATTTAAATTCGGACTTTTTTATTAAATATGTAAAAACGTAGAAACTGGGAATTATTTCCTTCTGAAGGTTACTTTATATTAAATTCAACATTTTTTATTTTTCGAATTTATTCTATGAGCTAAATTTCAGGTATGTATTTTATAAAGCTTTTTTTTTTTTGTAATAGTCATATTCCTTTAATTTTTCAGAAATGACTTTATACACTATCAGACTATTATATTGTATTTTCTTGTTACATTTTACCTTAGCTTTCCGTTGGAAAGCAATGAGGTATATTGTATGAACAGAAAAATTTACAATTATTAGACACCAGCAGAATGATAGTCTGATAGTGTATAAAGTCATTTCTGAAAAATTGAAGGAATATGACTATTACAAAAAAAAAAAAAAAAAAGCTTTATAAAATACATACTTGAAATTTAGCTCATAGAATAAATTCGAAAAATAAAAAATGTTGAATTTATGTAAAAACGTTTTAATTTGTTGTCTGATGATAAAAATTTTGCACTTTAAACATTTATAACAAAATTGGCCTAAAGATCTGATTTAAAAATATTAAAAAAAAGTTTTTTTGCCTTAATGGAGATTGAAAAAGATTAATATTGAAAAAACGTAAAAAAAAAATGTTTCAAGTCTACAGGCCTGTAACTTAGTGAATTTTTATCCGATCAACACAATTTTAATATGGGCTGAAAGAGGAAAAACATATTTATTCAACAGTTTTAATTGTGTACACCTGAGATGAACAGCTCTCGAGATTTTCGAAAATATCTAAAATAACTGCAGAAAAACACGATTTTTGCGAATATCTCGAAAACTCTTCTTGTGAGAAGAAAATGAGTGCCATATTCGTGATCAGCAGCCCAAAATTAGCTAAAAAATATATATAATTTTTCGGGATAATTTTTTTTGCGGCGTAGTGTAGTTGGTGGTAGAAAAATATTACTTTGGCTTTAATCTAGTGTACCGACTCAGCTCCAAATAAAAAGAATAGTACCTAGTGTGATAGAAAATTTAAAAATAAGAAGAAAAAATGAAATAAAATAATTGGCGCAAACGCTTAGTTTTTGAGTTATGGACGTTTTTAGTTTTCATAGAAATATGTGATTTGGCTGAAGTGCAGTTTACGGGGCTACGAAAAAAAATAAAAAATATGCTACCCGATTCAGAATAAAAAAGGAAAAAAGCTAAAATTAAAATTTAGGGGGCTGAGGCCCGTGGAACCAAAAAACAGTCCCAAAATTTGCTTTAGTTAGCGAAGCCGGTATTTGTTATACCATAAAGGAAAAAAACCTTGCAGCCGGTGTTAATTATACCATATAGAAGAAAATTTTTGCGTCCGGCCAAAGGCCGTCTAAGCAAGAAGTTTTTGTTTGCGACGTTGGTGTTCGTTTGAACTTTTATTTAAATGAATTATGCACTTAGTATACAAAAACTGTAATGTGAGCTTAAGAGTTAAATTTTTTAAATAAATTCAATATATCCACAAAGAACTAGTCATAACCTTCAAATTGATACTAATATTGGCCATATACCTACTTTGGTTTCTGCAATAACTATGCGAAAATAAACAGAGACAATGTCAGAAGCAAATTACATGTACGTTTGTGACCGAATATTATAAACCTTATGTAAAACAGCAATTTTGGCAGACATGCACAATTACATGTGACTTGCAAAGTTGACAAGTCAGATGTAAAAAACATGTCGTCTATATGCTCCTTTAGAAAATGTAGTGGAAAAATTACATATTTCTATGAAAACTTAAAACGTCCATAACTTGAAAACAAAGGCCCTAATTCTGTAAAACGCAACCGCAACAGCAAAAATTACCTTAAAAGCAAAAACAAAATAAAAAACATTTCATTATTTTGTTGTTCAGCCCAATTATGAATAAAAATTCCCCGGGAGTTTTCTCCCTTCTCCCATTTTTCCTATGTAAATTCAATTGCAAAAAATGGGAAAAGGGAAAAAACTCCCGGGGAATTTGTATTCATAATTGGGCTGGTTGTTTTCCACAGAAATTCATATTGGATTTTTAAATTTAAAACGCTGCATATCTTGTGGCGTTGAAATTTTTAAAACGCAGTATGAATTTTTATAGAAAGCAACAACAAATGTTGACATTGTTTTTGCTTTTAATGTTATTTTTGGCGTTGCGGTTGCGTTTTACAAAATTAGGGCCTAAGCGTTTGCGCCAATTTTATTATTTAATTTTTTGATTGTCTAATTGATATCTATGTAGGTATAACTACTACTCTTTTTATAATGTTCATCACAAAATCCTGTTTAAGTTTATAAAAAAACCTTACAATAAGCTGTTAAGAAAAAATCAAAAAGTAACCGACTTACGATCACGAATCTTAATTTTTGGTTTATTTTGTATTGTAACTGGTGTAACCTGTGAAACCAGCATCATTGGTAAAGAATCATTTAAAATACCATACGGTTTTCTTGTAGTAGATGTTGTTACAATCGAATTTTTTAAATTACTGTTACTGCCATTTGAAGAGAGATCGTATTCTGATGAAATGCTGTTATAAAGGGTGGTAGCTGTAGTAGTATTATTTCCCGATGCAGTAGTGGTTATAGGAACAGCTGGAAATTAACAAAGTTCGTAATTTTTAATAAAAAAAAGAATCTGCCAAATAACATACCAATTACTAATCCAACTCCTGCTAAACTTATCGATAACGAAAGAAAAAAAATCACTGAGATTTGCAGCGGTAAAAATATTTTATATAAAGTTCGTACATTATGAAATATGTAAACATTTTTCAGAAATAAATAAGTTGTCAATAAAGTATGCATGATTTTTTTTTTTAATAAAATTGATTTAAGCTAATTTTAAAATGCTATTGAAATAAGGTGAATTTTATAATACATGGTTTCATGCTAATAAAATACTTTAGAGGAAATAACGCTTTAAACATCACACGGTCTCACATTTAAGAAACACATTCTTTGTTGTTTTTTTTATTTGCTTTCTATATTGTTCTAATTCTTATTGTTGTTAAGGTATTCGCTTTAAATGATGTTGTTTAATAAATTTGTAGGTAACAAGATATTGTTGTAATTGATTAGTGATTACGAAGTTATTATTGAAATTGTTAGCATGCAGCCGTAGCAATTGCTATTGTTTTTGTTGTTTTTATTGTTGATATTTTAATTGTTGTTGCTGCTTCTTTTGTTGTTCGTTTTTTAGTCGATGTATTAGTGATGATAGTTAAGGGTGAAGGGTCGTTTGCATTACAACTAACCATTGTTACTTTATCATTATCAATTTTTGCACACACAAATTTTCTTTTTGCTCAAGAACAAAAAGCACACAGAACTTAACGTCTTTTTACATTTTTTTGCATGTTTAATTAATTTTTTACAAACTTTTATTGTTTTTTTTCTATTTTTCATGCTCCACCATATTTCTTTCTGATTACGTTTTCTTTTAACTTGTGGTGGGTCCAAAATTTTGTTCTACGGTTTTTGCATTTTTTCAATGAATTTTATCACGTGATTTTTAGCTTTAATTTTAACACAACACTTTAAAGCTTTGGTAATTTGTTGCATGTATTTGACAAACTTATAGTTTTCATCCAAATATTTTTTTTAAATGTTAATTTGTAAGAAAAATACAAAAAATTTAAATACACTATCGCGAAACACTGGAGCAAGAGGTCGTGAAAAAATCGCCATTTTTGCGTTTGACGTAGGGATGTGTTGCCAACTCGTTTTAAATTTTGTTGAAATTTTAGAAATTGAGAAATTTTAACCTTTAAAGTCCACTAGGGACATGCAATAATCTTTAAATTAATAAATTATAGGTATATAGTAAAAATTTGTTATTTAAAGAATTTAAAGAAAGAAAAATCAAAATACTTTTATACATGTCCAAGGAGAATTCAAACAGGTAAACTCATCTCGTCAGCCGTTCATCAGCTGTCTCCACGGCGAATTAAAAAAAAGGCAAAAGAGCGGGACAGTTTTTTGGGTCCAGGGGGCCTCAGCCCCCTTAAATTTTAATTATCGTTTTTTCTTTTTTTTAATTTTTTAATAAAAAAATTTCAAAACTGGGAATGATTAAAGTGAATTTAATAATTTATTTTATAAAAAAAGTTATAATTTTAATAGGCAATAAAAAAAATTTTGACAGCTATCAATTAAATTGCAAAAACAAAATACATGGGGCTTTTTGTAGTTTAAGAGTTGCACTTACCTGCTATGAATTCGCCTTGAACATGTCGTGTACGGCGTCTTTAAATGTTTACATACAGCCCAATTATGAATACTAATTCCCCGGGAGTTTTTTCCCTTTCTCCATTTTTACAATTGAATTTACATAGGACAAATGGGAGATATATCGCAACCTAAGAACAACAAGGTTCTATTTTCATTTAAACTACATCTAATATCCCAGATCATTCAATATCCCAGATCATAAAATTTCTTTACAGCTAAAATTTTTTTAGTCAAAATTCATTATACAATTTATAAACAATACAATACAGTAATCTGTGACTACAGGCAAATAAGCATAAAATCTAATATACTGTCCAAGGCGAATTTAACTACAGGTGGTGTCGGAACTACAACAATCCAACAGCAACAGAAACAACATAGTGTTTTTTGCATTGCATTGTTAGTGTTTACGGGTCGAAATGTCAACCATTCTTAACAAAACACTAACAAATCAAAACAAATAAGCTCGAACTGTCAAAATCAAAAGCCGTTTCGACACCAACTGTAGTTAATTCGCCTTGATACTGTCCTTTTTACTAAAAATATTGTTTATAATGGGTTTCAACTAAAAGCAAACTCTATGAAAAAACAAAATACATTGATAGTTTCATATTTTTTTATATTAATATTAAATTAAAATCAAGGCGAATTTACACCAGGTGACCTTATCTTGCTACGTAAGCAACAGCTGATTACTTACCTTGTCTCAAAATGTGGTTAGGAGAATATTTACTAAATTTTATTAGTTTCGCTTAAAATAATGAAATTTAAAATTTTTTGAAATCATTAAATTTCAAAATAAACAATTTAAAATTAAAAAGAAAATTAAATATTTGTTTAAATTGTTTACTACTGTGTTGTATTATTTTTGACACAACGTTAAAATATTTTACAGTGCTGTAAACGTTTTCAAAATAATGCCATGTTCACATTTGGCTTCTTAAACGCGTTTAAGCAGCTCGAACGTGATTAAGCGTTAAACACTTCAAAATCGAGATGATTAACCATACATTGAAGTGATTTGTTAATAACTTCAACTTGACATGATTACAACTAAATCACATCATAAGCCCGATAGAATCCTCTGAACATACCTCAAACCAAGGCGAATTTAAATTCGTCTTGCCTCAAACTGAAAAACGGCCACAATGAACGTACCTCTTTGACAGCAAGTTTTTTTTTCATTAAATAAAAAAAAAGTAAAAATATAATAAAATTTTAATGGATTTGAAAAATAAAAAAAGAAAGAAGCCTTGGAGTCAGAAGGAGGATGAGATGCTAGTGGAAGTGTGGGGTGAAAGTAAATAATCTGCTGATAACTTTATTTCTTTCCATTTTTAATGTTTTCAAGAAATACAAATTTTCTTGTTCTTTTTTGTTTATCGATCAGCTGTCTTTGCTGTCAACTTAATCATCTCAAATGTAATGTGAACGGCTGTGATTAGCTAAAACAACATTTTGCTTAAACGCGTTTAAAAACCAAAGTGTGAACTTAGCATTAGACCACCTTGTACGAATTCGCCTTGATTAAAATGTTGATTTTAGATCTTAAAACATGTTGAGTCGCCCTGTTTCATTTGCAGTGTAACATATTTTTAAAGTAACTTTACTATATTGTTTATATATTTCATCTGTTTAGATGTTTTCTTCTGCGTTGGAAAATTATTTTTGTTGTGAAAATTTTATGTTTTTGTGTAATTAACCAAATATTACTCATACAAGTGAATTTGTTAACTTTTGTTACCAAAGAAGTTAGTTTAAGAAGCTTATTATAAGAGAGCATATGTAGAATATTAAATGAATTTTATAAATTATGTGATTGACCGAAAAATTGATAACAATTTGACCTGTGTAATTTATCATTTTTAAAAATGAACAACAGCAACCACCAAACAATTAGCCCAGCAACCACTAACAGCAATAGTAACAACAATGGTGAAGCATTTTATATATTTTGTAATGGATCTCGAGTTACGATTGTATGGAAAAATGAGACTCCACAATTTTCGCCAATTTTGAGATTGTGCTCACTAAGTCGAACGGTTTTCTTATTATTGAACCAAGACAAATGTATGTACGAGGCACAATTTGATCATGAAAATTTAGTAATACAATTGAAGTGCATACAACGCAATGTAATTGATGTACAATATTGTCGAGTTACGAAACAAGTATTTTTGGTATTGGAGGAGGGCGCGGCAGTCAAACAGTGTATTTTTGATAATAACAAACCTTTGGAAGACCATTTGTGGTCACCAGTTCTGTTTGATCCTTTAGAATTATCCGAAGATGGGGTGCGAATCAAACGTATTTGCTGTTCGTCAGAGGCCACAGTATTTCTCTCCATTATGGGCGATATTTATGCTCTGGGTAATTGCGGTGTACATTTTTCGGTGGATTCTGAACAGCCGAAGTTGTTGCGTTTATTCAAAAATGATTTGGAAATTCTTGATATTTCTGCGGGTGAAAACTTTTTTGTTTTTCTTACAAGAAAAGAATGGACTAATGCAGAAAATCAGCAACCAATTCTACATGATTATGGTAAGAATTTAGGTAGTTTAAATAAAAGCTTAAACAAATGTTCTTTTTTTTAAGACGAACTTCCTGATCTTTTAAGTTCGGAGCAATGCAACAAAAATAATTTATCTTCAATGCATTCCTCTACCATTTCAACCTGCAATCGATCACATGAAGATAATTTGGAACTTAGTATACAAAATCTATTACGTCAGGGCTATTCTCTTCTACATACGCAAGTTTTTAGCATGGGTTCTACTAATAAGGGATTACTTGGAACCGGAGATCATATTAAACGGGATGCTTTATACAACGTACAAAAGCTTCAGGAAGTGGGCGTATGCAGTTTGGCCACTGGCAACAACCACACAGTAGTGCGAACTGTAGATGGACGTCTCTATCATTGGGGATTTAACGATCAAAAACAATTGACAAACAATGAACAGATCTACGAAATAAGTAGTCCTAAAGAATTAAATTTCGACTTATCCGATTTGGATGTGCCACGAGTTCATATATTGGAGGCATGTTGCGGTGATTACCGCACAGTTTTATTGAATACTCAGGGTGAAATTTACGAAAAACATAAGCAAACATACAGTCAAGAGAAAGATTTTTTGACTTTACAAATGAAAGATGTCGGTCAACAATCATATCCCCTTCTTTTAGCCAGCTATCAGCTGACTCTTTATAACCGTCGTTATTTTAAACGTCAGTACCTTACTTTGCTTCATCATATACAGAATCAATTAAAATTAATGATGAATTTTCGAAAGAAATTTCTTCAACTAAATCAATTGGTAGAGAAAGTATTAAAGGATCTGTACCAAGTGTGCCATCATTGGGAAAATGTTTTATATTTAGTCATTACTATATTGCATTCATTGGAGCAGCTCTACCGGGGAGATTATGATCAGTCGTTACAGTTGGTAGTTATTAGGCATTTTAGTGAATGCATACAAATCTTTGAGTTATATTCTAAAGTATACTGTGATACATATTCCATAGATGGTTTTCATGAAGCCTATCAATTATTTAACCACTCCCATCCGCCCACCAATTCTGCAGATTACAAAAATCATGATCTTGTAAAAATGTTTCAACAACCTTTTTTAATATTTCCCTACATAATACAACTACTAGAACATATTCACAAACACGAGAACATTTGCCAGGAGGAGCTTTTGAGTTGGAATGAATTTTCCCGTCGTAATCGCATTGATTTGGAGTTGGCGGATAATACGCGTGACTTTTGGCGCTCTAATTTGAGAAATACGAAAATTTTACATTTCAAAACAAAAGAACGAAGAGTTATTCTTAGTTCCACGGCAGTACCTATAAAGCTTTCACATAATTTAGGCTTAACTACGCCCACCTTCATATTATTCTCAGACTGTTTGTGTCAACACGGTAATCACATAACAGCCTTCCCTTTAAACGCCATATGGCTGAAAAAGGAAGAGGTTGGCATACGAGTAATAACTCCCGAAAAAAATTTCGTATTGATTTCAAAAAATAAACACGATAAAGAATTGTGGTATGATCAGCTTGAAAGTACCATAAAAACAGTACTTACACTGAGGGAAAATTCAAAAATCCCTGAAGTTCGTATGATTGACTACAAATATGCTTCGAATCATTCCATTTACGGTGGGGTTTATGTCCGGGGAAACTTTTCCAATGGTGTTATGCATGGTAAATGTCGTTTGGAATATCCAAACGGTAAAATGTATTCGGGAGATATTATACATGGCATTATTGAAGGTTACGGAAGGATGTTTTTACCCAAAGTTGGTCTTTATAAGGGAAACTTTAAAAGTGGTAAATTCTGGGGTCACGGCACACTGATTATTAACGAAAAAGAACTTTACGAAGGTAATTTTCGCAATGGACTCTTTAATGGACACGGTCATATGCAGCACAGTGATTACGTTTACATTGGTGAATTTGTGGACAATCATAAGAGTGGATATGGCGTTCTGGATCGTACTGCAGTGGGCGAGAAATATTTGGGCTTATTTTCAGACAATAAACGTGTAGGCAGTGGTATTTGTATAACTTCGAATGGAAATTATTTTGAAGGTTCATTTGCCAATGATGAATTGACAGGAAAGTGTACTGCGATATTTCCAAGTGGTTTTTATTATGAAGGCGAGTCAACTTTAAATGGTCCTAGTGGTCAGGGAAAATACTATATGCCAATAACGACTAACAGATATAATGAAGAGGTAAGTTGATAAATTATATTATTTGCATGTTTTTTTCTTAAATTAATGCTCAATTAACAAGCTCGGTCGTATGGGTTATTGCTTGAAAAAAGTACTATGTGTTTATGAACTTCTGAAAAGACAAATTTGTTGTCCTAACTTTAATGTACATATTGTTAAATGTCATAATGGGAAATATCAATTCAATGTACTTTGTATTCAATTTTATATGGAGTAGTTATGTTACGAATATTCGGAAAGTCGAATATTCGGCTATTTATTGACATTAGTATTTGCATTAGGCAAATTTAACATGATAGATTGTCGAAAAATATGTGTATTTCTAGCATAGCTGGGGAATTTCGATTACAATTAGAAATCATTACGATTAGAGAAATAAAATAATATAATCATAAGAATTTAATTTTTATAAAAATTTCAGATTACTAATTGATTAGATTAGAAATAATCAAAAATAGAATCACAATTAGTGACGATTAGCATTTCTAATCAAATCTAATCAAAACTAATCCAAAAAATAATTGATTAGATTTCTTGATTATTTTTGATTAGATTTGATTAGATCAACTATTTTTAACTATTTTTGTGAAATGAAAATATTTTTTTATCACATTTGTTGCTATATTTACAAAATGTAACAGTTTTGAATATTGCATTATATATTGCAACATACATATATATTTACATACATAAAGATAAATAAGGAATTTACAGAAAGTCAAACAAAAAAAAAATCATATTCAGTTATTAACATTAACATTAATAATAACACAACAACAGGGTGCACCGTATGCAATTTTATGCAATATTCAAAAACTGTTACATTATGTAAATATAGCAACTAATGTGATAAAAAAATATTTTCTTTTCACAAAAATAGTTAAAAATAGTTGATCTAATCAAATCTAATCAATTATTTTTTGGATTAGTTTTGATTAGATTTGATTAGATATGCTAATCGTCACTAATTGTGATTAGATTTCTGATTATTTCTAATCTAATCAATTAGTAATTGTCTAAAATGACTAACTAATCATTACTAATCAATTTTTCAGCACAATTAAAATTTCTAATCCAATTGGTAATCATTAGGATTTCTAATCATTATTTCCAAGCTATGATTTCTAGCAACAATAAATATTTTTATTTGTAAGGCTGGGTTTTTGATATCTCAGTTGAACTAGGTTCACTTAATCTGAAAACAGATTTGTGCCGCCATTACCAAGTTTGTATACCAAATTCTGAAGGAACAGCTTAAGCTATGTATAGACGGTTGTCAGATCTCACACGATTCTCCCAGTAACATACGCCGGAAGTCCTCAACCCTATAGCCTAAGAAACAACACGATGAAAAAATCTCTCTTTTATGCCGAATAATATTAAAAATGAAATAAATCCAAAGTATTTAGAAGAAAAACTGTAAATTTTATAAGAAATATTTAATTTAAACAAGAGTTTATAGATTTAAATTGTAAACTGAACATGAAATGTTATATAAAAGTATTTGAAATAATACTAATAAATAAATAAAAAAAAATACGCACAAGTTGCCATGTCGTAAGTTTGACATTACCGCACACCAGATTTATTCATCACTTTCACTTGCAATCCGCAGACGATAGAAATTCGACAAGAGTTATTCCATCGCCCGTCGGTCGCTAAGACATCACTGCGAGTCTTCAATCGATGCTTTGGCAGTTAGGACAAAACTCTTAAAAGACACCTTGTCTCAGTTGAAACTAAAAATCAAAATATCTTGAAATATTTGTAATCAGAATCCTAAACTTGTTGAAAAAAGTTAAAATTTTGTTATATCCTATACTTAAGGTAAAATATACAGCTTTTAAAAAACTGCAGTCAAAGTAGAAAAACTGCCATTTCTTCCACTTCTTCATTTGTCATTAGCTAAAAAAAACTGTTTTTACTTCCGATTCATTGAATGTTAACAGTCGCTGTCAAACCAACTCAAAAAGCGAAAAGTTATACAATATAGTTCGTTTTTTGGTTGACAGTTTTTGGTTTCGACTGCAGTTTTTTAAACCCGGACGGATGTCCGTCTAAGCTTATGTCCTAGCTAGTTATATATTTACGTCACATATAGTCCGGAATTGTTTGCTATTAAAATTCAGCCTGATTGGTCTATAAATAGCTAAGATATTTTACCCATTAAGTATAACCCAGTAAAAACTTTCCTTACTTTACAAAATAAATAGCTTCTTTCACTCATTGTTTAGTAGCTCTCTTCTATAACTACTACTAAAACAACTTCTATAACTACTTTTTTCTGGATAAATGTAGGTAAAAAAAAATAATGACTTTCCTTTGAATGCGATCATTTTGGGACCTCCCTTGTAAAATTCATTGGTTCTTACAGTGGAATTGCAAGTAGTCTTTTTACTTTTTTCTGATTACTCAACACATTATTTTGTAGGCGAAGTTTTTACTGGGAACTGAAGAACGGCTAAAGCTAATATTTCCAAATAAGGTATAAGCATCTTGGTTAGCAATACACAATTTCCGGCAAAATGTGGGCGGAATTGGAGAAGTGGTCGTGACATTTCCCATACAAAGGCACTATAGATTTCTGTATATCAGGACAAGTAGGCATGGCATAAAAAGATTAATTTATATTTAAAGAACGGTATTTTTATAACTTTCTTTTTTATCGCACCATTGTGAAGGGTATATAAGATAGGCATTGCCGAACTTAGCACTCTTCATCGTTCAAAAATACAATTTTATATAGTAGTGTGTTTATTTTTGCTTTAGTTATATTTCAGATCTGGTTTGGGTATTTCACTTCATACTAAAATATACTAAATTTTATTAATTTAATATACATACTTAATTGCATTTTCGATTTTTTTTTTACTTTATTTAATTTCTAGAATATCGATGTGTCACCAAACTCGGAAATTATGGGCAACAAATTGAGTGGTGTTCTGACGGGGACCTGGGAAAATGTGCGCATTAACGCTGGATCAATGGAAATAAATAGTAAATTTTCCAAACACCCCGGGTAATTTAAAAAATCTAAATTTAATTCTCCAAAAAAAAAGCTATTTTAAATGTTTCAGCTCCTTTGGTACTCATGTTATTGGTAATTCCCAAAAATGGTGTTCTCTCTTTGAAGATTTCGAACAGGAGCTATTTAGAGATTTAGCCACCGCTACACCCAACACAAAACCTTTAACATTTGCATTATGGAATCGTGTAATAGCATTTATTAGTAAACAACAGGAAATCGAAAGTGAAAAACTAATACCCCGCGAGCTTGATATAACAAATGTGTCGACATCAACTGCTACTAGCCAAAATAACAATAAAAAAAGCTTTCTGCCCCCACTAAATGCCACATTTGATTTTGATAAGTTGAGTTTGAATTCGTCACTATTAAATTTTGAAAAACTTGAACTAAGTCGCAATCACTCGCATTCCGAAGATACTTTAAACGGTCTAGATTTTACCAGCTTTGATTTGCTGAGCACGTTTAGTAAATTGACACACCTAACTGCGGAGGATAGCGGCGGTAGCCATACATATTCTACATTAATGGATGTAATGGAAAATTGTAACAATATAACATTGGATTCGTTTAATGACAGCGCTTTAAGTAATAATACTTTGAATGATGATTGGTAAGTTTAAAAACTATCTTTAAACTGAAGTGATTACTAGTATTAATTCGTTTCTTATTAGTTTCGTTTTTAATGAAATTGAACTTTTTTTTATTTATAATCCTGGGGGCTAATTCTGGCAGTCGATTCAAAACCAATTTAATTTCTTATTCTTTCAGTCGATACTGAACGAATCGAAATTTGTTTTGCAGTGTTTTAAAGCATTTATTTGAGTTTTCACAATACTGAAAAAATTATTTTAATTCGTTCACTATCGGCTGAAAGAGTTAGACATAAAATAGCTTACGAATCGAAAAAGTATTCGATTCTGACTGCCAGAATTAGCTCCCTGGAACTAGTTTTCGAGAAAATATATTCTTTTGAATTTTTGTTGAATAAACGAATCTTTTTATATATGTATGTATGTATGTACCCAATAAGCATTTCGGCTGGAATTCAAGTGGAATTACATTTGAAATCCAGTCACAATTTCCAATTTCCAGTTTTGAATTACAGTTGAAACACAGTGGAATTCAATAGCGAATCCAGCAAAATTAACCATTGAATTCCAGTCGAACAAAACAGTACCTTTACAGTGTAATTCCAGCCTTAAATAACAGTGTGATTCAAGTTGAACCGAACCAGTTTTTGCACTTGATTTCAAGCATGGAATTGCCGTGCAATTCAAGTCGAACCGAACCTGTTTTTACCGTTGAATTCAAGCATGGAATTTCAGTATTATTCAAGCAATGTTACAACAGTATTTAAATACTGTTATAACGTTATTTTAACAATAATCTTAAAACCATTTTCTGCACATTTTTTAAACGATTTCCTCTTGTAATAATAAAACATTTTATAAAAATAGGTACATAAATAGTTTATATTTTAAAAATAAAAATAAACAAAATAAACGATAAATAACATTTCATTAGTCTTTTTCAATTCTTTATTTTCTTTTTGCTTATTTTCACTTTTATTTCTTTATTTTCACTTAAAAACTTTGTGATTTTCGCGTTGTAAAATTGTTCACAATTAATATTTTCTGATTGACATTTAGAGAACATAGCTGACTCGATTTGATTTAACAAACTTCAAACAGACTGGAAAAAGGATGGATTTCAAATGTAATTTAAGCTTGGATTCATACTGGAATTCACAAAAAATTTGAGCTTATTGGGTAGTTATTTAGATAGACATTTGATTTTCTATTGGTGTTTATTTTTTTAGTGTTTCCATACAAACTGAAATGGATTTAATTCCACAATTTGGTATGATTGATTTAAATGATGGAGAATTATATGCCATTAAAGAATACCTGCGTGATGCCTTTCGTTATCGTTATCATCCCTTTAAGCATCTAAATGAACGCATTACTCACTGCTTCTATCGTTCTTATGGATGTTGGAAAATCAAGCCAACACCTCTATTGGCCCAACAGGCCATGCGAGAATGGGAGTCCATTTCACAGAGGGTTTATAAATTTATACGGCGTCTATTTCCTGCATTACCCGAAGAATATTCTATTGTTGGAGAAAGTCGTGAAGTTGTATCACACATTACTCTGCTGTATCCTATTCTACTATCGGAGGGTATTTATTCTACACTATTTGTTCTGTATGCCAACAAATACAGTCACAAGGATGAAATTTATCGTCAAAACCTGTTACAAGCGGAAAAATTAAACGATCATGACTTAATGCATTATTTCGAATTCGATAGGTAAAGTAGTCAATAAAAGAATTTAATTTTCAATTTCATCAACGCATATATCTTATTATTTTCTTTTAGTAACATACTTTTAGTGGTGAATACTGTACAATTTTTAGAAGCCATTAATATGCTGAAGGAACTTAAAGAAAAGTATACGCCAATGGCTATGTTGACTGTGATAGAGAACTGCATGGAAAAAATAACACATGCATATCAAACTATATCAAATGGTAAGAATAATTGTTCGAAAAAATACAAAAATTAACTTTATTCAAAATTGCAGAAACCAAAATTAGTTTAAATGCTGACATTATAATGCCTTTATCTTTAATATTATTGTTGCGTGCAGCAATACCACATCTTGGTGCTGAGTTGGCATTATTGGATGACTTAACCGATTGTAAAAACTTTCAATTTGAAATGAACGGAATTCGTGGCTACTGCTATACCACCTTAAAGGTAAGTCTTAATATCTTCCATATGTTCCATTTTGTTTGGTTTTTTATTCTACATCTCTTTTCACAGGCTTCATATGAACACATTGCTACCAAAACATTATTTGAAAAAAAATAAAATAGAGTTTGCTCAATTTATAAGTTGTAGATATTAAGAAAGTGTAAAGTGCAGATAACTATGTATGCATGTACGTATATTAATTTGAAATAAATGAAATACATGTGTACGTTATTATTATTATTATTGTTGTAATTTATAAAAAAAAATCTGTATTACAGTTGATGTTATTAAATAATAAAACAAAAATTAAATTTCAATTGGAAGAGATTTTCTTGCACTAGAATATATATAAATATGTAGCAGCTCTTACCTGTGACTTCGTTCACGTGAAAATTAGAGCAAGATTTAAAGACAGGTGCTTATCCTACAAAAAAATTACAGTAATTTTATGTAGTTTTATACATCTATTTTTATTAAATGGTTGAATATTTCATTAAACAACATTAGAGGAATTGTTATTTTTCGCCAAGAAATAAATATACCTCCCAATTATGAATAAAAATTCCCCCGGGAGTTTTCTCTCTTCTCCAATTTTTACAATTGAATTTAAATAGAAAATATGGGAGAAGGGAAAAACTCCCGGGAAATAGGCTTTCCATTTAATTCCATTCCATAGAAAGTTTCTATTAGAAACCTATGGTGTAAAAGCTGCCATATTAAATGCAAAACTGAAGGTAAAAACACGTAGGCAAAATAAACGTTGAAATAGGTATATATAACTGTTAGGTACGAACACGACCTGCTTTCTTTTTGTTTTTTACGGGCATAAATCTGGTACATAGCAGGGAAGTAAATGAATCATTCTTTTTGGATTTTAATTCGTTACGAATTAGCTAAATTTTGAATTAATTCTTATCACAGGAAAAAAGAATTGTATTAAATTTGAATTAATTCAAAGAAATTAGGCAGAAATGAATTTCAATTCGTTTTCCAATTCAAATGAATTTGTACAATGACATGCCAATAGTACGGAATTTTCCTTTTTGTAGAGATTTTTTCGGAAAATTTCAACCGCAGGGAAAAAAATGGCAGAAATTTTATTTTAAGGCAAATGTACGGAATTTTTAAAATATCTCATGTTTAATATATTATCTAAAACTACGTAAATATTCGTCTTTATTTCATTAAAAAATTAAAATTTTTCATATGCAATAGCATTAAAGTTCAAATGTAGTATTTTTTAACAGAAGCTATGAGTCCTAATAGTCTTGCAATCTTCAACAATTGCCAAAACAATTTACCCGAATATTCCGAATATAAAATTATACAGTTTCGAATTTTTTAAAAACAATTTTATTAAAACTTTAGAATTATAAGGATATATTATTTAGTTCGGAGGAACTGAAGAAATTATTTTTTTTTTTAAATTTTGCAGAGCCTTCCCTTTTTTGGCACCAAGTTTGCTAATAATTATGAGATACTTAAGCTATGTTCACATCTATTATATATTTGACGTCCTACACGTAACCCCTAGTTTTATTTAACAATTGTTTGCTTTTGCAAAACGTTTGGCTAGATTAAACATCATTTAACAGTTTCCCAATTACATTAGACAGTTAGTTACCTTCTCACAAATAATGTTAACTAAATCAATAGAAATTGTTTCAAATAAATTTAAAGTTTGCTCAATTTACTGGTCACGCTTTTTTGGATTATTTCGTCAAATATTTGTTAGGTCTGAACATACCTTTATATGTATTAAAAAAAAATATTTAAAATAAGCATTCTTGAAAAATATTAAGCTCTTTAAAAAGGACAAAAGATTAGGAAATGAAAAATCAAATACGAAGTTTGACTATGTTTTGTCCTAGAATAAAGGATATAAAGGGGCGTTTCTGCCAAAAAGAAAAAATTTAATTATATCATAGGTACAGTGTTTTTTTTTAATTGAATTTTTATATATCTGTGTATAGCAATTTCATATATGTATGTTCATATTTATCTTGGCATGTCAAAAGCTATCGAAAAATCGATTACACAATATCGACAAATTTTTGTCCTTACAAATTGGCCACCCTAATATACATACATACTAGTGCCGGGATACTATCGATACTTATCGATAGTTTAAATTTCACTATCGATACAATCGACTGTACTTTGTACTTAAGTATAATAAAATTGAATTTTTTGTAAAAACATAAGCATGTCCACCTTATTTGATTTAAGGAAGATTCTCCTGTTATTTAATATTTTAACGGCAGCTAAAAAGCCCCATGTTGAAGGAACCGAAGTAGCAGAGACTATTTTATTTTAGCTGAAGATAATGTTCTAAATTGGTTTTTATTCTCCACCTAAAAGGTAATCGGTCTAGAGGATATTGTACATTTCAGTCCCTATGTAAACATATAGTACAAATTTTGACAAAAGAGGCTCTAATTAGCATTACAAAGAGGCTGCTTTTCTTCTTGTATGCTTACAGTACTGTTTTTCAGCGCGATATATAAGCAAGTAAACATGTAGCTAAAATCTGTGATTATAGCTGCTGTTACATGTTTTCTTAGCTGTGTTTCAATTAATAATATTAATATCGAAATTTTTCCTATCTATATTTTAAGACTATCGATAGTTTACCAGCACTAATACTTACAAGATTTTTTTAATATTAGGCTTTTGTTGTGATTTAATCGCTATTACTTTTTTTCTAGAAATTATGCTTACGATTTCATATCTTCTAATATATAAAAATTAATATTTGTGTATTCGTACGTTATGCGCACGTCCGGGAAGGTTATAGGAAATATATTTTTTTTGAAATTTTAACTAGGCGTGGCGCTTATACAAAGCAAATATAGATTTCTGTAGAACGGCAAGATCTTATGTTTCCAAATTTAACACAAATATCTAGGTTATCAATACACAACATCTCAAAAAAAAGTTGTCAATAAAGATTTCTGTATATCTGAAGAACGGCAAGAGCTATAGTTTCCAAATTTGGCACAAATATCTTGGTTATCAATACACAACATACCTTCTAAACAAAGACAATAATTCCTTTAAACACGGTATCATTCAAAGTTGTCAAATTTGGCACAAAAAACTTCGTTATTAAACTAGATCTGTATTAAAAACATTTTACTAGTTTTATTTCAATGACGATAGCGAAGCGCATGTACATACGAATTATAATCATAATTCGTACAAAATTATTTTATATGTGTTTTACTGAAACATTTTTTCGTATAATGTACGAAAGTACATTAACACAAGGTAGACTCATTTGGGAGTGTAGACATGCTGCTCTAAAAAAATACCCGACTTGTCAAAATTGTCTTCATATAAAACAAAAACAATTTAACGCACACATGTACAAATTTTGGCTCATACACACGAATTTGAAAATTTGGGTTTATGTCTGTCCGCTAACGAGTCCACCCTGTGTGAATATACCTTGAGTCGGCCGAGCCTTTGCATTCAGTATCGCAGTTCGGAAAAGGCTATGTTCGGTTGATATTCGTCATTCGGAAAAATTTTCGCCTAACACGATAAAAAATATTTTGTACATGTCATGGGTGGTAATTGGTTTGCCGTATGAGACAGTTTTGTCTAAATTAGAAATAAAAACTATTCTTAACGATAACTTTATTGTTTTGGTAATACCTAAAGAGATACAAAATCGTACAAATAAATTAAAATGAACGTACATAAAAGATTCATCTTGTTACGAACCGTTCGGTTTGGCGAGGCTTCCAACTATGTATTTAACGGCATGAATGTGGTCAAACATCCTTTGTCTCCTTTGGGCCCTTCCAGAACTTGTACACCATTATTTTTTTTTGTGTTTCGAGCCACTTAATTTTGACGGCTTAAATCTAGTTTACCGACGCAGCTCCAAATAAAAAAAAATCACCCCTATTATGTAAGTCGTCGTCGACGTCGACATTCATTTTAAATTGTTGTCACATCAAGTCGACGACTACACCACTTCGACGTTAATTTGATATTATATAAGAGTGTTGTGTCGACGTCGACTAGTTATCGAAAATTTGACAAAAAAAAAAAATCCCATCTCCAATTATTTTTTTATTATTTTTGTTCTTCACTCACCTTTTAACGCTACTTATGCTATTTCCGACATATTTTTTTAACCGATCTAGCTTTTTAAAATAAAGTGTAGAGTTTGTTTCCAATTTTGAATTTTTTTTTCGCAAATTTCGCCATGTTTTTGATAAGAGATATTTTTACTGTAAGTTTTCTGATTCTTTATAGCTTTAACGTTTATTAATAAATATAAGACTTTTCTATCATGCCGCTGTTTGCAAATTTTTGCGAATTTCCGTTAATTGAGCAATTTTCACCGAATTTTTGACATTCCTTATAGTAAAATGGACTTTTAATCAATTTGATGGCTTGTTTGAAATATTAAAAATTTTCGCGAATTTTCGCTATTTTTGCATAATTGTTTTTTGTTATTTCCCGACATTTAGTTTTTTTAGCCGATTAAAGGTCACTACACACTATCCTATTTAGTCGTACGATATGTCAAAAAAAACGTGTGTGTTCATAAAGTATGATAGTGTGGCCCAAGGCGAATTCAAACAGGTTAACTCATCTCTACAACTACAAAAAGCCCCATGTATTTTGTTTATACAATTTGTGGTTGGTTGTCAAAATTTTTTTATTGCAAATTAAAATTATCACTTTTTTATAAAAGAAATTAAAAAAATTCACTTCAATCATTCGCAGTTTTGAAATTTTTTTATTATAAAAATAATATTTTTAACACTTTCATTCAACTTTTTCTCAAAACAAAATCATCGATTATTGCCAATAACGACTCACAAAATACCATTACTGTTCAGGTGCCGTCGACTTTCATAATAGGGGTGATTAGCTATGGTGATAGTAAATTGAAAAATAAAAAGAAAATATAAGTGAAAATATGGCGCAAGCGCATAGTTTTTGAGTTATGGATCTCTTAAGTTTTAATACAAAGGTACGTACATATATGCGATTTTCCCCCAAATCTCAACGCACATACATATATGGCCAATACTGGTTACATTTTAAAGCTTTTTACTAGATCTTTCTGAATATACAAAATTTATATAAAAGTTTTTATTCTTTAACTATCACCCTAGGTACTTGTTTTTTATTTGGAGCTGCGTCGGTAAACTAGATTTGTTCCGAAAAACCATTATTTTGTGATTTCCTTGAATCATGATTTTACCTTGAATAAACCCTGCATTTGTGGCATCTGTTGTTTTATTTTTATTTAATAATTAAAATCAATAAGAAAAATGTTGGGTACATTCTTAAAAATTTACCGAAGTTCGGCCAAACTCTAGTTTTTAACATGGCAGAAGTTTCGCCTTGGCAGAAGTTTATATAAAGTGTAGCGCGTTGCCAACTGTTGGTTGCTTATTTTGAGATTGTTACATTGACCCCCTTTTGTTATTTTTAATAGAATTTTTGCCATATAAACTTGAAATTTGTTGTTGATTTAAAATTTTTCTTGTTTCTTTGAAATTAGAGAGCTATATTATTAAATTGTATTAATATAATAATAAAAATGTTAGAGTTTTGCCAGAAAAAACACATGTTACTTGGACTCGGCCTCTTGGTTACCACAACAGTGGTAGTGCTTATATTGGAGTCACGCTTGGCTACCACAGGACCAATGCGTCGTGGCAAATCGCAACAATTTGTCATCGAGAACAATTCTACCTGCTGGAAACGTGAAGAGTACACTGTAATTCAAGAATGTCATAAATGTTCCGATTTTGATATTGTAAGTCGAAGTTTAGGTGTATGTATCCATACAAAATACAAGGAAGTGCTGAGATGTAAAAGTGGTGAAATTGTTACCAAAAGTTGTGACCGAGTGGCCCTAATTGACCAAAAAAATTTCATACAGTTTGAGGTGTGGTCTTTTGTAATTGGTATAATAAGCTTTTTAATATCATATGCACGTGATCGCGTGCTTTCGAGAAGGACGCATCAGAAATTGGAGCGACAGTTGAATCGTGTGATGTAAACAAAATAAATCATATGTATGCGAAAAAGTTAACCGAATTATGTGATATATACGAATCGAGATTAAAGACGAAATCCTAGATTAATAATAAAAGTATTTTCAATTATTCGTTTAAAATTTAAACGAAAAGTTGAATTTAAAATATTATCAAACCTTTAATTAATAGTAAGCATCTATTGGTGAAGGAAGTGTACAACATTTGTACGGAGGCTATTGTTAATGCATTAAAAAATGTTTTAATACAAATGTACAAAAACTTGCAATTTATTATCATTCTTGTAAGATAGATTGTCTCTTATACAACCTTTATAACTTTAATTAAGCAATGTAGAATGACCACAGAGAATATACTCTCTGTACTTAATATATGGTATTTTAAGATGAAGCGCAAAATCATTTTATTGAAAAGGTCAAGAATAGACACAAGATAAAGTTTGAAAATCTATTAAATTTACAGAAAAAAGAATTAGGTATTAAATTAAACTGTAATAAATAGTTTGTAAATAAATCTAAGGTAGATATTCCAACAGAGGCACAATGGTTTCTTTCATTAGGACTCACACATACTACCAACAAAAAGAAAACTTTTTCCAATTTTAAAGGTTCAAATACCGAAAGATAAAGAAGAAGAAGAAAGGACAGCAAGGGCAAAACTACCAAAAAATATAGTTGCATGAATGAATTAGATTGACTAATGAGGATAAATTTTGTTCTCAATAAAGTCGAGCAAACATTTAATTTTTTTAGACTTAAAAGGAACCAAGGCCCATTGAAAAGGTCTTCGCAAGAAGCCTGGTGATCATTGTTTATGTTCTTTTTAGTTGTCAAAAGTTGTTTACATTTTGCTTACATGTGCATGTATACGTTTATGGTATCCCTGCAAATAATAGGACCAGTCCAAACACGCGTGTAAAGAGTAGCCCACAAGGGACTAGGACTAGTCCAAAAGTAACCTAAACGTATGGAAAGAACATGGTCTATTTAACATTACGATGTCCTAGGGCAGGACCATATAACCCATCTTTGGACAACAAAGGAGTAGTTTTAAAACTACTCCATTGTGTACACAAGAGGATTAGTTTTAACTTCGTTTAAAAACGAAAACATGTCGTTAAAAAACGAAAACATGTCGTCTCACTACAAACACTTTTTAACAATGACATGGGCCATGCTTGCATTACATCGGACCAGTCCATGGAGTAGTCCATTTCATGAAATTGGATCAGGTGGTCCAATAATATTTGCAGGGATGCCACACATACATGTTTTTTCCTTTTGCTTTGTAAGTAAATTTTTGACAACTAAAAAGAATCGTTTTTTGTTTTTGTACAAGCAGACCTGATATTTAGATGGGCCTTGAAAGGAACATTTTGATTTTAAATATTATAAAAAAGGAAATTCAATTTTTAAGAAACTAGATTAAAAAATGGATTTGTTTAGGAACTTTTAAAGAGTCATTTACTGCCTGTTTTCAGAAAATTGAAACAAATGAGTGAGAAATTATATTAAAAACACAAACAAATTGTCGTTTTTTATTGTAGTTTTCAGTATAATTTCTCACTCACTCACTTGTTTTAATTTTCTAAAAACAGGCAGTTAATCACAATTACGGAAAGAAATAAACTTGGAACTTTTATATCAATTGCACCTAGATTTTATGGAGTTCCGAAAATTGATTAAAGTTTTTTTATTATGACCATGTATAAAGTCTCCATCATATGAACTTTGTAATATGGATGTTTTCCTAAACGCCTGTCGCATTGAAGTAATACATGGCAACATGTTTACAGACAAACTCTCAACTATAAGACACCAGCAGCATGCCCTATATGGTTTTCATAATAATTCTACTTTGAAAATGAGATGTACTTAACTAAATAAAATTTACAAATAGAAAATGGGAATTTTCTACTTTGAAAAAGTACACAAAACAAGGCAAACGTTTTTTACCCAAGTTTTTGTACAACGTTGTATTTATATCTGCATCAGCTTTGAGTTAGCCATAAGCTAGTTTAATACTTATCGAGAAGAAGTTACTTGTACAAAAACAACTCACTAATCCCTGCCTAACTTTTGAGTTGGCCAAAAGCTAGTTCAATACCCTTCGAGAAGAAGTTAATTGTATAAAAAACAACTTATTCAAATCTGTAACAATTATGAGTTAGTTTAGAAGTCAGTTGTTAATAAGTTAGCTAAAAGTCAACTTAATGTTGAGCTAGCTAATAAAAATCCGACAGGGTACTATCAGATGATAAAGTTGACGATACAAAATATTATCAATGTAAGAAATTAAACCAAAAATGTATTTAAGTAAAGATATTTTATTCGATATTAACTTCAGCCATTAAGAAATTTGCCGATTGTGTGTGTTTATTTTTTAAATAACATTAAAACAAAATAAACTATTTCAAGTACTGTGTAATCAAGTTTTATGTTAAACTTTATATTGCTTCATCGATAAAAAAAAAATACCACACTTGATCAACAAGAGGGTATTAACTCAAAATTACCAAAAAAAATAGCAAAATAGTTTTACAGCGGTAAGATATATGTAAATATAAAAATTTCGATTTACTACCTTCTTATTGATCAAGTGCAATATGAATGTATGTATATAATTTATTATTTTATAACATATAGTAATAAATAGGCAATAACGTTGGTAATTTTGTAATAAATGGGTAAAAACTACTCTACCAAGCATGTTCTAAAAATCGAAAGGAACTACGTGGAATTTAAATCGAACGAGATTTTAATTTCAATTATTTAAAAAATAACTGTATTTTTTCGTGTTTTTAAGAGCTGTTCTTGTAAATGTAATTGGTACTTAAAATGAAATTTGGTCGGTTTTAAATCCACTTCATTTCGATTCTTTCAATAGTTTGTAATTAAATAGGTAAATTGAATCAAAAATAATTGGTCAAAGAACTAAAGGCACTTCTCCATTTAAGTATTTGTTATATTATCCTTAAAACCTTCAACAAAAAAAACCTATTACGGTTTGCACTCTATTATCTTATAAAACATTGTTACTACAGAATTGTATATATTGCAAAAAATGAACACATTAAAATTAACAATACATATTCTTTTTGATTCGTTATTTTTGACCTAATTTTATTTTGTAAAGGATATGGAATGTTTGGTAGTTTTTGTTGCTTCTTGTTAAGTACTCCAGCTTAAATACTTCCCCTTGATGATTCTTATAATTAATGACATTTGACTGCCCTTTTTACTTTCGCCAATTGGTAATTAAATCTGGTTCATTTTGTTCAATTGTATTTGTTGAAGTTGGTAAACTTTTAAATTTGTCTGCTTTAGCTGTAGTAGTCGTGTTATCTTCATGATCAAGATCGCCTCCAATTTGGCTCGTATTGGACGAGTTGGCTTTTAAAGATGTATCTGTCATTGGTAAGGGTTTAGCCACACCAATGCGTACAATACCTTTGCCGGCACCCTTTAAAGCTTGGACAGCTTGGTCTAAAGTGGCATTTTCCAAGTTGATGTTGTTTACAAATAATAAACGATCTCCGGGTATTAAGCGACCATCCAACTGAGCTACTCCGCCTGGAACTAAAGAACGTATAACAATTAGACAGTCATTTGAGTCCATGGGGTCTTGATAGTCCAAAATGGAAAATCCCAAACCACGATCACCCTTAATTAGCTCAATTATCTGAGGCTCAGATGACCACATAGCCAATCCGGTTAAGGGTTCTAAAGATCTTGATTTAAGCTTAAATGAATCATCATTTGTAGGTGACGATGTTGCCAAGTTACCATCCGATTTTGCCTTTACCAAACGATCGGAAGCTGGTACAAGGTTTTCAAAATTATTGCTTAATTTTTGTAGAGTATCGTCCGAAAATGACATTAATTCAGTTTTACTGCGACCACAGACCATTCGGACATCTTGTGGTAACTCCTTCAAAATTGCTACAACTTCTAAATGATTCATGCCAAATAAACGCTGACCGTTAACTTCTAATAGCTCATCACCAGCTCTTAATTTGGCATTTACCCCTACAGGACCATCTGCCAAAATAGAACGAATATAATGATGTGGTCGCACTTCACGTCCTCCCTCAACATCTACAGTGCCCTCCAAAGAAATTCCCAAGCCACCAACAGGAAACTTTTTTATTTGTGCCACAATTACATCAACATCTGGGCCTACAATACTCTTCCATCTACGTATGATATCTTGCTCAATTTCAGATGTTAGATCTGGATCTGTGTAATACATTTGGCGTGTAAGGAGAATATTATTTTTTGGGTGTAAAGGTTCCTTAAAGAAATAAAAAAGTTAAAATTTAACAATTAAAAATTTTAGTTTTTGTTACCATAAGGTCATGTTGCTCTGATTCCGGCGCAGATAAAATATCAGATGTTATAATTTTAGGTTGATGTTCATCATGTAAAGAAATAATATTTCTATCAACTCCAAATGTAGACAAATTTGTGGTAGTCGTAATAGTGCTGCTCGTATTCCCGGAGGCTAATGTAAAGCTTTCCGGCTCAGAAGCAAATATATTTACTTCATTTGAGGGCAAAGTTTCACGCCCAGATAAATAAGACAAATCAGTAGTTGCAGTAGACGAACGTAGAGGCGTTATAGAACTGGAGGGTAAATAAGCAGTGGTACTACGAGAAGGCGTTGAAGGTACTGATGGAATTTTATCGTTTGCAGCAATAGCTTGCTGTAATTGTTCATATTTGGGACCTCGTAAATAACGTTCTAGTCGCAAGTTAACCACTTGGCCGGATTGTTTGAGAAGTTCGACTGCTTGATGGTTGGAAAAGCCTTGAAGTGACTGACCATCTACCTCTATGATACGATCGTTGACCCGTATTCGTCCATTTAGATCAGCCGCTGAACCAGGAGAGACACTTTTTACGAAAATGCCAGAAAGTTCTTCTTTTTCACATACATAGCCTGCAATGGTTATGCCCAAACCATTGGCATCTTTGGTCAACTCAACTTGTAGTTTTTCAGTTTCCGGTAACTCCAGTAAATCGATTATTGGTTGATTGCCACGATAAACAAAACGCTCATCTTCAGTCGTCGTCTGGGGAGTGGATGCATTCGAGCTTTCACCAAATATTTCCGGATATCCCGTAGAAATTAAGTATCTCTCAAGCTCTGCTCTGTCAACCAACACTCGAGCAGGCACAACAGCACTGCCAGGCTCCAAATTAAGCCCAATAGGAGAAGAATGCTCAATTGCACGTCCCACTACTAACCGAACATGTGTTCCAGATTGTCTAAGAACTGTAGCAACCTGTTCCGAGACCATTTCTTGTAAGTTTACATCTCCAATTTGTAATATATGATCACCAGAACGTAAACGGCCATCTCTATCAGCCACACCCCCAGGTAATATTGTTTTAACAATTACACCTGATGTCCTGGCGCCAATAATACCAAATCCTAAGCCGGTCCCATCGTTAACTAGCTCGATAGCCTGTATTTGCACATAATCTGTGGGAAATAGTTCAACCCCAGATAGAGATGGCATCTTTGTATGCTGCACCGATGAAGGATCAACCGCATCAGCTGCTGTTTTACTACTGCCCGGACTATTGGGTCCCGAAGCACTGTTCAGTGGCGTAGAAAGACGCTCATCAAACTCATACATGACATCGCCGCCATTAACACTTAGGACCAAATTGCCAGCCATGTCAATGTCGAAATCATTTGGCAGCATAGATGGATGCTGTGTTAGTTGAGCATTCAATTCCGACAATGAATCCTGCACATGTACTATTGTCCTAAAAACAGGATCTTGTAATATATCTAAAATTGTCTTAAGACTTTCTCCAGTTTGTGACTGCAATTTAAAATCATCACTCTCATCGATGCCCCTCTTTACAGCCTCAATTTGCTGTAAAGCACTTGATATATCGGCACTTAAATGCATTGCAGCTTTATTTTTTAATTATTCACAACAATTTTTCACTCTTAATTGGATTATAGAAAAAAAAGTTATTAAAGGCACCACCCACTTTTTTCTTTTGTTAACTAACTTTTCCAATTAATTTTTTATTTTCTGAAGTTTTTATATTTTGGAATTAAAATTTATGTCTGCGATAAAAATGGGCATTTTTCCTACTTTAAATACGACAGGAATGTATCCCTCTTGTTCAATAATATTATGGAATTCGCAATGAAATACAATATTTGTGTCAAGTAAATATTTTTATATACCTGTAGCAGGGATGGAAAATTCATTACCATGATACAATTAATAAGGTGGCCCCAATAATCCAGCTGAATATTGTTTACTGCTTTTTACTAATTTGCGTTCGCTTACACAAAATACAGTTAATGCGAAAACAAATTGAGAGCGTAAAGTGACTGTTCTTCACTGAGTATTTACAAATTTTTGCAGAAAATTTACTGAAATAAAAAAACTTATTTTAAAAGGTAAACATGCAAAAGTAAACAGACAAAAAGCATACAAATTTTAAAAAATGTGTTTAAAAAAATGAAAAGTGAAAACAAAAATGAAACAAACCGCGGATAAATATTAATTTATTAAACTAGTTGTGAAATATTTATTTATATGGCTTAATGCCAACTTATAAACACTTTTTTTTATTTTTTTGGAGTTTTTAAAAGCAAAATTTTCAAAATATTTTCTTCTTTTGGCGTTTCAACCAAAAGAAAACATTACAATTTGCCACACAGTGTTGTTTTTAATATTGAATTTTGAACTGTGTATTTATATGGTGTATATATTTATTTTGAGTTTTTGTTGTTAATTGTTAATAAATGCTTTAATTACTTTTGTACCTGTTAAAATACATACATGTACATTATGTACGAAATGTGTATTTGTTTGCCTGTTACTAAAAATATAAAATTTTAACAATCCGACCACAGAAGCGGTGTTGTTGTTCATTTGACCTCTTCTTATAGTAAATTCGACATAATACACTCAATGCCAATTCATTTTTTTAGGTGGTGGGATATATAAAGTGGCTTGCATAAATTTCGATCGTACGAAAAGATTTATCGAATTTTATTTTGAACAAGTTATAAAAATTTAAGTTTTAATATACCTTTTTTTCAGAGTGTTATATGAACATTAAGATCGCTTGTTAAAAAGGTGAAAACCCCAATATTAGAGTTGTATCGTTCCGGAACGACCTAGTTCCATTGAACGATCCCTACAAGAAATGAAATTTAGAAATTTTTTATATGTCACGACAAAAATACACAAAAGTCGGCAACATTGATCAATACACAAAAAATGAAAAAATACAACTGATTGCAATTGCGGAACGAGGAACGACAAAAAAGGAACTATTGAAAAAGTCCGCACCGTTCCTTTTAGGGAATCCCTACAAGAAATGAATGAGCGAGTAGTCACATTTTCTTAACACCAATATGAAAAAATGTGACTACTCGCCGGTTACTGAAATGTATCGTTTATATGAAATTTGGTTCTCCGAAAAGTCAATTGTTTTTAAAGATTCTTTCAATACTTCATTCTATATTCCAAAAAAGGATTTATGCGACTTATGCGAAAAGTTCAAGAACTCTGATGAAGAAGGAAAAAAGCTCATTGAATTTCAATTCAATCACCATTTATTTTGTAAACAAAAATCTAGAGATCTGAAAAATATCGAAAAAAAGAGTGTATTGAAAACGATAATATTATTACAGTTTGCTTGGATTTTCAAAAAAATTTTTCATCACCTTGTGCTGAATGAGCACACTTTACTTTTTACTCTTTTTTACAAAAGAAAATTTCATGCTTATAACTTCACAATTTTCGAGCTTGGTTCCAATATAACATCTTGGTTTGTATGGGATGAAACAATTGCAAAGAAAGGTGCGATAGAAGTAGCCACATGTTTATTTCAATTTATATCAACAAAACATAAAGAATTCGGCATAAATAAGTTTAATTTATGGTCTGACAATTGTGGAGGTCAAAACAAAAATAAAATTGCATTCTCTATGTACATATGTATGTATGGATTGCACGAAAACTACAAATCGATATTAGTCACAAATTTTTAGAAAAGGGTCATACTCAAAATGAAGGCGATGGTGTTCATGCACTTATAGAGAAGTGCAAGAAAAAAAAAAGAATATACACGCCGATAGAATGGTACTCCGTGATAAGAAATGCTAAGAAAACACCGCCATTATACAATGAAGTTGAAATGGACCATGATGATTTTTTGGATTTCAAGCAATTTGCTTCTGTAACAAATTGGACAAAAACTATACAAAATGAAAAATTATGTCTATCAAAAATCCGAGAAATAAGAGTTTATAAAGAACAAAATTATAAATTCAAAGAAATAAAGATATATGATGAAACTAGGAAGAGATGAAAAGAAAATAAAATTGTTATTGAAGAAATACCAAAAGCATTCATATCCGGATTTCCTATAACGGAAGAAAAACGAAAAGATCTTTTATATCTGTGTGATCAAAATTTAATTCCAAAATTTTACCAGCATTTCTACAGACAACTTAATGGTTTTAATGGAAAAGAATATGTAGTCGTGCCAGATAATGACGACTAAATAATATAATATATTTTCTACTTATTTAATGTTATACTGAATTAATACTGTGTCTGTTATCTTTGTTCTTATAATTATTTTTAAGTAACCTTGAATTTATGTTATAACTACTTTTTGTTTGAACTGAATTATTATACATATTTAATTTTCTTTTTTGTTTTACGAATAAAATTAATTTAAAAAGAAAATAATAGTTTTTTTTGTATAACATTTTAACTAAAAATTCGTCTATGAAGGAAAAAATAATTTTCTAAAATGTTTGTCCAAACTAAAATATTATATGTATACTAAGGTGATTAACTTAAAAACAATAGACCTATCAAAAACATGCTAAGTACACTTAGACGACCAATAGCCAATGTTTTCACCGTGCTAAAACATTTTATATCATTTTTAGCTATGATCCAATTAAAATTTGTAAATTCAGAATATACCATAAAAATTCTACTCAAATTCTACTAAAAAATATTTCGAGCTAGTGGGTTCGGATGCAATTCGAGCCTTTTTATCATCCATTACAAATTAACCCTACAGCCACACGATCAAGTTTTTCTTGATAGTCTTTCACATATACTGTTTGTCAAAATGCACATACATACATTGAGAGCTGTGACGTAGGCTACACTCAATTTGTAAGCAATATACTTTTAAGATGACAATTTATTTAAGAATACAATTTATCAAGAAATTTGCTCAGTAAACTTGTCATCAGCTGTTAAATAGAACGTAAAATTGCCAAACAAATGGAAAGGTAAAATTGAAAGCGATCTCGTGGTCAATTTTAAAAGTGTGAGAGTATTAGTAAAAAAGGGAGAGTTTATTGCAAAAGTAGTCAATTAAAAAAACTAAAATTTAAAGACACAGTGAGTTTCAATTGTGATTTAATTATTTCAGCAAGTGAGCTGAATATATATATCATTTAAAAAGAAAACATAAGAAAACATATATTTGCATAAATGCATAACAAACATTTTTTTATTTCATTTATTCATATTCAGAAAAATATTAAATAATAAATAAAATCTCATTTGCTTTTAACTCGAGCGTCTCTATTGCCTATCTAAAAACCAAGGATTCTGTCTATATCAACAGTCCTTTTACCCGACTTGAAACGTTTTATTACGTCCAAATTAATACATTTTCTTCTCATTGCACTCATTTTTCTACACAACTTCTTATTAAAAAGTTACTTCCTAACACGTAATTTTACTAAGAATAACTTACCTAACAGAATTAAATGGGATTTGCCTTTTTACACACAAATAAAAAAATTCTTCACATGTGATTATGACTTCATCGAAAAATGTACCTATTCGTATGTAGCGACGCAAATTGAAATCATAAAAACGCAAAGCGGATTTAACCAATTCTTAAAACGCGGACCAAATAGAACAGACGCAAATTAGGGCTCTAGTGTATATTTTTTGCAGTGTCGATGGCATTTCTATAATTGCAGAATTTGAATTACTAATGCTTCTAATGAAATCCACCTGGTTTGTGATGGGGGAGGAATTTTTTGTTTAATTTCCAAAAATTTTTGTATTTCGAAAAATTGATTTTTGAGTTTTGGACTGTATTCAATATAATTGTAAATATTTCTTGTGTTTTATCGATGCCAGATAACACTATTACTTTTAGTAAAAAAATCGTCAATCGCCATTTTACTGTATTTTCTCAAAAAAATCGTCAAAATGACGAAAAATCGTCACATCTACCAACCCTGCTTACCTGATTAAAGTGTTATCAAATTGATGCCAGATTAAAGTAAATTTATTGACGGGATTAAATCGTCAAAACATAAGTGACTCTACATCAAAAATCGTCAATCGTCATTTTGGTAAATTCATCGAAAAAAATCGTCAAAATCGGAAGGCTATTCTTCGGCTAATCGTAGTCACTACTCGGGAGAGGTCCGTATTAGTTATGATGAATTGCATCGCTTAAATCGTTACATTCAGGAAACAGAGCAGCGTGAAAAAGTTTTAACATCTAAATTCTGTAACATACAAAATGTATTAGATGCCACTAGGAAAAATTCTGCTGTATGCTGGCAATCCATGATAACTGAAGATCAATTACTGCATCGTATACATTCGTTGGAAAAGAAACTGCAATTTATTAAGAAAAATGTGCTTAAAAATTTACTAAGAAATGAGGTAAGTTGCGAGTAGTCACATTTTTCATTTTGGTATTAAGAAATGACAGAAAGAAATGACCGAAATTAAGGGGGTAATTTTGTTGTTCACTTCACCTTGCGTTGAGAAAATTTTCATATAAAATTTTTGAAGTGAAGTGAACAACAAAATTACCCCCTAAGTTTCGATCCCATTCGGTAATTTTTTTCTATCATTTTCTTAATACCAAAATGAAAAATGTGACTACTCGCTCATTCATTTCTTGTAGGGTAGCCAACATACACACAGCAGGTGTTTAGGAAAACAGCAGAAAATTTAAGTTTTGATTTTTCTTTTCTCTGTTATAAAACTAGATGTTAATTCCTTCTTATTTTTAAGTCAAGCTCAAAGTCCGGTTATGCAAAATATATTTAATTTTATAAACTGGGAATTATTTCCTTCCGAAGGTTACTTTGTATTATATTCAACATTTTTTATTTTTCAAATTTATTCTATGAGCTAAATTTCAGTTATGTATTTTATAAAGCTTTTTTGTAATAGTCCTATTCCTTCAATTTTTCAGAAATGACTTTATACACTACCAGACTATTAGATTGTATTTTCTTGTTACATTTTACCCAAGGCGAATTCAACTACAGGTGGTGTCGGAACTACAACAATCCAACAGCAACAGAAACAACATGGTGTTTTTTGCATTGCATTGTTAGTGTTTACGGCTCGAAATGTCAACCATTCTTAGCAAAACACTAACAAATCAAAACAAATAAGCTCGAACTGTCAAAATCAGATGCCGTTTCGACACCACCTGTAGTTAATTCGCCTTGATTTTACCTTAGCTTTTCTTTGGAAACAGAGTTCCCAGTTTTATTTTATACCTTATCCCCAATTTGCGATTTTTCATCCCCAAAAATCCCCAAATAAGCTATTTTCTTATCCCCAAAAATCCCCACATATTTTCAAAAATAAAATAATAACTAATATTATGTCAATGGAAAAATATGCATACATTTATATAATTAAATCCATTTCTGTTATATTATAAAAACTTTTTTTATTTGTACTTTTAAGTATATAAAAGAGGAACGAAAAAAAACGCAAAAGAAAATAAAACTTTTATGTATCAATGTTTATCATTTCCAAAACTTCAGAATCAGAATCTTCTGATTCATCAGAAGATGGAATAAATGTGTCGCAGAAAACGGAATTATTTTTAAAGTGTGTATTTATTCTAAGAAGAGCTTATAATAACTCATATTGCATTCTGTTGCGAATTTTGGTTTTGGTTGTATTCATTATAGAAAAGACTCGTTCAACACAAGCATTACTTGTTGGTACAGAAAGCATATTTAAAACTATTTCAGCAAGCTCTTGAAAAGGTTTCGAACCGCCAGCGTCTTGGTGTGAAAATACTTTGGGCCAAAAAATACTTAAATTTTTACCCACAGCTTCACCAAATCGGTCTTCCCATTTCACAAATGGCATTTTTCTCCACTGGTCTTCATATAAGTTTCTTGGATTATTGGCATTTAACACAGGCTGTAGTACTTTTAAAATTGAACAAAATTTTGGCTGTTCTATTAAGCTACAGCATAAACTTGGAGAAAATTGCTTAAATGTTTTGAAATAATGTAAATTGGATGGGAAACATTTGAGCCAATAGACTCTTAGTTTACAAAAAACAAGTCAGCTAAATTTTGAGGGATACAGATAGAAGTAGGTATTTAACCTCTACTTCAAATTCATGTCCCAAATCCATTGCATCTAAGTATAAATATGCCGAATCCATTTCCATGACTTGATTAATTTTATCTACATCATCTTCGTTCTTCAATTCTGTCATAATTGATGGCTTTAAAATTCTTGATGCTAGTGAAAGAAAATTTTTTAAAGTGTTTTTTGTATAAAGCGATTCGAAGTTATTCTTGTGCTTTACTGATTTAATATGCCTCTTAAGGTCTTTTTATGTGACTTTAAACAATTCTTGCAAGCCACACACCAGGACATGTTTGTTGGGTCACTGGCTTTTTGAAATGATTTGGGTGCAGATGAAATAGTTTTCAGCCATCCTAAAAAAATTTAAAAATTTCAAACCATATTTAAATATTTAAATGTAACATACCTTTTACCCATTCTTCTTGCTCCCAAATTAGGATTTGCATCCATTGTGAAAGACGTTAAAATTTTTTTTTAATATTTCCTTCAGACTTGTACGAAATTGAATTTAGTTGTTCTTTTTATGAGTTGACATTCACAATAATTGATAACACAAAGTTTAAGACTTACCAGATATAAATTTTATATGTTAAGTGCAGTTGTATTTTTTTTGTAAATTTTTTAATTTACTGGTGAAATTGCATAATAAATTACTTTCCGTAATGGGTTTTACTTGTTTTAACTCTTCCTCGGTTAAAACATCAGCCCCAGTTTCAGATTCGCTGTCGCTATCGTCCTCATCATCATTTTCATTGCAAATGTCTTTGAATATATCAAAGGATTGCTCATTTTTATTTAAATAGGAATTTTTTTACCCGTTTCATAATGGTGGTTTCTTGACACGTTTTGGTGACAGTTTTTATTTAGTTTTATTTAGGGGATTTATTGGGGAAAAGGCACTTTTTTGCTGGGGATTTTTGGGGATAATGTATTATTAAAAATCTTGTTAAGTTTTTCTTTTTCATATTTAAATTCATGTATTGATAAATGCTAGTTTTCTTTTTGCTGTTAGTAAGTCTGCTTTTACACGTTTCATCTTTTGATGCTCAACTCTTATGTTTTTGGGTGAGAGAAGAAAGAAGAAAGGGGGTTAGTACGGAGATGCCTGTACTCGGTCAGTACGCTTTGTGTTTTTATTCGTTGGTATATGCACAACGATGGCTGCATGTAATTTTTTTCTTTTCTTTTTCTCTTTGATTCGCTATTAATAAAATTATTGTTGTTTTGTACCGAAAAAAGTTGAAACCGATTGCTGCGTGTGAATATATTGGCATCTTTAAAAGGGAATTGAAGAGAAGTTGAGCATCAAAAGATGAAACGTGTAAATTCAGACTTACTAACAGCAAAAAGAAAACTATCATTTATCAATACATGAATTTAAATATGAAAAAGAAAAACTTAACAAGATTTTTAATAATACATTATCCCCAAAAATCCCCAGCAAAAAAGTGCCTTTTCCCCAATAAATCCCCTAAATAAAACTAAATAAAAACTGTCACCAAAACGTGTCAAGAAACCACCATTATGAAACGGGTAAAAAAATTCCTATTTAAATAAAAATGAGCAATCCTTTGATATATTCAAAGACATATGCAATGAAAATGATGATGAGGACGATGGCGACAGCGAATCTGAAACTGGGGCTGATGTTTTAACCGAGGAAGAGTTAAAACAAGTAAAACCCATTACGGAAAGTAATTTATTATGCAATTTCACCAGTAAATTAAAAAATTTACAAAAAAATCTAAAACAATTAGAAGCGGAAATTGAAAATGAAACGAATAATGATCAGAAAGTTAAGATAAAACTTGAAAATGTTCAAGAGGATTATTGTTATTATTTTTTCATTATTTTGTGAACGTTATTTTTATTGTTTACTTATTTCCCTGACGATGATACACATTGTTGTATCAAAATATTGGAACTTTTATAAAATAAATGTTATCTAATTTTTTATATAAAAAAGAAAAACCTCAAGTTTAACAAATAATATTGGAATTCCTTAAAATAGATTTCAAACCTAATTTAGTTTTTTTTATGAATAAGCAGTAAAAGTTTTATAAAAAAAAACAAAAAGCTTTAATGTCTAAGTTTTAGACAATTATTTTTAATTCAAACTTTAAAAGAAGGACACCAAACACTTAATCATTAAAGGTTAGAAGCAAAACAAAACTAAATTTGAAAAATAAAAGAATTTTAAATAAAGCGGGAAAAATTTAATGAATTAAAATTCTTTAGCAAAAACCACCTTATTTCTATTGCTTTATATATTATTGTTCAAAGCAATAAAAAAAATAGAAATAAAGTAAACAAAATAAAAAAAAATCGTTGAAAATAAAATTAACGAATTAATGCAGTTGTAAAGTAAAACTTACGGAAATTTTTAAAAGTCATGTGAAAAATTTAAACGCTTTTTATTTTGGTTTAAACTAGTTATACACTGAAAAAAAACAGTAAGATTAAGTTTTCTAACGTTATTAGGAAGCAAAAAAAAATGGAAAAAGCAAACAAATTTATAATCTCTCGGAAAATAGTTAAAAAGAAAACACAAAAATTTTGTAAACATTTAAAAACCCAAAATTGTTTCAAATGTTTAAAAAAGGCTGAATAAAAAACTTGTAAATCGCAAATTTTAAAGGCGGAATGAAATTTCATTGTGCCATTTTTACTTGGGGAACAGACAGGACTTTTAAATTTTTTTGGCAGAGGGTGTAGAAAGCCTTGCAAAATATACACTTCTCTTCCCATCCTTAAGTGAAGTAAAGGGCCTTTCTATTCGATTTTATTGAAAAATTATCGGGATACAAATTATGAGTAACATTTTTACTCTTTATTAATGTGCTGTTTTCACAACACAAGTGACTGAACGAGTAGTAAAATTTATATGAAAAGTGTTTGAGTTTGAGTGTTTTCCATATAAATTTTACTACACGTTCAGTCACTTGTGTTGTGAAAACAGCACATAAGGTTTTAATTGTAGGTATATTAAATTCTAAGCGCGATAAGTTTCCTAATTCTTTACAGCTTTAACGATTTATAATAATTATTAGATGCCGCTGTTAGCAAATTTTTGCGAATTTCCGCTTATTTACATATAGCCAACCTTCGGAGGATGTCCTAATTTCAGCCCCTTTGCCAAATGAAAAAATGAGTGAAATTCAATAAAAATTTTATTTTTTAAACTTTGTTCTAAAAAAACTTAAGTTTGAAATATGTTGTATACCAAAATGTAGCTTAGGTACTAAGCTATACGCCACATATAGCCAACCTTCGGAGGATGTCCTAATTTCGGCCCCTTTGCCAAATGAAAAAATGAGTGAAGTTCAATAAAAATTTTATTTTTTAAACTTTGTTCTAAAAAAAACTTAAGTTTGAAATAAGTTGTATACCAAAATGTAGCTTAGGTACTCAGCTATACGCCACATAAAGCCAACCTTCGGAGGTCCTAATTTTGGTCCCTTAGCAAAAAGAAAAAAATGAGTGAATTTTAAAAGCAGGTTATTTGTTTTTAAACTTAAAATATATATTTTTAAGGAATCCAACACAAACATCTGTAAACTAATTTAAATATATTAGTTTTCTAATAGTTTGTAGCAATAGTTTAATTATTTATTATTATATAAATAACATTTCCGGGTTTACTTTGTTATCTTGTTAAAAGCCGAAATACTCTCCCATACACCGAAAACAAGAAGAAGATATTATTCTCTATAAAATGGATAAAGTTGCCATATCTTTTTAATCCAAATTTTCGAATATTTTAATCAGGCTTAAGTTCATCAAATTTAATTTCCATTAAATTATTTTTATGAAGAAAGGAATTTTACAACATGAAAATGAATTAAAATTGTTATTGATAATCAATCATTCTTGACTGACCAGAGATTCGAACCCAGGCGGCTGGTTACCATGACATGTTTCGATCACAACCACTTGATCTCCTCAGATGGATTTGCCGTCTTACACTCGCAGCCATCGACGACTGCTGACGTCAATAGTCAAACATCAATCCTTAAACCAAATTGTATTTTAACCTTTGGTAGATCGAAATTTGCTTTTTTCAATGATTATCCATTTTAATTGATTTTACATGTTTTTCCTAACTTCTGTTTTTTCCGTACTTATGTCAAGAATTCTTCTTGAAGTCCAAAGTACATTTTTTTGTTTTTTCATTTTGTCTTTCTTTTTCCTGTTGACCTTTTTTTAGCATAACTTGAAGGACAAATGTAACCATAGAGCTCGTGCCTTAGCTTTACCAATAATTAGAATTGTGGTTATTTTGTTGAACTAATTATGGTTTTTAATCCAAATTTTTTTAATATTTTAATCAGGCTTAAGTTTATCAAATTTAATTTTCATTAAATTATTTTTATGAAGGAAAGAATTTTACTGACCTGAGATTCGAACCCAGGCGGCTGGTTACCATGACATGTTTCGATCACAACCACTTGATCTAGGACCTCTAATTAACGAAATAAATGGGATTTTATATTTTCATATAAAAAATCAATTTCCTAAGGAAATTATGGAATTTTGGTATTGATTACAGATTTCGATCCTTTTGGCTCTAGGACCTCTAATTACCGAAATAAATGAGATTTTATATTTTCATATAAAAAATCAATTTTCTAAGGAAAATATGGAATTTTGGTAGTGATTACAGATATCGATCCTTTTGGCTCTAGGACCTCTAATTAACGAAATAAATGAGATTTTATATTTTCATATAAAAAATCAATTTTCCAAGGAAAATATGGAATTTTGGTAGTGAATACAGATTTCGATCCTTTTGTCTCTAGGACCTCTAATTAACGAAATAAATGAGATTTTATATTTGCATATAAAAAATCAATTATCTAAGGAAAATATGGAATTTTGGTAGTGATTACAGACATATTTCGATCCTTTTGGCTCTAGGACCTCTAATTAACGACATAAATGAGATTTTATATTTTCATATAAAAAATCACTTCTAAGGAAATTATGGAATTTTGGTAGTGATTACAGATTTCGATCCTTTTGGCTCTAGGACCTCTAATTAACGAAATAAATAAGATTTTATATTTTCATATAAAAAATCAATTTTCTAAGGATATTATGGAATTTTGGTAGTGATTACAGATTTCGATCCTTTTGGCTCTAGGACCTCTAATTAACGAAATAGATGAGATTTTATATTTTCATATAAAAAATCAATTTTCTAAGGAAATATTGAGTGTTGGTAGTGATTACAGATTTCGATCCTTTTGGCTCTAGGACCTCTAATTAACGAAATAAATGAGATTTTATATTTTCATATATAAAATCAATTTTCTAAGGAAATTATGGAATTTTGGTAGTGATTACAGATTTCGATCCTTTTGGCTCTAGGACCTCTAATTAACGAAATAAATGAGACTTTATATTTTCATTAAAAAATCAATTTTCTAATTAAATATTGAGTGTTGGTAGTGATTACAGATTTCGATCCTTTTGGCTCTAGGACCTCTAATTAACGAAATAGATGAGATTTTATATTTTCATATAAAAAATCAATTTTCTAAGGAAATATTGAGTGTTGGTAGTGATTACAGATTTCGATCCTTTTGGCTCTAACACCTCTAATTAACGAAATAAATGAGATTTTATATTTTCATTAAAAAATCAATTTTCTAAGGAAATATTGAGTTTTGGTAGTGATTACAGATTGATCCTTTTGGCTCTAGGACCTCTAATTAACGAAATAAATGAGATTTTATATTTTCATATAAAAAATCAATTTTCCAAGGAAAATATGGAATTTTGGTAGTGAATACAGATTTCGATCCTTTTGTCTCTAGGACCTCTAATTAACGAAATAAATGAGATTTTATATTTTCATATAAAAAATCAATTTTCTAAGGAAAATATGGAATTTTGGTAGTGATTACAGACATATTTCAATCCTTTTGGCTCTAGGACCTCTAATTAACGAAATAAATGAGATTTTATATTTTCATATAAAAAATCACTTCTAAGGAAATTATGGAATTTTGGTAGTTATTACAGATTTCGATCCTTTTGGCTCTAGGACCTCTAATTAACGAAATAAATGAGATTTTATATTTTCATATAAAAAATCAATTTTCTAAGGAAATTATGGAATTTTGGTAGTGATTACAGATTTCGATCCTTTTGGCTCTAGGACCTCTAATTAACGAAATAAATGAGATTTTATATTTTCATATAAAAAATCAATTTTCTAAGGAAAATATGGAATTTTGGTAGTGATTACAGACATATTTCGATCCTTTTGGCTCTAGGACCTCTAATTAACGAAATAAATGAGATTTTATATTTTCATATAAAAAATCACTTCTAAGGAAATTATGGAATTTTGGTAGTGATTACAGATTTCGATCCTTTTGGCTCTAGGACCTCTAATTAACGAAATAAATGAGATTTTATATTTTCATATAAAAAATCAATTATCTAAGGAAAATATGGAATTTTGGTAGTGATTACAGACATATTTCGATCCTTTTGGCTCTAGGACCTCTAATTAACGAAATAAATGAGATTTTATATTTTCATATAAAAAATCAATTATCTAAGGAAAATATGAAATTTTGGTAGTGATTACAGACATATTTCGATCCTTTTGGCTCTAGGACCTCTAATTAACGAAATAAATGAAATTTTATATTTTCATATAAAAAATCAATTATCTAAGGAAAATATGGAATTTTGGTAGTGATTACAGACATATTTCGATCCTTTTGGCTCTAGGACCTCTAATTAACGAAATAAATGAGATTTTATATTTTCATATAAAAAATCAATTATCTAAGGAAAATATGGAATTTTGGTATTGATTACAGACATATTTCGATCCTTTTGGCTCTAGGACCTCTAATTAACGAACTTTAAATAAAGATAAAGAATTAAAAAATTTTACATAAATATTAGGTGTTAGATTCATTTGGTCACGAATTAATTGAAAATTTGTGACACTGTTATCAGATAATAAAAAACAGGGTAGTCGATTATTCGACATTTTTCAGAAACCGGGTTTCGAATATTTCAACTATATAAATATTATGTATAAATTGGCACAGGCAAAACCGTTAAGAACCTTCTTCCTTTGTTTGTCAACCGAACCTCTATGGGGAGAAACAGAATCAAAAAGGGGAAATACGGGAAATTTAATTTCGTTCTTTAACTCGTCCGTGCTTCATGTGATAATTTTCAAATTTTCTATAATATTGAACTGATTTGGCGGGAATTCAATGGACTGTTTGAGGGGTGACAGTATTTACGGATAGATCCAAGATGGAAACCGGCACCGAAGTGAAAAGGTCATTCAGACTCCCTGATGAGTGCAGTGCCTTCCAGGCTGAGATCCTAGCGATCTGGAGGGCGACGGAAGTGATACTGGATCACATCGTGGGTGGATCCGTGGTGACAATTTACGTCGATAGTCAGGCGACGCTTAGGGCATTGACAAATTATACGGTGCGATCGTGCCTGATCGCTCGGTGTAGGAATGCTCCTAGGGAACTCATGGTGTCATTCAATGTAAGGCTGTGTTGGGTACCTGGACACTGCATGGTTGATGCAAATGAGGTGGCTGACGAACTCGTGAGAGGGGGTTCGAATCTGGACTTAGTGGTAAGGGACAGTGGGTAAAGCCCCCCTATGTTACTACTATGGGGTGATACGGTAGAAATTCCGTGATGATGGCATTATGGCCCAAATTGGACGCAGGAGCAAACAGGGTTCTACTGCGATTGGATAGGGGTGGTTGTAAAACACTTATAGGGTTCTTGACGGGTTATTGTCCTGTAAGGGCTTTTACGGGCAAATAGGACAACACCATACCGGACTTCTGCAGATTATGCGATGATTCTGAAGAGCTGGAGACGATCGAGCATGTATTGTGCCATTATCCTAGGATGCAGGGTCTCAGTCAGAAGTGGCTAGGAGATAGATTTCACGACGAACTTGAGTGCATCGCTGGATGTAATCCGGTTGATCTACTTTCATTGGTCTCCGAGTGGAAGTGTGCCCTTGGCAACATAACCCTTATTAACCTAACCTAATTAAAAGAAAAAAAGGAATAAGTCTGAAGTGGGTTTGACCACCCTAGCCCTCTAGCTGCGCCAATTAGTAAATATGAAAAACCAAAAATGGATTTTGCTTAGTCCCAATTTACACTAGCGACATTTCTTGCCGGACAGACGAAGTTTGATGGCGAGGGATCGAAAAGGTAGTGTGTAGTACATGACTATCTGTACTGGACATTTTTTCATTTCTCTTTCTTACTTTTCGTAGTTTACATACAAGTATTATTTCTGTCTGACTTCTAATGTTTCATATGTAAACGCTTCAGGTAAGATTAAAAGAGAATTCAGAAATGTCCCTAGTGTAAATTAGGACTTAAACTATTATTATGGTAGTTCACGTCACAAGTTGCGCCCAAAATGTATTAACAAAGTGACCTCAGTACTACAACAATGAAACAATAGAAAAAACAACAGGCATTTTGTTGCTAGAATTGAGACGGCAAATGTCAAAATGCCTTTATAAAAAATGTAAATAAACAAAAAAAAAAAATGACGACAATCGTCACACACGAAGAAAATCACTGCAAAGTATGTGTTTATACGGTGCATTCTTCACTGAAAAGATTGCTACTTTATTGGCGAAAGGGGAGAGGGGAAAAGAAACGAGTACACACATGTCTGTACTGTCAGTACGCTTTGCTTTTACATTCGTTGTTTAATTTTGTTTTTGTTGTCAATATCAAAAAGCACACATGCATACGCACGACTATACAACATAAAAAACATGTCGTCAACATGACATGAATCATTTGAACGCCAATTCATGTTCAAAGAAGAAAAAGGAAGAATCTTTTCAGTAAAGAATGAACCGTCTAAACTCAGACAAACTGCTGCGCTTGTGAAGTCACTTTATTAGTACATTCTGTAGCTCGTTTCTGTATTTCTCGCATCGTAAAATTTCTTACATGAAATGTGAAACAAAAATTCCATCGTTTCTCGATTTATGAGATAAAAGTGTTTCTGTATTTGAATGCGAAAACAGACACAACAAATTCTGTTTATACTGGAATATTTCCAGTAATTAAGTGTCAAGTAAAAGCGAAACGTCAACAAAAGAAATAAATATAATAAAAACAGGGCTGCCAGATTTGACGAGTTATCGTCATCTTGACGATTTTTTGTTCCGATATTAACAAAGTGACGTTTTGATGATTTTTTCTTAAAAAGTGACGGAAGCAAAAACAAAATCAAAAATATTTTATAATTTTGTTGTTACTTCTATAGAAATTCATCTTGAATTTTTAAATTTCAAACACTTCTATTTTGTGGCGTTGAAAATTGAAAAAAAAAAATAATATGAATGTCTGTAGAAAGCAACAACAAATTTATAAAATATATTTGATTTTATTTTTGCTTTTAATGAAATTGTTGGCGTTGCGTTTTACACTATGAGCCCCTTAGTCTTCGAAATAAGATAACTGTAAATAGTTTTATATGTTTGTTTATTAGAAAAAAAGATATCTTTAGAAACAAGGCTGCTTAAATTTTTATATTTATCCCTATTGTGAAAATTGTCTCGAAATTGTTTGTTTCTTCCCTAAAAAATGTATCGGCAGAAGCAAAATTTCGAGGGAAAGTAATAGACCGACTTCGCTTATTTTGAACATTTAATACTTCTTATATACATATACAAAATATGATTGATATTTGATATTCTTATCTTATATGTACACTTTTGTGCCAAAACCATTATTCCGGCAAGAAAGAAATTTGTTTGTCTCCCAGTAAAAACTTTTTCAAAATGGATAACTTCTTTCACTCGTTATTAAGTAGCTTTCTTCCATAAGAACTTCGATAACTACTTTTTTCTGGATGTATTAAGATAAAATAAATGACTTACATTTGAATTTGTTCTTTTTGGCACAACCCTTGTAAAATTCATTAGTTTTTCAGTAGAATTGTATGTAGTGCTTTTATGTGTTTCTGATTACTTAACATATTATTTTGTAGGCGAAGATTTTACTGGGTCTTTAACCCGTTTATTTATGAACCGATTTTTTTAATTTTAACTACAAGGTATTCTACTAAATCTATTTCAGGTAAAATAGAAAAAGATTATAGGAATAGGTAAATTAAAGATTTATATCTCAATTATTAAATAATAATTATCAAATACCCATGAACTTTAACTATGTTTTTGTTTGATTAATTTTTAATAAAAGTCGAAACAAATTTGTTTAAAATTGATTTTAAATTGCACGATTTTTAAAACAAAAAAGACGATCTTTTTTATTTTTTTCTCAGGAAATTGACGATTTTGACACAAATTTATCTGGCAGCACTGATTAAAACCAAAACAAGAAAAGGCTAACAATATATAACAATTGTTTTTTGTTTATTTTCATCATATAAATTATGCATTTATCATTTATATTCCTTCTATTTTTTTTTATTTATTTAAAAAAAATAGTATATAAACATATTTAAATTCAAAATATCTACATTTTGTTTTTCTCGCCACCAATTTCAAATGTGACTTATTTTGACAGTTCTTGAAAGAAACTTTTCGCAAAAAACGTTATAAAAACACTTTTCCTCGCATCCTTCCAATAATTGCTGGAAAATTATTAAAATGACAGATAATTCTCGCAACGGAAAGATACAGAAACACTTGTGCGAGAAAAACCATTTTTTGTTTCATTTTGCACTGTTTCTGTCCCGATTCACTGGTTTCATGCGGAAAATTTTACGATGCGAAAAAAACAGAAACGGGCTACTGGTTGCACCCAAGGCGAATTCATAACAGGTAAGTGCAACTCTACAACTACAAAAAGCCTCATGTATTTTGTTTTTCCAATTCAATTGTTAGGTGTCAAAATTTTTTTATTGCAAATTAAAATTATCACTTTTTTATAAAAGAAATTATTAAATTCTCTTCAATCATTCGCAGTTTTGAAATTTTTTTATTAAAAAAATAAAATTTTTAGCTCTTTTCAATCAACTTCTTCTCAAAACAAAATTATATTTTGACGTTTCTCAATTTTTTTTTATTCGCCGTGGAGACAGCTGATGAACGGCTGACGAGATGAGTTTACCTGTTTGAATTCTCCTTGGTTGCACCCTTGCGAAAAAGCAAAAGTGCAAAAACATAACAACCACAGAATATAATAACAACCACGTATACAGAAGCTCTGTTCCACATGCATAACGAAACAGTCCGAACTTGCACAAAGTTACCCAAAAGCGTTCCACATAACAATTTTTGTGCAATAAAGAGAGTAATTGAGAGAGTAATTTTTTCATTTCCTGTACAAATTTGCACGAACTTTTTCTTTGGGTAAGTTCGGACAGGAAAAAAACAATCAGCTGTTTTTGTTTACATATGAAACTGATAAATAATTCAGGAAATTTACAAGCAAAAGGAAAAGTTTAGTTTTAATTAAAAAACATATTAAAAAGCAAAATATAAGGTTTTTGTGAAAAATGAAAGTGGTTAAAACGTTATTGCATTCATATTTCCCTTAATCTTTAATATAAAAAAAACTAAATATATTTATAATGTTATGACTTTTAAGCGTCTTAAATCACTTAAATAGATCTTAATTTGAAAAGTAAGCAGCATTAGTATTTGAAGATGTTCAAAAATGGCTTTTTGCGTTCCAGCAATTTTGGGTAGTTTCGGCAAATTTAGAGAGTAATTTTCATTTTACTCTCATTAGTCCGAACTTGCCCGAGATCTTGTGGAACGCACCTAGATAATTGTGAGAAATAATCAAGGCGAATTCATCCCAGGTAACCTCGGTACTACAACAAGTACAACTCGTACAAAAACCACAAGCATTTTGTTTTTGTAAAATCATTGTACAATGTCAAAAACAAAACAGAAACAAAATTTTGACATCCAACAATGATTTTAGCTGAACAAAAAGTTATCAGCAGGGCTTTTAAATTTTGCTTTTGTGGACCGAAAACCTTATTAATTGTGATTATTGTCGTAAAAGATTAAACGATATTGATATGATTATCACAGAACACATTGCCGAAATAACGGTACATTTCTGTTTTTGAAAGAATATTCATTAAAAATGCCAAATCAAATTTTTACAGCTTTATCAAAATTTCATTTCCCTGCAAAAATGTCAAAATGGCCACTTTTACTTATACATATGTACTTATCTACATATTTTCAAATTTATTATTTTTAAAATATATTTTAAACATTTAATATGAATATTTCCGAGTTAAATTACTATGCAATTTTGGACGTTCCCAGGGAAGCCAACAAAGAAAAAATTACGTTAGCTTATAGAAGATTGGCAATTCGTCTTTGTCCTTTTCGAGACGCACAACATCAAAGAGATTTTGTGCCATTATCACAAAAAGATCGTTTAACTCATATGTCCCCACTCTCACATAGTCGTCAATGGAATTATATTAATATGGCTTTTGATGTTTTAGGTAAAATTGATAAATATAAAGTTTAAGATTTTTTAAATGTATGTATAACTGTAGGTAATGATTTATATCGCACAATATACGATCGTTATGGGGAGGCAGGGCTTTTGCAAGGAGTTCTACTGCCCAATGGTTATTTTCCACCTTATCAATATCATGGCAACCATATGAAGGTTTATCACAGTGTTTTTGGAACGTATTCCCCATTTGCTAATATAACCGATGCTGTAACAAAACCTCCTCCTTTGTACACAAATAAAGAATTTGGAATTGGGGTACGAACTAAAGATAAAGATGAGATAAAAATATGTAGTTGAATTGTCTTTAGAGGAAGTTTACAAGGGTTGTGTTAAAATTATGCAGGTATGGAGGCAGGAATTTGTCGATAAAGGCGAACAACGTACAGAGAAAAGAAAAAAGTTTTTGACTTTGAACATTGGACCAGGGGTAACAGCTGGCACACGCTTTTGCTTTAAAGAAGAAGGAGATCGCTCTCCCACTAATATACCAGCCGATATAATATTTATTATTGCTGACAAACCACATAATACGTTTAGGAGGGAAAATCTTCACAACCTAGTATATACACACCAAATAGATTTGTGTCAAGCTCTTGTCGGATTTCAATTCGTTATTAACAGCTTAGACAAGCGCCAAATAAAAGTGTATATTAGTGATGTTGTAAAACCTGGTTATACAAAAGTACTGCCTTGTGAGGGGCTACCAAAATGTGGTAATATGTCAGCACACCTATTAAATAAAACAGAAGGATTTGAAAAGAAAGAATATGGAGACTTAATTATTGAATTTGAAAGTATAAATAAAGCATATGGTTTATAGTATATCTTCCGATATAATTTATTACATACAATTTTTCTTTATACAGCCACTTTTCCAGATTATTTAAATAAGGAAATGAAGAAATGTTTGCGAAATTTCTTTGCACAGTTGGAAACCATGCAAAAGGAAGGATTTGAAAAAAATTAGCTTATGTCGATAAGTATCCAAACATCCATTCGAAATACTACCTAAATACATGTTAGCATATATACGCTAGAATTTATTGAATACAAAAATAAATTTTTTTATGTCTAAATTTATCAACAAAATTACAAGTTATTGATTAAAATATGGTGCTATTTACTTCATTTTATTTTAAAAACTTCTGTACTTAATATACAATTGTGTAATGTTCATTACGTTAGTTTAAATTACGAATACATATGTATTTTTCGATAGTAAAGCGAAGAAGTTTTAGGGTTTGTTTTACATGACGTTTAATTTATAGTATAGATAAAATAATAGGGACAACTACATACTTATGTATATTTACCAAATTATATACTTAAATGTGAATGTTAGTGTTGTTTGTTTTGAATTTTTTCTATACGGAATAATGTTTGTGTGTAAAAATTAAAATCATTGTTCTTCCCAATTTTCAATTTTATTGAAAATGCAAATGTATTTAAAAACTAATGTATAGATATTCCCGCAAATGAGACTTCATCATTTGATTCTATGCGACTTTTTATGTGGGCCAGGGTATTTTTATAATGCATTTCGATTTGTTTAGTTTCTTCGCTAGGTTCCAAATTAGGGAGTTCTTCATTGATTTTAGCAATTAACTGAAAATAATAATACAAATATTTAACAAAATAATATATAATAAGTATCAAAGTAGTATCTCACCTGGTTCAGCATTGCCACTGTTATTAAAGAGTTACCCCGTTCAAAATAGAACAAATAATGGTTAAGAAGTTCAACATAAAGTTGCACTTGTACCCCTGTGTCTAAACACTGAGAAGCAATACGAGCTCCTTTTTTTAAACACTCTAAAGTCTTCTTTTCATCACGCATTTCTTCGCCATTTTTCCTTAAAAGCAATTCAAATTTTAAGCAAATCATTATTCATACATTTTTTTACTACATACTTGCCACTCCAAAATAGGGCGGCACAAGCCACAACACCTCTGCATTGATCAGGCTTTTTGAGCAACTTTGAAGCAGCTAATGCGCAATTTGTTCTTAAGGGATCGGCGTTTTCTTCACCAAAACATGACATTTCTTCGAAAGTGGACATTATTAAAGTAATAGCCGCCAGTTGGGCTTTGGAATCAGAGATTTCATCTTCATAAAGAGAAAATGCTTGTGTCATAAACTCATAGGCTACGGTCTCATGATTTGTATAACCAATTTCCCCAATGACTAAAGCGCCTTGTAAATACAGCCTTAAAGCCAAATCTGCTAAGTCGGCTTTAGCCAAGGCTGAAATTGTGCTATGACAGTATTGTATAATCTTTTGACATTTCTTGTCCCAGTTCTCATCGTCTTCAGCTTTGGCTTTGTATTTGTAGGCAAGTTGATAAGCCGAAAACACAAGAGGTGGCAAAACATGTTTAATACGTTGTGCCCCACCAGCACCTAAGTGCTTACGAGCAGATTGTAATATCTTGTACTGCATATCTGGATCATCAGATTTTAGCAAGTGTATAAAACGTGCTACAATGCCTTGTTCTTCTGCAAACTCATCAGGATCTACAGATGGTTCTTGACCAGGTTTAATAGTAACGGTGTCGTCATCTTTAATTAAGGGTGTAATAATATTTAAAACAGCTTCGCTCTGATCCGCCGTGGGTATAAGAGTTTCAAATTCCAAAACATTCATTAGCAAATACAATGCTAATGTCTTACGAGATGTGTAATCGAATTTTTCCAATAAAGGACAAAAGTTGCTCAATTGTATAACAGTCAAAACATTGTTGTAAAAATCAATGCATATACGCAAGAGACGAGAAAGCTCTTGATTAACAGATAATAGATGAGAAATACTGAAAATTTTTAGAGATAAATAATTATAATTTAATTATTAATAAGATTTCTGTATGACGTGCTAAATTCCCACTTTTTCATATTTGATAAATACACTAAAATTTATTGTTGAGGGAAAGCGAAAATAACTTTGATAATATGTGCCGGTGCAATAGAAAAAAACAAAAGCTGGCAAATTGGTTTTTTTGTTGTTTTCTTACGATGACAATAAAATGAAGCAATTTGTTTTTTTTTTTACCCACTTACAACTACAATTCGAGTCGGAAAAAAGCCAACCAATTGTAGGGGAATGTAAGAAAAGATAAACTCATTGTTTATTGTTGGTGTTTTGTTTAAGTTTTGATTCTGCTGCAAGTAAGACTTTGAGTGTTTATAATTCTTATTCGCTTTAAGGTTTTATTTGTATAATATTTTTAGCTTTTCTAAAAACCAGTGAAGTGCGCATAGAAGCTAGCTTTCCCTCAACAATAAATTTTAGTGCATTTATCAAATATGAAAAATTGGGAATTTAGCACGTCATACAGAAATCTTATAAATAATAAATTTTGTATTCCCAAAAATAACTTTGATAATAACAATTAAATTTTTACATAATTTATCTTTAAAGAAAAATTTTAATTTTTTGTAAGATTTGTTTCGCTGAGGACATTATTTTAATAGTGTCATACTTAATAGTGTCCCCACTTTTAAATTTATCTTTAAGAGTAAATGAAGGATATATAGAAATCTTACTTGTTCATATTGAGACATTCCAAAATCTTCGTAGTTGTTCCTAACACTTTGTCCACATAATCTACACGATCTGGATATACTTTTTGAGCCAGACTTAATAAAGCAATTTGTAATGAGATTGTATCTTCCAAGGGCATGTCAGAACGGGTCTGTAAAAATTAATTTTAATTTAAGCGTTAACAGTTCAATTTAATAATTTCTTACCTGAACAATGTTGGCTACTTGTACACTAAAAACTTCAAACAGTTCTACTTCAGGAGGTATAATAGACTCAATATCTGTGCCATTATTCTAAAAAGAAAAGATGTTGTGTTAAATTATAATTTTTAATATCAATTCAATTCTCTTTCTTACCTTTCCACTCCTTTGATTGTAAGTGGCCAAACGATCTATCAAGCATATTATAATATTCTTAACATTAACGCCAGTCTGCAATTGGGCACAAGACTTTAAAAATGGATCTAATGTTTGTAAATGGAATTCATCGGGAAACACTTGTATAATACATTCCATCAAGTATTCCTGAGCAATAGCATCACGACAGCTAACCACTTGCTCTAAAATACCAGGCAATATTAAACGCTGGTAGATCTCCAAAGAGGCAGATTCCAACTGGGATAACCGCACTAAATTTGTACCAACCAAAATTTTCAACTCTTCACGTTCTTTTTCACGACGTGTCTTCTCACTGGAGTGACCTTGATGTTGCATGCGAACCCACAATTTATTCATTTCGGCAAAATTAGTTAAAACAAAATCAATGGCATCGTAAACATTGCCTTCATGTTCATTATCAGCAACTAATACATCTGGCAAAATGTTACGAGTACATTGCAGCAGATAATTGCGCAAAAACAAACCACGCAATGGATGTTGTACACCACGACACATTTCTACTAAATCCTTGAGTATGCTACGCTTCAAAGAGCGATCATTTTTAATGTACACAATACCAACAGTTATAAGTAAATATAACCGCGGGACTATGGTATGAGAATACTGAACAAGTTCGTAAAGATCGGTTTCCTTAGAAGCTTTCTCACTTAAGTACAATTCTAGATGACATAACTCATCGGTGATGACCATATCTGTAACATATTAAAATAATTATATGTAATATATGTATATCTACATAGGTATCTATCTTAAAGTTATTTAACAAAAAATACTTTAAATAAACATACACAATTCATAGTAACTTTTAGGAGACAACATGGAAGTACGTAATTCACTTAACATAGCACTGGCACATTTTAACGCATCCAGCATACGCTCCTTGTCCAAGAAGTGATTCATTTGAAATGCCTGCTTACGTGCAGAACTACTGGCTTCAGCCAAAAGTTTCTCCTGATCGTCAACACTATTTGGCATGGTCTGTAAAATCAAAAAAAATCATTTATTTTATTTGTGGACTTATTAATAATCTAGATATCTATATAAGTATGAATGTTTGAAACTTAGAATGATTATGATGTATAATATCAATATCATTTGTTTGTATTTATAAAACAATTATTGTTATTCCGATACATATAGCAAATGAGTTTGTGTTATGTGCATGTAGTGGCAATAATCTGAACCAAAGCTTGTTAGAGGTATGAGTGTACTCAGAAGGGGGTAAAACAAAATATGTACAATATGTTGTGTCTGTGTATATCATATAATACACTTTGCGTGGTTTGTGTTTGCAATGCATTTCTTTTAACTATAGAGTGAAAATAGATTTAAATTACTTTGCCCAACACCACAGTTGTAGTAAAATTTAAAAAAGCTTTAAGTTTAAAAAAATCCTAGAGATTATTAAAGGAAACAATTACCATTGTACCAACACCACCAGCAACCGGGGAATAATTTGCGGAACTCCAAGGATACATTATGACGCTAAGTTATAGGTATACAGTATTTTTCTTAATATTTTTCCAAAAAATCTGCAATCTCGCAATAAATTCCTTTTTCAAAGAAGATGTTGTGGTATGTTGTTCCAATTTATTCTTTTTTTAGATGTTAAACAACAATGTCAAAATCTAGTTTTCGTGCGATTTTTCTTTTTCTACTGTTTTGTGGTTTCTTTAGCTTTCCTTTATTTTGATATAAAACTTACCATAGTAGCAATAAGATTATTTTTAAAACTTAAGTAATTATTAAAAGTCAATTCCAATTATTTTTTAATAAAAAATTAAGGCGTTAATTGAATTTTTTCTTATCGGTTCTACAAATTTTTTCTTTTGATGCTTCTTCGTTTGTCAAAACTGTTGTCAAAATAATGACATTTACAATAAAAACGCAGAGATGCCAGAATTTCATTCTATGGCAAAATTCTTGTTTATAGCGTGTTTTATTATTTCTACAAATTACCGTATATATCGGTCAGTTCTCAAATGTTTGCTAATTCGATGGTGAGGCGGCAAATTTTCGTCAGTCAATAGTTAATTATTTTGTGGAAATTTTTGACTGTCACTCAATTCGATCGTCTCAAGGTACATTAAATATACCTTGAATAGTCTAACCCGCTTAACGTCCTGTATTGCCATACATGCCGGCATTCTAATTAAAAAGAAACAATAAGTGCCGGTTCACACACGTCAAGTTTGCATCGTCAAGTCATATGCTTTTAACCCTGCCTTTACACATGCAGATAGTGGCATGCCACTGTTGTATACATATTATCAAAGAAAATTGTTCGAAATAGTCGAATCTCATGCCATTTGCTTTTGTGTTTACACATGCCATTTCGTGTTTATTTCCAAAATGTCGTTGAAGCGTCAACTTGATATATTTTGTTTACTTCTCAAATTAAAAAAGTGCCGGTTCACACAAGTCAAGTTTGACTCGTCAAGTCTTGTGCTTTTAGGAAAGAAGGGTAAAGAGAATGCCATTTCATTTCCCTTTCTCTCCTAAAAACTCAAGACTTGACGACTCAAACTTGACGTGTGTGAACCGGCACTAAGAAAACAAAATAGAGTTACCGAGTTAATCATATAGGCACATTTTTGGGGAAATAGTTTACATATATTTACATAAGCTTTATTTTAACAATATTAATGCTCTATAATTAACAAACTTGCTTTTATTAAGGCGTGTTTCAAAAATTAATCATAATAAAAATTTATCAAGTTACAATTTTAAATACAATTTGACAATAATCCAGTAAATTTGCATTTAATTTTTAACAGGGTAACATTGTTTATCGTATTTTCATTTAATGGCATGCAAGTGCCAAATTTCAAAATGTGAATGTATTGAGTTTTTCGAACTGGCAGTGGCATGTGTAAATGGCATTTTTTTTCCCTGGGAACACAATTGAGTCGTACGAACGAAGGACGTAACACCGTAAATTTTTCGAAACACGCTTCACTTATCCACAATGCCGTCGCAAACGTATTCCGTATTTTAAAAATAATATTAAAAAATTTCAAATTTATTCAAATTATTGTTTATTTTTCTATCCTTTTATTTAATTATCAAATATTCAATTTGAAAACACAAAAATAATTTAATTTTATATTTTGAATTTTTCTTTTTCTATGACAATACGGTCGTAACCGGCTTATGATATAGAATTAGATCTATGTCGACGTACGACGTGAATACGCTTTTACGTTTACGCCAGCTATTGTGTGAACCAGAACAAAACATCGACAACAGCAGTCTTAAAAAAAGTATTTTTTAAATTTGTAAATTGTTTGTTTTTAATTACATATTTAATTATTTTCCTTAAATTATAATTTGCTACAATTTCGCGTACTTAATATCTTTTTTACATAATGAGAATCTATTTTTTTTCGTTCTTGCTTAAATGTCAAACTAAACTGCCAACCAAGTTTGATGTTTTATGTTCGCAAAAATTGTCTTTGAAAATTGACTAACAATTAATGCAACATATATTGCCGGCAACCAATATTTATGTACAAAAAAGTGCTGTCCCCATTAAAGATAACATAATTTTGATATGTTGTCGGGTGGTTACTGGTATGCCGCACGGACCAAAAATGTACGATAGATTTTTTAGTTAAAAAAAATGTGGGTCGCGAGATATGTTTTATGTTGAATTCATAATTTTTTGCACAAGATATAAAAAGTTATAAAGATTTAATTAAAATAATGCAAATCTTTTTTGCGCTCCATTTACCATTTATTACAATTATATTTTAAAATTTCTTTCAATTTGGTCAAAGAATTTGCTAGATCAAACAAAAAATAGATATTACATAGTGTATCGTCGGGTGGTTAATGGTTTGCTGCACGAAACAAAAATGTTCTAATCTACATGTTTTGAATGGAACATGCAGCATAACAATTACAAACAATAATTTTTTTACTTTTACATTGAAAGTTTGCTTCAAGCTCAAAAAGTTACGGATCAAGCATAACAATGTTTAAAGAACAGTTAAAATGAGGCAATTTAGAACTAGGGAATGGTAAATGGATTCCAAAATCGATTTTCGGTTTTTCGATCAACCTTTTTAAGATTGGATTTGATTGAAGAGGAAACAACTGTTTTTTTTTTGCAAAATACAAGAGAAATTTAATTAAGATTTTTACAGCAGGTAGATATGACCACTGTTTATTATTTTCCTGCAAAAAGTGAACATGTGTAAATTTTGAGTTGACTACATTTAGAGGAATCGGTACGATTTCTTTGTACATTTCACATATTAAAATTGCGTTCTTGATAAAAATTATAAAAATAAATTCTGAATTTTAGCAATATTTTTTTGTAATAAACGTTTCTGAATATAGCAAATTAGTCAATGTATAGATAGTCAGCCTTATTTCGGTTCTCGATGTCGGTAGCACAGTAAGTCGAATTTTGTAGTAGATTAAAGAACTTTAATTTAATTTACTTTAATCTAATACTGAGTCGTTTTCGACATCGAGAACCGAAATAAGGCTGAGTATTTCAGAGGATTATGACCAAAGTTCTTGTTTGGTGGCGACTGATTCTTTGCTAGGTTAGCTTTAGAAAACAAATATTTGCATGTCATTGAAGTATAAAAGATGCAGAAATACTCCCTTGAAATATCAAAAATAACTAGATTTAAATGTCACTCACACACTGGTCTGTTAAAATATTAGCTTAATTTCACATGAATTCCATGTTTTAATTCACCTGTTGTTTTTCTATAATTTTATGTTGATTTTCACAAAGCTTGCCTTCAGTGTTTGGTTCGGTACGATACGTTTAGAAATTTTTTGTTTACTGTCCATTGATGACTTTAATTTCTGAAGAACTAGAGGACCTTTAATTAAGTCGGAAGTATACCAAGGGTTCTAATAAGTAAATACGTAAAAATACAACTGTTTTTTTTTAGCTTTACGGCCATTTTCACCAAGTTCGGTTATAATTAACTATCGGTTATAGCTGTCAAAACATATTGTTAACCGGAACTTTAATTGAAAGTAAGTTTTAACCGAACTTGGTGAAAATGGCCGTTAATCTTGGAAAAATGCAAAAACATCCTTACACACTAAACAAAATGTAAAGATGTCAATGTAAATTTTGATATATATCAAAAAATTAATTTTAAAAGCCCAATAATCGATTTCAGTATAAAATCGCATGTGAAAATGTGAAAGAGGGCAGATTTATTATAAAGAATTGATTTAAAACTTAATTTTTGTAAAAAATGTGCCATGCGGCATACCAGAAATTACCCGACGATATACTGCAATATATGAATGTAGGTCGCAATATTTTTCTTTGGTATAGACAGGGGGCCGTTACATCTTTTTATTATTTACTATCTATTTATTTCGTATGGCAACATTTTATTTATTTGTTTACAATTGAAAATTTCTTTCCATTATTTTAATCACAAATTATAATTTTAATGCTTATAATATGGACTTTAATAATGAAATTATTGAAGGTGTGAGGCAATATCCTTCTTTGCACAACAACAAAAGCGACCTTGATGAAAGGAAACAAGCTTGGATACAATTGGCCGAGAAATTAAAAGTGCACGGTGGGTAAATGCATGCAACATTCCATACATGTTTATGTGTATTTATCTATGTATATGTTTGTAAGCATGCCCTGCAAATATTGGACCACCTGATCCAATTTCATGAAATGGACTACTCCATGGACTGGTCCGATGTAATGCAAGCATGGACCATGTCATTGTTAAAAAGTGTTTGTAGTGAGACGACATGTCTTCGTTTTTTAACGACAAGTTTTCGTTTTTAAACGAAGTTGAAACTAATCCTCTTGTGTACACAATGGAGTAGTTTTAAAACTACTCCTTTGTAGTCCAAAGATGGGTTATTTGGTCCTGCCCTAGGACATCGTAATGTTAAATATACCATATTTTTTCCATACGTTTGGGTTACTTTTGGACTAGTCCTAGTCCCGCGTGTTTGGACTGGTCGTAAAATTTGCAGGGCACATATCTAAATGGCTTCTGAATTAACCTTTCATTAATTTTTATTATTCAGAACAATATTTAAAAATCCGCTGGCATGCCTTGTTACAAGGCTATCAACGAGATCTTAATTTTAAATATAGCAATGATATGCAATTTGTACAACGTATAACTGTAAGTTCACCGAAAATGGAAAATTGGCCAGAATTTGTTATTACAGAAGAAGATTTACAGGACGATACTTCCGAAGAACACGTAGAATTTGTTCTTTTGGAGTCTGAAGATGAAAGCAATAGTAAACATTTGAAACAAGAATTAGTTAAGGAAATAGACTGTGTTTATCAAGAAACATCAAAACAGATGGAGGAAGAGAAATATCCGCACAATGATTTAAAAAACAAAACTGAAACAAAAAATGTAACTCAAAAAATTAAAACTACAAGTAAGCAATATCTACCGCAGGGAAAAAAGGTCGAGGAAAGTAGCACTCATAATTCACTGGAGACGGATATTATTAGAGCTACAAATGCTGAAGACATAACTTTAAAAGTTGAAGAAAAAATGGCAGCTGTTGATGTGAATAAAAATAACGAGGTCTGCGTTCAGGAAACTAAAGAAGTGGTTGAACGATCAAATCCCTTAATTGCAGAACGTTGTGAAGATGTAATATTCGGAGAACTAGTGTCGGCGATGTTAAAACGTATGGATGAAAATAAGAAGAATAATATTAAAAAGGAAATAATGAATTTGTTATTTTCATAAGTTCAGATAAATTTTTTTTTAAGAACATAAACATCGTATCGTATAATTTACGCTAGGGACATTTTTTCCCGAACATTTCTTGAATTCTCTTTTAATCTTACCTGAAGCGTTTACATATGAAACATTAGAAGTCAGACAGAAATTAATACTTGCATGTAAACTACGAAAAGTAAGAAAGTGAAATGAAAAAATGTCCAGTACACTCTACCTTTTCGACCCCTCTCCATTAAACTTCGTCTGTCCGGCAAGAAATGTCCCTAGTGTAAATTGGGACTAAGTCAAATTTAAATATGTATTTAAAAAAACTGTAGTCAATTATATACATAAATTTTCATTCAAAAAACATTTTTGCTAAAGTTTTTTAAATTTTTTATTATAAACGAAATATTTCTTTAATTTTGGTATACATGTTTTATTATTTGATAAAAATGATTTTTACCGAGTGTTTTTAAAAACTTTTTTGCTATCTTTTCTCAACTTAAGATGTTTTGTCAAAATGCCACAGAAATATGAAAATAGAATTTTCTTTAATAAATTATTTTATGGTACATATTCAAATTTTTTCGAATATGATTAAAAAATTTTTGAATCCGCGTATTTCATAAATTGGTGTTAGTTGAACTAAAGATTGCTAATTTGCTAGCCGCAGCATGATATCAGGGCCATATTCAACAAAACAACTTATCAACTTTTAACTGTGCACTTATCAAATTGCTTTTTTTGGTAAAGTGCTTCTGTTCCACAAGACTCTTTGCAAATCTCACTTTGCACTAAGCTAATTTTTACAAAGACTTTGCTCTCTTTGCAAAGTCGTTGCGGTCTCTTGCAAAGTGCATGTGCAAAGTGTTCCACAAAGCATTTAATTATCTTTGCATTTCTGTCTTAGCAATTATTAAAATGAGCTGAATAGTAAAAATGAAAAAAAAACTTGCAGTTTTACATGGTTTAAAAAAAAAAAAGATTTTCTATTCTCTAGTTTTCAAAGCAATAAAGCAAGTTTTATTTTAAAAAATTATTGTAAATAGAATGTGAGAATTATTTCTATTTATAAGTTATTTTTAATAAGGGTATTCATGTCACAAGTTGCAGCCTTGCGAAAAAGAAAAAGTGCAAAAATATAACAACAACCACACAGACAATTATTTGTGCGTAAATAATTTTATGTTGTCCCGAAAAATTAATTCGGCCTCTATTATTTCTTGTTATAACCATGTCTCCACTTTCATCGAAGAAAAACTCGCGTCTTAACATTTTGAAAGCTTCACTAGCTATAACAATATGAATTTGCAAAGGGATCGTTTACCTTGCAAATTTTTGACAAACTTATCAAAATTTGCTTTGCAAAAATAGAATTTACAGTTTTTGTGGACCGAAACAGCATAATTATTTGCAAAGCCTTTGCAATTTACACTTTACAATATTAACTTTGCACAAGAGAACGTACATGGAATAGAAATAGAAAAGAGAATATACAAATTTCAAAGTCTTTGCAAATTTCACTTATCAATTTTAACTTATCACTTGTCAAATTAAATAGTTCTGTGGAACATAAAGTTTTGTAAATTGACGAAAAATTTGATAAGTGCAAAGGGAAAAGTTAATAAGTTGGTTTGTGGAATAGGGCCTAGATCTAATATTTTATTAAAGATCGTGAAAGCTGTAAAGAACAACAGGAAAAAATCGCTTCTATCACGAACATGGCTAAAATTCGCGAAAAATTGCAAACTTTTAAACCAACACTAACACTCAATTCACATGAGGGCTTTTACGACGTCGTTTTGTCTTGATTCCCTTTTAAAGCAACTTCCAAAATCTCTTTGCGTTCATACGATAATTTTTGGTTGCATCTTGGTTGGTATGGCCTTGATTATGCGTCATTCGATTAACCGGCAGCATCAATTAACTGGAATATAAAAAATTGTTTCCATTGATTTAAATTACCTCTATTATCCGGCATTACCTCTGTTATCCGAAATTATAAACAAATTTTCTTTTTTTCGTTTACTTTTGAAGAATCAAAACAAATTCCACTAATCGAAGAAAGAGAATTTCCCAACATACTGGAAGCATGTTCTGCCAGAACTCCTTTTTTTCTCATGTTTACATAATAATACATTTATATATTTACATAAAATAAGAAACACACAAAAAAAAAAAAAAAAAAAAAAAAGAATGCTGCCGGTCCCGTCTGTTATCGATAATTGAGGTCTCACTGTATTTTCAACCGCACACTTCAAAGTAAAAAAAGAATAAAACGTAAATAGAAAAAGTTAAAAGAGAAATATAAAAAACGACATGAAAAACTTAAAACGAGTCGTTTTGTTTACCCCTCTTTCTTCTCCAAAAAAAGCGTTAAAAAATTAACAATAACTACATCAAAATCGATGAAAAAGTCGATTTTAAATTAAATGATTAGGGCCTTTTGCGTTTTAGGTATCGATATTTTTCTTCTTGAAATCCCTTAATTCGTATGTATACCAAGAATCTCAACATACTTTTTTTAAAAATCTTTTATCGTTCGGATTGTTTGGCTGTGGAACCTTTTACCATATTCGTTACGGATTTTTTCCTATCCAAATAATGTTTTTCGCAAGGCGAATTTATAACAGGGAAGTGCAGGTCTAAAACTACTTAAAGCCCCACGTATTTTGGTTTTGCAATTTAATTGATAGCTGTCAAAATTTTTTTATTGCAAATTAAAATTATCGCTTTTTTATAACATAAATTATTAAATTCACTTTAATCATTCGCAGTTTTGAAATTTTTTTATTATAAAAATAAATGATACAACAACAACAACAAATTTAGATATTTAACTTACAGGTCGATTACGAATGGCAACACAACTTAAGTTGTTGTTAAGTGCCGGTTCACACAAGTCATGTGAAGTCAAGTCAAGTCTTGAGCTTTTAAGAGAGAAGGGAAAAGAGAATGCCATTTCTTTTCCCCTCTCTCCTAAAAACTCAAGACTTAACGAGTCAAACTTGACGTGTGTGAACCGGCACTAACAAACAACGCAATTGACATTAAAATTAGGATTATGCTATTTTGACAGTTTGGCAACTGAAAATAAAAATAACAAAATTATGGCGATTTCTTTTCTGAGAAATATGTTGCATAAATGTTACATGCTCTACACAAAAGAGATAGAGCATGTAACATTTATGCAACATATTTCTCAGAAAAGAAATCGCCATTAAACACTAACAAAAAAGAGAAGTGAATAAAAATTTTAATAAAATGCAGTTTAAAAATACATATGATTGAAATTCATTTCTGCCTAATTCGTTTGAATTGATTCAAATTTCATTCAATTCATTTTTTTTGTATAAAAAGAATAAATTAAAAATTTGCTAATTCACTGCATGAATGATTCACGAAATAATTAAAACATGAATGATTCATTTACAGCTCTGGAATTCATAAACTTAAAACACACAAACCTTTAAAACAAATTATTACCTATTAAGCCTGGTATTCTGTTCAAATTTGTGAAAAATGTTGAGTAACATTAATTATTTCACACGAAAATTTTGACATGTATCAATGTTGTATATGCTTTGAAATACAATTTATATTTTTAAATAACGACTTTAATTGAAAAAATAAAAATTGTTAAATTATTGTAAAAAAAATTAAATAAATGAAAATATTAACAGGACGATGTCGATGTTTTTTTAGTTTTGACCCCGATGTATCGCCGATATATCGTTCTTAAACATCGATGTTAATATCGATATTTTCTAAACATCGATGTATCGCTTGCATCCCTATTTGCAGCACATCGAAGCTTAACATAGAAGACAAAGACCGCTCAAGTCAGCTAAAACAGTTTCGTTGTATCAAATAAGAGGCATTTTTAAGGAAATTTAAAAAAAAAATAAAATGTGACTTACCATTATTGAATATAAATTAAAAGAAAAAAAAAACATTTAGGACTTTTAATTTAATTTAAATATGTATGTATGTAAATAAATTTTTGTGTATATTTATGACTACAAGTATTCAAAAAATGTTTTTTTTAACAATAATTACATTAATAATAAGTATAATAATTAATAATCATGACAATACTGGACTCTAATTAAGGAAAAAACATTTTAATCCTACCAAAAATTCTTTTAATTGCAATTATCTGTTGTTAATGTAGTATGTATATTAAAAAAAATACATGAAAAAATAACACTTTGTTATTATATACGATACGATTTTTTAACTTGATATGCCATATTCACAAAACCCCTTGTATCGTTGTATCCAAAAAACCAATAGTGAACTAGTTATATATTTTAATACAACATACTATTGATACATCGATACAAGGGGTTTGTGAATACGGAAATAGTATTCATTTATATTCACTAGGTTTTTGCATTTTCTGCTTCTATAATAAAGGTTGTACAAATATAAGGTTTAACATTTCATTTAAATTATGAATTTAGTGTTATTAAAACATTTAATTTGATTTAATTATTGGTATTAAATTCCATTGTGCAGCATGTTGAATTTAAATTGTGTAATTATTTAAATATGAATTTAACGTTGATAGAAAATGTTTATGACATACATATGCAACTTATTTCCAATTTAATTAAGTTTTAAATAAATTAAGCAGTTCACAAAGTATCCTATTGTGAATTGCCTTAATTTATTTGAAATTTTGTTTCAAGTCAGTTATATTTTTTTTTGCTAATTTATGTGTAAAACACATTGCATAAGTATATAGTTTTATATATATTTTTTTATCTCTAAATTATCTATATTTTTTAATATAGGATACGAATTTTGTTTATATGTATAAAAAGTAACAAATTTAAAAAAATGAAAAATATAAACGATGTATTTATATTGTTCATATGTATTATATTCAACATCGTATACCTTCATACATATTTGCTAAAAGTTTACTTACCTCTATAAAAAAAAAGAATGAAAGTAATTACAAATTTAGTTTTAAGTTCCTAATTTCACATTTCCAATAAGTTTGAATTGCTTAAATGTATATAAGTAAAAGATAATTTTTAATTATATAATAAATAACTGAAATGTAACGATGTTTTTAATATAATATGGCCATATTTTAATTACTATCTAATAACTGGACCAACCAAACTTCTCTTTGTTAGTTGGACTTTTCAGCATTTTGTCGTTTTTTTCTTGGTGTTAAACATATTTAACTTTTGATCGTTAGTTTTACATTTTTTTTTAATTGTTTTTGTATGGTCCCTTTATCTAAGATTTTACTTAAATGAAATTGTAAACAATTTAACAATAAATAAATAATTTCAATGTCATACCAAATACATATCCCGGTTTTTTAAAATAAAAAATTGTTTTTATATGTTTAAAGTAAACTATTAACATCTCCTTAAGACTACATATATTATTTTATTTTAAATATGTATGCACACAAAAACAGTGGTAAACATAATCCATTGTTTTTGCTAAAATAACGAAAATAAATAATAAAATTCAAAAAATAACGAACTTTTTTCTTTAATAAATAAATAGCATCAATTTCTAATTAGTAAACGGTAGGCCATTCATTCGGTTAACCGTTAATCGGTTAACCGATTAATAACAACCCGATTAACTGACCGGTTAATTTAATATTAGATATTTTCGATTAAATCGGTTAATTTCAGTTGATTTTCCATTAACCGATGTAAAAAAATTTTAAAAATAAGTAGTTTTTTAACATGGTTTTTTATGTTTTTAACTATTTGTTTCGTCTCATAAACAAAAGTTATGTGTTTAGAAAATATTTTTTCATAGCAATAAATTCTTAAAATACAGTACAAAATCATTAACTAAGGAATTCAGAAATAAATTTTTTGCAGAATGTTCTGTGATGAGCTTTGCCACCACAACGAGTCAAATGATGACCTAACAACAACAGAAACTCTCGCTAGGAACACAAACAATCTTTTAACAGAATTTTCCGAAATAATTAGAAATGTGAACGATTTCAAAAAATCAAATCGGACTGTAATGGCAAAATGGAAGATTTTATATGTTTAGAGAAATCCTGGGAAAAAACAGAGAAATAAGATATTCTGTATTATGGGTTGCTTTCGATTTCTCCAACATCTTTGATAAGTAAAAAAACTATTTTTTGCTCGTTTTAGTCCAAGAATTGTTTCGTTTAACTCCAAATAATAAATAATTTTTGCATTTTTATTTATTGAAATTACTTAATTTATAACAAAACTTTATTAATCGGTTAACCGACCAATAACAAAATTATCCGATTAGACCAAAACATCGGTTAATTAATCGAGCGGTTAAATGATTAAAGCAAAAGCCCGATTAAATGAATACCCTAGTAAAGGGTTAATTACCCTTTAAAAGTTAAGTACACTATCAAACAGGTCTTACCCTACGTTTCCACATGCAAGTGGAAACGAGGAAACAGCCGATTGGCTAAAAGTAAAAAAAATTGTGTGAATATTAGTGAAAAAGTGTGAGTGTATTGAGTTTTTCGAACTTGCACTTGCATATGGAAACGGGGGGTTACGTATTTTAAGAAAAAAACAACTTGTCATACAGTACTTTTCGCTTATAGTCCATTCCGCTTAAAGGCCAAAAACGGATAAAGGCCAAAACTATCATATTCACATGCAGATTTTTTCGAATTTCATACAAATAATTTGTCCTAAGGTCCATTTCGCATGTATTCAATTTTCGTTTAAAAGCCACATTTTCTTAGCATACGAATATAATTCTTTATGCAAAAATGTTCGCTTATAGTCCACTCTGTTTTTAATATTTTTTTAATCAACTTGTAACATGTTTTTATTTACATTTCTGGTAACTATTATAAATACCAAATTTCGCAATTTATATTTCATAACATGGTGTCTTCATCTAACCATTTTTGTTTTTATTGTATTATTTTTTGTTTTAACTATTTATTTAAATTAAATCAAAATTTGGTTATGTTTTAAATAAACTTTTATTTTGTTTAAAAAAGAGCAGTTTTATTGAAGAAAATAACTTTTATAAAGTCCAAAATGTGGATTATACACTTATAAGCCATTAAATGGCTTATAAAAAAAATCGCTTATAGTCCAAATTCGCTTATAGTCCACAAAAGTTGTGCAACTATAGTAGTGTACTATAAGCGAAAAGTACTGTAGTAAGTTGTTATTGTTTTTTGGAAATTATTACTTTACCCCCCGTTCCCACATGCGAATGCAAGTTCGAAAAACTCAATAATCAACACTCAAGTAATTACTTGCAAGTAGTGTAAAACAGTGTAAAACAGCCGATTGGCTGAAAGTACAAAAATTGTGTGAATATTAGTGAAAAAGTGTGAGCGTATTGAGTTTTTCGAACTTGCACTTGCATGTGAAAACGGGGGGTAACCCGGCGTTTCCACATGCACGTAATTACTTGCAAGTAGTGTATACGTATTATCAACGAAAAATCGAGAAAGCAGCCGATTGGCTGAAAGTACACAAATTGTGTGAATGTTAGTGAAAAAAGTGTGAGTGTATTGAGTTTTTCGAACTTGTACTTGCATGTGGAAACGCTAGGTAAGACTTGTTGGATAGTGTAAAATACCCTTGAATAGGTTATACACACATGCAGTGATTTTACATATTTAAATACGAATTGTCGTGTTTTATGACAGAAATGTCTAAGTAGATTTAAGAATTGTCAAATTTTACAGTTGCATTCATACCTTTATGAGAATGAATTCCTTTTGAAATTATTTCCCTTTAAAACTAATATCCAATTTTTAGGGTAGTATTTAAATATATATTTTATTAATTTTCTCATACACACAAATCGCATTTAATTACAGTTTAATTTTTTTAAGTGTTATTTAAAAAGTCTTATTTCAATTAAGACAGAAGTACAGGAAATCATTATTAAAGTGCCGAAAAAGGTTATCTCACCAAATGCCAAGGCTTTCCACATCACTATGTGATCTGCTACGTCAAGAACAAACAGCATAATTGTCGAGCAATCCGTAGAAAAACGTAATTGTATTTACCTTATGTTAGTTGACTTTGAGAAGGCTTTTATACCCGTTCACATGAAGCTTACCAACTTATACTGTGATGCCTATTGTGGGACTGAAAATTAATGTACCGGACCCTTGTAAGTTTTTCTAGTCATTTTTCCACTTGGAAGTACTAAATAGATTGCATCGTAACAGTATAGCACCGAAGATCTTATTCTCTGCTGTAATGGAGGTTTAAAGATACATAGTTTCACTTTTCTAGTGACGTGAAAATAATATCCGTAGCCATTTTATTCCCTTTTATCATTTAAAACCACTGTAGGCCAATAGTTTTAATTGCGTGCATTATTCACCGCTGGGGGTTAATAAAATTGATTTTAATTTCCAATATTTACAACTTGCAATGGCTCTTGTAACCGTTAAAATACCTCGATACCAGCTTGAGACCTTAGGTGTTGAAAGGGAAGAGTTTAAGTATCCCAGCACAGTTTTGTGACTACGCCTAATTTCCCGCTCAATCGCCTGATAGGAATATCCTCGCAATGATTTTTACACTTTCTTTCCGCTTTTCTTTTCCTTACTTTTTTTTCTCTAATGTTTATTAGAAACTAATATTTTCTTCTAGTAATGTTTAATGTATAAATCAAATGCGATAAAACAAAAGAATATTAATATTTTATTTGCGAAATATTGAATTCAAACGAGTTTTATTTATGTATATGAAGAACATTTCCAATTCCATACGGATAAGTTCATCTAGGAATTAATTCATTTGAAAGTAAATCTTTAGAAATAAGAAAAATATTTATTTATACAGGATGTGAATTGCAAAATGAATAATTCAGCAATGTTTGATTATATTCTCTAAAGAGAAATAAGGAATTCATTCTTTTTAGCCTATGGTTCCATTTTAAAAATTTTTACCATTTATAATTACATACATATGTACAGGTGTTGTCATTCGAATAAGAAATTTTCGAATATTCGAAACACTTTTTTTCAGTTTTGTTCGATAGAACAAAATTTTTCTATTTAGAATAAAAAATAATTCGAATAGTTTTTGACGAATCTGAAGAATCAGACAAAGTTTCTGAATTGAATGATGATATATTATTAACTGATTTAAAAAATTGTCTTTTAACAATGTAATTTAAATTTTGCTCTTGAAATTCAACCAGATCGGTTCACAAATGACTGAGATATGAGGGAAAAACCACGACTGCCCCTAGCTTTACCCCTTAATCCTCTGTTGTTGTTTTCTTAATCACTTTTTTTCTGTATATCTGGAGAACGGTAAGAGCCAAAGTTTCCAAATTAGGTTAAAGCATCTTGGTTATCAATACACAACGTATGCAAATGGGCGGGATCAGAAAAGTGGTCGTGGCATTTTCAATATGTCACTTTTACTTGTTCTTCTCTACACCGTTCGCCACCAAACAAAAGGGGGCGTCGTAAAAGCCCTGGTATGAATAATGGTTAAAAGATTGAAAAATCACTGTTTTTGCTATATTCGTGGTATCTTCGCTATTTTCTTTTTAATTTTTTATATATTTTTTGTAATTTTGACTTAATTTTTGTATTTTTTTTAATTTTTACTACATTTTAGTGATTTATTTAATTTTTTTAAATATTAAAAATTTTATATAAAAAAAATCTTTGAAAAAATACAACAATGAAGTCATCCAAATTTATAAAAAAGTCCAAAAAAAATAAATAATAAAAAAAAGCGAACATACAAAAATATAGTGAAAACCCGGATTTTTTAAATTTCAGGTTAAGACATCTCAGTAAAGAAATAATATATTACTGTAAAAGTAATCGGTAGGTCTTTCAGATGACATATCAGGTTTTTTTTATACATACAACAATTAATTCGCGCAGTTTTAACGTCTCGAAATTGGCGAAAAACATGTTTGTTTTATATTTCTGCTAAGCTATTTCAAAAACCTGATACAATGTTACTTAAAATTAAAAAAAAAGAAATCTAGGGCTTCCATAACAAAATGTATCTTTCCCCGAATATAAATGTCATATACATAGATATTGGTACCGCAAACATTTATTTAATGATTCCTTGTTGCATATTACATCATTTGACTACGGTTGGTCCATTATAGACCATAATTCGTATATACAGTAAATGACGCTTATATGATCATAAAAAACTTATTATAAGAATTCAAAATTATCTTCAGATATACATATGTATATACAGTGGTGGCCACATAATTAGAAACTACTTTGTATACATTCTGGATCCTTATGAATAGGGAAGTTGATTAATCCATGTACGTCTGTCCGTTTGTAGCTTTTAGCTTTCACAGATACGTTGATATGATGGGAACTACACATAGAGAAAAAACATTTTCCAACAAAACAATTTTTTAAGAAATTAAGGTTAATTTAACAATATTGTTGTTGCCAGCAATTGTTTATCGGTTTAATTAGTAATCCAACAAGAAGCCAGAAACATTTTATGATTGCCTCCAAGCATGTTATGGTTAATAATAAATTTTACACGACTCTCTTCTTAAAATAAATAAATAAATAAATACAGTAGACGCTTGCAAGTTAGAAACACTTTGTTTTTAATGCAATCCAAATTCAATGAATGAGGGCATTCTAAGTTTGTCATTCCGTGTGCAACTTTTTTTAATCTTCATCTTAGACCCCACTAAGTCTGTTCAAAACACGCTCACTTTCAAAAGACTAAACAGAAAAGTACAATGTTACAATGACGTTTTCCTAAGAAGCTAAGGATCCAAATCCAACACAATCGGCTTAGTAGGAAAAGAGTTATGAAACCAAATGTGGGAAAACCTGCCTAATAAATTGATATTTTTGTTACAAAAATTTTCATAAATTGGTGGCAGAATGTACGGTTTTTGATAATTTTTAAACAAAATAAATAAAATATTGACCATTTTTAAATAAAAATTGGATACAAATTTATCAGCGGCACGTTTTGATTTATGTTTTAAATGTTTTTTGACGTAAGCTGGGACCAAGTTTCAATTTTTGTTGTAATTTTGTATTTATTGCCGTAGCGATTCCACCTGCTTATTTCACAATGGCCCGTTCCTGAAATAAAAACTAGTGTAATATTTGAGTGGTCCAAAATAAAAATTCTGTAAAAGCCGCAATTTTATTTATTTTTTAAAATGCCTCCGTAGGCCATCATCAATCTCGTTCAAAACTTGGTATGTTACGCGCAATTTTTGTTTAAATATTCAATATTCCTGCAAATCTTTTTTCTTATTAAAGTTGAAATTTCGACTTAAGTATATTCAAAGACCATTTGTAGAATTTAATGGCAAATACTTTTGCAGCATATTTCAACTAAATACTTCCCTGTTTTAAAGGTGATTTTTGCTTTTTTTGAAAAATATTGCAAAAAGACCCATTTCTAGAAGCATTAGAGGTTTAATGGATACCAACAAAATGTTGCCAGTAATGTCCTATATAAGTCTTCTTTTACTACACAAGGGTGAAACTTTAAATAGGCCGTAATAGGGGTTCAAATGTAAATTCTTAAAACGCCGATACAAGTATCGTCATGTGATTATTGTTTTAGCCTAAGCGCCATTTTTGAAAAAATGAGATAGAAATGGATTATATATGACATCAATGTTCTCCTTTATATTTTAAAATCCATTTTTTGATATCTCGTATAGAATCTGAGATATTCAGCATCGACTTTGGTCTACATCCACAGTTATTTTGGTTCATGGAACATTATATTATATGGGAATTTTTTGCATATGGAGCAAATTTTGCATACAAACATAACAAATTTATACTTTACTATTGCTTTGCGCCATTCGAATAATGAACAACGTAGGTCAAAGTAAACCGTCACAATAGTAAAAATTTATCGGACACAATGTGAAACTTGACGTGAATATGGAGCCCTAATAAACTAATTGTTGAATATTGATTTGCGTTAGCTAACAAAAAACATTATATGCAGCTCTGGTTTCTTGACGAATTTCGAATACAATTTAAAAATTCAGTGAGAGAAAAACAATTTTAAAACGTAACAATAATAAAATCTGGATCCCTAAATTATTTAAAGAACGCCGCAAAATGTGTTAAGACAAAAATTAAATGTATTAACATCGGAAACCATCCAAAGATAAACAATATTTCAACAATTTACTAATGCCTGTATTCACAAAAAAATTTTAAACTTAATAAAGGTTTAAAGAACAAATTTACTATGAAAATTATCCATAATAAACGTTTGTTAAATTTAATAATCGTTCTTGAATACGGGGATAAGTCTTTAAGTAAAAATTATTTACATAAAGTTTTCAGTTTTTGATACTTTTTATAGTTTACACAAACGACTGCTGACGTCAATAGTCAAACATCAATCCTTAAACCAAATTGTATTTTAACCTTTGGTAGATCGAAATTTGATTTTTTGAAAAAAGGATTGATGTTTGACTATTGACGTCAACAGTCGTCGATGGCTGCTAGTGTAAGACGACAAATCCATCTGAGAAGATCGAGTGGTTGCGATCGAAACATGTCATGGTAACCTGCCGGCCAGTGTTCGAGCCCCGGCCACGGTCAAGAATGAAAGATTATAATTATCAATGACAATTTTAATAAAGTTTCATGTTGTAAAATTCCTTTCTTCATAAAAATAATTTAATGAAAATTAAATTTGATGAACTTGAGCCGAATTAAAATATTAAAAATATTGATTAAAAACCATAAATATTTCATCAAAATAACCACAATACTAATTAATTCTAATTACAGATCATTCCAATTTTAGGCGTCAACTGTGATACAAAAACCAAAATAAACTCAATACTTTTAATATTAAATGCAATTTAATGTGCGATATTTCTTTTTTATGGTTAAACTAATTTTCAAAATATATTAAATAATATAAATTTTCATATTTTTCGAATGTGTATTCTAAGTCAAATTACAATCCTCAAAAGCTTTTATACTTTTTGTGGTGCATACAAAATATTCCTGGAAAATATTGAAGGAATAAGACTATTAAAGTATAAAAGCTTTTGAGAATTGTAATTTCACTTAGAATACACATTCGAATAATATGAAAATTTATATAATAAATGTTACTCAACATGAGAAATAAATTCCCAGATTCTATATATTAAATAATAAAATAAGCTTTAAGTAAAAAATAGTGGTATTTATATCCGTTCAATATACAGTTATGTTTATGTTCAATACACAATGTTGTTTCTTATTCTTATTCTTATTTTGTAATGACTTTGAATTAAATAATTTTCTTTACAACAATTAAAATTGGAATTAATTGTGTTTTAAATATTGCTTTTTCCATACTTAAATACTCAAGTGTTAGAACTTGTTTAATTTTTTCTTATTTTATAAATTTCTTAACGTTATTAACGCAACAAATATTTTTTAAATATTTGCTTTCTAATGTCTTTTATATAATGTTTTTAAAGAGCAGGGAAAAATGGAGGGGAACTTTAATTTTAATTTTAAAAATTTCACATTGACAACATTTAGATTTTTGTTTTGGAAAAAGTACAAATACATTTAATATGCATGTTAGTTGGTTTTCTTAAAAAATGGAATTTTCTTGTTTTCAACAAACATTTTTTAAACATCTATTCATATCATTAATAGTTTTATAAAAAAATTTTTATGTATATATGTAAAAGTTTTATATTAAATAGTAAATATGGTATGTATGTTACCCTTATGCATTCTAATATGGACCCATTTTTAAAAAGGATGTTTTAGCAACAAATATTTTTTTAATTTTCAACTGCAAATAATAATTAATAGTTGAAATTTTAATAAAAACTTCTATTTCTTTTTTTTTTTTATCAAATTTTCATAAACTAAAAATAAATTAATGAAGGGGTTTCAAATCTATATGTAGACCCCTTTTTGATGATAGATAAATGATGTTAAAAATGTAAATAATACTTGTTATATTTTTGTTTAACTTTAAAATTAAGAAGAAAAAAAAAAACAAAATTTAAAAGGTATAACACATCCATCCCCCTTTTCTCCTTGCAAGTGTAGTCAGTAGTTTGGGATTCTGCTTACAAAACGTGTAAATTTTCACAGCTTTTTGATTTCGAATCTCGTGCCCAGACACGACCCAATAAGCCTTTAACTTTTAAGCTAGTTGAGGTACGGGAACCACGATATTTACGGGGACTATAAAGTACATAATTAAAAAAAATATTTTATTTTATGTGCCAAGTTGATTGTATTTTATTATAAATTTACCTGCTGTGAGCACTGCCAGGTGGTGTATTAGCATCAGATATTATATTATTTGTGGGCCCCATGGGGGTATTGGGATTTGTACCACCTGTTAAACAAACCCCACTTAAAGGGGAACAAGCTCTCCTTTTGGATTTTCTAATAGAACGTTTTCTAAACATATCCCTAAAATAAATAATTTCAAGGTATTAACTTTTTTTTAAATTAAACATAACTGTGCTTAGTGTTAAAGCCATTGACTGCAAAGTTTGTGAAAATGGATATATAGACTCTCCTCATGGATACGATATAAATTAATTATGTAACTTTATAATTTTTTCTTTACTTAACTTTTATGAAATCTTTATGAAAAGTTATGTTTATTTTTAAAAATATGTGAATACAGTATTGCCGTGTTTCCGATATCATAAAATTACTAAAAAGAATATTTTGATTTCAAATTTTTTTTTAAATGCCTGAAATTTATGTTCAAAAATACCATTAAGATGCGTTGTTGTATAGTTGTGTTCTTTTTTATTTTTAATTTTTTATAAATACACAGAAATCAGCTAAAAACAAAACTTTTATTTTAATAAGTACTAGTAAATTGTTAGAAACGTCATCCACGGTAACACTGTTTCTTCATTTGTCATTTTACTTGCGACAAGTGTCAAAAATTTTCCCTACGTTTCCACAAGCAAGTAATTTAAATACTTGCAAGTAGTGTATACGTATTATTAACGAAAAAGCCGATTGGCTGAGTGTAGGAAAATTGTGTGAATGTTAGTGAAACAGTTTGAGTGTTTTGAGTTTTTCGAACTTGCACTTGCATGTGGAAATGGGGCGTTACTTGCAAGCAAATTCTGTTGCAAGTTAAGCTGCAACTCTGGACTACTCCCTGGACTGGTCCAATGTAATACAAGCATGGACCATGTCATTGTTAAAAAGAGTTTGTAGTGAAACGACATGTCTTCGTTTTTAAACGATTTCAAAGCGAATCCTCTGGATTATACCATGTAGTAGTTTTAAGACTACTTACTCCTTTGTAATGCAAAGCTGGGTTTTATGGTCCTGCCCTAAGACATCGTTATGTTAAATATACCATGTTTTTCCATACATAGGGGTTACCTTTGGATTAGTTCTAGTCCCTTATGGGCTACATTTTATAAAATGTATACATGCGTGTATAGACTAGTCGCATTTTTTGCAGGGAAGTACGAAACATGTAATTGTGTTAGTAAAAAGGTGTGAGTGTTTCCACATGCAGTTAATTACTTGCAAGTAGTGTATATAGAATTGCTTATTCTTTTTTCTAAATCTGTAAAATGAATTGCAAACCACTTAAACAAATTCTTTTGAATTGGAAACGATTTCCAATTCAATCTACAAATTCATTTGTATTGGAAAACGAACTGAAATTCATTTCTGCCTAATTCATTTGAATTGACTTAAATTTCATTCAATTAATTTTTTTGTGTGAAAATAATTAATTCGAAATTTGCTAATTCAGTGCAGAATGATTTGCGAATTAATAAAAAAATGAATGATTAAGGGCCTATTATTTCATCTTATCAGTTTAAATCTCAATTTATTTATTTTTTTAAATTAAAAAATGTAAATTACCTTGATTTTTCGGGATTTTCTAATTTAAGACGTATTTGAGATAACAAACCCACCAATAACTCGTCGACATTATGATTAATACCTACAGAAGTTTCTATAAATTTACAATCGTATGCTGTAGCCATAGCTTTGCCATCTGAAAATTAAGAAACTAAATTTAATAACAGCATTTTAAATTTGAGATTAATTTAAAACTAACCATCTGCACTAACTAAACGACTACGGGCCAAATCGGCTTTATTTGCGACTAAAATTACAGCTTTCTGGGCGATATTTTGATTAGTCCACAATGCTTGTAAAATATGCTCGGCCACACCGAAACTACTACGATCGGAGGCAGAATATATAACACAATAACCATGTGGGTCGTAACTGCTGAGACAATCATCAGGCTGAAATATAAAAAAAATTAAACAAAATTTTAATATGTACGTTGTATACAAAGAGATTAAGGGCCAGATTTAGACTACGTATTTAAATATCATTTATCTTTAAATTCTATTTAAATACGAAATTAAGTTTTCCGGTACTTTTTTAATGATACTTAAATAGCCTACGTTGCTTACCCAACAAGCACGGAGTTTTGATTTAAAATTGAAAATTATTTGAAATCAAAAACATTTGATAATGATTTGAAAATCATAGAACATATTCTCAACAAAAACGCGAAAATTATTTTTAAATATAGAATTGCACTTATGTATTTTCAACTTGCTTAAAAACATTATTCGCAAATTTTTTTTTCAATTGTGGATTGTTGTACAATTTGGAACATAAATCTATATAATCAAAATAAAATGTTGTGTGTTGCTAATCGCATAACTTGAGAACGGCTTGACCGATTTGGACGATTTTTTCTTTAAAATTATCGTCATGATCCAACTTAGGTTTGTACGTAAAGAAAATTTTGCATCGCACACTTTTTTCGATTTACCTAAAATCAGAAAACGGCTCCATCGATTTGACTGATTTTTCTTTCAAATGTTCGTATTAATCTATTTTAAGTGTTCATCGAAAGAACAATTTACTACACCTACTTTTACGCCCACTAACTCTATTTATCTAAAATCGGAAAACAGTTGCACCGATTTTGCGATGCCTAAAAGGAATCAGAAAACGGCTTCATCGATTTGATTAATTTTTCTTTCAAATGATCGTATTAATCCATTTTAAATTTTGCAACATATCTAAGAACAGTGCGATGGGAAAAGTACAATGGCGCATACAAATCTTTGGAGGCATTAGACAAAACGTGGCTAAATTGACGAAACAATTAAGGCCGATTTGGAGGTACGGCAAACACTGCCAGTGATACCACGATCAACGCCCACCGATGAATTTAATGCATGTTTGAAGTCGTCTGCTTTGTGGTAACACGTTAGGAAGCTCAAATTAAATCTAAACATGCGGGTCGAGCTGCAGAACAATAAATCTCGAGACGTATTTTCCAAACAATTGCCTGACATTTCAATTTCTGCCAGTTCACCGAATCAAAGTCCGAACTCTTTTGAAAGGTGTTTCCACACATTACACAAAATTACTGAAATCAAGATTGGTTGAGCGAACGTGCCTTATTAGCTGCGAAAAACGTTGATGTTGACGAACTGAATTTTAAGATTCAAAGTGAAATCGCTGGCGAATTGAAGACGTACAAATCGATACGATGTCGTCAACTACCCAATCGAATTTTTTAACTCCCTGAAATTGCCCGGATTACCGCCTCATAATCTCAAACTAAAAGTTGGATCAGTTATCATAATGTTACAAAATATAAACCAACCACGTCTTTGTAATGGCACACCACTAACGGTAAAAAACTGATGAATAACGTCATCCAAACAACAATGCTTAGTAGGCTTTTTACACTTGCTCACATCTTACATCTTTCATCTTATCGCAAAGATGATAACATCTTCCCGTAAGAATTATACAGGGCTAAAAATCAACATCTTTCTTCATCTTTAAAAGATGTTCCTATCTCATGTTGTTTCATTCAACATCTTTCGATAATTGTAGACATTTTTTCTAATTTGGACAGGACAACATCTGCCGGGCCAGCTAGTTATATACAGTAGTTTTCCTGTTTAACGAACCTTCGATGCTGCGAACATCGCATTTAACGAACACACAAGTTTGCTCCATTGAGTACCTTATCTAGCGAACAAAAAATATTTTTTTTGCGCATAAACTAAAAACAAAGTGAGTAGCAAAAAGTACCGCTATTTTAGGTTTGGTTTATGTAGCATTTTTATTTGATTATGCTGCAATGATCAGTTACGCATATTCTTTCGATCATGAAAAACATTTGGAGCGACAAAAAAAAACACAAAGGTGCTGCCAAAAGCTTCGAAATTTGTATTCAAATGGCTCAACAAAATAAGGTTAATTTGTTAACTTTATTGCTTTTAAGAGAAATTCAGGAAGATGGTACAAAACAAAATTTTTTTGTTCCAAAAAAACAAACATTACTTGACAAATTTTTTATGTAAAATTTTCAGGGAAATTAAAATGAATTTGAACCTATTTTTCATTAAAATTATTTTAGGTTTTATGCTACCAGTGTAATAAATTGTTCCTTTTTAGACTGGTACTGGGATTTGTGAAAATATAACAAGTACAAAAAGAAAGAACTCATTACCAGTGAACGGAGAAACAATAATTTAACTTGTATAGGAAGAACAAAAAGGTAGAAAAAGTAATGAATTACAGTACAGTCTTCAGAGGTGGTATGGCACATTTTTGGGACTTTCTAAAATTTGGTTCTTATATGTAGTTTTAGGACTTGTTTTATTGAGATAATACTACATTGTAGTAAATAACACTAAACACATACATATATTGAGAATAGATGTTTGATTGGTCAAATGGTGTCAATTGACCCCCTCCAATGGCAATCCCATGTAAAAGTGATATTTCTTTTTCATATAAAGTGTTAGAACTAGTACTGGTCTTTACCATCAAAGACCTATCACGGGACTACTTTGGTGTCAGTTCGCTTCCCTCTAGGGATAATAAACAGATCTCAAAACATATTTCAAAATAAACGGCAGATAATACAGTTTTAGTTATTTATTTATTCATAACATGGGTACTATACATAAGTATGGCATATAACGAACTTTTTAGTTTAACGAACAAGCCTGTGAATGTACTGGTTCGTTAAAACGGAAAACTACTGTATATTTTTTTAATTATCAAAATAATTTTCGTGGGAATACAAAGTTTAATTTAAATGATTTTGTTATTCGTGCTTAATTCCTAATAGCTGAAAGATGAAATAGCGTTCTTTCCGTCCTTTAATTCTTGAAAATATAAAATAGTTGGCCCCATGGTGAAATAATACAGGTGGCAGCACTAAGTAAACAAATACAACATTACAAGTACAACAAAATTGAAAAATAAGTCTCCGCATACGTCAAAAATAATTTTAAGCTTAAATCAAATTTTGCTGCCGAACGCGATGAAATAAATAAATTGTTAGCCAATATTAATTTTACTATGTTTACTATTACTTAATTTTAATCAAAACCTTTAATCAGTGTTGCCACTTTGTGGGTAATTACCCGAATTTGGTATAATTTTTACAGTCGTGGGTAAAGCGTGGGTATTTTCTCTTAGGTGTAATTCAGGTGTTATTTAAATTCTTACTTTAGATACCCAAATAAAATCAAGATTCGATTTCAGTGATAACATTTATTTCTTTTTAAATATAGTTGATAAAAAATGCACAGTCTTCTGAACCAAAGTCTCAGTTTCTTTTTAAGAAAAGTCTTTAATCATTAAATATGTATAATTTTCAAAAGTTCGGTAACGAATGTCGCAGGATGGACATTAGATTTGGATAAAGATGACTATCATAGTGATTTAAAACCTGAAGTTTATTAAAAAAAAGTAATTTAAACTAAAAACTAGCATGGGGGAAGATAAGTTTTCAATATTCCAACATATAATTAATTTTTGTTTTCTCTGGCAACTTTTAAATGCTTAAGGTTGAAGAATATTTAACTCCCTTAACAGTTGTAAAACTGAATTAAGAAAGGGACAGTTGTATAAAATCCTGCAGGCATTTTGTTTACTAAATAAGGTATAAAGGGTATTTTTTTAAACAAAGAGACTTAAAATGATAGGAAACGCAAAACAATTAATCTGAATCGCAGATTAATTTTCGGCATTACCATTTGAAACTGATTTTAAACAAATAGGCATCGCGCCTGTCCTTGAAGAAAAGCATTGCAGACGTTTTATTTTGTTTCACTTTTTCGAGCACTGCTTGCTGGCTGTATGTCACGAATAAAATGAACAATGTTGATCGTCAAGACGTCAATTGTTGCTGGTTTATCAGCATAAACCAGTTACATCACATGCCTAAGAAAAACAATCAAGAGGTGTCACATCGCACGGCTTTGAAATCTTATTGATAGTTTATTTTTACTAAATCAACACATCGCCTTTTTTTGTGAAAAATTAAGTTGCGCCATTTTTATCATGAAGTCGCCTATAAGTTTCGAAAATCGACGGCTGATTTTCAAAGCTAATTTGGATAATTTGGTGGCGTTGTCCAAGGATTAATCAATTCATGACGATGTGCCTAAGCAAAAAGTGGGAGCAATATGACAGTTCGCTTGACAGCTCACTTTTTGTAAGATCTATCTGGCTTAAAAACACCCATTATAAAGGAATGGCAGTGACCATTTTGAACCTTCTCTAGATATATGCAACCAAATGTCTAAGTTAAACTCATTATTTTATTAATTACAATAAGAATCTTAACAGTTTGACTATTTAATGTTGATCTTCTTTCATGAGTATGTTGTGTTTTTGGTTTTTTGAAAATGTCTTTTTATTAAATAAAACTTTGATTTTATATCAGGTATAATTTCATTTAGATCGGGTAATTTTGCTTCATCTCAAGTGTAATTTTGAATTTTGCTGGTGGTAACACTGCCTTTAATGCAATATAATAATCCCAGCACAAAACGTGGACTTTTGTAAACATAAACAAAACTATGACATAAGATTAGACAAACTATACTAAAGCAAAAAATCGACATCTGCCACCTGCATTATTCCACCATCGTTGGCTGCTTTTTATTTTGAGGATTTTCATGTTTCTGGGTAGCACCACAAACTTTTTTCTTCCCTTTCCCGTTTTATTTTTATTTGCATTCATGCTCTTTGAAATTAATTTTTTACTCACAAAAAATTTATATTTTTTTGCAAGAAATAATTTAATTTTTTTTGGCTGTTTTTGAGATCTTAGTTAAACTAGGTTTAGTTAATCTGAAAACAGATTTGTGCCGCCATTACCATACTTGGTTGACATCTCAAAACCCGGCCATAATGTTTATAATTATTTTTCACTTTAGTATCGCTAAGTTTATTTTTGAATTGAGAATACTCTTTGATGACGATTTGATATCAAATTGTTAAAACATTGTATGACAAATGTTAATATTCAAATCTTTATCAATTTGAATTCAAATGTGTAACTAAAACAATTGAAAAAGTTTGAGTATTAGGCTTGATATCAAATAATAAAATCATTTCATATCAGAGGTTTGACTTCGAATTTGTTGGATACTTAAAGTCTATTTAAGTTTTTATAGTGTATTTACTCGACATGGTGCCCTTGATACTAAAACAATATAAATAGAACAAGCAAATCCATTAACAATCAGTTGTTTCTTTGATGTCACCTTGTAAATACACTTTTACATACATTTAGTAGTGCTACCATAACTTTTTTTTTAATTAAATAAGAATGATCATCTTGCGCTTAAAACCGGAAATTGTATTAAAATACAACTTGCGTATTTAAATACGATAAGATAAGATTTTACAACTTACCGTCATTTCGGAATAAGGATGATCAATAAATATCAATTCCGATTCTTCTCCACTCAACAACACTGAAACAGATTTCTCACCAGAGTCATCATCTAAACCAGTTAATTGAAAAATAATAAAAAATAACAAGTTTAAAATACAATTAGATTTAGTTGTCAAATAACTATATAAGGTAATTAATAAAGTGGAAAATTCGAAAAAAAATCAAATGAGAGAGAGGAAAATAAAATAAATTGAGTTAATGTACGTGCAGTAACAAATGTTTTTATTAATTGTTTTAATTATTGTTTCTCTTTTTTTTTTTTTGATAACAAATAAAAGCTCTAATGGAATATTTTATTGTATAAAAAAGGAAAATATATATGGGAATACGTGTGTGCCTGTAAAAATTTATGTATGTATTATTGTATTGAAAAAATCTCATTTTGCATGTGTATAAGTGTGATTGATTAATATATTGATTGATGTATGTACATTAGGGTGTCCCAAAAAATATTTTCTTTATGATTTTCATTGGTGCTCAATCAAAATTTAAAAGCTTATAGGGTAAAGTATTTTTGGTTTTTCTTTAAGAATTTTCGGAATAGGTTTAGAGGTCGCGCAAATGGAGTTTTCATAAAAAACCGGAGTTTTCGGCCCATTTTTTTAACTTTACTGATAACTTGGTTAATACCACGGGTTTCTGCACTCCTGAGGAAACAGTTTTAAAGAAAAGTATCCAAGCTTTATTCCTGTGTGAAAAACTTATAAGATTTGGTGATGAGGTTACTCATTTAGATACCTTTAATTACAATTTTTCGTAATTTTTTCAAAAATTTTGTAATAACGCTTTACAACTTTTTAAGTTTAAATGAAAACGAAAACAAACTAATGTTGCAGTTTGAAAGACAAATTAATTCTTATTAATATGAATAAACAATTTTTAAATTTGTTCTTATCGTTCCTGAGTTATACCCGTTTTGACCTTTATACCCAGTATATGTTATTAAAAAATCTTTGCAGAATTTGCATTTTTGTCGGCGGTTTGGAGGGATCAAGGGCATCTATCATTTTTCCCACAAGCCACACATTTCTTGTTTTCACAAAATTCTATTAGATCTATTTTGAATAAAATTACACATTTTTTAACGATCAAAAACAAAAAAAAAAAAAAAAAATTCTTACCGGTACGTCGACGAAAACTTTTATACATGTATGTGACGCGCAAAATATAAAGGGACCTAAGGGTAAAAACCGGGTTTGTTCAGGAGAGCCATTTTGGTGTACCACCACTTCATAAAACGCGCATATCTCTGGGAGGGAACACTTTTGGGGTATGGGATTGGTCTGATTCGATGCTCAGATGTTGTCCCCATCAAAAAATTGATTTTTTCCCCCTAAGGTCCCTTTCACTATGCGCTGCCACATATACAAGAAACTTTTCTATTTGATTCGTCGGTCAGCTAACTCAAAAAATTGTGTTATGTAAATTTATTATAGCGGAGAATACACATAAAATAGAAAGTGAAAATGACAGCATGTAACGATTTAGATCAATAAATGTCAGAAGTTAATGACAGTTAAAACCCAACTATAACATTTTATGGAAATATACAATAATTATAACGAAAAAAGTATCACCATTTTTAAGGTAGAAACTATAAAAATAGTGTAACTAGGAAACTGTGGAACAAAATTCCATTTTTGTTTTTCTTAATTGTTTAGAACTTATCGGTATTTAAAATTGCGTCACTAGTTTTTATACCTTTCATATAAATTTGAAAAGAAATAACCCGTTTTTTACAGAATTTGTTGAAAAATTACAAAAATACTTAATATGTGGAATCGTAATGGACAAAAATATAGCCGGAACTTAAAGTTTTTGCATATTGAAATAAAGTTTAGGAAATTTTCTTTAGATATATTCGGTCAAAAAATTAAATAAACGTGTTTATTGACAATGTTATGAGTCAAGTTTGAAAAAAGCCCGAAAACTCAGATTTTTAACAAAGACTTGAATTGCGTGACCTCTAAACCTCTTCCTAAAAATCTAAAAAAAAATTTAAAAATACTGGACCCAATAAGCTTTCAAATTATGCTTGAGCCTCTGACAAAAAAAAATTTTGGGACACCCTAATGTACATATATGCACACTCATTTTGGTAAGTGGTGGGATTGTATTATGCGTATGTTTAATTTAATTTTTATTTTGAACAAAGGATGTTTTATGTTTTGTACTCCTTTAAAAAAAAAATGCTAGTCATTAATATTTTATGTTTTTTGATTTTGTTATTCTGCAAATACAACGTTCGAAATAATAAAACCTTTATTTATGATTTTTTTCAAGACAAAATGTTTTTATATTCTATGAAAAATTACTAGTGATGTTTAAAACAAGTTAAAATGATGTGCCGAATCTTTTATACTGAAAAGCCAATTGCCCCCTTAATTATATAAAGTAACTTGGTGAAATAATAGGTCAATTTTAAAACTAAAAAATTCAATTTCATCAACCAAGCTTGTTTTGCATGCGCCCTATCGCACTAAGACCCTTTGTTCGAGGGGAAACATGAATGAGTGCCAGGTGAAGTAATGAACTGATTAAATTATAATATTCTTCATATTAAGGAAATATCTGCGCCACATTTGGGTTTTCTAGCTCATATTGTATGGGTGCTATTGTTTTAAAAAAATAAGAAGTCTTTAAACAGAAAAGGTTTAAAGGTAAAAATTAGAGATTTATGGGTATTTTTTTCATATCACAATTCTGTTCATCCACATGCACGTTCTACTAATTTTTAAAGTATATTGTAAATAATTCTGTGGCGTTTTGACAAAACATCTCAAGTCGAGATATGATAGCAAAGCAGTTAAAAAAATGGTTGAAAAAATCATTTTTATTAAATAATAAAATAAACCAAAATTAAGGAAAAATTTCGTTTATAATATAAAATTTTTAAAACGTAACCAAAATTGTCTTTTGAATGAATATTCGTATAATTAACAACATTTTTTTCAACTTTACATTCCGTTTACACGCTTCAACTTTATCTGTTCATTTTACATATTTCCAACTCGTTTTTAAAGTGGCCGAAATGGTCACACGCAGCATCTGTATTAACTTTTTCATTTACAAATGCTTCAAAGCAACAACAATTTCATTAGCTGTGAATCGCAGAGAAAAGAAAACAAGTAACAGTGCTATAGTCGGTAACCGTTCGTTCCGTATTATAAAGATCAGTACTGTATTTCGGATATTTGTTTTATGTTCTCTATTTGAATTGAAATAGCATTTCCAAAGTACATATTTGACTTTTCTCATTACTGGAAACTTGTAAAATTAAAAAAATTAGAGGTAATCGTTGTTGCTTCAAGCACGCCAACTTTTTTTGGATGTTTTGTAGTGGCATTGAAGCTATTTCTACTTAATTTTGTAATTTTTACTGTTACTAATCTATTTGGTTTTTGTATGGGAGTTGCACGACCATTAATCCAATAATATTCACTTTTTAACGGATTTGGTGTATTAACAACCTAGTTATGTGTTACAAATTTGGACAATTTTTCCTACCGTTCTCCAAATATAAATAAATGTATTTTGTGTCACGCCCACTACTCCAATGCAGCTCATTTTTTTTACAAATGCCATGCATTCAATTATCATGATATAATAATATAATAAGTCAAAAAAAAAAAAACAAAATGTAAATGCATTATAAAATATGCAAGAGTGTTCATTGAAGCGTGTAACCCCTGACTAACAATTCTCTTAAGTTTTCGATTTAAATAAACCACCCTTTATAAGACTTGTTGCCAATCGATTTATGTATAATCCATTATATGAAATGTCTAATGGCCTAAATGAAATATTTATCTACAACAACCAAATTGTTTTAATAAAATGGATCGAAAGGTTAAAGGTCAGAAAATAAAAAAATTTTTTTTTTGTATGGCGTGCTAAAATCTTATTTACTGCATTCATTCGTGAAAAGTTGAAACCGACTCGACTGATGGAAAATGTCTACCTAAAGCAAACCTATTGATGAGAGAAGTAAACCAATTAAAAATGTGTCAAGTTCATTGCGTTTTTTTTTTCAAAAATAAATGAATCTGTTTTTTGCTTTCGTTGTACGTTTGTATGAATCATTCGTTTATCCACACATTGTTGGTTTTAACATTGTATTTAAGGTTGGTTTGTTACAATAAAAAAAACAAACAAAATCCTTTCTATTGTGCATTACCAAGTATCTACATAATATGTATGTAAATGAAGGTAAGTATACTTACCCTGCAGCTTAAACTGTTACAAGTAAGGTTTTGGACTAGTTTATTACTAGTTGTAAGGCGTCGACAAATAAGGAATATGATAAGGACGTGATGCCGTTTGTTGTTGAAACAACAACACTAGAAAAGTTGAAATAAAAAAAAAAACGATTTAATACGTTGAAGCAACAACAGCCACTCTACAAAAGTAGATAAAAAACCAATTTACTTGTCTGTTGTACAACAACAACACTACAAGAAGAGTTTTAAGAGTTGGCAAACGATTTAAATTTTTAAAAAATAAATAAAGAGAATTTAAATTCCCGTATCTTTTTTTTAAAATTATTTAGTTAAATACATCAAATTCTTCAATGCAGAATGATGACGGAAACCATATCGGGGCATTATGCTAGTTTCTTATAATTCTTTGAACCAAGGGGATTTTAACAAAATTGAAACATCATGGCGTGACAGGAAAATAAATAATACAAAATTCTCTCTCTGGTTCCAGGGGTAAGTGCTTTGAATTGTTCAACAATTAATGTTCATATGTATACGCGCTCTAAAACAATTATGAAATATGAAAAAATTATTGAGCGGAATTGTCAAATTAATTTTATATTAATTAAGTCCTTATACTATAAAAAAACAAATAGTTTTAAACTAATATAAAAATGCATAAACATGCACTAGTTGGCCTCCTATTACAACCCAACCTTAAATACGGTCGTATGATATATGAAAAAAAAAATCAAAATTGCAACTAGTTAAAAGTTAATACATATGTGACGCGCAAAATAGAAAGGGACCTAAGGGTTTTATTCAGGAGAGGCATTTTAAAGATTTAAATACGTGCATCTTTGGTGTACCATCACTGAGCGTGTTGGTATTGGTCTCATTTAAAAGCGAGACATCTCATGACGTCAGGAACGTGTTGGTCAACCTTGAAAACGCGCGTAGGTCGTCCCTACCTCTTGTTTTATGTAGTTGGTTTTTACTGTTTCCTTTACCTTACTGGTCCCTTTCTCTATGCGCTGTCACATATATATTTCTAGCTAAATAATACAGTCAAATCCCGATAATTCGTAGACCGATAAATCGTAACTCCCGATAATTCGTAATAAACTGTCGGTCCCTTAAACAAATCTCATTAATTCGTAAAATTTCCATACATTTGGTTCCCTCGCTAATTGTGATTTTTTTTCAAAAAAAATCTTCTTTACCTCTTATTAATTGTAATTGTTTGCTAACTTATAAATAATAATAAAAGCAACATAAACATGAAAAGAATGATAATTTTTTTGCCGCTATTTTTTTTTGCGTGGGTTTTTGCTTGTGTGTGTTTATTTTTTTCCCAAGAAACCAAAACGATATAGAAAGAACTTGTAACAAGCTTACTAACATAAGCCTTTAGCTTAAAATAGTGTTGTGATTACTATTACCAAAGGCTTGTTAATAATGACAACTTATCCTTTGCGATAATATTACTTGTCTATACTATAATGTAAGCTTAGAAGTCTAACTGTAGAATAAACTTACAGAAAAATACTGTTTAAATTCTTTACGAACACTCTGTTTTAATTTATGTATATGGCATACCTATTTATAAAAAGTTTTTTACTTATAAACTACTTTATTAATTTCGTTTTTAAATTGTGCACTGTTTAAAACTCTTTAAAACACTTCACTCTTTGAATAAAACACAAATACTGAAAACTTTAACTAATAATACAACATTTAGGCATGCGTCAAATAACCGGACATCATTCTCAAAAACACTTACAAAACTATTGCGAGAATAAGTCATTTGCAATCATATTGGTTGTCGCGTTGCGAAAAATCTCTTATAATAAGCTTTTTCTACAACTCATTTATATTTTGCTCTGTTTTGGTCTGTTGGGTTACGACCAGTTTATTACATGAATAATAAAGAAACATTTCAAAGCCCCCGTTAATTCGTATTTATTTTATTTTCATCCCGTTAAATCGAAACGTCGCTAAATCAAAAACCCCTATAATTCGTAAGAAATGGCCGGTCCCTTACGAATTATCGGGATTTGTCTGTAGTTTCTTTGTCTGCAGGGTATGTAGTTGAATTTAAAAGCGTAATTTGTTTGGGTGTTTGTGTGTAATTGCATGTTTGGTTTGATAAATGAACCAAATTTCAAATTATATTTGAAATTAAAAGGATTTGATTCGTAAAGTAGAAGGTGTGGTGTAAATATTGTGCATTTGTGTAAGTGTGTGTACAAAGCTGCGTGTTTGTGTATGAGTTGTGTTCATGAGTTCAATGTTGAAAATAACAAGTGATCGATATCAGCATGATGATGATGATGATGTTGTTGGGATTTAAGAATGTGGGTGCATTTTTAACTGCTTTTTTATTTTAATATTATTTGCTATTTTTTTTTATTGTTGTTGTCATATTGTACATGGTTATAGTTTGCAATTAAAAAATACAATACAATGAAGTAGGTAAAAATATAAAGATAAATAAAATATATATTATGCATAAATGAATAAAGTACATAACTAGGTTTATTAATTTTTTATTCGTTAAAATAAACAAAAGAAAGCTAGTTTACTTAGATACAGTCAACGTGATTAAAAACGTAGCAAAAGAGTAAAGTTAAACTATGAATTAACCAAATGACTTCCAATTGAATAGTGTTTTTTTTTTTTTTTGGTTTAGATATTTAATAATTGCTTGTTTTGATTAAATTATTTTACAATATTTTTATATTTTATTTGTTTACCGTCAGTGGGTTTTTCGATATGTATACGAATGTTACAATTATTGCCTGCAGTCCATGATGGTTTTTGTATAAATTGAATGTTTGTGTTTAAAATTGGATTAAAATAGTAGATTGCAGGATATTAAAAAATTTTCATTTAATTAAAAATTTTCATAAAAAAAAAAATTCACCATTTGATAAGTATTTAAAACAGAGTAATAATAAATATAGCAACAAATATAACGAATCAAAAAAAAAAATAATTATAAAAAATACACTGTAGATATTTAACTAAATATAAAACACAAAAAACATACATTTTCTTTAATTTTTATGGGAGGGGGGGGGGGAATACCTTTAAAAAATCAGATAGTGCAAAGAAAATATTTAGCATTGAAATGTTTACTATTTGAATTCAAACCAAAAGTTGCAAAACACTAAATATTTCCGGTTATAGCAAAAAATGATTATGATAGTTTATTTGTATTCTCTGTTATCTGTCTTTTAGTTTTTAAACTGTTAAATTTCGTTTTTATGGAATTTTATTGATGCCATTTACAGAAAATGTAATTAAAAAAAGATAAAGGAAAAAAGGTAAAAAGTTAAAGGATAAAAAAGCTATTATTGCGTGTAAAGGACATGTGAGTTCAGGGTTGTTTCAGCTTTAAAACAATGTTACTTGGCACAAAGTTTGTAATGTTTTAGAAATAAGGTTGAATATTTTTAGTAATTTTTTTTAGATTTTTTCTTTTTTTTAAAGATATTCTATTCCAATGCAAAATTAAGGTGTTTGTTGGCCTATATTAATTGCATTTTTGTTTTTAAATCACCCTTCAGTTGAGTATAAATTGATTGAAATAATTATTAAATAAAGAAAAGGTACATTTTTCCAAGCAAAAATATGTCTAAGCATATGTTGAAAGAATATTGGGAAAGTGCATTTTTGCATAAATACGCATATTTACGAAATGCTTATTTTAAAATTCAATAAAAATTGTGGCAATTAAAGCCTAAATACCAAATTTCATTAACTATTTCTCCAAACACGTACTTTGTGCATACGGTTTACATGGACAGCCGGCCGGCTGGACGGACGGACGGACATCGTTAGGTCGCTTCAAAAAATGACTCTAAGTCGATCGGTATACTAAGAGGTAGGCCTAGAACTAATATTTTAAGGTGATAAGTACAGCAGCACAAACGCATAATACCCTCTTCTTAATTGCTGTATTGGAACAAAAACACCAATTGGTGCTGCATCATCAGACCTTATTTCTTAAAAAATTTAGCCGGCCTCGCGTTACGATTAAGAGAGATCGTTAGCGCACCATAATCAATGGTTTTTTATTTAAAAACATCGATGGATGACATTGATCCGGGCAAGATGTGATTTTAATAGGATGGCGCTACGTAACATACGGCGACCGCAACCATGGTTTCAATGTTTGCCGTTTAGTTGATTTCGAGAAATGGACCTTTTAATTGACCTCCGAGCTCGTGCAATTTGACACATGTGGACCAATACTATGGTGGATCTTAACTACTGGGTGACCAACACACCTAGGAAGCAAGATAATACACTCGCTCCTTTGTTAAGAAACGGGGGATATCTTACCTTGGCTGCTTATAGAAAAATACGAGCAGATTTTTTTGAGTAGCAACAACACCTAGGGCAATCCTCCCTCAGGACGTACTTTCCCACAAGTGGTGAACAATTTTAGCTTTTTAGAGGTAGTATACCTCTTCCCGCGACTTTGGGTCCTAAGATCCGACCACAACGTGATCCCCGAACGTATATTTTCAACGAAAGAGCCTAACATTCGAAAAACAATCTTTTTAAACGACAGAATGAATATCCCGTAAGAGTTATAACTACTAACGGAGGCTTTAACCCAATAGTCAGACTCTCCCGTGTGGTACCAGATAGGATCTCTGCTCAGCCGCGATTGAAAGAGATCATGAAGATCTCTTGGGATCTTTTAATTTTGCTGAATCCCATATTTGACTGTACCTGATTTCCCAGGAGGATGTAACACCCAAAGGTGAAATATCTTTAAGATGATCAATACAAATCTCGCATGAGGGGCTACGTGAAGTCACTGGTTTATGCTATTAAACATGTAAGAATTGCCGCCTTGGAACATAACATTGTTTGTGAATTCGTGATACACGTTAAGCAGTACCCGAATATGATTTGTCAAGAACATCAATGGTGTTTACATGCACAAAATCATTTTCATATCGATTTTTTAAATAAAACATTTATGAAAGAATGAATTATGAACAAGTTTTCAACGCAAGGTGAAGTTATTTAGAAAATAATCCCCTTAATTTTTGGAGTTATTTTTTTTTTAAATTCAAGTTGAATCGGGGTTACAAAAACACCCTTTATATTTCTTGGACTGGCTGGTAATCATATAATCAAAGAAAAACTAAAAAAATAGTTCCAGTGAATTTATGAAATACGAAAATACAACCTTTCAAATGAATGTGAATTACAGTTGAAATTTAAACAGCAGGTTTTCTCATATTCAAAAATAATAATTGGGAACAATTAAAACTTAAAAAGCAATAACTTTTTAAACCAATCTGACCCACAAAAATACTAAAATTAAGATGATTTGTATTATATGAACATCTAATTTTTTTTTGTTGATTTGACTATATAAAAGCTTTTAAGTTAGATTTTTAACAAAATTGTACAAATATTTAAAAAAAAACTCAAAAACAAAGCATAAAATCTAAAAAAAAACTTAAGTTTGTTATAAAATGGATTTGTATGAAAATAATAGAAACTTTGTATGAAACATTTTGTGTATCACTTAGAAAAACTTACCAATACTAGTGTCGTAAGCATGTAAATATTCAGATGTCATAAATTGTGAGACCAAAGAGCTTTTACCAACAGCGGTAGCACCCAACATAAGAACTCTGGAAATGTTGGAGAAGTAGAAAATTTTAAAATTTTTGTACATTTATAAATATCGAGCCCTAACCGCGAAAATAACGTAAGCGCCAAAAATCAAATTTTACAGGAGAGAGTTTTTTTTATTTTATTTCATATAAATTTTGTATGAAATTTGTCGCTTACAATAAAATTGATTTTGCCATAAAATCGTAACGGTACCTCAAGTTCCCATGACATTTTAGGAGATGATGCAAGTGTTGACAATAAAGTAATTTATTAAAAAAAACGAAAACTGAAATTCATGTCGCTTACGTTATTTTCGCGGTTAGGGCCCGATATGATTGTATAGATTTCTTTTTTTGGATTTACCTGTATGGGCCACTGCCCGGATTTGAAGTACTGCTTTCTCGACTTGAAGCTAAACTGCAAGTTGCAGAGTTGCGTGCTGAATTTACTTGGGTAGGTTGTAGTTGGGTAGTTAAATGTTCATTGCTGCATTTTAGAAATTTAAAAATTTATTGTAATAATTAGTATTGTGGTAATTTTGTTGAACTATTTATGGTTTTTAATCCAAATTATCAATGTTTTTAATCGGGCTTAAGTTCATCAAATTTAATTTTCATTAAATTATTTTTATGAAGAAAGGAATTTTACAACATGAAAATTAATTAAAATTGTTATTGATAATCACTGATAATCCTTTCTGCATAAAAATAATTTAATGAAAATTAAATTTGATGAACATAAGCCTGATTAAAAATATTGAAATTCTAAGCACAAATAAACTATTCTATATACATAAATGGTATCATTAGTTCACCTTGAATTCGAGCTGGCTACACTGTTATTTGATTTACTGCGTTTACTTTTTAAAGAATCTCCACGATTTATGACCCCCTTGCCGGTTATTGAGAAATGTCTTAATCTATAATACTCTTCTTCTACTCCAGTATTGGGCATAGAGGCCACTCTGTTTTAAAGTGTAGACATAATTAGACTTTTAGAAATTAAAAACCCTTTTAACATTAAAACTTACCTTGATCTTTGTTGTGGCAAACATAATTGATTTGGTCGACCAGATGCTCTACTTCCTGGCGTTTTAACGGACTGTGATCGACTGTGGTGGGGAGAACCATAACTGCAATTATTATTAATACATAAACATACGTATATATTTTTTTGATTATAAAAGAAATATTCCTTTTCATAATGTTCTTACTAACCGCATTTCAAAATCTCGTAACTCTTCAAACGTCAGGGCATTTGTTACATCCAACAATTGTCGCATATTATCATCTCGTTTTTGTTGCTGCTGCTGATAGTTTTGATGTTGTGCTGTGACCGATGTTGCATTGGGCATCTGATGCAATTGCTGCGAATGACGTTTGCGTGCAGATAATGAAATTATATTCTGTGGATCCTTGTCTTGTTCAACACTTATGAAATCATTTTCATTTTTAATTAATAATGTTTCAATGGTATTATCTAAACTTAGGGACGGCTGGAATGGTAAATATTAAATAAGAGTTGTAAAATAAAATGAGCACATAATTGTAAATGTGGTTTTAAAATAAAATCTTTTAAAAACATATTAATTGGTAGCAATATGTTCAAAAATAGTTAAGGACTTCACAGTAGCGTTTTTAAGTACATATGTCTTATTGTTGTTACAGTTTGTAAGTTTGTAGGTTTTCTTGTGTATAAATGAATATAAAATTTAAAAGTCTGAAAAGCATGTAATTTTCAATATGGCTATATGGGGGTGGTATAATAAATTAACACAACTAGCACGAAAGACGAATTTTTGACCCAAATATTTTCCGTCAAAAAATAAAACACATTGGTGTATATACATATGAAAATACACACAATAAGATGCGGCGACTTTGCAATAGATCGATTTATATAACGGGTCCACCATCTAACGTTTTTCGTGAATGGCAACACTTAGCTCATGTCTGATTCTTAACATTACTTTTTCATTCTATTTGCCTTTTAAGGGCAACCAAGCCAACCTTTTTCTATGACACGTTAGTTTTGCGTTTCGTTTTGCAATGTTTAATAGCCAAGTTAAAGTTTGCCAACATTAACAATATGCATTTGTTTTTAACCTTTCTTTATTGGTTCTGTTTGCCAGATGGAAAAGCAAATATAACTTGAATTGACTGGATGAACGTAATACTATTTAAAAAACAGATGGATACAGAAGTCTATTATACTCTGTAGCGGATTCTGTATTCGGCTTCTTAAACGAAGGTTTAGGTCGACCGAAGGCTGTGGAAGAAGCTGCTATTTTGTATATTACTTTGACAGCATAACTACAAAAAGTAGTCAAAAGCTTCTTATCGTCTTCACCCAACCAGACTATCCATTTGCTAACTGCAGACAGACATAAATATTTTTTCTTAATGTGCACTTTATAACACTAATAAATAAAATCTGACACATTTGCCTTGTCAAACGAAACACAAATTTGTCGCCAACAGTATCTAAAAATTGTAAATTTCAAGTGTATTTTTTCATAAAAAAATAAAACAAATTGAAATTTATTTCTGGAAATATTTAATATTTAAATAACTACATGACATTTAACAGATTTTTTAAGACTCGGAAATATTACTTTTAATATTTTTTGAATTATGAAAACATGCAATATTTTTAAGTGTTTTTAATACAAACTGTCAAAATTTAATAATAATCTGGCGAAAATAATTTAGCAATGATCATGAAAGATATGCATTTTTGTCAGATTAATATCTTTAACCTTCACCACAGGTGAAAGTGGTATGTATAAGTAAGTTCGTTTTTTATATAGAGCGTAATCTCCCTTAACGAACATCTTTCCGAAGCGGCAAACTTCCTTAGATAGACACTGATCTGATATGATCTCAGTTATGGTTCCATAAGAAAAGCAAGATATTGATGGTCCATTCGTTGTCCGTTCATGAGAGGTTCGACTGTACTTAAGTTTTTCATTCCGTTTTTATTTTCTAAAATATTTTGATCTTCGACTCTATAAGAATGAGTAGCGGAGTTGACTTAACGATGTCCGTCTGTCCATCCGTCGGCTTGTTTTTCTGTGTATTGGTTGAAATCGGCTAGGCAAAGACCCCAGATATTTTGGGGACTAGGTTGTTAACTCTATGTATATAAACGTTTGTGCCGTGTATGTGCTCCTTAAACTCAAGAACCGCTGGACCGATTGACACCAAACTTGGATAATTAACTATTTTAGCTGGGAGCCAGGTTTCTTTTAAATTTGGTCTCGATAGGCGGCGCTGTTGTCGTTATAGTTATGGGCGTTTCTTTGGTTATGCACGCGACATTTGTACGCGTTTTATTGTGTTTGAATATTAAAAAAATACAAGTGGATTGGAATTTTAGAATGAATTCTAGAATCGTTACATTGTTTGTGATGAGTTCTTTCTAAAAAGTATATATAATGGTAAATTGAGCACTGGGTAACTAAATGCCATGCAATCAAAGTTGACTTACTCACGTGACAAAAATAGAAGTGCCTTTTAGGACCGTAAGAAAAAGTGCGAAAGTAAGTGAATTGTAGGAGGTTTTTATTTCGGAAAGAATGTTTTTATAAAGGTTAGTAATGGGCATTTATAATCATGTTTTGTTCAAAAGCAACTATGCATGGGTTGGCGAAGAAAAACATAAATTGTAAATTACGCACGTGACATTACGCACGTGACACTTTTTACCTTCATACATATTTTAGTAATTTTACATATATTTTGAGAAGTTTTTAACAGAAAAATTAAACTTTTATTCAAAAATGAAAAATAAAAATATACTACAAAATTAATCCAACTTATTTTTTCATTGAAAAAAATTACGCGAGCGCTTTGATTTTTTAAGTCACGGTGGACCATTTCAGAGAAATACCCATATATTAAACATTTTTTTATTTATGGTACGGTTTGGCTTAAATTCACAATTGCAACATATTTGTATCTCAATTTTAAGCAAAAGTGTTCCTCCATAGCTTCTTTATGTGTAAAAAAAAAATCAGAATTATATCTGAAACTGAACCCAAGTTATAGCAAAATATAATTCATTAAATCTGTATATAAGGGTACATTTTGAAAACTTTAAACGCATTTCGCAAAGTTTGATTTTTCATCCATCAAACAATTCAATTTAATTTTTGAAGTCTTCTTTAAGTTAAAAAATTTTTTTTTCACTTTCACCAGAAATAAACTTAGAAGACTTACAAGTGGTTATTTTTGACGATTAAGAATCAATTCCAGAACATTGATGATTCGAAGTTTACGGACCAATTTTAGAAGAAATATTTAAAAAAATATTTTTTAATCAATTTTTTTGGAAGTTAAAACGAAAAATAAAAAATTCGAAATTCCAAGAAATTGTCGTTATTGTACTATGGTGAAGGGTACATAAGATTCGGCCAAGCCGAATATGACCCTCTTACTTAATTTTTTATTATATTATCGGAAAGCTTTAAAAAAGCTTTTAAATTATTATAATAAGTAAATGTATGGTAATATTACATTTACATATATTTCATAATTAAACTTACTTTCTGCTTTTTTGAAAACCTTTTACAGAGCCGTTTATACAATGGATCCATAATTTATTTTTTAATCCAAATTTTTTTTCTTTTTTATACAAAACTTTTCATATGGCCTTTAATGCTATTTTTAAATATTGTTTGTATGGAAATTACACTTGAACTTTTGACGTAAAAATAAAGCATTAAAAACTGCTTAAGCGATTTGCCACTTAAATAAATAATAGTTGTTTTGGTTTATATTCATATAATTTATTTAATTACACATTCAAAGTATTGTTTTATTGTTTTCGATGCTCTAAAGTCCATGTATTAAACAAAAAATTGTTTTTTAATTAAACAATAGATTCTTCATAGAAAATCTTTCTTTGGCTTTGTTTTTTTTTTTTTTTAAATTTTCGTAAAAATTTTAATTATAATATTATACTTTTATTTCAATTTGTGTGTTGTGCACTGAAAAGCGTATCGTAAACAATTAATAAGTGATCTTAACAAACCAACGGGTTTTATAAACTAAAAACAAGAGTGAAAATTCAAAAAAAAAAAAAAAATAATATTAAATTGTGTGAAAACTCACACGTAGAGAAAAGATCATCTGCTTGAAAAGACAACAAGCGACACCAGAGAGAAAGAAAATTTCTGAAAACATTATTAACACAATATTTTTTCGTGGAAAACATGAGATGTTCAATAAAAATAATCGCTATGTATGCGAAAATATACCAAGAAACAGCCAAATTTATTGAAAAAAGGGGTATTTGGTGAAAAATTAAAATGATATCACGTAATTTGTTTATTTGCACCTGTTACGAAGGCAGTGCAGGGGGCCGAAAAGTTATAAACAAAATTAAGAGAAGAAAGATTCGTTCATATTTATTTGTTTGTGTTTATTTTTTAAGTATTTTGGACATTGAACTGCTATTGAATGTCAAAGAAATTTAATATTTTGATATTTAAAATGCATTTGCCTTCATTTTAATATTGACTTTGACATACATAAGTATAATCGATATTAAAACGTTTTTATTTTTAAACCAAAAAATAAAATAACTTTAATGTTCGAATTATAAAAACCCTACAAATCTTTTTTTAATAAAAGTTTTCTAATATAACAGAAGAAGTTAGAAATTGATTTTAATTACCAAATTCGTTGAAGGATGCAAACAATTTGTTGATACATATTAGAACTGTCACCGAAATGATAATAATGATATCTTGAAGTTGTAAATATTTTCAATTTTGATAAAACATATGATAACAAAAATTTGCGATTTTAAGCAATGTGTTATTTGATTCAATTAAAACAAATAATTAATATAGTAATTGAATTAAATAAACTAGTAATCGAATTATTTGTTAGATTCAATTAAAATTTTTAATAAATATATTAATATGAATGATTAAAATTTAAATGAAATTTCATTCCGTGTAAAAATTTTTTTAAGACCTCAAAAGCATTTATATATGTATACATTTTATTTCTGTAACAAAAGTTGGTGGCGGAGTGCTGCGATGCTGAAAAATTTTTTGCACAAACTCATTTGATATGACTATAAATCACACCACCAAGTTCACGAGCTCGGTCCATTATTTAAAGTTGGTCTCTTGGAAAACATTTTAATATGCCCTTAAACATAACGAGCATTGTTATCTGGATGAAATTTAGGCCAATTTGATTTTATTTGGCTAAAAACAACACCATGGGATATTAAAACTTCATACAAACTATGTGATATGAGTTCGGAAATCGTATGTCAAAATATACTACGTAAAATAGAATTCAATGTTAGTACTGTTCTTTTATAGGTTTTTTTTTTTCCAGGAAGGTTAGGTAAGGTTCCATGGGCAGCCATCGAGTGACAGCTCACTTGGGTCCTTTATTGGTCCCTTTGTGATACCCAGCGCCAGTGCCCATCCTATAGAGCAGTTACTCAGATGGCGTCACTGCAAGGTCCAACCAATTTGTCTTCCTAGTGAAGAGAAGAAGCGATTAAAGTTCTATCCTGGATAGATCCTCCAGGAAGCTTTGTTTGCAATTTCTAAGATCTAAGTAAGGACATACAATAACCTCAACTTCAAAAGTACATTAAGTTTTCGGCTTTCTAAAGGCCTAACCATAATATGCATAGCCTTGCTTAACCTACTGTCAAAAATTTACAAAAAGTCTTCAAATGTATTTTAAAAACAAAAACAAAATAAAAAACATTTGATTCCTTACGGAATGTGCGATTAGATTCGCACATTTGCTTAAGCCAACTCAAGCACATTGTGGTTGGGCATTAACATTTGTATATAATGAATCCGCTTCTGTGCATAATGGTCTCTAATCAACATGAGTTTTAAATAGCACTTCGCCAATTAAATTTACACAAACCGATTAATGCTTGGAACACAATTGGGACGAACGAAGAATTCTTAGTCGCGAATATTTGTCGCCAAAACAAAAACATATTTGTGTATATGAACATACACACAATCATGGCGTCGGTAGAAATTCATCATATGCGGCGTCATATACGAATGACAAACAAATTAGTACCTGGGGACATTGCTGGGCAGTATTTGAAATACATGTATTTGAAATACGTATTTAATATACAAATACGTATGTATTTTGTATTTGTATTTTAAATACATGACGTGCAAGTATTTTGTATTTTGTATTGGAAATACGTGTCCAGCAAGTATTTTGTATTTTGTATTTTAAATACATAACCTGAAAGTATTTTGTATTTTAAATACATGACCAGCAAGTATTTTGTATTTTAAATACCGCAAACCATGTATTTTGCCCAACACTGCCTGGTGACCATGTTTGCTCTTTTTTTGCAAGTATTAAAATAAGTAAGTAAAATTACTTTTTAATTTAATAATCGTTTTTTTCTTCTTTTATTCTACAGCATTTAAAATAAATATACAAAGTAATTTGCTTTAAAAATAGTTTTACGTTGTGTTTTTGTTAATGTTTTAAATTTTAAGCATTATTTTTTCTCCAACTTTCTCCATTATAAAAACTGTTAGTTATTCTTCGTTTGGCTAAAATTGAAACTCGTTACAGTTATACGACGCCAAAACATTAGCCTATGCATAGGAAACTCAAAACGCCTGAAGACAGAAAGACGGACGGATTGCCTCTAAAATAATAACAATGAACGAGTTGCTTTTCCAGTTTTGCGAAATACTTATTATTTTGATAAAAAGCGCTAATAGGATTGGTGTTGCCACGCTACCAAACTTGCAATGTATCGTTTTTCATCAAACAATTTAAAACACATCGAAAGGACAAATTTTGTAAAACAGCATACATTTTTTGTTTGATGCATTCTTTATGTAAATTTTTTTTAGGCTTTTTCATAAACTAAACATACCTATAGTGATGTATTGTAGTGTATAAACAAGGAAAAGTTGTTTGTTTTGTTGTTTTATTTAAAAAAAAAAAACAAGAACTCTTCCATTCATATACATTTGTTTGGTTATATGTATGAATATTTATAAATCTTAATGGTCATCCACTGAAATGATAAAATACTGGATCAGATCCAGTTAAACACACCAATAACAAAAATCAAAAATTACGTCTTATTTCAAACAACAATTGAAGGCAAAAATAAGTCGAAATTTGAAAATTTACTGAATTTTTAACCAACGACATTAATTGACAGGCAAATTAAGACAGGAAACAAACCAAAATTTTGGTCTATGAACTTATCAGAAACCATTTTGCAAACAATGTCTGGAAATTGAATAATATGCATTAAATTTTGTACCAATTGCAATTTTAATTTTTAATGAAGTTTTTATTTTTTGTTAAAATAAATATAAAGATAAAATACGTTTTAAAATTGTTTTTTTTTTGTTTGAAATTTCAAAATCTCTTTTTGACTCAAATTTTTTTATAATTCCTAAGTTTATATATCCAGTTTTCGTTTACGTTATGTGTACAGATAGGATTATACCGGGCATTTACCTGATGTTTGGATTAATACCGGGTATATTCCTTTATTAGGAATTAATTTGGGAATTTATAAAACACAAATGAATATGGCGGCATTCATTTACTCTCAATAAACTTAATTTAATTTTAAATTACTTTTCGTGTTTTTAAAAAAGCTGGTTAAATGGCACTAAAACTACAATAAAGCATATTGATTTAAAATTGTGAAAAAGGCATGTGTTTATTAGTGAAGCTAATATTGATAAGATTAAACAATACATTTCTATCCCCACCCTTTGGGTAAATACCAGGGTATTATCCATTTTTCCCTATTTACCGGGTATTCACCAATTATGGCGTTTTGTTTTCTAAACAAAAAATGTTGCATAAGTGTAAAATGTGACTTGGCAACATTTTTAAATGCTCCCCTCATTTTTGAGAAGTGTTGCATATTTTACGTTTACAAAAGAACCTATAAAGAACACATGTTTTGCAGAAAAGAAAATAAAAAATGTAAAAGGCAGAATAAATGCAGAATTTCAGAAAAGCAAACGCCATAAGTTTGTTTCTACATATTTAATACCACGCAAACATGTGCAAATAATTAAATGCAATTTAAGCGATTATTACAACATATATAAATATACATAAATTTAGATATACGTATATAAATATAAACGGTTAATGGTCTCAAAGACTCTATTTCGGAATGAAGCTTGAATGGGGGCTAAATGAAATTATGGACCGATTCTCACCATTTTTAATAGGCTTGGTCCTTGGGCCTATCAGATGTAAAAATTTCACCAAATGATATCTAAAAAATTAGCAGTCAGCCAGCTAACCGGACGGACATCGTAAGATCGAAAGAGATTCGATCGGTACACAAAAAGTGGGTCTGTGACCAATATTTTAATACCCTTTCCACTATGTTGGGTATAAAATTAAATATCAAATGTCAGTGCTTTCTCTTAAATTTATTACTTGTATTGATTGCTAAAACTAATAAAATATGATCCACATACTAATCGGTTCGGTAGGAAAAAAGTTTTTAATGAAAATGTGGAACAAATTTCCTAAAAAAATAATATTTCTCAACAAAAAGTTACATTTTTTTTAATGCATCACACAATTTTATTGTTATTAAAAATACCAAATGTGACCTTTTCCGAGAAAAGGGACCTACATAGTGTGTGAAGATTTAGTTTTGAGAAAAACGCATTTAATGTTATTAACACACCCTTTTAGGTCCAAATCCGTTTTTTGATACACTAGGTCCCTTTTCTCGGAGAAGGTAACAAAACACACTGTACTTGGCTGTGTCTGTAACATTTCTGGCGAGTGTTAGCTGTCATGTAAGGAAATTACTCGCCAATGTACAGAAAAAGTGTGTCTGTTAAATTTCTGTGATAAAGTTCCCGCTTTGAACTGTCAAATAAACTCACGAATAAAAATGAGGCGACAAAAAAATTTGAACACTAAAATCTTATTAAAAATGCAAAGAAATAAAAATAATAATATTTGCTCTCGGCACATTTTTCCATTGTTTAATTATTTGCTTTTAACATTTTTATAAAATATGCAAATGTCGCACTTTACATTATTTGGTATAGCCGACGCTTGTATTTTCGCCGCCGTCGTTGAAAATTTTTCTATATTATGTAGTAAATTTCGGCCGCCTACAGCGATCTGTGCGACTGGCGTTCTCAACGTCTGCAAAGTCACATCGGTGCAATGTTATGATATTTATAACGTAACGACGTAATCGCTTTTAATAGTTTTCGACATGAGTTACAGACACACTTTTTTCTTACCATTCGAGCAACGGTGGCATATTTTGTTTCACATCTTTTCGATGCGAGAAGTTCTCACTAAAGTTACATGGTGAATTATTAACGCTACAAAATCCCAAAAACTAATAAAAAAAAATAACTGGTGGTGGAAGGCACCGATTAATTTGTGACGCATTCGTTTTATATGACGAGAATCTATCTATATTACGAACTTTGATGAAGATCGGTCCATAATTTACCACAGCTCCTATACAAAATAAAATAAATGCTTTTAAAATTTTCGCTTCTTGGATGCTTAACATTACCAAATGAATTAATAATGAATTAATTTATGTAAATGTACGAAAAATTAAAAATATTTACATGCATATAAAAAACAATATATCCAGAAATAATTATTTTAAACAAAAATACACCAAACGTATCAATCAGTTTATTGCTCTAGTAACCCCCCAGGTTGAATGTGGTGCATTTCCTGGTGTAGGTGTGAGGTAAGCTGCCGCCCCTGCAATTTATGTACATTCAAGTCGATTTCACTCTGTTTCAGTTCAGTTCTCGGGTTATTGTCTGTTTATTGTCTTTTAGGTGTAAAAAATTTATGGTATTTAATTGACTCACTTTTGTTTTCGATTTAAAAGCCCTTTGTTTTAATTCTTAATAAATAGAGCGAATTAATATGATGATGAGATGATATTTTGTATTTTTTTATTTAAATATAAAGTTAAATAAATTCTTCCGTATAATGTTAATAATACTTACGTATGTACTTAATTGTGGCTAAAGCAGTATTTAACTCATTTAACTTACTTGTTGGACAACAATTGTTGCTCTCGGTTGCGTGCAGACAGCCGCCACCTCCATTGGATTGGCTGTCACGTTAATAGGGCCACCTGAATTAACGGCAACATTAGCGCTGGCTAAAGTATTGTTACTACCTAGAATATATTGGCAGTCGGCCAAAAAGTCGTGTGCTGCTGTGTTTGCAGTTTTGATTGCATCTATTTCCTCGATGGCAGAGGCGGCTATACCGCTTCCCGCGCCATTCACACCATTGTTTGGTTTATTTTTAAATGATTTTTTGCGCGAATGTATTGTTGCCTTTTCCATGAAGAAGTCCACACGTAAATTGGGCAACGGTGGTGTGGTGCTACGTGAGTTGCAAGGGCTACTGGTATTTGAAGATATGGCCTCAATGTTGTTGTTGCTGATGGTGTTGTTGTTGTTATTTTTTAAATTCGATAGTTGATTGCTGCTGGACAGAGGACTGGTGGTTTTTGTGGAAAGATTAACAATCGAACCATGTTTTGGTGGCATTTGATCAAATTTGGAGGCAATGTCCTCGAATTTATTGAGTTCTATTTGCAAATTGGGCGAATAATGGGCGTTGTGTGTGGGAGAGCTGGTTTTTGATTTGGGACTAAATGCATCCGATTTGGGTATATATTTTTGTGCTAAAGAATCGGAACGTAAGCGTTTAGAATTTTTACGCGAAGATGTTTGATGATGGTGTTGCTGTTGTTGTTCCTTTTGCGAGAGTAGTGTATATTGTTTGTAGAAGTCTGTGGGTTTTGGTGAAGCGGTAGCCTTTGTTCTTTCATAAACCGAGCAGGGTTCAGCTTCATCTGAATCACTGGTAGTGGTGGATGAACTGGAGTTTTCCTTTAACGCAAAACATTCACGCTGTATGCGTTCATAATCGATTGCTTCACGATCGAACGGAAATAACATGGCATCTTTATAGCGCTCACTGCCACCTGATGAAGAACTAGAGGAATATTTACGTTGACCTGAGCTCTGCGAGGTAGGCGAGAGTTGTTTGTTATTAAGTCTGGTCGGTGAAGAGTTACTACCAAAAAAGTTGCTATCCTTCATTGTGGGCGGAGCAGAATTGACTTTGGACGATAATGAAGACGGTGAACGTCGCCTTTCACGTTTTGGACTAGTTTTGTGAGATGCCGTTGCAATTGTGGCTCCCATTGAATAACGATTACGATCTTTGCCACTTTGACCAGTAGTCGCATCCGATCGGGACTTTTTACTGTTATTCAAGTGGGCAACATCTGCACCACTAGCGCTACTTGCGCTGGAATTCTTTCGCGAGGAATAATGATGAGTAGCCAATCTTTCATTTGATGTATAACATTTGTCATATGTTTGTCCTTCATCTCCATATTTTGTCAAACGTTGCTGTTGTAGATGGTGCTGTTGTTTATTGTAGTTTCTTTGTTCGGCTTCATCTTTAAATGTAAAACAAGTACGTGACTTATCATCACAACGTGCGGATTTCGGGGATTGTGGTTTATCAAATGTAAAGTGCTTACCGGCACTTGTGGGGGCGGGAGCCGTACTCGGCAAACGTTCGCGTTCTCTTTCCTTATCTGTGTATCCACTACTTGTGGGAGAGTGTCTTCTGTGTGATGATAATAGTGGAGTAGTTGAGGATGGTTCACCCGTTAAGATTGAAAGGCAAGACTCTTGACTCTAATTGATTGATAAATGGAAATATATACAAAATTCAAATAAAATCAAAGACTGTACATATGTATGTATGTAAAACAAATATATAGATTTACACAAAAATAATAAATTGTTAAGTAAGCAATTCAGTTGGCATCAATTAAAGCAAATATATTTCCTTAACAATGTCTGTGTTTTTATGGGCATATACATCTTTGGATTGATTTTGATTCTAACAAATAAATTTACTAGTCGTTTAAACAAATTTAAATATTAACATGTGTTTTCCTTTTTAGTACTTTCGTCTGATTGTGTATGACTAAGAAAAATTTTAAAATCAAAATATTTAATGTAAAATATTAATTGCTTAAAAATCAAAGTGTTTCCATTGGTGAAAGATCTAAGTTACTATTGCTCGGTTAATTAAGTTAAGCTACGGTCACACTTATTAAATATTTGACTAAATAAGCATAACCACTACTTTTGTTAATAATTTATGAGATTTAACATGGTCTTACTGCCTGTTTTTAGAAAACGTAAACAAGTGAGTGAGTGAGAAATTATATTGAAAACAACAATAAAAAACGAAAATTTGTTTTTGTTTTCAATGTAATTTCTCACTCACTCACTTGTTTACGTTTTCTAAAAACAGGCAGTTAATGTCAAAATATAAAACTAATTTTAATGCCAGCCAACGCACAAAATATTCCTTTAAATATTTGCTAAGTGTGACCGTAGCTTTAGAATATAATTTGTTATTGTATTTGTAACTCTTATTTAAGCCTGATTAAAAGTATAAAAATTTTGACAAAAACCGAAAGTTTAGAAAAAATTTATTATAAATTAGCTATTTTTTTTTTTAAAAATTTCATAAAAAAACAATTTTTTTAATAAATTTTTTAAAACTGGCTATTTAAAAGAAATTTTTTCCCAAAAATTCGTTATTTATAGTACACTTTTTTACACTGGCTATTAAAAAGACATTTTTTCCCAAAAATTCGTCATTTGTAGTACACTTTTTTAAATGATCCATTTGTCGGTCCATATTAAAACAAACACCTGTCCCGAAAATAGTTTTTAATGCAATAAATTTCTTATAGATGTCCACTGAAAGAAAAACGCTTCGTTGCTGGAATGAACCCATTTCATTAACCCCTATTCGTTAATTCAATAAAAATGTTTATTAGCGATAATTAACTGTTCATTGCAGTAATGAAATCCTCATTTACACCATGAAACTTCCAAAACGGGAATTACGTTTCGTTGTATCATTAATGACACAAAACACTTTACATTCGGGCTACGTAAAGCTTTAGTGCATGTTTTGATGTATAAATCCGAACAGTAAAATATTACAAATTAACGTTTAATGGAAAGTTATTTGAATGTAGGTTTAAACAAAATTTTTATTATTCATAAATTCGTAGAAATTAGAGCACCCATCAAACGTAGCCCGAATGAAGTTTTACGTTGACAAGGAAAATATTAGTTTTAAATTTTTTTAAGAAATGAATAAAAATATTTATGGGTTATTTATTACAATAGTAAGTTATTTAAAAAAGCATTAATTAAATGCATTTTTTTGTGGTTTTTGCAGCCTCATTTTCGATTTTTTATAAACTTTTTATATTTTAGAAGGTTGTTACCCCCGATTACTGAAAAATCCTTCATTATACCTTTGTTTAAGATCCAATAAGATGCCAGATCCAATATTCCACACTATTGGGGTATAGCTAAATTTAATTTTATTCCCAAACTCTCTTAAAAAACCGTGACTAATATTATAGTCCATTAGAGTATCTTCATTGATATAACCATTCTAACATGGATTTAGAAAAGAACGTTCGACTTTTAAAAATCTTTTGGAACCTACAACTTCCATATGCTTGCCTTTTAAATGTCTTAAATTAAGTTTCATCTTTAATTTGTCCTCTTTTTGTTATTTTAAGCATACTAGCCGGAAAGAAATATTAGTTTTATTCCAAAACTAATTAAATAAATAAATAAATTCAACAATTTTCAATACATGGAATATTTTCCAAAATTCCAGTCAATATTTTCTTAAATTATATACGTGATCAAGTATTTTTATTTGATAATTGCGATACTCACCTCTGTACTGTCCTGTAAATTCATATCGGGTCGTGAATATGATGAGCAACTGGTCAATTCAATTTCAGTACCCTCTTGCTCGGAATCAATTTGTATGGCTGTTAGTAAAGGCTCTTCCAAGGAACTAAATAGTGGCTCACTTTGGCCTGAATTATCACCTGAAAAATATTCAACTAGTTTTAATTTTTTTTTGTTTTATTTATTTCCAATGAATGTGAACATTTTTAAGAAAAATAATTTTAGCAGAAAATTAGAAAAATTAAATTGTTTATTCTTTGAAATGTTTGTGTTTATTTAGAGATAAGTCATAAATTAAATAGTTAATGAGAATTTTTGTAAAATTTGTTTATTTTTTTACAACGAAAAGTGGTGTTAATCGGGGAATATCTTAAAAAAATGAAATATATGTATACATACAGGGTAAGCCATAAGTTACTGAACATAATATGTTTGACATAATTTTTTTATTTTGTATTTAACAACGTTTGGGAGATAAAGTAGCCATGTGTACGATTATGGAACGAGCTAAATTGTTGAATTGCTAGTCAAAATTCGATAATTCAAACCCAAAGAAAATTTCGTATGTTTTTTAAACCAAAAATGCACCATCACGAAATCAAGTACGCAAGAACGACTATAGTCTTTCGTTTTCAGTCATCGGGATCTGTTTGTGACTTCTTTCGGAGCTGAAGACCGCTTGAAGCACTAAGCCAAGATAATATCGAACGAGGTCGAAGTGCTTAAATCAGATCCCCGAAAACTTTGCACTCTTGAGCTTCACTGCGGAGATTAATGAAAAAAAATATATATATATATTGCTGTTTTCGTACAAGATACAAATAAAACTCGCTTAAAATTTTTTGATAAATTGCCGAATTATTAATGGATCAATCAAGGAGGGATTTCTGAACAAATTTACTGAATTATTAACAGTGACTTATGGCCAACACTGTATATGTACTCATGTATATTTTACTTGACTCAAAAAGCCAATTGGAAACAGGTCTGAAATAAATAATCATACTAATATGGTTAATACTAACCATATTATTGTTAGTTTTGATCATAATAGTGTTAATTTTGACCAAAATATGATTAGTTTTTACAAAATTATGGTTAATTTCTAAAAAACTATGGATAATTTTGACTTAATTCTGATACATTTTAACTATATTATGGTCATAACTAACCACAATATGATTTTCTACAAACATTAGCATTGTTAAAATACAACCATATTATGTTGCTCTTGGCATATGGTTTACTGCGTGTAGAGTTGTAAAATTACAAATTTGCAATCCAGACTAAGAGCAGAATTTCATCCAATGAGCCAATTTATTTGAATTGATTTTAGCTGCATTTGAGTGAATTTTGTTTAGTTTCCATTTCCACATTAAGGTTGATCAAGATGTATACCGAGTAGGCATGCCAAACGGGAAATCCCGGATCCCGGGATTTTTCGGGACTGACAAATCCCGAATCCCGGAATTTATTTTTATGAAACCCGAGATTTTTAATTTTAACAACATTTATGTATGAAATATTTTTTTATGTATAAAAATTTTCGTTTTTATTGAATTTTTATACTTTCTAATTATTCATTGTCTTATGGCCGTTTTCTTAATTCTCGATTATCTTTTTTCCCAACGAAAAACTGCACATTAAAGTAATTTGGTTTTCTCCATGTCTCATTTATTTTCTATTCTGTCCCAAAGCTAAACCGCACTCATCTGCCTATTATTTATTTTCCTCAATCGGCTGACTCCCAACTTTTATATATATTTTGAGAGGTGTTGCCAACTGAAAACAATGGTTTTTGCCGGTATATTGAGAAACGCAAAATCGTTAATAGACACTTTATCGGCCTCATAAATTTATGTTGACATTAAGTAAGTCTGAGTTCATACGGATCATGTCTTATTGACATGATTCTTTATTTTTCTTCTTTAAACGTTAATTGGCGTTCAAATGATTCATGTCATGTTGACGACATGTTTTTTATTTTGTATAGCCATGTGTTTTTTTTTTTGGTCGATAAAGTGGTTATTACCAAATATTGCAGATTTATTAAATGGAATTTTTTAAATTTTTAAAACTAAATAAAGGTTTACAAAACCAATTATTTATGAAAATTTCTTTTAATAAACGTTGTTAAATTTAATAATCATTTATGAATACGGGGTTACATTTCGTACGTTTATACAATTGAGAATTAATTTAAGACATAAAACCATAATAATAGTTTAAAATTTTTATAAAAAACGAATTGATTTGTTTAGTTTTCTTTAAAATATATTAACTTTTGTTTATAAAAAAAAAGTTGTTAATGAATTGTTCTGTTATTTTGTCTTTTTAAAAACTCAAACATAAATTAAGTGTTGTTCATTAAAAACAGTTGTATATTAAAGAAACACATTGATCCCGAAAAATTCCGGGGTCCCGAAAATCCCGGGATTTCGGGATCGGAACTTCCAAAATCACGAATCCCGGGATTTGGTAAAATCGATCCCGTTTGGCATCCCTTATACCGAGATATTTCACACCCGAATGTTGAGGTATTACTTTGGTTTTAATTAAAATAGGGGGGCTTGATTCTAAACGTAAAGTAAAATTTATATGTATGTGTACATTCATTATAACGATGGTCATACCTCCACTCCTCGAAAATTAATTTGCCATCGATAATTTAATTTAAAAATTGTTTTAACGGTTAACAATAAATTGTGTAAAAAGTCGAAAACTTGACCGATTTTATAATATCTAAACACATTTCATTTCCTTGAATAGTGAATTTTCTTTTTCTTATCTGTCTTGCAAAATTTGGAAAACATGCAACAAAACTTAAAATATAAAGATTAAACACACACAAACACGCATTTAGAGGATAATAAAAATTGTAACATGAACAAGCAGGATCAGATTTTGAAATTATATACAATTAAAATAAATCGAGTTACCTAAATCTAAAGAATCACAGGTCTCTGATGTATCAGTGTGGGTAACATTCGTAATCATAGTCGATGCTGAGTCTGTGGATGTATTAATAATTGTATCGCTCGTCGAAGCCGTGGAAGAACCCATTACAACAACCTTGAATATTTAAGAGGTGCAAACAAACAAACAAACAAACACAAAAAACAATTACATTTTTTACTGACATCTTCCGCAAAAAGGACTTTATTGTAATTATAATGGACTGACCTTGGGAACACTTTTACTATTCGACGTATTACCGGAGCCGCCGAGGGACCCTTCCACCGAAGAATGATATAAAACAGCTGCTGTACAAATGGCATTTTTCGTTATTTGGGTCATGGACATGGAAGATTTATTCGCTTTCGTTTTCGTACTACGGCCACTTTTGAAATACAAACGCCTTAGGGCTGTGGCCGTGGAGGACGAGGAAGTATTTACACCATCGTTGTCGGAACTACTCGAGCCGCCCGAATACAAATCACCAATACCATTTGGTCGTTCGTTTAAAATTTTGGACTTAATTTGTTGGGCTGGCGAGCGGTTAGTATGATTACGGGGCCCCGCTTTCGTGGGCGGTGACATTGGCTTGATGGTGGTAAAAGTTGATTCGGCCGAGTTGTTGGCAGATTCGGAAGGTCGGTAGGTACGAGAATTCTTGTGTGACGTCTGTGGACTGGGGGGTGTTTGACTACGGAATGCCAAAGCCATGACTGCTGCGGAGCGTGTACTAGCACAATAGGTTGCAGTGGGAAGGGTTGTGGGCGAAGATTTTTTATTTGTTACTATAGTTCTAGTTTGTTGGGCATTTGTTAAAGCCTGGAAGTGGGTTGGGGAGGTATTGTTGGAAAGACCTGCATCTGCAAAATGGAATATTTATATATCAGCCATGCAAATTAAGTGTAATTTTTTTTAAATTTGTCTAAATTTTATCTAAATCCGTAGGTATGCATGTATATAATTTTTTGTCTATTAATAACACAGGTCTGCGATGAAAAAATTGTTTACAACATTTTATATAAAACACTTATACATTTTGTACTCTTGCATACATTATGGTGGAAAATGTGAAACTTGCATTCACACATGAAACATCTACATCTACTATCAATCAAAAATGTCACCATTCCAAAAAAAACTTTTTTTAAATACTTTTTTTCTACAAAAGTGCCAAAAATTCCAAAGAAAACAGAAAAATGTATTTAGAGTTCATTTTGTTTAAGAATATAAAATAAAATAAACATTATACTTTACTATTGGACACAATGTAAAACTTGAGATGAATTGGAGCCCACAACAAAACTAAGACACAGAACAGACGGTGAAACGCAACTGCAACGAAACTGCAACTTCTAGTTATTTTCGAGTTTCATTTGAGTTTATGCCATAGACTCCCTTGAGGGACCACACATGACGCGACCATTTTGAGACCGGTTTGAAATGCATTGAAAATCAGTTGCATTGAAGCCGGTGTGCAGGAAAATCGTGTTTGCGCTTCATCTCTTCTTTTTTGGTACAATTTAGGTTGCAGGGTGTTTGGAAACGACTTAAACTAGTTTCAAAACAATGATTTCTAAAGGGGTTCGTTGCAGTTGCGTTTTACCGTCTGTTCTGGGCCTAATTCTTGAATATTGATTTGCGCTAACTAACACAAAGCATTATAAGCAGCTCTGATTTCTTTAAGATTTCAATTTTTGATAAATTTATATTTATATGTATACTAGCTGTTTGGTCCCGGCGCTGCTCGGGATTTTCTAAATAATAATTAAAAAATAAAATACGGTAGAATTTTGTTAAGAACGAAAACAGTGCAACCTATCGGGAGATTTTTTATAAACCATCGTTTGCAAATCGGTTGAGTGGTTCTCGAGTTATAAAATGACGAACATAGTCCAACTTATTTTTATGCATACAGATAACTATTAGAGTTTCCTCAAAAAAGTCTTTCGTTTTAGACTTAAGTACAAAATCTATTATTTATTATACATTTTTTTCAATCATAACAGTAGAACTATTTTTGTGTTTTATTGCTAATAAAATATAAATATTGCAAAATTTAAAAACCATAATATATTTTCTTTCCATATTATGTTGCATCTGCGGTTCGGGGCTTATAGGAGATAGTTTAGCAATTATCACCATTCTAAAAACATACCAACCTATCCTTATAAATCTCTATTAACTATCAACTTCATTATTTTTGCCATAGACTTACTTTGCTCCACGTCAAACAGAACATCTTAATACGAAATAATATTTGATATGGAGCACAAAACGACCAAATGTTATTTTAGAAAAATCATTGAAACTTTAGATTTATTGCATGTTTCATAATTCATGAAATATCGAGTAGTTTTCGAGAAAATTTATTGTAAGCCTATTTTATCGTTTTTCTCAAAACCGACTTGATGGCTCATAGGCTAAAATAATACTAACCTGACGAAATGTTACCGCTGCTTTCAAAACAAATGCCATTTTGGTAGTGATGCCACTTTTCTATGGATGATACTAAAATATTCGGAAGATGTAGAATGGAATACAATGAGTTAGGAACATCTCGTCGATTTTAAGCTCCTTGTATTTCATATGGGAAAATTTCAACATTTTCGCAAATTGATGGTAGATGTTGACAAGTGTGAAAGGCTATAAGATGATGGTCTGAATATTGTAAATTACTATAAACTCCGTTTAAATGTGGAACGTGAGATTGATCAGATAACGGTACATCTGCGTTTTTCGATGCATACTTACTTCTCTTTCGGCCATCACCCTGATTCAAAGGCTCGTTTAATTAAATTGAATAAAATTACGCCTCAAATTGGCTTGATCGAATAAAAATGTCTAATATATAGGGGATCAAATCTAAGATTTATGATAATATTATAATTTATTTACAAAAACAAACATTGGCCTCGAGCTTGAATAATTTTTATTTATTTAAATTTGGAAAGGTCGAATAAGCACAACTTTGATTAATTTTATGATAATTTTAACGAAAAACTATCACTCAGACGTTTTAAATCGGATCCAAGTCAATTAGTCACTGTTCGATATTTATCGATAGTTCAGATTTCACTTTCGATATATCGATATTCCTATCGACTGGATGTTTGTACTTGAGCACGAAAACTTTAACTAGTTTTTAAACAGGCTTTAGTTCGTTGTTTTTATCACTTTATTGAACGTATGAGACGTACATATGTATGCACGCACGTTATTTTAGATGACAAAATAACCCTAATGAAGGAACCGAAGTAGCAGGGACTATAAGATATTTTATTGCAATTTTAGAGAATGTTCTAAATTGGTTTTGATTCTCAATCCAAAAGGTATTCAATCTAGCGGACTTTTCCTTTAGTGGTAGATCATTGCTTTATTCTATACTCGCAATTGCAATTGCATTTGTACGCAAAAGCTTTTAATTAGCAGTAAAAAAGCACATCTACGCAATCCATACCACCTACCATTTTTGTGGCAAGTAAAAAACTATATGTGTAAAACTGCTGTTACATGTCTTCATAGCTGTATTTTAAATAATAAAAATATCGATATATTTCCTATCGATGTTTTCGATATCTTAAGACTATAGATAGTTTCCCAGCACTAATATGTACCGTTATCTAGTAAATGTGACGTGGTATGAATCATTACAATATCGTCTCCCGTTACTTTTACGACTGTAACCACAAATAATTATAGTTTGAGAAAAGAATTTACAATCAAAAAAATCATTGCGCAGACCTGTGTTATCATTATAATTCGATTAGGTTAGTGTTTTTATTCACAATCATTCTATATATCATCTACTTTATTTCTAAATTTTAGTTAGTATTATTCTAAATATTTACAGGTATAGTTTTATATGTATGAATTTATGTGGGCGAGAAAATATCTTGTTAATACACACCTTTTCCGACGTGTTTTGTATGTGTCGGGATCGTTGTTGGTGTTATCGGCACCTTGTGGCATTCTTCTCCCAAAGCTGTTGTTGAAGTAGTTGCAATTTTATCAATCTGAAAATTAAAAACAAAGTAAAAAATTGTTTTTGTAACAAAGAAACATAAAGGTGATAACAAAAAAAAAGATAAGATTCGTACATATGTATGCACATAGGTAAATATTTATGTATTTTGCTCTCTAAGGCACAGTGGAAAAATTAAGCAAATTTGTTGATAATACGGCATTAATCTAATTTTTTTCGTAAATGTCGTAGGTTCCTATTAATGTGAAACAAATGAAAGATTTACAAGCGCTAAAATTCTTTTTGGTAGAATATAGAGTTTTTTATTTTTCAAAGGCCTACAACGGAAGCAGAATGCACTGTAGAACAAGTGTATGATGATGAATAGTCATTAAAGACCAAATATATCGAGCCAATATCGCGACAATTTATCAAAACAATGCCAGATTGACAAAGTTTGTTGGTGAGGGGGCGACGCTGTTTGCGTGACGCACTTTACTTCATTCCTCTCTCTTCAACAAATTCCGCCTGTCAGACAAGAAATGTCTACATTGTAAATTGGGCCTTTCAATGACGAAGAAATTCATAGACATTAAATTGCTTAATTGCGTTTAAAACCCCAAGTGTGATCATAGTATAATGCGCCAACAGGAAGAATTTTTTTCAATATCTAACAATATTTGTTCTTTAAAAAAAATCTCAATTGAAATTGGAAATTTGAATTCTCGCATACCCATAAAAGATGCAATGGAAATGGAGTTAACTGAGTTTTAAACATTTTTAACGACTTTTCCTCGTGGGCCAAAAAAAATAAATTCAGTAGAGAAATATAAGAAGTTAAAAATTTATACACAGAACACTCGGAATAAATCAAGTTTTTTATGACTACTTTAATTACGAGTCCTACTCAAAAATTCTAGTACGAATAACACTTTAACGTACTCCTAATGGGATTACTTTCGAAAATCAATCTCGGAATTTCTTGAAATAAGTATACAAGTCTTAAATCAAGTGAAAAAAAGATTAAACTTTTCGTTGTGTTTAATCCTCCGGCTTACGATGTTTTGATTTTCTATACACATTGAAAAAAGGTCTGGCAAGACTCATGTGTACCACGAAGGGTTAAAAAGTTAATTTGAACTCTTGCTTCTCATTTAGTTTATATTTTTGGTTAAATATGTACATGTAATACGAGTAAGTAAATCAATCATAATAATTTTTTCTTTCTAATTCGCGATGAAATCACCTTTATAATACCTGAATCAAGCGCATTTTGTGATTGATTCAATCTTAGTTTTACTTAAATCAATCTCATTTTCGGATTATTTCAAGTACGAAATCGGGATTGAATATGAATAATTTAAGTATTTTGCGATTGAAAATCCGTACATGAATCAATCTTTCTGTACTCGATTCAAGAAAATCCCTACTCACCGTACTATTATTACCGCTTCGGATTGATTTGAGTACGGCTGGATTGATTTTTCTTTTAAGTGTATTAACATAGGAATATGTATATTATGTATATCAAGGTGTAATTTTAATAAATAAGTGCAATTATAATTAACTATCAGTTAAAACTGTCAAAAATATATTTCAAACTGGAAGTTAAAGTAATAGTTAGTTTTATCTGAACTTGTTGAAATTGGCCGCAAATTCATAAAATGTTTTAACTATTTTCCAGTGGAATTAATGGGTACACTCTCGAAAAAAACATTTTTTTAATACTTTGGAGTAGGTTATCGTATGATATGGCTTGTTCGACTATACTTTCTGACTTGTTTTAATATGTACTCTTATATCACTTTAGAAATTGATCTACGATCTTAAGAGAGCAAAGCATTGCGTTCTTTTGAGAGAACGTTCTTCTTCTACGAATACATTGTAATGGCCCCTTCGGTTGTACAATCATGAGAGATTTCACTGTATTTAAGTTAAATTAATTCCTCTTTAGCTTGATTCTTGCTCTGTAAAATACCTAAATTTTTTGTAAGTTTCCCACTGTATGAAGTCTTAGGATCTAAAAGGCATGAGTAAGACTCTTTGTAGTTGAACAGCATTGTGACTTATTGTTTCTTTCGACTGTCAATCATTTAGTTAAAAGCGTTTTAACAAAACATCAATTAATAAAACAAAAAACAAAAAAAAATATAATTTTTTATTTAATTTAAAATAAAACAAGTAAAAATTTGTTAAGATGCTGGTGTGTGTGACGTTGTCATCTCTTGGAAAGCCTTTATTAGTTGTCTTTGTTCTGATTGTTTCAATGTTGAGAATATCTGATGGTAAGTGGATTTTTTAATTTAATTTTAAGTGTTATAATTGTTATTTAAAGAAACGTTAGGTTCGAGTACATTCCAGTCATTAAATTAAATTATTGTAAAGAAATAATTATGTATGAGGAATAAATTGAGCTTAAAATCAGTAAATATTTTTATAAATTTAACTAATAAATATTGTAGTTTTGAGGGTTAAAATACATAGAAAGATACCAAATTTTGGTTTGCATTCTATTGCTTCTTACTTAGCGCAATTAAGAGTACATATTTAATATTTTCTATTTGTATTCAATATATTCAATATCAAGAAAGCGCTATTTTTTTTAATAAATGGAAGCACAAACGTTTCAAATATGAAATATGCAAATATATTAAAAACAATAATTGACCAGGGCTATGAAGACGTCAAGAAATTGTATTAACTCCGACCCCATCCGCTTAAATTTTTTAAGTACGACTCCGACTCCAACTCCGACTCCTACTCTAACCTTGATGCTTAATGTATATGAGACTGGTCCTTTTATGACGTTAACCATTTTTTTTTAATGCAGTACCTTTCAAATGGTTTAATATAGCAAGAAAATGATTCTGTAATAATTTCAAATCTATATTTTTATTCTAACACATGCCATGCCGCATTGAGCTTTAATATATTTATTTACATATGAGTTTGTGAGATGAAAAACTCGTTCGTTACATTTTATTCGAATTTTGGGAAAGTGCAAAAAGCATATAGCGCTCGATAAAATAGAGCAAACTTTTTTAATCTGTAGTGTTATGTCATTCTTGGTTAATAACTGAAATACAGAAAAATAATAGATTTCATTTTAAAACATACTACTTAGTTTTGCTACGAATTTTCGAAAAAAACGAGTTTTGCTACAATCCATATGGGATCAAACTAATTTTGCAACCCCCATTAGCCCACCAGGAAAATTAATCATTGAACTTTAGTATATTTTGAAAATGCTATTAGTTTATTAAAATTATGCAAATATTGTTAAACAAATTTCACAATAATTCTGTAGCGAAGAGATAAACTACACCCATTCACATCTTTTTCAAAATACTTTTTTTTATACTGTTGGAATCGGAATCTTTCCTCTAACGATGTGTGAATTTCCACAACTATTATCTAATGTAGCTTTCGAGATAGAAAAGTTGAAAACAACACCAGGTCTTGTCTTAAGGGATTGAGCAGTACCAATGCCATCATGGAAGGTCATATTTAATAAGTAAAGGTTTTTCAGTTCCATAATCACTATTATTATCGTTCAAAAAATTATGAAATTTTTACTGCCTTTTTGAGAACGCGAGTGCAAAAGTGGCACGCTTAACTAATGGAAAACATTCTTTTCTCCAAAAAAAATGTGCCTTTTTTTTAAAAAAATGCAATTTGGTGTCTGTTTCTTAAAAATGTTGCTCCCGAAAAGCATGAGTTTTTTAGAATAAAACAACCACCCTTTCGGGAGCAAACTTTTTAAGAAAAAGACACCAAATTGAATTTTTTTAAAAAAAAAGGCACATTTTTTTGTAGAAAAGAAAACACCATAACATTTAAAACAAAATTTCAAAATTTGTTTTTATTTTAAATGCAAGTTAAACGAGTCACTTTGTTGCTCGCGTTCTAAAAATAGGCAGTAAGTCTTTATTTTCGCAACAATTTTCCCAAAAGTGAGTAGTATTCTCAAATCATTTTTCGGGTTAACCCCCACATTGAAGGGAATTATATTTGGAACAATGTCAAGTATTTTTCCAAGTTTCTTATCCTCTTATTCTATTATCATTCACTTTATAGGTTGGAATTTAAAATGTAGTCCACTTAATGCTTCCACCATAAGAGCTTCAGCAGATTTTCAGTCATATACATATATGAACATCGCTACAAAAATATTTTTCAGTTTACGATTTATAAAAAACAAATATGTATGTCAAAGCGAACTTGTTTACATATTTGCAACAATTTGCCGATATCTCGGCGCATTTCAAAGAATATTGAACCAATGAGTTTTGTTATAGAACATGCAAAGGGATACAGGGGTGTGCTGGAAATCAAAAAAGCAAAACGCAAGAATTTTAGAAGTCGTTTTTTAATAAGAATTCTGTATTAAACGAATTTTATGACAAGTATTATGCAAATATATCTCCATTAAACAGAATTTTATAACAAAAAATATAAAAAATAGAATAAAGTAAATTCTTGCGTTTTACGTTTTAGATTTCCAGTACAACCCAATAGTTTTGAAAATGTCTGGTGTGTGGAACAAACCCGTTTTGTTACCAACTGCAATTTCAGGTCACATAAAAAAATAGAAGAGGACATGGTTCGATACAATCTATATATTTATTCTCATAAAGTGCTAAAACATCTTTCAAAATCAATTGTTATTTAAATTTTTTTTAATATTTGAAACGAACGAGTTTTCCAAACGAAGGATGAACAAAGTGTAACTATGTTGTTTTTGTACTCTAAAAATAATCAAAGATTTTCTTAAGAATTCCATATTACAGCCGTACCTAAAAAAGCGTTTTCTAGTTTTTGAAAAGAGCGGCCTGAACTTCTTGCATTTTGGAAAAACCGATTTTGACAGCTCGTTTAGTAGTGAAGTTTGCCGCTATTGTTAATTAATAATGGCAGTTTACCAATTTTTTGTTAATCTAGCGTTTTTTACTCTATTTATAATTTGTGAGTTTTATTAAACAAGAAAGCTAACACTACTCTTCGTGACACAACGTTGACGCTCTTGCTTTGGTATGGTATATCAGCGTAAAAGCTAAGCGAAAGAAAACGTACCGCCTTCCGCTCTTGTTAAGGTACAGCTGTTAAACATTCCAGGATTAAAAAACGAAATTGTCAGAAAATTTAATGTTTTATTTAGACTTTGGAGATTGAAAAAAAACCGTCACTTTTTAGAAAAAAAACAGCAATTCGGCACTTTGCTAATTTCTTAAATTTTTAAGACGCAAGTCACAAATAAATTTTTTTTATTTGTTTACCAATCATCAGAGTCATAAGTCGATATAATATGACGCCGCAAGTGCATTGTTGCAAAAATTCCTAGCCGCAGGTTAAATTCAAATATTAGCTGACTAAAACTATACCATCAATGGTGACGGCTACGAAACCTAATGCGGCTCGGCGCAGCCGCTCAGCGCAAGTCTCTTCTGATAATTTAGGACAGCGCAATAAACATAGCAAGCAAAGTTCTATTAATTTAAAACACTTTTTGTCTACAAAGCAACAACAATGTTTTTAAACCATTGTAAAATGTAAGAACATTATGACAATATAACATGATAGCACATCTTGTGAATACCCCAAATAAGTTTATTAAAATGGAATAGCACAATTTTTGTTTCCTGTGTATAATTTTTATTATTTTTTTTTTCATAATTGACAATTTTGTTGTTTCATAAAATTTTGTTTCAAACAATTTGTTAAAAATAAAAAAAAACCAAAAATCCCTGAAGAAGTTGTCCATTGAAATAAAGAATAATAAATACAGGGCTATTCACAGTCGTACGATATGTAAAAAAATTGTGTGTGCTCACAAAGTTTGTATGTATGTATGATCGTGTGACCTAAATTTAAGCGACAGATTTTGTCCGACTTTCAAATGTTTTAATGCATAAAATTATAGATTCTATGCGATCCGAGTTGCATTTTCTTGTAAATATGTATGCTGAATTATATGATTTTAAATGTTTTTTGTTTGATGGTATGGCAGTCTGGACGTTAAGTTACTGTAAATTTAAATTTACATAAATGAATCATGCTCAAAATTATTTCTTTTAAACAAGATACATAAATTATTATTTTAATAAAAATATTTAAATGGCTTATTAATGTATTTAAAAAAATCTTTTTGGTTTAATAATGTGCTTAATAATAAATATGATACAAAGGAATGCAATTTTAGTTTTCTCTTTTACGTATTTTTAGCAAGTGTCAAATATTTTTTTTAATATGTATTACATTATGAATCATTAAAATCGCTTAAACCAAGACATTATGTTGCATTCAATTTTGTTTGCATTCTGACGCATATGCAAGTAAATTAATTGTGTTTATTGATTTAGATATTTGTATATGATTTCATCTATCCCAAATTATCTTAATTCCTTTTTCTTTTATACAAAGAATACCATATTGTTTTTATAAATGCAAGCATTTTTAAATAAAATTGCGGTTGTTGTGCTGAACTCATATTTGAGAAAAGGGGTCGTATAATATTATGTTAGAGAAAATCGATTGTATAAGTCTAAAATGTTTTTTAAATGATATACATAGCTACATATAAAATTTACTCGGAGTAGTATAGTCTTCATTTATTTCTGCAAAATGCTCTGATTGTAGGCGCTCATTTTGTTGTCCGATTAGGGTATTTATCCCTTAATTGGGAATTTTATTTGGGAAATAAAGATAGGGTTTTAATATTATATTTATTGATTAGGCTAGCATTTAACTCGCTACTTCGTAAGCGTCTCCTTTTTCTTCGTGGACGTATCTGTATGGCAAAGTTTATTTTTCTAGGTTTTAACTTGTTTAAATTCGTAGAACAAAAAAGCAAATGAAAGAAAGTTAATTTCCCGTACTATCCTTTTTGATAGTATGTACATATATTAGGGTGGGTCACTGATGTATGAGAAAAAATAAAAGTTCTCGAATCATATTCTAATAGCAATATTTTTTTGTATTACGTTAAAACAAATTTAAATTGCAAAAAAAAAGTTAAAAAAAGTGTCATCTTGAGCCCGCGCATGAACTCCTAAGAATTAAGAATATTTGAAAAAAGTCAATTTTTTAAATTTTAATACATTTTTTATTTACTATCAATTATTATTAATTAAAACTAAAAATATTTTGAATAAAACTTAAAAAAAATAAAAATTTGGTTCTTATACAACATAAAACAATAAAATCCTTTTTGGTCACAAAATCTTATTTACTGTCAAATCCGGGCATCTCTCGTCTTGATTCAAGTTTCGTCTTTATTAAACCATCGCTTGACTTTTTTAGCGCAAAGTGTCATGAATGCTTCTGACACTATTTTCACGAACCTAAAAGTCGTTAAAATACTGTAATATGCTTTTCTGCAATACAATGCTATTGTTGCTATATTAAAAATTTAACAAAATTGAAGGTCAAAGCGCGGGCTCTTACACTAAAAATAAATTAATAATATTTTACAGGGATCTAATTCAGACAAAAATACAACATATTTACGCTATTAGAAGTCGATAAGAGAAAAAATATTTTTTTGACCCACCCTAATGTATGTGTAAATGAATGGGGAAAATGTTTTGGTTTAAAAGATAGATGGCGTGACAAAGAAGTTCTAAAATATGTAGAGGTTTTACGCGCTTACTTTCCAAAAGCACCAAATTTCAAACGAAAATTCAAAAACTACCAGTCGATGAATACAAATTACCAAAAAGTTCCCTATTACAGACTCTCATTCACCCAGGACTTTGCATCTTGAATTTTATGTTTCTAGGTCCAATACTAACGGATATTCAAAAAGTATCAATTAAAAAACAAAAAGTACCAAAAGTTTCGTCATAGATTCGTATCCACTCAGGGCATTGCATGTTGAATCTTATGTTTTAAGGTCCAACATTAACGATAATTATAAAAATACCAGTTGTAGAACCAAAAAGCTAAAGTAGACTATAAAATTTTCCGTATTTTAGTACTATTTTTTCGCCCTCATTAAAGTATTAAAAATTTCAGTATTGTAATGGGAACCCATAATTGAGTACGAATATGTCAATGAATGGAGAAAAATGTTTTGTAAAAAATAGTACCAAAAATAGTTACGATTTTCACCCCTTAAATGTTCGAATTTCGAAAAAGTACCAAAGTTATGTTCGTATTTTTTTGATAACTTTAGAATGTGGTATAAACTTTGTTTCTATGTTTATTGGTTCAAAAGTTAGATAGGGTGTCAAAAAAAGTACCAAAATTCATGTTTTACCCGTTTACTCCCCAATGGGGCCGTATTTCAATAAAGTACCAGACACCCGTATGCTTTTCTAAGAACAACGATAAGTCATACATTTTTTTTGTATCTCTTTTAGCTTTGAAGATATTAGGATACCGTATTTACGCTTTTTTACCATTTTTTACCCCCTAAACATTCGAATTTCCAAAAATCCCGTCTTAGTGGATTGATTTGGAGAATGACCAATCTCTGGTGCAAATTTCTAATGTGTGAAAATGAAGTTTTGAGAAAAACTCATTTCATCTTATTCTACACCCTTTTAGGTGCCAGAATCCAATCTTAAGTCCATTTTCTCGCAAATGGTCACATATGGAGTATGTTTAATTAGGTTAACTTATATTTTTAAAGTATTTTTTGAAGTGCAAAATTTTGGGTTCTTAAATATCTAAAGGATATTTGACCTTTTGATGTTACATTCTTAAAGAAAATCAGGTGCAGTCAATACCAGAGATCCGGCAAAAATCCAATATTAGCTGATGATGCTATATTGTAGCACGGGGGTCAGTAGCCCCTGTTGGTATGGAATCGGACTGACTATTGGCTAAGGTTTCCGTTAGTATGCTTCTTGCGGGAAATGCTTTTTTGTCTTTCAGGAAGATTGTCTTTGCGGAAGTTTCGGTTTTCCATTGAAAATTTCCATTCGGGGATCAACAACGGTTCATTGCCAAAAGTCCTGAAAATCCCACTATTTTTCACCACTTGTGGGAGAGTTCGCCATGTTGCTCCTAAACACATGCTGCTGGGCAGCGGAGTTTAGATAGCTCCAGCTCCTAAAGAAGGGGTGCGTTTATAATCTTGCCGGATTTCCACCTGGGTGTGTTGGTTGCGCTCACACTCGAGGGCAGTTCTTAAACACCTTGTTTGTCACCTAGTGGTTAAGATTTACAATGGAGTGGGGCCTAGGGAACTCCATGCTGTTCCACAGCTGTACTTAAACTGCCAAATGCATGAAGGTGTCAAACGCAGTTGTTAATGAACTCATTGTATCCAGCCGCTGAATAAATCACCATGAGATTAGGCCAAAAGTCAGGTACTTACGTTAATCTAGAACATGGCCAAATATTTTTTTTTTGGTTTTAGTACTTTAAGAATTCTTATCCATCATTCTAAGTAAAGTTTGTATTATTCCTTGTGTAGGGTGTAACTTGTAAAATATATTAAAATTTTGTGAAAATTAAAGCAAACAAAAAAAAAAATACTTTCTATGAAAAAAGTTTACAATTTCTTACAAAATGTTAGCCATCACGGTCATTTACTTAACAAATAAAATTAGACATGGTCTATGGTTTAACAAATTTTTTCTAAGAAATTATCTCATATTCAAAGGTCAAGTGATTTTTTTATCACGGTTTTACTATCTACCGAAATATGATTAATTTTTAAATATGTATTCGAAATGTGGGATTGCTATTACATATATACCGGCTAAAAAATACGTTGTTGCACTGTGGGAGATTTTGGGGAAAAAATTTAAAAAATTCTTAATTTTGTAAATGGGTTGTCCGATTGGAATTACATTTCAGATGAAAATTAAGGACGTGGATTCAAGTTTAAGTTTTGGAGTCTGTTGACATATTAGGAGGGCCGCCATAGGTTCCTAAAATTTGGCACAAGAATTAAAAACGATCCCGAATCCTTAATTTATGCCAGATTTTAAGAATTTCGGATCGTTTTTAATTTACGCAACATCATCCGAGGTGCCTACTATGGAAACCTATGACGGCCTTGCTGATAAGTCTGGGGGATAGGACCCCAAACCAAAAACCTAAATAACACTACAAGGCCTTAACTGCCACCTGAAGTTTTACACCAATCAGAATAAATGCTAACAAAATCCCACAGTGCGCTGTTTGTGTGTTCTTACAATAGGCCTCCGTCCACAATATTGTGGGGCCAACAACAATCATAAAAATCATGACATTATTTCTTTGTAATACTTATATTTTTAGCAATTCTTAAAATTTTTTATTTTATACAAAAAAACATTTAAAACAAAACAAATCAAATAAAATCACATCAAATCGTATAAATTTGATGTCATTTTAATTTCTTTATAAGTCCTGAGTACCAACTATGTAAAACATTCATACATTGTATTTTCACAGAAATCTTTAAGATACACACTTACGTTTATATACATATCTTAAAGATTTCTGTGAACATTTTACATGTTCATTTCTTCGTCTGAAACTAAACAACTTGAGAGGTGGTAAATACAGAAATAGAACGACACGTGAAGCTGAAAAAAATAATTAATACAAATTCATTGTAAATCTTTTAATAAATTTATAAAAAATTCTTTGGAATAGCACATTAAAGAAAAGATTAATGGGGTTTATTAATTTTTTTCTGGTTCATTTTTTTTGTTTTTGTTCCTTTCTTCTTTAAAAAGCAAAAAAAATGACGTTTTGTCAAGGGGGTGGGGTGGGACGATTTGAGGGAGGGAGGGAGGGAGGGGGTGGTTATGACGATTTCAAATGAATTTTCTTTAGACCTGCTTTCTGTTGTTTAGTACTTGTATAAATGAAATTAAGTGTAGTGTAAACAAACAATTGAACAAGCGAGCAAACGAAAAAAAGTGAATTTATTAAGTGAAAAGATACACGCTATTACTACACATTTATTAAAAATTTTGTGTTTTAATTGTATGTACAATAAAATTTTCAAGATTGTTTTTACATTTATTTGAGTGTTTGTTTTATATTTTTTAAAAATATTGTCAATAAACAAACAGTTTAAGGAATTATAAACAAACCTTTAAAATTATGAATTCTATTTGAAATGAATTCGCGGAAAACTAAATCAAATAATTCCCAGGCTGTTTTCTTTTAGCTAAATATTGTGTTGAAATAATTCATAGAATACAGAATGAACGATTTTTTTTTTAATAATTAAAATTTTCTATGACTCCTTTCAATGTCATTTTTAATATTTTGCAATTCTAATAAAATCTAAATCATTGAATCATTGAATGAGCGCCGGGGTTGCGGGTTCGATTCCCGCCAGAGACTCTGTTTTCTTTCCTGCAGTCAAGCGAAGAGCTTCGCGGGGTAAGCTTAGGAAATAAAAAATAAAAAATTAATCGATAGAGAAAATTTGTTATATCCCATCTAGCATTTGGGTGATAATTTTTTGTAACAGTCACCTAAATCAGTCTTTTCAGATCACTTTTGATGATTAAAACCTGATATATCACTTGAGCGATTTAAAAAGGTTTCAGTCATTCATATGTTCAAATAATGATTTCTAAGTCTTTTGAATTTAAAACTGAGTTATAACATTGAAACAAGGTTCACATATATGCAATTAATTCATATGATCAAAAAGGAATCGAAAAATTGTATCACAAATGATTGATCGGTAGGGCACCATTTTCTCAAAAAGGGAGTATCATTGATGAAAATTAGCTCATATGCGGTGATTTTACTCTTGAAGCTGATTCCTAAGAAATTCGATTATGAAACAAAATGCTGGTGGGTTATACATTTTTCAAATATGCTTCTTTGCTTTCATGGGAATAAAATATTCTTTGGAAATTTGTTTATCTGGGAAATAATTCTTCTGAAAGGAAAAATTTAAGAATTAAGGAAATCATTAGTTTTATAGAAATTGAATTGCGAAGTTATTAATTCTGCAATATTTATTTTCAATTCTTTAAAGAGAATTATGGAATTCAGTCTTTTAAACCTCTTCTCATACAAAGATACATATGAGTACATAATTTCATTTCAAATAAACCAAGAGTGGGACCCCACCCCCTTCGGTTTTAATAAAATTTGGTGAGAAGATTCCATTTATCCTATAAGATAAGGAAATATATGAACGAAAAAAATTAAAACATTTTTTTTTGATAAAGTTATGTCATATTCAAAATGACATAATTTCGCCGAATTAGCCGAATGTATTGAGTCATTTAAAGGGAATACTTGGGGCTACAAAAAAATTTTTTTTTAAAATGTATTATGATTAAAATATTAATTTTTATGTATGGGCTAACTCAAGGTATATTTACACAAGGTAGACTCATTTGGGAGTGTAGACATGCTGCTCTATAAAAATAACCGAGTGGAACGGAATTGTCAAAATTGTCTTCATATAAATTTAACGCACACATGTACAAATTTTGGCTCATATACACGGAATTTGACATTGGTGTTCCAACTTAGGTAAACAGCTGACAAACATACGGGACAACGAGTTTACCTTGTGTAAATATACCTTGGGCTAACTCAAAAACCTATTTTTGTTTTGCTCATTTTTTTTAAATAAATACCTCAAACTGTTCTTTAAAAATCCTGAAACTTTGAAGGAGGTGTTTTTTTCTTTTTTTTTCTTACGTATCGTTCTGAATACATTTTCGAAACAACGGTTTTTTTTGGAAACAAGAGCTAAGCCAAAAAAAAACGGTTAGCATCACTGGATTCAGCGTGCCCGCATTAGGTTGAAACGACAGGTGCCCGGCTTGTTTGTTTTTTCAACTAGCACAGTGTACTTATTGCTAAATATTACAATATTAAAATTTTATTTTAAGATTATTTTTTTTAAGTTGCGAAAGAAAAAATCATATGTAGCAGTTTCAGGAAAAAGGGACCGACCTATGGGCGAAAAATGAGTTTTGGAGAAAAACGGTTTTGAAGTTAACCATTTAATTTTTTTTCTAATCAAAGGTGTATTTTAATGCTTACTTATGGCAAAAGAAATGCAGTTAGAAAACTGCGGTTTGCTGCATTAGAAAGACCGTATTGTCTATCTTAAGAACCACCAAAAAAGTAAAAGTCGATTTTTTCTTCCATAAAAAAGCACCTACTTCAAAGTTCAAGGATTTTTAAAGAACAGTTTGAGGTATTATTTAAAAAAAAAATCAGCCAAAGAAATAAGTTTTTAACTAATTCATTTTAAAATTTTTTTTTTTTATTTCTCAGATATTACTTTTTCAAAATATTGTTTGTAGTGCCAAGTATTCTCTTTAAAATGACATAAAAAACATCTTTGTATGTAAAGTAGTTTTCGAGATATTGAAAAAAATCAAATCATTTGGTCGATTTGACATGGAATTACCCATATATGTATGTTCATGATATCGTTGGTTCTACAAAAAGTCTCATGTGCAATTTATGATCTTTATTTTTACTTATTTTAAGTCTTAATGCATTAAACACATTCGAGACAGCAGGCTACACGAACACACGACTACAAATGCTGCTGGGTGCAATTATAGCCGTGTAGACAGCTACTGAATTATTTTGAAGACGACAGCTACAATTGAAAAATTATAAACAGCTGTTTTTTATTGTGTATTTATATTTCAGTGGTGCTACTTTCATTTTTCTTTTACTTTTATGAAATGGAAAAACATGCATAATTCAAAACTATTACACAAACTTAATTTAAGCCAATAAATATATAAATACTTATTTATAATACATTTTATAGCGTAAAAAATTAACTTATTAAAAATCATTTAAAATATATATTTTTTTTTTTAACTAATAAGCAACAGCAGATTAAATAAAAAAATATTTAAAATAAAATTTGTTTTCAGTCATTGCATGTCGTAAAAGTTTCAGATCACGTTGGGTACGTCTGTACATAAATATATAAAAGCTATGCATCACTGCTGCATTGACGCAAAATGATGTTGCTGATGCGTGGTTACCAGTTGAAGTTGTGATGCTGATACTTTTTTACTACACAGCAGCTGTGTAAAGTTTGAATTTTTGAACATGAGCTAAATTTTAAAAGCTTAATAGGCAAACATAAAATAATAATAAAAATGTTATCAACAATAACGATGACAAATTCTATTCAAAATATTGAAAGAAAAAGTGGCAGTGTTCTTAAAATTACAATAAAAAACATCACAAAAGAAAAATAAAACGATTTCTTTTATGTAAAAAGTTATTGCATCAGAAAATAACTTAAGCAATATTTGCTGCAGAGCTGCGGCATGACTACAGAAAAAACTTTTGACATATGAGAGTGATGCCAAGTTTCTTACAGGTCATGCTTTCACGAACATTAAACTTTACTTCTGCGCAAGTGATACCCAACAACTGCATTTACGAACGTTGTTAAGTTGAATAAGTGTGTGTATTTATTCGGATTTGCAATTTAAAGAACTCAAGCGCGTTTATTAAAGAAAATACGTAACGATTTTATTATGTTTAGAGGAAAAACGCAAACGATCTTTTAAACCAACTCAGTAAAATATCTTACCAGACCGTTGCTTTACTCTAATGTGGGTTGGAGCAACGGTTCCTAAATGGAGTACCGTGGAAGATTTAAAGGATATTCGCGAAGAAGAACACACAAAGCTTGTTTGACCTAAGTTTTTTTTTAGATAATTGTTTTAACCATTAATTTTTTATGCATAACTAGTTGACCGTTGAGATCCCTTAAGAAAACCTATTTTACTGGATGTTTTGTTTATAAGAGACACTAGTTAAATTATTGAGTTTTCCATAGAAAACTAGTTTGAGAGCGAAGTTATATTGGAAAACCTTTAACGACTGAGTTATTTATTAACTTATTCAAACATTAAGTTTTCTTTAGATCAGAAAGATTTCTATAAAACACTTTCTTTTGCTCCATAAACTAAAGGAACGGTTTCCAAAATGGAGTTCCTAACCCGGTTAAGCAGTTAAGCTGAATTTTAGAAATGATATTATGCTTATTTTTTCATCGAATTGCTGAAGGCGTCCGTAGTGCAGTAATCGATGCAAACCTATGATGTAGAGAATCATGTCATCGAGCTCTGCTAATATACATTCTATGTTAACATTACTTTATCTTATTAAAAATGGCGTTTCTGAAAGTTTCGTTATATTTTTAAAAATTTGTTCATCATAGATCATTCTTTTAATATATTTTTCCCTTAGCTAATCCCGCGAAGCTCTTCGCTCGTCTGCAGGAGACCAGAGACTCTGGCGGGAATCGTACCCACAACCCCCGCACTGGCAGACAATCTCAATACCAGATAGCCTACAGCATAAACAATTTTTGATGCATAATATCGCAAAAATTAATAATTGTACACCCAACACTAGGTGGCAACGTTGCCAGAATGAAGATTTTATCAAATTTTTAAAATTTTTTTTACCAAAATAAGATTTGAAGATTTTTTTTCTTAAATTTATTTATTTTTTTAATATTTTGAAATAAAGATTTTTAACTTAAAGTTTGTACAACATACATAACTGTTTTACAGTTTTTTAAACAGTAACTTTTTAAAACAATAAGGTTTTGTATCAGCTTGTTGTCTATTGTTGTTGCACACTTTTGAACCCAATTTCTAGAATACACAAAATTTCATAATTATTTCTGGACATACAAAATATAAAAAAAGCATTTAGATGAGCGGTTGTGCATTTTAGGAATATTGATGAATAACAATTATTTGTAAAAAGAAAAAACTTATTTTTATAAAGTTTCATATATTAAAGAACAAAACAATTCCGATATTTAGTACCACATTCCATGTTTATGATAATTTTTAAGCAAAGTATATATTCATAAGTGCTTAAATATCTTTTAAAAAAGGTGTACAACATAATTCCATTAGGAATATATTTAGGAAAATCCATATTTTTTCAATGAGCTTTTTTAAATGCAATTTTGATAAAATGCCTTCGATATAAAAACGGTATCAAAAATATAACATTAAATTGAGAACCCTTTAGTTTTCACTTGAAGCGCATACTTCATAGCTAGGGTATTTATTCGGTTAACCGATTAATTACTACCCGATTAACTGATTTCCGATTGGTTACTTTATTTTTACATTTTGGTTACAATTTTTTTTGTCGTGCCAACGCTGCCCATAATACAGAATATCTAATTTCTTATTCCTTTCGTGGATTTCTTTAAATATATAAAATCTTCCTTTTTGCCATTTGAGTCCCGTTTTAATTTTTTTAAATTTTTAACACTTCAAAATTTTGCAAAAAAGTTAATTTCCGAATTCGGAATAAAAAATAAAGAAACCAAAAGCGAAAAAAGTATCAAAAATTATTTTGTATCAAATGTAATATTTTATTCGCACTTCAGTTGAGAAAAAAATATCTAAAGAAGAAATTGTGTTTGTTTGTATCTTATAGCACCGCTGATTTTTTTTAAGGCTTAATAGTTTTTTTGCCGATGGATCGCACAAATTTTGAAAACGAGCCTGAGAAAAATGTTCATGAAAATATTTCTTTTTCTATACTTCCTACTTTGAGTACTTATTATCTCTACATGAACCACTGTTGAAAAAATATGTTTACCATAGTTTTTGCTTGTTCGTTTTAGTTCAAGAATTGTTATGTTATTGTTATTTATTACTTATAAACTCCAAATATTAAATACTTGTAAATTTTTATTTATTGAAATTTCTTACTGCCTATTTTTAGAAAACGTCAACAAGTGAGTGAGTGAGAAATTATATGGAAAACAACAATAAAAAACGAAAATTTGTTTTTGTTTTCAATATAATTTCTCACTCACTCACCTGCTTACGTTTTCTAAAAACAGGCAGTTAATTTATAAAAAAAGTCTTTATTAATCGGTTAACCGATTAATAATAAAATTAACCGATTGTTAGCCGATTAAACCAAAACCTCGATTAATTAATCGAGCGATTTACGGATTAAAGCAAAAGCCCGATTAAATGAATACCCTATTCATAGCACCCAAGCTAAAATTTTCTTACCCAAAATTTATATATCTTTAATTTTATGCTGGGTACACACAATGCAATGCATTTACGCAATCTAGCAAAATAAATTCATTTTCATTCATTCCAGATTGCATCAACATCAAAACGCTTTGATATTTTAAGGTTGCATTGAAACAGATTGTTATAGATTGCACTGTCTGAACCCAGCATTAGAATGAAACTTCTTTATTTAGATGGACCTTTTTTAATTCTTATTTATTAGAAATTAAATGGATTTTAAATGTATTTTTAGAAAGAATTTTATGGAAAATATAACTTAAAGCACAATTTAAACCTACAATTTAATTTTGTATAAATACCGGAATTATGTATTTCGATGCAATAATAAGAAGTATGTTGTTTCAAAAAATTAATAGTTTGTACTTTTTTGCCCTTCTTGTAAAAAATTATAAGAGTTTTCTTTTCAAAATAAGATTTTTTTTCGGCAAATGAAGATTTTCCTTTCAAATCTTCTGGCAACGCTTCTGCACAGAAAAAATTATTGCCGAATTATTTTCAAACAAACGATTGTTTGAAATTTTTTTTAATTTCTACAAATATTTTTACTGATTCAGTTAATATTTTTGTTTGATTTTTATTTAACCAACAAAAATGTTGACAACTTTTCAATAATATAATATACGCGCTATTGGTATCAATTTTTCATAATTTTGTATGAAATATTTAACGCTCTTTAATGTTGTCGTTTTTTGCATTTTTTATTTGATCGTAAGCAACACTTCTTTATGTGAAATATAAGAACAACAACACAAAACACATACAGTTTATTTTTGGACGCTTTTAAAAAGTACAACAAGAAGAAAGATGATAAAATAGCGCGACGAGGTTATTAGTAAAAAAACAAAAAAATAGCAGGTAAAAAAAGGTTTCATTCTTTTTTAAACAACAGAAACAACAAAAACATTATAAGAAACAAAATAAATTAATTTTGGTTGGTTTCAAAGTTGGAAAAAAAAGAATGAAAAACAAAATCCCGTATTCAATTTTTGAAAACTGTTTACTTAAATACCTACATCAAATTCAAAAATAAAATGATGACGAAAAACATATCGAGTCGGTCTGCTGCCGATGTTTGTTACATTTCTTCTTCTTTAGCCAAGGAAAGGATAGAGCAACAGTGAGTGATGAAGAAAAACATTGTGTGTATAAACAAGACTTCGTTCAAAAATTATTTCAACAAAACATGTGTCATAAAGCCACCGCCGCTCTGCTTCTGCCTTCATCATCTCCATCAGTGATAGCGCGTCATTGCTTGTGCAAAAATTTTTTGTTTGATTCAGCAAAATTATTTGTTTGAAATTTATATGAATTTCAGTAAACTTTTTGTTTGATTCTGTAAATTATTTGTTTGAAAAAATCAGTGTTTTTTTTTAGTAAACAAAATGCAAATAAATTGTTTGAATATGCGAATTTGTTTGTAGGACCGATTTCAGACAAAAAATGTTTTGATACTACAAATTTTTTGTTTGAATTCGAAAAATAATTTTTTCTGTGTGTGTGGGCTTACAATTAATTACAAGATGAATAAAGTTGATGTGTAGCCATTTAATATTAAAATACAATTAAGGTCAATATTAAAAACTATTCACTTCAATGACTTTTGTGCCTTTTGAAGTGTTGTGGCAACTTTTTGTTGTTATAATCATGTTAAAGGACAGCCAGCATATTATTCTATTCCCAGTCATTTCCTTTCTACGTTTAATTGTTTTATCTTTGTTATTTTTATTATTATAATTTTAGCTTTACTTTGTTATGCCTGCAGTTATACTGCCAATAGTGGTTTGAATGACTCTTGTATTTACGAGCCCAATAACAGCGTAAATTGCTCGAAAAAGTACTGTACAATAATACGTCAGGATTTAGTGGTGAGTATGGACGGAATGTTTAATACGCTTAAAAAAGTTTAACAAAATTTTTGTGGTTAATATGTACATATATGCAATTGTTTTTCAAGCATCCTGCTGGTTCAGTTGTTTCATTTTCACGTAGTTGCGAGGATAAACCATTGGTAAGTAGTCAATGAGATACTTAGTTTAATATTAGTTAAATTGAAATCGAGTGGCTATAAAAATGGTGTTTAAGCAGTTTGAGATGAAACATTTTCGATTATTTGTTCTTCCAATGGCGCATATTCAGAAATGAGAACCAAACTCGGAACTAGTAAAACAAAAATTTAAAAATAGTTCACAGATAAAAAGGTTTAGATCTTATTTACAATTCATAACTAGAGCAACAACTGCACTCAGCTGATAGAAGGAACGCAACACTGCATATGCGCCATTGCTTTAATGAAATTATAAAACAAAAACAAATTTCGAAATTTAGTGAAACCATCGATTGAAATGTGAGACTGGCCTGATAGATTGAATTTTATTTTTATACATACTTTTTAATTGTTTTGTCTAAAAATATTAACCTAAAATTTTTACATTTTTATTTCAGTATCTGAATGCGGTTAAAACAGACACGACATACAAAATGTATTTTCGTTCATGCACTTCAGATCTTTGCAATGATTCGGATGGCAAACGTTCAGCTACAAATTCTGATCCAAACTTTGGAGCATCAGAAAATATGATAATAAAGGGAAAAGATTAAAAAAATTTTTAAATTAAAAAAAAATGTACTTGACAAAACCTTAAGAAAAATGTGGACTCCTATAATATTTGGTACTTGCCTCGACTTCTTTTCTCGATACTAAACGAATCGGAATTATTTTTTCAGTGTTGTAAAGCATTAATTTAAGTTTCAGAAAACTGGCAAAATTATTTCGATTCGTTCAGTATCGACTGAAAGAATTAGATATAAAATTGCTTTCGAATCCAGAACGTACTCGATCACGACTGCCAGAATTACGCACCTGTACTTGCATCGACTAACTCTTGTGTGTTTTATTATTAAAAAAATTTCATTATGAGACAACAAATGCATTATACCTATTTGGACCGTTTTTAACACTTTGGAAATTTAATTACTACAAAGAAAATGTTTACGAACTGGCTTATCCTCCAGCTCTTGCCTGTTAAAAGCCTGCTGTTTAATTCAAAAACTTAGTACATAACTTAATATGTACCACAGATAATATGTCGTTATAAAAAAATATAAAAGCTTTTTTTATATTTAAATATCACGGAATAAATTTTTATTTACCCCCTTATTCATAAATAATATTTCATTTTCATTAAAGGTCAATTAAACAAATTTTCATATAAAATTCGTCTTATAAGCCTGTTTTAAGCATTAAATATTGTTAATGAATAAGGCCTTTAAATCTTTAATAAAAAATTGTTTGAATATATTTAACAGTTCTTTTAGCATAGCGCACTGTCTACTCGTTGTAATTTTAAAATCTGCGCCTTAAGTTATGCAATGCATTTCAAATTAAATTTATTTAATAATAAATTGTATTGAACATTGAATTGATGTAGTGGTTGAGAATCTCCTTTAGTCTTTCTCTCTCTCATTTTCGAATCTAATTGGTTCAGTCCAGGGATGAAAATCATAGTACATTTGTATTTTAAAACCATTCATTACTAGGGTTTGCTAAGCTTGCAATGAAGTGTGAAACTTTTTGAATTTTGCATCTAAGACCCAATAAAGTATATCGTTACTTAAATCGCAAAAGGGCCCTTACTAACTAAAAATTAAAAATCTACTTTTTAATTGATTCTGATGTATTGCATATACACAAATGTTTACAAACAATTTTGACCAACATTTATGATTTTATTAGCAAAACACATAAGGTATTATATACAAAAGATTATGTGGTAAACACTAAAAGACCTAACTTATAGTTTGCATAATATGCATCATTGTTAAAACAAATAGTAGGTTTACAAGAAAAATCAATTATAAACAGTTAAAGGCGATTTAACCAATTTATCATTTTAAATAGTTTTTGCTTCTTCTGTAAAATTTTCAAATGTTAGATAGGTCTATTAAATTGGATTTTATATCCTTTTGCGTTTTAGGTCACAGTATGTGCATATATGTATATTCCTCATTAGAAAAGAACAATATTGTTGTCAAATTCTTTCTAGTTGTCCTGAGCAGTTTGGTATTGGTATTCAGCATGATCTGTTCACTAGGAAAATTTTAGAAATCCAAAAGGAAAAACCGCCACAAAAAGTGCTTGTATTTTTGTTACAAAAATCAACAAAATTTGGTGACGGAATGTAGCCATTCTCCTTTAATTTTTCATAACTTCGTTTTATACGACTGGAAATCATACTACATTTTGTAAGGATTGACATTCACAAAAAATAAATGTAAATAAATATTTTATTTTATAAAAACATAAAAAAGACAAAAAAAACAATTTAGTAAAACAAGGTCAGTATTTCAGCATTGTAAAATTATTAGTGGTGAATTGACACCCAATTATCACAATGATTCAAAAGATATGTCTTTTTGTATTTCTTCTAACTTCCAAAAACTTCTTAAATTTTCAACATGTTTAATTTTTTGCAGCCTGAGTTGATTTTTCTGATTTCCTCAGTTTACTAAGAATAAAACATAAATTAAAATACACAAATAAGTGCAAAAAACAAGTCTCAAAAAAGAAACACAGAAATAACGATTCATGTCTTTTTTATGTTCTGCGTTTTCCTCTACCCAGCCCGCCTTCAAGCGAAAAAAACATGATAAAAAAAAAAGGAAAAATATAAACGTAAAAATTGGGTGTAACGGAAATCTAGTTTCGACAAAACTTTTTTTTTCTCAATTCATGACTTGTATTTAACATTTTTATAAATCATAAAAACTCAACTCCATCTGGCAAGCATACATATGTTCCAAATATCTCGGAAAATACTTAAGTATGCCTAAACCCATAACAAATAACATTATTTTAGTAATATTCGACCTGTCATACTCTCATAAGATGAAAAATTAATTTACGAATTTCGTTAAGATATTATATGGCTAGATATAACACCGTGTAATTTTATGATCGGTCCAATAGTTTTCATATGCCCCTTATAAGGATGCAGTTCTAATTAAGTTTTTTTTAATACATAAAATCACTCTATCGAATTTCGTGATGAACGATTCACAATTAACGATAGGTCTACTATAAAATCCTCTCCTGAAAATCACTTTTATACATCTAATAATATCTCTAAAGACCAGTCCTTAAATATTCGAATAAAAGTCAAGAGTTTTGCAGAAGTAATAATATTTTATAAGAAATTGAGCGTAACTTACCGAGTTTTCAACAAGATTGATAACCGTTTAGGGAGGCATTTTAAAAAACAAATAAAATGGTGGCCTTAACAGAATTTTTATTTTTTTTAACTTTTGCAAACAAATTTTTCACAAAACTTTTTTTAAACTTTTTTCTTAAAATCATATACATACATATGTATTTTATAGCCTCTTTCCGATGTGCGAAATCATTTGTTTTTGTTTTAAATGTGGTTGTACGAAAGAAAAAATTCTTTCGCACATAGGAAATATGCAGTAAAACTGAAAATATTTTAACAAATAATTTAGAGATGATGTAGATGAAAGTATAAAATATCGTTATGATTGCTAAGGCAAACCGATATGTTGGAACCTTAAATACACAACAAGTTATTTGTTGCAAGATGTACTTATGAATAATTATTCAGTTTTGTATTGTTTTCAGACATGCATCACATTCTTTAACTATCTTGTAGTTGGTATCCTTTCTAGATCCTATAATAAATATAAAAAGCCTTAACAAATTCATAATGTACAAGAAATGTTACCGTCATGTTCTAAAAAAAGTTCTACTTAACAAAAATAAACATTTTCCATCCCTGGCTCAGTCAAGCGAAGACTACGATAAAACCTATAACACTGAGAAAAAACAACATAAATAAATGTAAAATAAATTAGAATTTTTATGCAATAAAAATGATAAAAATTCAATATTCTACATAGAAAATGACAACAACAAAAACCTCTTAAAAATTATAATGAAACATGTTCGTTGTTGGTATGTAGAATAATTTACATAATAATCTTTATTTTATTCAGTAAGCTTTAGCTAGATTTCAATTGTGTTTGTACCTACTCATGTTTATATTATTTTGTTTTTATTTTATTTTATTGGAAAATGTAAATCAGCTGTTTACTTGATATTTTATTTTGAAAAAATCCCCCTTTCGCCCCACCCAAGGCGAATTAACTTCTGTTGGTGGCGAAAAGACAGCTGGTTATTTTTTTTTGGTCATGCCAGAAATGTCAAAAGTTTGGTTTAGATACATGTGCTTTTTAAAATTGTGTTTTTAAATAAACATTTTGTTTTACAATTTATAAATGAAAAAATCAAACAACAAAAATTAAGCACAAATCGTTTTTAGATCACACAAAAACTAATTTTTACCGTCATCACTATAACTTAATGGAATTTTTATGTTTAGGTGCAGTTTTAATATTCAAATGCATAAACCGGACGTAGAAAATAAAAGGTTAAGATTTATTTTCAATACAACTTTAAATTCAACGGAATTTGCAATTTAAAACTCACAAAAATTGCATATGTAAGCGGGAATTAGGGTAGCCAGATTTTAAATTCGAAAAAACAGTACATTGACCACAAAAAAACAGTACAATCAAGAAAAAAAACAGTACATTTTTTTTTTGGCGAAAACACAACTATTGTATTGAAATGTGTAACGACAAAGGAATGATTTCCGTTTTATGGCATTTTAAACGTATACGAAATTACTCCATTTGTGTAAGTAGGACTTTCTTTAAGCATACTGGTAGTTAAAGCAATTTTCACCGCACACATAGTTGCACAAATCAAATAGAATTTGAAAAAATGTATGTGTCCAAGTTCAAATTTCAAAAAAATTTTAAGCTATTTACGGACAATTTTACCAAGTTCAGCTATAATCTATAAATTCCAAAAAACATAGTTTGGTGTATTTTTATTTAACAAAATCTGAAAATATTAAAATAGTAAAAAACAAGTTTCAATAAAATTTATACGCTGAAAATATTCAATAAAATTTTTGTAAAAATTAACGTAGCTTTTCTTTATTTCAAAAGTAGTTTAGGTAGAGAAAAGTGGTCCGAAAGGAATTAGGTATTTTTATAAATTTTGAGCCCGGAGAATTTTTTAAATTTGTTCGTTTTTTCAATTTCACGTGATTTCGATTTCCAGAACTTGCCCGAATATAAAAAAAAAATTCTAGGAATTAACGATAGTTGTGTTGGAATAAGTATTTATTTACCCCCGTATTTATAAACGATTATTAAATCTTACAAAAGTTTATTAAGGAGAATTTTTATACAAAATTTGTTTTGTAAACCTTTATTAAATTTAAAAATTTTTTTTAAGTACAGACGTTAGTATTTAAAAAATATAATATTTTTAACAAAATTTCGATTTTGTTTTTATCTTTCTCAGGTGTTTAAAGGAAAATACTATTGGAAGAGGTATCAATAAAATCATGTGTCTTAAAAATAATAACATGAAAATATACAACTGCTACGAGTCACCCATTATAATTAAGATTTCTACTGCGTATTTATGAGAAAACAATGACCGCAGCGTAAAAAGTCTTATTATTTTAGAGCTTTTTTGTTTGGAACACAACCTTTTTTTTAATCTATGTACTGTTAAATATTAGGATATTTTCAAAATATGACTTAAACAGGGTTTTTCTTAATATCTTGTTTTTTTGTAGACTGAACCAAAAAAAACAGTACAAAAAACAGTACAAAGTGTAAAAAACAGCACATTTGCGTACTGTTTTGGACATTATGCATAAAACAGTACAATTGCAAAAAATCAGTACATGTACTGTTAAAAACAGTACGTATGGCAACCCTAGCGGGAATTGTATTTTAAATTTGTATACAACATTACAACACTAAAACAAAAACACCATTTAACCAGCTTGGTACTTATTTTTAAAATTCTGACTAAAAATCTACGTTATTAAGGGAAAGGGAAATCTGATCATTCGGTTAATCTAAAATATTATTAATACATTTTTAATTTCTTGTATGACTACTGGTTAAAATATGTGTTATACTTGAAGCATCATGTGCATATTGGTGAACATGCTACTATCATAAATGACGTCAGCCTGAAAATTCCCGTTCAACCATTTAATATCGTTTACAAACTTTTGAAGTTGTGAACATTTCAAATTTGGAGAATAAGGTTTATAATAACAACCCTAACACACATCCATTTAACGCATAAAATAGCTATTGGCTATTTGTGGACATACATATGTACATACGTTTAAAAGTATTTTTAATTCTTAAAGTATTAACAGGTCAACCTAAACAAAAGCGCAAAAATAAATATAGCGATCAATAAAAAGGGATTATAATATGTTTAATTTCAATTGTATTAATATGAGATTTGCACCTAAAAAACCTTGCAGATTTTATAATGTTAGACTGTAAAAGAAAATTAGTTTATTTTCTCATCATTTTCAATATAAACCCTAAATAATTTTTTAAAATCTTATTTGAGATTCGAGCTCCAAACTGGTACTGCATTAGACAACTGTTTTATACAAGGAGAATTCATATATATGATAATTCGCCTTGTTTTTGACATTACATGACCGAAAAACAAAAAAAATACCCTGTGGCTATTTGTGTTGTTGACAAGGCCCATCTATCAGGTCTGCTTACTTGTACAAAAACAAAATACGATTCTTTTTAGTTGTCAAAAATTTACTACCTCATATACTAAGCAAAAGGAAAAAACGTGTATGTGTGGCATACCATAAACGTATACATGCACATGTAAACAACTTTTGACAACTAAAAAGAACATAAACAATGATCATCAGGCTTCTTGCACAGACCTTTTCAATGGGCCTTGGTTGTTGACTTGTTGTAGTCTCGCCGCCACCTTTAGTGAATTCGCCTTGGCCCCAACTACTGCTTGCAACCAGTGCTGCCACAGCCAAGTCAATTTTTACAACCAACTTTTTGAAAACCCTACCAAATATAAAAAAATATAACCAAATTTAAAATGCCTTTTATTAATTGAGAAAATCATTAAAATTTATTTCAAGTTACATTGTTATACAAGGGCTATTTGCACTTTATAGTAAAATAATAATTATAAATCAAAAAACAAACAAGAAATGTAATTCTTTTACATATTAAAAAAATAACGAGAAACCTAATTAGAAGAGTTAAACCCGTAAAATTTCCATACAAAATTCAGTATATTGAAAGTTAATTAATTTGAGATTTTTTTTTATTATGCCAGTTATAAATAACAAAAATTGAAAATTGTTTTCCGCTTTTTAGCTGACTTTGGCAGGACTGTCAAATGTGGCGATTTTTTAATCCTTTTGTCGATGGAAATTTACTTTTGGCGATATGCCGATTATTTTTGCGAAATTGAAAACCATTGGCGATATGCGATATGCATTTTATGTAAATATTTTCTAATTTACAAAAATATACTTAAATATTATAAAAACTTTTGTCTCTTGTTTGTAAATTTTTGTTTAAAATTTATAATTCTTATTATAAATAACTATTTCAAAATTGTTCCATTTGATATATGTATTTTGTGAATGTAAATATCAAAAATGTAAAATATTATGGCGAATATAAACAAATTCAGCTTTCTTCAATGGGGAAACAGTATATGACTGACAGACAAAAGTTTTTTTTTTACCAAATAATTATTTTAAAAAGCATTAAATAAATATACATACCGACAAGTTATAAACAGTGAAATTTCAAATTTCTTAAAGAAAATTCCATAATTTTAAAAAACCTTAAACTCCTATGTGTATTTTCAAATATTAATTTCAATATACTCTGAAAAGATTCAGGACATTAAACTTATTTTCAAGTTTTAAGAAACACTAAAACGACTTTTGTGTAATTTTTCAGTAGTTTTTTGAAAACGATTCCGCATAATTTTATGCACTTCCTACTTAAGGTACTACTTACCTTTACTACTCTTAAAATCAAGAAAAACTACGCTCATTTAAAAAAAATAATTGAAAATCTCCATTGATAAACACTTCATTGGTTTTCGATTTCAGAACATGGCATTTTTAATATAAAAACTACAAATGGCAATATTGTCGTAGCAAAAATCTTAAAAAATTATTTGGTTGCTGTTTTGAAAGGTTTTTTTGTTGTCGATAAATTTTAAAAAACTTCCGTTCATTGGTAACAAATAATGAAAAAGTCGTAGTACACAGTACAAATTATTCGAGCTCGTAAATAATTGTAGCGAGAAAAACATTTTCGTACGTATTATTATATTAGAAAAAAGTAACCAAAATGAAAAAAATATTCACATCCCCACATTAAAAAAAAAATAAAACCAATTTAGGTTAGAAATAACCAAAAACGGCAGCTCTGCTTGCAACCTTCTTAAATAAAATATTTATTTTTGAATCTTTGAATAATTTGTCAAAGTACCTGCTGTTTTTTTCAACAACTTTTTTTAATTGAATAATTTTTTTTCAACAATTCAAATCAGTTAAAAAAATTTTAAGCAAGAAGTCGCATGTCATAAAAATTTTGATTTTCTTATTTTTCTTCATCCCCACCATCCGTAATAAAGAAAAATAAAAATAGTGCAAATAGCAAATTTTAAAATTTATAATTTTCAAGATAAAATGAATACTGAAAGTGTTGATTCAAAAACTGTTTCTCTGGAGCAGACGGAAGATAAACCTAAAACTGAAGAAGAACCTGCAAAGATTTCTGCACTTCCGGTGTCTAGCATTAACGGGTTTAATACTGAAGAGTTTTTGGCACGCGTCAATATGAACGAAAAAATAAATTATTTACTACGTTCCCCAACAAAAACGCCAAATGGTGCACGTCAACGTTCAGTGTTTACATCGATAACAGCGGTAAGTTTAAAAAAGGGTTTTCATTGTTTTCTAAAATAATCGGGTAAAAATAAATAAATAAAAAAACGAGCCTGAAAAGAAAGTTTAATAAAAATATTCCTTTTTATGTACTTCACAGTATGTGTAGTTTTTCAGTTTTAGTCTTGAAGAGTGTACAACCAACTATATTTTTGGTTTTTGTCACACCTGTAAAATGTGCTGAGAGGAAGTTAGCACGTTTGCATATTAAGCCGACAAAACAAATTTAAAAAATAATTAATTTTACGAAAATCGCTAAAATAGACAATATTCATACGTATGAAAAGTTTTAGCTTAAAATTAATTTTTTTAAAAGATCGCCTTAACACAACAAAATGAAGTATTTTTATTAAAAACCATTCTAATTTTTAATGTTATTTTTTAAATTGTTATGAATACATTTTTTTTTACTAAATTTGTTGTTGTCAATTTGAATTTCCCAAAAATGGTTCATTTAAAAAATAACTAAAATATAACCGTTTATTCGAATAGGAGTTTTTTTTATATTTATTATAACTAAAAACAATTTTTTTCTTAAATTCGTAGTTATCAATTTTAATTTTCAAAAAAGAAATTATTTATAAAAAAATCGCTTAGTTAATAAATTTAAATGTACGCGTTTTTTTTTCTAAATTTCATAGTTATCAATCAAAAGTTAATTTAAAAAAATTAATAGATTAGAAAAAAATCAACCCCTTTAAAAATTTTCGATTTCTTAAACTTTACCCATTTTAATAAAAAAACAACAAATTTTTTCCCGTACTTAAAATCATTTAAGCACAATGTACACAATGTTCGAGTTCGAGAACACTTTTTGTAAACAATGAAACAGACCTGATGTTGCCAAGCGAAGAATAATTTGTTGATTTCTTTTAATATTCACGCCTATCGTTAATAAATAGTGAACAAATTTTACCTCGAATTCGCTTTTCCCATACATTTTTAAGGGAAATTTTATTCGCGGTAGGGGTTATTATGATGACGATGCCATACTAGATCAATTCTCGTAATTTGACGATTTTTTGATAAAACAATTTAAATGATCGTCACAAAATAAGATGAATTTAAAAAGTTCAGAAAAAGTCGCAGACCACCAAAAATGGGTAAATTTGAGACTTTTGTCAATTAGACGTCATCAAATTTTCCTCATATCTAAACAATTTATGAAATCAAATCATTTCATTTCAATTTTAATAAAAAAAAAAAAACAAAAATTAACGATCTTGTTACGAGTGATGTTGTCGTAAACTAGTCGTTTTAAGAAATTGGTATTATGATTGTCGTGAACGACATAAATGCGACACATATTTTATGTGCTTTACATTGTCGTTAAATTTAAAAAAAAAACTATGAATGGTTTTCGGTGTATATAGAATGTTTTGTTTTAGATTAAAACTTCTCTCAGATTTCAAGTACATACTTTATTTTTTCTAATTTAGGATTTTGGTAAAATTAACGTTTTTTTTTGTGGATTTTTTATGCAAGCGATTTCTGTTAAATTCATAATTTATTTATTTTCTCACCAAAAATTCATTTTTTGGTTAATTTTATTTTTCTGAATATCTTTTTTTTTAATCCAGCCATCCCGTTTCAATGCCAGCGCTGCACCATTCGTTTCACAACAACATCGATTGTCTGGATCCAGTGTTATGGCACCAAAAGACACATCAACACCATCAGGTTCATTGCCAACAAGACAATTGCCAATACCCGTTCATATGAGCACTCCGTCTCCCCATCACTACGGCAGTTATGAGACACCTCTGACCAGTCGTAGTGGTGGTATGACACGTGGTGTTTTCAATGTCCGTTATCCAATAGCTCCACCACCTTCCCCGATTTATGGTTATGAAAGTGATATTTGCAGGATGGTAAGCAGAGCTTAAAGGAAATATACATTGTAAAATTCATAAATTTTATTCACAATACAATTTATTTTCATTACAGCCACCCGCAATGTCACCTTCACACCATGCACAACAATTTCCACAACCTATGCCACCACCTCCATATGCTGTTAGCCGTTTGAGTGTCAGTCACCGTGCGGTAGAGTATGAAAATCCTACACCATCACCTTGTCCTGGCTCTGGACCAATAGCCATGACAAATGGTACCATACAACTGCGTTTACGTGATGGCATACGGTAAAATTTCATAATAATAGTTAAAAGAAAAAAAAACCAAGTTTGACCCCTCATACATATTGGAAATTTAATGACAGACAGACGAACTTTGTTGGTAAGGGAACTACACTGTATCCGTTTTGCACTTTACTTTTTTCCTCTCTCGCCTACAAACTTTGGCTGTCTACCCTCAATTTCCAATATGTAAAAGGGGTCTATTGAATTTTAATTTTTTTTTAACCTACCGTTAAGCATTGACATGACTTTGGATAAAGCTGTGCGGGTATTAAATCAGCGTAGTATGGTGGCCATTGCTCTATCACGCAATTGTAGTAACTCGGCTTTAATTCATCCCAATGGACGTATTTTGCAAAGTGGTTCCAAAGTTGAGATTGTAACATACGATGGCATGAAAACAAATAATTTCGTGTGAGTTTTTCTCTCTCTTTAGTGTTAACAGAATATTCTTATTAATATTTAATATGTTGTTGTTGTTGTTGATTTTCTTTCAAAATAGACGTTATGCCAAGATGTGGTATAAGGGTGTTAGTTTTACGAGTGAATCGTGTGCTTTAATTTACTTGGTTGATACGGCTGGCACTCGCACCACTACCGATACTTTTACAGATTTAACTAAAGATTATACTCTAACTGTTTTCTATGAGTACGTTTACATTTATGTATGAGGATAAACAAAACGAAAACATATGTAATTTATGTTTTAACATTTTTAGTGATTCCCGTCATGGTCCTTCATATGTTCAAGACGCTAATGAGGTTATTCAAAATTCTTCTTACACTTGTACTGATGAGGGTACCGAAATATATGACATAAATGGTTTTCGCATTACTCAAGCTGCAGATGGTCTGGTTAAGTAAGAGAATTATGGAAATTATTTTTAATTTTGTCAAATAAAAAATAAATTTTATTGAAATATTTTTAGATTGACTCGAATTCACAACAAGTGTCTGATCCGTACGAGTCCCGGTAATGGTTCGGCTACTTTGACTACCCCTGGTATACATTGCACAGCTTCTTTGGGCAAAACTTCACATTTATTTGTCAGGTAATTAAATTTTTCTGCTGGACTAATTATATTCTTGGTAAATAAGGTTTTTTTCGACCGAACTTTTATTTTTGCATACGTAAATAAAATCGTCTTGAAGAAAAATTATATTATTGGACAAAAGTTATGTTTATATAATTCTCGTGGAAAAGTCTATTGTGATTTAAATAATTTTTATTTTTCATTATGCGCACATTAAGACACATAGAAAGTTTTTAATTATTCAGCCTTATTACGAAAGCCGTTATCGTGGTCGAAGTTGTTGTCACTGGACATTTTTGTCAATATCATTTTAAATTCGCGACAACGACAAAGTAAAACATATAGAAAGTTTGTGGTATGTATATACATATGTCGTTACGATAGTTATAATGCTAATTTTAAAAATGACTGGTTATTTACGACAACGACACTCATAATGAGGCCGATTGTGTCATTTACAATAATCACAGTACTAATTTTTAAAAACGATTAGTTTGCGACTACGACAACGACAGGCTGAATACTTTGCAATCGAAGTCAACAATTTAGCATAAAGTTACACGATGCACAGTTTGCTATTTGTGCACTTTTGAACAGATAACATTGAAAAATTCTACACGGTACAGCTAGTTGCTTTGCAACTGACGTTTTGGAGCTCACGCAGCACTATGCGTTTGTATTAATGTATGTAACACAAAGGTTCCAGACTGGGGTTTTTATTCGTGAAAATTTTTTTCGGAATTGCCAGAAAAAAATACAAATTTAGGGAATTTCCTCCCAGTTATTTTTGATTTTTATAAAATTTAAGTTTTTGTGGGATTTTTTCATAATGTCAAAAAAAAATTACCGACACAAAATGGTTTTAATGTCGAGTCATATTTTCGATTATATCGTAAGCGATGAAAGCAAAATTTTACAGGAGAGGGCTCTTATTGTGGTTTTCTTAAGTAGTGCAGATCTATATTTGATTTCAGGTTTTGGATTTATTAATTTTTAAAATTATATTGGCGCATTCGAGAGTTTTCAAGAGCATGCTGAAATTTAATTGATCATAGTACCTGTCGGTTACGATATTTTTAGTGATGTCTCTTACGATATAATCGCAAAAAGTCGGTTATAGGCGTGTTAAAGTGTTTTCCTAGAGTGGGCTTTAAATGGGGTCTATGATATATTATATCTATCGGACATGTTCTACAAATCGAAATGAAGTGCAATTGAAACCGAACGAAATTTTAATTTCAATTATTTACAAAATTACTGTAGTTTTTCCTGTTTTTAATAGCTGTTCTTGAAAATATAATTGGTACCTTAAGTATGAAGTATATAAAAAGGAATATTTTTATGAACTTTCTTTGCAGGCTCGTTTTCAAAATTTTTTCGGTCTTAAATCCAATTCATTTCGATTTACAGAACATACCCGTATATATCGGCATCTCAAGAAATTTGGCAGAGTGCTTTCGAATCTTCTGAAACTTTGACCGATTATATTTTACTAAAATAGCATTATTCATTACGGGCTTAAGCGTGCTAAAGTTTTTTTTCGAGAGTCGGCTTTATATGGGCCTGTGGTAAATTAGAGGCCGATCTTTCCAAAATTCTATGGTATGATTTCCAGTCTTATAAAATTAATTTGTGCAAAATTTGATGAATTGGCGTGGTCTGTCACCAATTAGGTAGTTAGTTAGTTCTTGTAACAAAAATATACAGGTATGTGATGGAAATCGATTTTAAAAACGAAACGATTTGAAACCGAAAATATCGTTTTCAGTATCTTTTAAAATGGATATTAAATATATATTCCTTTTATTTTCAGTCTTTATACTTTAAAATTTATTTTATTATGTAGGCTAACTGAAGTGTATTCTGAACGAAAATTTAAGACTATCAGGTATGTGATGAAAATCGATCGATTTCAAAACGAACGTTTTTAAAAGGTGTGATGGATTTCGAGGGATTTTAAAATTAATTAATGAACTTCAGTTTACGTATATAATATACATAAAAATTAAAAGAATAAAGACTGAAAATAAAAGGAATATGTATTTAAAATCCATTTAAAAGATACTGAAAACGATATTTTCGGTTTCAAATCGTTTCGTTTTTAAAATCGATTTCTATCACATACCTGTATACAGGTATTCAGAAATGTATTTTAAAATCCCTCGATATTCGTCACACCTTTTAAAATCGTTCGTTTTGAAATCGATCGATTTTCATCACAAACCTGATAAATTTTTTTAGGGAGGAGTTCTACATTTTTAATCATTACTCTCTTCCTTACTGAACCGATGGAAAATCTACTAACTCAGATTTTAAGATTCTATAAAAACAATGAATTCATTTTGCTGTTGTTTCATTAATTTATTGTTTCTTTTTTTTTACTTAATTTTAAGGCGCAATGAAAAACGTATGCACTTCGATGGCTCCTGTTTTATTGTTAGAAATGCTGGTCACTCTGCTGGTTTCAACGAACAAAATTTGCTTATTGTTTATTAAATATCAATTAAATCAATCAACCAAATTCTTCACTGTTGCAGGGATGAAGAAAACAAGAAAGAAATCTATTAAAACAGGATTCCTTTTAAATTAAACATGGAAAAGAAAAAAGAAAACAGTGGGAAAAATATAGAATCAAGTAATTGTCGTCAGAAAACCAATTAAGATTTCGAAAGTGTCTCAACCAAATTACCTGTAACTTAAGTTTTTAGCATTTAAGCAACTCCCCTCTAACTTGAAGAAATATTTATTAGTAGCGCAAGTAAAAGAATACAATCTTAATGAAATATTTAGCTGAAAAAGTTTTTAAAGCTGTTGTATTGGAAACTCGGAGAAATATATCAGAATTATGGCCCACTCTAAAAAGTTAAACTTTTTAAGAACTATTGAGGAAAGAACCTAAGAAAACTTAATAAAAATATAAAATCGATTTTTTTTAAGGATAACTTGCCCGTAAATGGTTGTATTTTTGGAGTAATTGTTCCATTCCAAACATGTGTCAGTTAGTGGTTGGTGGAAGTTATCCCGTATAAAAAATCACGTTTTTGTCATGAGTACTACAAAACAAAAAAGAATAAGAAAACCCCAAAAGTGTTACCATCCGTCCATAATCCATAAAATAATAAATATAGCCAGCAAATCATTGATAAAATAATATACGGCACAGTCCGTCTTTACGTATCCGTAAATGTTGATGTACTTTTTTGGTTGTTAATGTTTTAAGTTTTTTAAATTTTTTTTTTTTTTTGATAAATTGAAAACGATTTTTTACTGTAATTTGTTCAGAGTATGTAGTATGTTTATTTTTTTGTTCTAGTGAATATCTGTTAAATAAAATGTTGTATTGTTCATTAAAACTTTAAATACTGTCAAACTTAACTCTATTATATCTGTGATATTTTGGCCTTTGTGTAACCAAATTTGTTAAAACAATAATAAAAATTACGTTGTATTAAAAGATTAAAAAAGGATTTTTTATTATTATTATTAAACTTAGTTTTATTAGAAGCACAATTAATTTTTTCTACTATTTGATAATTTCCATAAATAAATGCGGCTAACTAAAAAATTTTGTTACCGTAGGTCCACAATAGATTTACCGCTATTTTAAATAAATGTTCCGTTTAATAAAAAATTTTGTGCAATTTAACGGAAAGTATTTTAAAAAAGTTTGCAACAGTGATTGCAAACATCTCTCTAAAACAAAATTTTTCTTTCCTGTGTTATAAACAATAAACTCTCCTATAGCACAATAGTCTTTTAACGCGTTTTCTTATTACACGATTTAGGCCCTAATTTTCAATAAAATACTTTGGCGTGCGTTGTGTTTTACAAAATTAGGGCATTAATGTAGGAATTAAGCACGAATAACAAAATCTTTTAAATTAAATTTTGTATTCCCACGAAAATTATTTTGATACTAAATAAAATTATTTTAAACGTCAGAAATAATTTCATACAAATCAAGGTATATTTACACAAGGTAAACTCGTTGGCCCATATGTTTGTCAGCTGTTTACCTAAGTTGGAACACCAATGTCAAATTTCGTGTATATGAGCCAAAATTTGTACATGTGTGAGTTAAATTTATATGAAGACAATTTTGACAATTCCGTTCCACACGGTTATTTTTATAGAGCAGCATGTCTACACTCCCAAATGAGTCTACCTTGTGTAAATATACCTTGATACAAATCAAGGCCCATTGAAAAGGTCAGCGCAAGAAGCCTGATGATCATTGTTTATGTTCTTTTTAGTTGTCAAAAGTTGTTTAGATTTTGCTTACATGTGCATGTATACGTTTGTTTACGTTTATGGTATGCCGCCCACTGCTGCCAACTTTTTTTGGACACTTCCCGCCAAATCGGACTTCAAAACCGCTAGAAACCGCTAAATATTAAATGTAGCGGGATTTTTTTTAAAAATAACGCTAAAACCTAAACATTTTAAAAGTTTTATATAAATCTAAATAAAAGTTTCTTCCGAGAGAAGGCTTTATATGGGGACAATGGTAGGGTATCGACCGATAGGCACGAAAGTTGACAGTATGATTTATATTCATATAAAACTGTAACGTACCAAAATTTACTACAATAGCATTATTTGTTACGGTTTCAGGCGTATTTAGATGTTTTCCGAGAATGGGCTTTATATGGTGCTTTATGGACTGATAATCACGAAAATAAACGGTGTGATTTTTAGTCATAGAAAGCTGTTTTTTCAAGCAGTTTCACCCGGAATGACAAACTTAGTAAACCCTTAGAAATTTCTTTATAAAAAAGCAAAAAAGTTTAATACATTTTCGCTATTTTTGACAATAATTTGCCGTTTTAAGCAATAAGATAAAATTACTTAGATGAAAGTCAGTGAAATGTATTGCTTGCGATCTATCGAGACAATTTAGAGCAATACCTTACCTTTTGTTTCAAAATTTTTAGCAAGCTTAAAGTTGTGACTTGTCAGCCCTAACAATATATTAATTGAAAATAAAAAAAAAAATACCACATACAATCTTCAGTTCACTAAAACAAAAAAAAAAAAAAAAGGTATAAAATCTGAATATTTAAAATTTAAGAGAGGTTTTTGAAGTTGAAATTGGATGTTTGAAAATCGCTAGATTTCCCGCTTGCGGCTAAAACGTATTTTTTCCCGCGATTGACATTTCAAAAACGCTAGACTTAGCGGGAAAATCTCTAAATTGGCAACAGTGATGCCGCCACACATACACGTTTTTTCCTTTTGCTTTGCATATGTGGTAGTAAATTTTAGACAACTAAAAAGAATCGTTTTTTGTTTTTGTACAAGTAAGCAGACCTGATAGATGGGCCTTGATACAAATTGTTGCTGAAGTTCTACCTGACTCAACTTAACATAGTTACAATTTTGAAAAAATTTTAGTTACATTTTTGTTCTAAAAATGTTAGGAAAATATATGAAATACTTTGGGAAGAAAAAAGATAGAAGAAAAGACGAAATTCTTTCTCTGATTGTGAACAAAGCTTTAAGCTAGTTTACAATTAGTTTCATTTAATCTATTTTGTTTTGACTTTAAAGCTTTGTTCACAATGGGAACAACAGTATCCTTTTTATACCCACACCACAATAGTGGAGAGGGTATTATGCATTTGTGCTGATGTGTGTAACTCCTTAAAATATTTATCCTGGATGCACCTTAAAGTATAACGATCGACTCAGAATCACTTTCTGAGTCGATCTAATGATGTCCGTCCGGCTGGCTGGCTGACTGTCCATGTAACCTTGTGCGCAAAGTACAAGTGGCAATTTTGGAGATAATTTGATAAAATTGGGCTTATAGGTTCTTATTGGCACAAGGACCAAAGAGCGAATGCAAATAAATCAAGGTCCATTATGTAATCGAGAAACTTTCGCCTAGAAGTTAGCGAATCTCTATGTAGAATGAGAACTTAACCCACCCTTACATGCCGACTTTTATAAGGTTAAATCCAAGCAAACACACTTGCCTTCGCAAGTAGTCCGCCAGAATCAAGTCGAGCACTGGCCTCAATGGGCGAAAAAGAGTTCGACGCATCTATCCAAAATATGTAAAATTTACTCATTCTGTGCGAGATATGCGTCGTAGATTTATGCAACTCGAAAAAAAAACTATTTCAAGAGTTTTCACTCCTCTTCTCTGATCTAATTAGCTTAAATATGAAATGCTTTAAATTTGTTACGTTAAGCTTTTTCATAACTTTTTTACTTTTCCTTTCCCTTGTTGCTCGTTGTCGCCTGTAGGACACACTCCGTTTTTATGAAATTAATCCTTAAAAAATTTTTTTTTTAAATTTAAAAAACAACGTATTTTTTTTAAATGTTAACCTCAATGTGAATTAATTGAAAATTTGAAATTTTAAGATGTTGAGTTATAGAGGATTAAAACACAGATAGATCCATATATATGGGCACTTAAGCACTCTCGTAAATGTGTTTTAAAATACTGTGGTGTAAGGTATCATATATTCGGGCTTGACGGATTGTACTTTCTTACCTGTTTCTTCTATCTTATTTCTTCCCAAAGTATTTAATATATTTTTCTTCTATTTTTCGAACAAAAAATGTAACAAATTTTTTAAAAACTTGGGTCTACTTGCACTTGAGCAACAATTTGTATGAAATAATAAATTACGTTTATAAGAATTTCATTTAGTTTTGAACAAATTAAAAAAAAAATAATACTTAAATATGTACATTAGACCGACTCAAGTTGTATGGAAGAAAAATTCGTGCTCGTACCATTTTAAATATTTCGGCTCCAGCATTGACCTCTCGTGAGCTGGACCATTTTGAAAAAGGGTATATTTTTGCATGTTTTGTTGATTTGAGAATCTGTTTCCTTACCAACATATACAAATTGGGTATCATAAGAAAGGTTTTTTTAAGGCGCGTCCAACTGTATATACAATTTCCTTTTTTTAAGGATTTTCTGTAAAAACACGATTTTTGAATTTTTTGTTCGGGGTTGTTTGTAATAAAAATGCCAAATTAACATATTTTAATCTCTAGTCGATTTAATTAAATACGTGCTTCCGCTTTTTTGGAAATTCGTGCTAGTTCGCGTTTTGACAAAAATACAATGGGGTGGCAAACCTTCGTTTTAAATAAAGCAATATGGATATCAAATTTTTTCTTTTGCCAAGCACAGCATCTTTGTATGTAAATAATTTAGATTTTTGCAAATTAGATGCATTTTACACCGTGCTCTGGAATATATACATAGTGCAATCTCCCTTAACGGACACTTCCCATAAGCGGACACCCCCATTAAACGGACATTGTTGCTAGGTCCCGGCAGCGCTCTATAAGAAAAGCATTGCAGTCGCTTTCCCTTGAACGGACGCTTCTCATGAGCGGACGCGGACATCCGCTAGATAAAAAAAATTCTCTTGCACGGACATTTAGCTTATTTTTTTCCCGAATTTTTCATGTCATAATTTACAAATAAGGTAGAATTTTGGAAAATATTTTACTTCATAAAATTTAAAAAGTGCAAAAAACTAACGTTGTGATCAAACTATCCCTCCAATACTAAATATTTTTCTTAATTATTTTAACTTTTCCTTAAAGTATAAACGTGTATATTTTTGAACAAAAATTTCATTGCTTTTTAATTTTTTCTAATATTTCTTCTTTTTTTTTATTCACTGGAACTGATAGCGTGAAAAATTTTTCACATGAGATTCACGATTGATTTTTCCCCTTCGAGGGGAATGAAAATTTCATGGGACCTAAAAGTCCACTTGTTATTCACGGTAGGGGTGAATATGTTTAAAATTTTAATTTCTTCTATTTTTCTTATAACACCAAACAGTTGTTTTGATTTTGACAATGTCGGATGTTATGCAAACTATTATTTAGGTCTTTTAGCGAATATCATATAATCTTTTGCAGTTAGGGCCGTTTGTTTTTGTGTTAATAAAATCACAAATGTTGGTCGAAAGACTTCAAAAAACAGGGCTGTTCTGGAAATCGAAAACGCAAGAATTTTAAATAATAGAGAAATATTTTTCATAAAATTCATTTATTACAGAGATCTTAATAAAAAACGACGTTTAAAATTCTTGCGTTTTGCGTTTTCGATTTCCAAAACACCCCTGATTTTGTGAAGACGCTTGTGTTTATGCAATATAACAGAATCAATGGAAAAGTAAATTTTTAATTTTTAGTTAGTTAGGGCCTTTTGTGTTTAAGGTAACGATATATTAATGCACGTTTGGTAAACAAAAAATTAAGATGAAACGACTAGATCATTAGATGTAGTTTCTTACACTGGATGCATTCGTGAAATTATTGTAAACATGTCTTTATTTTTCTATTTAAAGGGGTTTCGCTTGAACACAACACATGTTGGGCTCTTGCGTTAAATTTGGGACACCCTTTATATAACAAATTTGTGCAAAAGCTTGTATCAATATTTAAGTAACCGGCTTCAATAACACAGTACTTTCGTTCTTTATTTCCTTTTCTGATCTTTCTTCTCATATTTTTTTTCACTTTTCTTTCCTTGTAAGAAAAAAGTGCTTCTTTAAAATGTTTTCTCTTTTTTCAAACAAATAATAAAATTTTGTTAAATGTTTTATTATTTTAATTTAAATGTTGCTGCTGTTTTGTTTAAATATATAAAACAAAATAATAATAACTCTTTGGAACACTTTTCATACGGCCGCTAAAATCCTACCTTATTCTATCTGCAGGTTGTGAAAACGGGACTTCAAGAGATATTAAATAGTCATTAATCCAATGAAAAAATTTAACGAAAGTACGCAACTCAGTTTCGTAGTGTTAAATTTGCTTTTTTAGTTTTTTAAATTTAATTCCCGTAATAAAACTTTTTATTGGTATAAAGAAAAAAAATTCAATGAAGTGGGTTAAAAAACTTATGAAGCAGAATTCTTTCAGTCCAGCAAAGAAGAACTTTCGCAGAGTCAATCTTCCTGAAAGACAAAAAGCATTTCCCGCAAAAAGCATATTAGTGGAGGCCTCAACCAATAGTCAGCCCGGTGCCGTGAATTCGGAGGGCTACTGACTGCCGTGGTACCTGGTCAGTCGCAAACGCAAGATATCGTGAAATTATCCGGTGATCTGTCAGTTTTCGGATTTTTACCGAATCTCAGGTATTCGCTGCACCTGATTATGCACCGGAAGATTTTAAAACAGAAGGTGAATTAGCCTAAAGAAGATTCCTTCACCACCGGGTGATGGGGTGGGAATTTCTGTCACAATAGCGCCCATATTATATGAGCTCGAGGGCTAAATTATTTCATGAATAATCAGATTTTTTCAACATTGATTTATTTATTTACTGAATTATTTGTTGTTGAATTATTTATTGGTTACATATGAGTAGGTGAGATGCAAAACTCGGCTGTTTAAAAATTAAAAATACGAGATCACAAATGATTCTCACAGTTTTTTTGGAGGTTTACGACAAGAAATATACCGATTGTATTAATGCATGGCCTTGGAAAAACATAGAAGAGGGCATGCATCGATACAATTAGTATATTTTTTTTCTCAAAGAGCGTCAAAGGAACTGTTAGTCATCTGTTGTAATCTCGTATTTTTAATTTTGTAGCGAACGAGTTTTGCAACTCACCTACTCATTTATCACTTATTATATTTCCAAGCGCCCATACAAATACGCTCCCGAAGTAAGGATTTTGATGCCATATGAAGTAGGGAATAATTGCCTTTTCAATACTTACACAGAAAAAATTATTTTTCGAATTCAAACAAAAAATTTGTACCTAGTATCAAAACATTTTTTGTCTGAAATCGGTCCTACAAACAAATTCGCATATTCAAAAAATTTATTTGCATTTTGTTTACTAAAAAAAAACACTGATTTTTTCAAACAAATAATTTACAGAATCAAACAAAAAGTTTACTAAAATTCATATAAATTTCAAACAAATAATTTTGCTGAATCAAACATAAATTTTTTGCACAAGCAATGACGCGCACCAAAGCTATCACTGAAGGAGAAGATGAAGGCAGAAGCATAGCGGCGGCTGGCTTTGAGACACATGTTTTGTTGGAATTATTTTTGAACGAAGTCTTGTTTATACACACAATGTTTTTCTTCATCACTCACTGTTGCTGTATCCTTTCCTTGGCTAAAGAAGAAGAAATGTAACAAACAACGGCAGCAGACCGACTCGATATGTTTTTCGTCATCATTTTTTTTTTGTATTTGATGTAGGTATTTAAGTGAACAGTTTTCAAAAATTGAATACGGGATTTTGTTTTTCATTCTTTTTTTTCCAACTTTGAAACCAACCAAAAATTTATTTTGTTTCTTATAATGTTGTTGTTGTTTAAAAAAGAATGAAACCTTTTTTTTACCTGCTATTTTTTTTGTTTTTTTACTAATAACCTCGTCGCGCTATTTTATCATCTTTCTTCTTGTTGTACTTTTTTAAAGCGTCCAAAAATAAACTGTATGTGTTTTGTGTTGTTGTTCTTATATTTCACATAAAGAAGTGTTGCTTACGATCAAATAAAAAATGCAAAAAACGACAACATTAAAGAGCGTTAAATATTTCATACAAAATTATGAAAAATTGAAACCAATAGCGCGTATAATATATTATTGAAAAGTTGTCAACATTTTTGTAGGTTAAATAAAAATCAAACAAACATATTAATTGAATCAGTAAAAAAATTTGTAGAAATTAAAAAAAATTTCAAACAATCATTTGTTTGAAAATAATTCGGCAATAATTTTTTCTGTGTAGGGAAGAGTATACTCAACCTTTGTTTAAACTAAAGTTTAAGTAATACACATAAACCAACCAGCAAAATTGCAAACAAAGACAAGTTTGTTTATTGACGTGTGTGCAACTGAGTATTTGTTTACACAATTGCATGTCCAGCTGTCTTATTGCGCATTTAACAATTCCTTAAAGGGGGGTTTTATACTTGTATTATCTGTCTGCCACTTATTTACATACATGTGTGAGAGCGGGTGATTTAATTGTTCAGGGATTTCAGCGATTCGTACAAATTATAAATTTCATGGAAAAGTCTTGTTGGTTTATGAGTGTAGTTTTCTTTTTTATACTTTTCATACATAGTTTAGTGCGGCCAGTAAATCTAATTTTAATTAGTACTTTAAACAAATAAACTTAATGGTTTCCAATTTGTTTTCTTGTTTGTAGTTTACTCTTGTGTAAAATGATTCCTTTGGGTAAATTAACTTTGCCATTAGACTTAGTAAATAAGAATAGAAACAGAAATAAGTATTTATTTGGCAGACTTTAAGAAAATCTATACATATACATACGTATCGTTAGCTGAAATGCAGAGCCACGTAACTAATATTTTTAATATTTTACAGTAGAAACAAAATATGTATGTTATAATTATACGAAATGCAATTATTTTATTATGTATTACTGTTTCAAAAAGTTTAGTTAGTGCAGGTTCACACACGTCAAGTTTGATTTGTCAAGTCTTGAGTTTTTAGGAGAGAGGGAAAAAGAAATAGCATTCTCTTTTCCCTTCTCTCCTAAAACGCCAAGACTCGAATAGTCAAACTTGACGTGTGTGAAACGGCACTTAGTCATCCTCCAGACATCCAATTTTTGTTGGTGCAATTTTTTACGTTCTGTTGAACACATATTTTCTTTAACAAAAACTCGTTACAACAATGAATATTTTTCAAGTTTGTATGTGTAAAATATCGAGTAAATTAAAGCCTTTTCTGTTTTTTATTAAATATATGTATTATTTTTATTTATTTTTTATATCGTTAGCTAAAATGCAAAAAGGCGTAACTAATAAAAATATAATTTTACAGGAGAAGCTTACAACTTTATTAAATGAACTAAACTAAACTATAAACATTTCAGAAAATATGCATTGATAAGTCGTCCATTGAATTTTTTATACAATTTTCAAAGGAAACCATTTCATTTTATTTTGTTGAAAAAATTTGGTAATGCCGTAGTTTTTCATTTAAAAAATAAACACTCTTTTAGTTACGTCCCTTTGTTTTTTGTTAATAAAAGCGCAATTTTTGATCGCAGAAGTGTTAAATTTTGTGAAGTTAAGTGAAGCTTAATATCATTTATAATAATCATTTAAAAACACGATTTTGAATATTTTGTCAGTTACGCCTTTTTGCATTTAACATAACGATATATAAATATGCACATTATTTTTTTTAATGAAAAATTCATAACATTAACAATAATAGAAATAAAAGACAAAATGAAAATTCTCAAATGGAATTTAATTTTAAAAAGAAGGATAATCCGGTGAAAGTTAAGTTTTTTCAATTTTTTACGTAAGTTTCTTATACTCATCTGTTATATTTCAAAATAAATTATTCCACAAATCATATTGACAAAAAAGAAAAATGTACTTTGGACTTCAAGAAGAATTCTTTACAAAGAATACAAAAAAAAAAAACAGAAGTAAGGAAGAACATGTAAATCAATTAAAATAGATAATTATTTAAAGCAAATTTCGATCTACCAAAGGTTAAATTCAATTTGGTTTAAAGATTGATGGTTGACTATTAACTGCCAGCATTTGACAATGGCTGTGAGTGTTAAACGGCAAAACCCTCTGAAGAGATTGAGTGGTGGCAATTGAAACATGTAAGGATAACCTGTCCGTGAAAGCCAGGGTTGGAGCCCCGCGGCAGTCAATAATAAAAAATGATCAATCAATTTTAATTAATTTTCATGTTGTACAATTCATTTCTTGATAAAAAATAATTTAATGAAAATTAAATTTGATGAACTTTAGACTAATTAAAATATTAAAAATTTGGATTAAAAACCATAAACAGTTCAACAAAATAACTACAATTCTAATTATTGAAAAAATAATTTTTTTTAAGATTCTTTGCAAGGAACAATATAAATAGCATAGATGGGAGTAGTGCACTAATTTTGCAGTTTCAACTCACAGCTGACCGAATTGAAATTGTTTATTCAGTGTTGTAAAGCATTAATTTAAGTTTTATCAACATTTAAAATAATTTCCATTCGTTCAGTATTGACTGAAAGAATTCGAAATAAAATTGCTTTCGAATCGAAAAAATATTCGATCACGTATGCCAGAATAAGCCCCTTGGACTGGTCATTGGTAAAGCTCCTTCGGACATTACATTGGGGCTGTGGTTTAAACATAAAAGCTTGGAAAGGAAGATCTTAAAAGGTCTGCTTTAACTTATTTTCTACATACAGTCTACTGGTTTTAGCCAAATCCATTAACTTAAATTGCCAACTGCGTTTTTGTGGAAAGGGGCACACACATGAAAGTGTTCATTAAGTGTTTTGAGCACTTAACATTGTTTGCATAAAATTAAGAGACATTTAGTTTAGTCTACAGTACCAAACATAAAGCAAATTTAGTAACACACAAAGGTATCTTAATTTGAATTTCATTCATAAAAAATTGCCATTTTTGTTTGTTAAAGTATTTTATTGAAGTAATTGCATTAAAGTAGGCAATTTAATTTGAGTTAAAATTTTAGGTAAAATGTCATAAGGCTTTATTTTTATTTTAATTGAACCTGAAATAGGATGGTAATAATCAATAATACTCACACTAAATACCTCCACCTCCGGTTGTTTTCTAAACACTTTCTTTAGAGTCGACAAACAAATAAATTTTCAATCAGAAATTTATTTTTTTTTTTTCAACTCACCAACTTGATGTATCAGTTACTCTTTTGCAACGGTTGACATTACTGACACCACCGACCCCAAACAGAAAAATAAACACATTCAACGGTTCTTTTCTCAAGTAATTACAAGAAAAGGCAATATTTTTTGCCTGACTCCCCCTGCTACAGCAAAACAAAAAAAGAAAAAGACATCAAACGAATTTTGCACTTAATTGAGTATAAAATTAAATTAAAACTTTTTACACACACTTGAGTGCCACCAAGTTAAAAACGACATAAACACAATCACAGTTGGTTGCCAAGTAAAAAACGGATCACATAAGTATGTATGGCTATGTATGTATGTATGTATGTATATTACTTTTGTTAATGAATGTGTATATGTAATACATATTATGTATTTATTTATATTAGGGTTTCTATGCAGGAGTAATTTTTCAAAAATTAAGTGGAGATTTTTTTTAATATCCGAAATTTAATTTTTCACAAAATTTTAAGGATACCTATTTCACCTTTTAGTCTTACATCCAAAAACTGTTTTCTTATTATATGTTCTCTTATACTACAAAGGAGAATACAATAAGTATATTTTAAACAAAAACAAATTTTAAAGTTTAGTTTTGAAAATTCTATTTCTGCTTTTTAATGTGAGTGAAATGAATAAGTGTTTTGTTCAAAATCGATGAACAGATAGATACAGTTGAGCACCGATTGTCAGTGATTTAATTTACCAGGAATATCGACTATCAGGGATCGATAACGAAAGGAAGAGTTTTTAATTTTTATCGATTAACCGTGATTGTCCCAATTATCCGGGATCGCTAAACTTCTTGGAAAATTCTGCATCGTCGAACATTACAGAACAGTATAAAAGTCAAATTTACCGTGTCTAAGAGATGCTTTTGGCAAAAAATATTCAGGTTAAGAAGAAGAAACAAACATTTTTTTAATAAATTCATTAGAAATAATTATCCGGAACTCTTCTAATCCCCACCATCCCGGATAATCGATGCGCAACTGTATCAAATTTTAAAATATTTTTAATTTTTGATATTCCTAAATTAGGCTTAAGTTCATCAAATTTAATTTTCATTAAATTATTTAAACTGACGGAAGGAATTTTACAACTTAGAATTTCTTATTAAAATTTATTAATAATTTTTCTTGGCTGAGCTGGGATTTGAACCCGGGTTGATCTTTACATGTTTCAAGAAACACCACTTTCTATCGTCAGAAGATCTTTGTGTTCTACCCACTGCACCACTGCGGTGCCCGTTAGCCAACAGTCAAACATCAATCTTTAACCAGTGGTACTGGTGGTTCGAAATTTGCTGTTATTATCACTTAAATTTCAAATTACATGTTGCCTCCTTTTTCCTCTGTTTTTTCGTATTCTTTCTGTCAAGACTTTGTCTTGAAAACCTGAATACATTTGTTTATTATGTTTTTTTGTCCACTTTCGTCGACATTTTTATTTGTACACAAAGATCTTCTGACGATAGAAAGTGGTGTTTCTTGAAACATGTAAAGATCAACCCGGGTTCAAATCCCAGCTCAGCCAAGAAAAATTATCAATTAATTTTAATAAGAAATTCCAAGTTGTAAAATTCCTTCCCTCAGTGAAAACAATTTAATGAAAATTAAATTTGATGAACTCAAGCCTAATTAAGAAATATCAAAAATTATTTTAAAATATTCTTAACATTTTAATTATGGCACTTAATTCAAACGTAGGACTCATTTGTCAAAATGTGTATTAGTTTTTGATTATAACTTCGGACTAATTGAGGAGAACACGAAGTATTCTGGAAAGAAATCATGATGAAAATTGTATTAATGAGAGAAACAGATCTTAAGAAATACAAGCAGTGGCCCAACTCAATTAAAAGTTTTAAAACGTTTGGATTTTTAATCAGAAAAATTTCTAACGAATAAAAGATATTATTAATCGAGGCTACGGTTATTATCGACTTGCAAACCCTTGTTTAAAGCAAATTACACACTTTGTTTGGTTCCACAAATACATACATACTTACATACATTGCAAATATTTTTTTTTAACCAAAGTTTAAATTTAAAGAGTTTTATTTTTTAATTTTCGTCCTGTGACACAAGTGTGTCCAAATGAGTGTTTAAAATTTTTATGAAATAAACAAGTTTTAATTAGAATGTGGGCAAATTAAGGACAAATGTATTCCTTCATAAGGAGAATTCATATTTATTAATAAACACCCACTCACTAAACTTTTGGACAAAAGACATCGGTTGACCAAATATCTGTTCTAGACTTGAAAGGATGTTACGGGTTCAATCACAAGCAGTGCATGTGGTTTATCTTTGTATTATTTTTTTTTTTTTGTTATTGTCGACACTAAGGGAAAGGATAAACATTTTATAAATTTATTTTTTGTTTTTATGTGTGCGCATCTTTGAATTTAATTTTTTATAACCTTCAATTTGTATCATACAGGGTCTGTGATAAAAGCCAACAAAAGGTTGTCTAAATTTATCAGCATTTGGTTAATGTCTAATTGAAATAATTTTGCAATAAAATTAAAGTGGATGAAAAATTTTACGGGCAACAAGATAAATTCTTGCAATAATAAAATCAATATTGGGTTTTTAATGAACCTGTAGTAACTTAACTTAAGTTTAGTTTAGTAAGTAGAAATAAAACATAATAGAATAAACATTTTAAGTAAAACGATTGTTTCTAATTTTTTTATCCTGTAATTTACTGAAAAACTCCCATTAGCCGTAGAAATTTTATTGTTAACACCAATAAAACTACATATATGAAATTTATCGCCTCCTGAAAATCACTTTAATACGCCTTATAATATTTCCGAAACAAATCATGACATTTTATTTAAATTTGGCAACAACTTATAAAACTGTGATGTCAGCTTTTAAAAACATTGGCTTATGTATTATAGATACCATATTGAGGCCACTCCTGAAATATTCGAACTATCGTTAGTGTTCAGTTCGGTAGATTTATGGAAAACACCAGCGCTAGCGTTTGTGTAGAAAATCATTGAAAACGTTACTTTGTTTTTCATCTTTTGAACACAAAAATAAAACTGTTCTAATCCAACTCAATAAAAAGATGAGAACATATAATTCCGTTCGGTTTTTTCTAAACCACAAACTGCATTGCGGTCGATTCAGCTCATTAATGTTCGTTCGTTTGTATCTGTTGGGCTTAGCGATCTTTTGGCTGGCATAAAAACCCAAACATTTTTTACCAAAATCAAAATACACATACGAAAAAAACAAAAAGCAAGCTACATAAATAATTTTATACAAACTAAACATATACAAAAGCTGTTTTTTGTTTTTTCATTTCTTTATCAATGTAAAAATTGAAACATTATAGAACATTAAAATACATTTCAGTTTCTCAGTAGTATGAAATGGGAATTTAGCACATTTGAAAGAAACCTTGTTAATTAAAATATAATGTTTGTCTACAGTTTCACTTCAATTGTACGGGTTTTTTAACGAAGAACAGAACACTTAATAATGTTCGGCTCTTTCTTGAAAATAGTAACGAACGGTATTAAGGGTTGTGTTCGTCTACACAAACACCAAACAAATAGATATCGTTCCTGGGTGTGTGAGCCGAACGCTAAATATTGTTCTGTTTATTTTCGAACACTGCTGGATATGTAATTGTTAAATTGTTCTTATTGTACAGTTATATCGCCAATGTACATGTGCGTTTCGAAGGATACTATGGCAAATTTTACCTCAAGCACACGTACACGAGTGAATTCACCTGCACGTCAAGCATTTGACGAATGTATTTGGCAATTAAAGCTTTACAGGCAGAAAAGGTATTTAGCAGATTAAACGAGTAATCCTGTTTGGCTATTCTTGTAGTTCTTGTGCATTTTGGAAGATAATTTGTTAAACTTATTTACATAAGATTTAACAAGAGGCGAATGGATATTTCAGAGTCAAACTTTAGCTTTTATAAATATTTTGTAATTCAAAAACAGAGAAAAAAAACCAAATTAGTAAAACATACTTATATTTTTTTTAATAAAAATAGCTTCCATTTAATGGCCCAGCTCCAAGAAAAAAGTTTTCTCTTAAACAATTATTTGTTATTGCGATCTAATCGTAGTATCGTTAAATGACTTTTACGTAATTTTTAAGCTACGTCACAAAATTTTGCGAATTAATATTAAAAGGTTTCATGAAAATCCTTGAGGAAATTTATTTGTTTTACTTTTCGATATTAAACGTTATTTATTTCTTAGTAATAATTGAAAAAAGCAGGGTTTAAAAAACTGCAGTCAAAACCAAAAACTGTCGAACAAAAAGCTAAAATTTGCACACAGCGACTGTTTACATTTAATGAAACAGAAGTGAAAGCAACAGTTTTTTTTTTTGGCCAATGACAAATGAAGAGATGGAAGAAATGGCCGTTTTTCTACTTTGACTGCAGTTTATTAAACGCTGAAAAAAAGAATGTGCTTGTTTCACACATCAAGTATGCCCAGTCAGGTCTTGAGTTTTTAGGATAGAAGGGAAACGAAAAAGATTACAGACTTGACCGAACCAGTCAGTTTTAGTTCTTCTGTCTTGTTTTTGCATTCGTCATTGATGAGTTTATATTAAAGGTGAAAAACAAGAAACTTGACGACCTACATGTCTGAGCAAGCAAAAGGCGAATTAACTACAGGTGGCAGCGAAAAAACCTGTTGACTTTGACAGTTAGAACCAATTCGTTTTGGTTTTACAAGGTTTTGCTTAGAAATGGATGACATTTCGAGTCGTAAACACTAACCGGCGTTGTTTCTGTTGTATTGTTGTAGAATTGCTGCTACAGTGTGCATGAATGCGCCTTGAACCAGACAAAAATATTAATATTCATTAGTAGCAAACAGAAAAATTGCCATTTATAAAAAATTAAGAATAATTAAACTGTGCACAACGTTGCGACTCACCACTACTTTCTAAACAATTTTGTAATTTTTCATATTAATATTGATATGGCTTACAACGCGATATCAATAAAAACTTTGTTTTAAAAATGATTCACTTTAAAAAATAAGACTTATTTTGCATGCTAGTTACCAATGTTGTCATATGAATTTGGTAAGTATTCAAACAATTTACAACAAAGCCTTTTGTCAGTGTTGATTAAAGGTTAACAAAACTAATTTTCTATAAAAATTTTACATAAGAAACACTTACATAATCTTGTTATCTAAAAAACCTTTTTTAAAGTCGAAGAAAAAAAAGAGAACAATAAAATTCGTTAAAATATTTTTGATCACAAATTACACAAATCAACAATTCTATGACCCCTCATTTAACATCCTGTTTAACTATGCATGTAGATCTTAAGTTGTAACAAAACTTCTCTAATTATTTATTATTGAGTTTTAAAAAGTATTCAACGCCTTAAACGATCCTTTTAACAAAAAAAAAAAAAAAAAACGTCGTACTATGTACATACATACGTACATATGTATGTTTTTTAAGAATTTTTTATGTGTTTTCGTTTGTACGGTATCAAAGGTCTTGACAAGTTTTCAATGAACTTTTGTTAGGAAAAATAGAAGAAAAACTTAATTTTGACAATGAATTTCCTTAACGAGCAAAACTTTTAAGCAGCCAAGTAAAATGAAGATACTTTGTTTTCTATCTATTTAGTTTTTTCATCTTCTATTTCTTGTTTCCCTTATATTTCTCGTGTTGTCTTGTGCCTTATTCACACACATTCAGACACATATTCATGAAGTTGTTGTGCAAAGACATTATGAGAATGTTTTGGAAATTATTAAGTCAAAAGCACTAGAGAATATTGTACTTGTCTTGTCTGGATAATAATGAAATAAAATGTTTATGAATGAGCAAGGGGCTGAAATAAAATGCAAATATTTTTTAAACGTGTAATTATGTAGGTACTAAGTTATTTTTATTAATTTATCGAAATTACAGTTTTTACTATAAACTCCATTGATTTGCATGCGAATATCTACTTTTGCTTATTTTTGTTTTATTAATTTTTACATGTTTTGTTCAAAAACTTATGGAAACTTGCATATTACGTAAGTTTTTTGCCAAAAAAGCATATTTTTGCATATTTTTTGATTTTATAAAAATAGATATTGTTATTATATGTATTTTATTCGACCTTTATAATTATAATATAACAAAATTTTCAAGCTTGATTTTTAATATACATATTGTTTAATTTGTTTGTTAAATAAGAAAAGAAAAAATCCCAGAAGAAGGCACTCAAAGAAGTGCCGAAATATTGGTTAAAATAAATGTTTAAAGTTTTTTATATAAAATTAAAAAACACCTCAAGCTTGAAAATTTAGTTATATTATAAAAGATATTGTACATAATATTGTACATAATATTTTAACAACAATTTTAAAACAAATTTTGAAAAGTTTGATGCAACAAAAGGATAATCGTTTAAGATTTAGTGGTGACTTTTCAAATTTTTATTTAATTTTTTGGACACAAGTTGTTAACAAAATAAAATGTCTTTTTAAGATCAACAATTAATTAATTGAACACGCGTACGTTAACCTCCATTTCCGGACCCATGCAAGAAGTGGGACGCTATAGAACAGCCACAGAAATACTGGTACGTGATATTTACTTTTCTGAAGTAATGGAATGTTATGTATGAATGAAATTCGGTTCTAATTTTTTTTATAAAAAATTTAATTGAAAATTTAAATTTAAAAAAATTTATTATTTTATAAAGGTTAGTAGTAACCAATATTTACGTTATGAATAACTAGTTAGCGTTTACCATTATTTAGGTTATCATTGACTTATTAAAAGCAGCAGTGTAAGCAGTACAGATATATTATCCGTAGTCGAGTGGAATATATTAGTTAGAAAGAAAGTCAAAATCACATGTGCACAAGAGTTTAAGTTAGTGTTTTTATTTTGCTCATAATAAACTAATAGAAACTTTAACCAATATATCGGTCACCACTATCGGGCATATAACTAGTAAAATGACCGGTAGTCTTCTTGTAGGGTACATATCCCTGCAGATAACGAAACTAGTCCATACATGCATGTAAAGAGAACTCCATAAAGGAGTAGGAGTACTCCAAAAATACTCCAAATATATGGTTCAAAGATGGTCTATTTAACATTACGATATCCTAGGAGTGGTCAATATAACCCAGTTTTGCATTACAACGGAGAAGTCTTAAAACTACTCCATGCACATACATATTCTTGTGGACTAGTTTTGAAACTACTCCATGGTATACTCCAGAGGACTAGTTTTAACTTCATTTAAAAATGAAAACATTGCGTTTCACTACAAACTGTTTTTAACTTTGGACCAGTCAAAGGAGTAGTCCACTTCATCAAAATGGATCACGTAGTCTAATATTATCTGCAGGGATCTCAAAACACACTCCGTTCCCTAGCTTTTACTGGTTTTGGAAAGAGTTTAAGTTTAAAATATGTTTAGTCTATGTGTTTTTATTACAATTAAATTTATGGGAAAACATCTAAAAATTAACATGTTTTGCTCCTAATCATTTAAAATTGCTGTAAACACGGTAGTGTGAATTGCCTATTACCCTTATTTTTATTTTACAATGCCCTTTTTGCGACCCCTTTATTGGTAAATACTACTTATAACTACTTGACCCTTATTTACTTTGAAATGTTCATCTTGTAACCCGTTTTTTTTTTTGAAAATCCCCTTTTTAGAAAATTTCCAAAGCTAACGCTGATTCTAAGTGCCAGTTGCAAAAAATTCAAGTAGCTGTGTAGTCGAATAGACTTGAATAAACGTTTAATTCACTTGATTAAATTTTTAATTAAAACTGAATTTATTTTTGATTAATGCTTTTACTGGCGCAAATTTTTTTTCTGTGTATAATGCACCACACTACCTTCCAAATAAAACAATAGTGAAATTGTGTGCGTTTTTTACATGAATTGTTTTTGTTATCTTGTTTTATTTTTAAATTACAATACAGTAAAAATTTATATAAAATACAACTACTTTTAAAGAAAATACTATGTACACTAATGGTATTTGTTTAATATATGTACCACATTACCAGCAAATGGTGTCCCACATTATCTGCACATTTTTTAAAGTCGAGTTTCATGGGATTTACAATGATTTCTTAAATATCTCTGAAATATTTTTCGCAAATGGCTTTGTGGAAGCTTAACGAATGTAGCATGTAGATGGTTAAATGATTTTTAAATCTAAAAAAAATTGACAATCTAAAAAAATAAATACTTAGGTATACCTAATTACCCGCACATACTCCATATGTCCGCAATCATTTTTAAATGTTTTATCTCTTGTATTAAATCATTTCAATACAAGAATTTATTTTAAAGAATTAAGAAATTAAATTTCTTATGTTTTAATTTAAATTATAAATTAAATAAAAACCCCCTTTATATTGATTTATTTAATCAATTTAAATTTTAATTATAAATTTATATTTTGTTAATTTTTTTATTTTAATTTATTTATTTAATTTTTTTTTTCTTTAAATTTAAAAATTTATATTTTGTTAATTTTATGCATTAAATATTTAAAATTTTTTGATTCATGTTTTATGCGCATATTTTTTTTAAATAATATTTCAGCCCCTGCATATGAGCATTAATGTAGCAACATTTATAAGATAAAAAGTAAAAATATCACATTTTTTAGCAAATTTGCTTAAGTGGAAGTACATACGTGTTTAAATAGGCGGTGAGGTTAAGGGTACAAATATTTTTTTTATTTGCTCATGTTTTATAAACGGCTAAATTTAATTATTTAAATCAAAATGCTGAGCAATATATTCACTTTTCCCAAACTCCTGTTTTCAATATAATAATTTTTTTTTTCAAGCAGACTACCCTTGATGAGATGTTTTATTGATATTAAGAGAAAAATTAAATTATTGATGTATAAATAGATACTTATAGAGGGATGTAACCACATTATGTATTAAAACAAGAAAATCATATAAATAAAAACAACATTCTATAAAGTAGAACAAACAACACAATTATAAAATATTTTATGTATTCTTCCATGATTAAAAGGACAGATAGATTGATAGATAAATATGTAGATACATAGATACATAGATACATGTGTTACACAGCCTCATATATGTACATAAATACAAGATTGCTATGTACTTATTAGGGTATTCATTTAATCGGGATTTTGTTTTAATCGGTTAACCGCTCGATTAATTAACCGAGGTTTTGGTTTAATCGGTTAATAAACGGTTAATTTTGTTATTGATCGGTTATCCGATTAATAAAGTTTTGCTATACATTTCATTATTTCAATAAATAAAAATGCAAAAAATTATTTATTATTTGGAGTTAATTAACAACAAACAAACATAACATAACCAACGAAACAATTCTTGGACTAAAACGATCCAAAAAAAATATTTTTTTTTACATATCGAAGATGTTGGAGAAATCGAAAGCAACCCATAATACAAAATATCTTTTTTCTCAGTCCTTTGCCAGAATTTCTCTAAACATATAAAATCTTCCATTTTGCCATTACAGTCCAGTCAGGTCTTAATTTTTTAAAATTGTTAATTAATTGCTGTTAATTGTTTCAGAAAATTCTGTAAACAGATTGTTTGTGTTCCTAGCGAGAGTTTCTTCTGTTGTTAGGTCAGCATTTGACTCGTCCTGGCAAAGCTCAGCAAAGAATATTCTGCCAAAAATTTATTTCCGAATTCCTTAGATTCGGTTTTGTACTGAATTTTAACAATTTATTGTTAAAAGGAAATATTTTGCATGAAAAAATATGTTCTAAACATATGCCTTTTGTTAGTTTTCATTTTTATTTTTCTGTAATCATAAGTTATTTGTATTGTAAGTTTTATTAAAAAATCTCTTATTTTGGTGCACTCAATCATTTATTTTACCTTGGTAACAAATCCCATATGTTTGTATTTATTGAGTAACATTAAGACCACATTGTAGAAAAAAAACAGATAGTTATTTTGGGATGTTTAAAGTTTTCTAAATTAAATAAAAAAAATAAAAATTAAAAAAAAATGTTTTTACTTTTGGCCAAAAAAGGTAAAAATTTCCTATAGTGCTTACCGACGATATGTTTGCAAGTTTATAAAAAAAACAGTATGTGTAAAAACTGTACTTACATTTTGATTGGATCCATTATTGGTGTTGTTGGTTGTGTAGGTAGTGGTGGTGGTAGTAGTCGTTTCACGACAGCTGGCTGCTGAGGGATGAGGTGAGGTAGGTGGAGATGGTTGTGGAATTGAGGGGCCCGTTCTATTGCGTAGACGGGCTAAAGCACTCCTTAGGCCTTCCGTATTTGTGTTGTCGGGCCCCTTTCCAAACAAAATACATCCACAAAACACTTTGAACGTTTTGGGTTGAGTTTTTAAAAATATTTTTTTCCTTTTTTGCTGCAAAAATTTTCTTTATTTTTCCTTTTTGTTTTTAAACCTTCAATTTATTTCAATATTTTATTGAATTATATTTTTTTATCTATAATTTTACTTTTTATCCTCTATTTCATTCATTTTGTAGGTGCACAAAATATAAAAAAAAAATAAAACACTTTAAAAATTATTTGCTAACAAATTCGGTTATTAAAAAAGGATTTCTAAAGGGAAATTGCTTTTAAAAAGAAACGAAACAAATTCAAATACTTTCATCTCTTAATAAACAACTCTCCACACTTATTCAAATTTATCTTTAGTCTGTACAAAATAATAAATAAAAACATTAACTCTGATATTCTACGAGTATCATAAAAAATACACATGTGGACAGAAAAATAGAAGTGACATTCGCAATTCATTTTGTAAACTTTATTACAATTTTTGTATTTCCTAGTTTTTTCTATATTTTAGGGAAGTTTAGAAAACTTTTGCTTTAATATTGGCCAAAGGTTCTCAGTGGGATTTTGATCGGGTGATTTACTGGGCCATACAAATCCGTTCACTTTGTGTGGCTTTGGGTCATTAATTGTCGGAAACTCTATGCGAATTTTCACAACATTTAGGGAATTACATCTATTTTACTGACTGACTTATTGACGCATTGTTGGTTACTTATAACACATTTTTGCTATAAACTGGTTTGTCAGATTTTCAGCAATAATACCGAAATCAGTACCGATCGAAAGATATGTTAAGCATACATTAGCATCATGATGGAGCTGCTGTATTTACTTATGGAAATGTGTGACATTTCCTAAGTGGACGAACAAATTGATCTATAAGTAAAATTATTATGCCCAAAAAATTCAAAAAATTTTTAAAAAATACCTATCTGGTACTCTGTTCAACATTTCAAGTGAAATGCTGTCAAAAATAAGACGGCAAATATTATGTCAAGCACACGTAGACGGGTGAATTCGCCGTGATGTCAAGAATTTTGACCGTGTACACATCCATTTTCCATCGAGGATCGTCAGTGTCACACATACAAATACATTTTCACTAATACTACCATAGTGCTTGATGAGAAATGCTTGACCGTGTACAGACCCATTTAAATTTTTTCGCAAGTTCGAACAGAGTACTAGGCTTAAAAGGATAATTTCTTCCAAAACAAGTCGGCACAACTATTTTTCTGTCCACATGTGTATGTGGGTATGTTTAGCCTTATTTTTGTATAATAAACTTCACACTGAGCTATTGAGTGTTTTGTGTGCTTTAACCTTTTTTCCCTCTTAAGGAAACATATGGAAAATATTTTTATCATTTCAAGAGATTAGGGTGACATTAGATCGTAATAAAATAAAAAATTATTATAGCAAAATATTATATAATTTTTTAATAAATTTAGAGTTAATCCAGTTGGCGCAAAATAAAATTGTTATGATTTTCTTAATAAAAGTTTTACATCATTGTAATAAAGTGCTATTAGTTGTTAATAAAATAATTAACAGACTTCGGGGGATATGATTTTAATTATAAATAATAGAAAAACTTTTTGTGTAATTATTGTTTCTATAGAGTATATAAAAATATTAATAACTTTTTTATGTACATATGTATGTGTGTATGTATGTATTTACCTAACGGTTAATATCGGAAGGAAAGCTAAAGGCAGGCCTTTTTGAAGGTCTCTGTACTCTTTTGTAAAAGATTTGCTTTGTATGATATCCTGCCTTCAGAAGTATGCCTTCTAGAAGGTATAAATTTCTTTTTGTAAGACCTTCCTAAATATTGAGTACACATTCGCTGCTCCCTTCTTTAACTGCCTATTTCCGATGTGCGGAAACGTACAACTACATTTAAAACAAAAACATAGTTTTAAGAGTTTGTTCGAAAGAAAGAATTCTTTCGCACACCGAAAAAAGGCCATTTAAAGGGGAAAAGCCTTAGTAACCTTCCTTACTCCCTTCTTTGGGCAGGGATCGAAGTTATTATTAAAGGGAGTGTGTATACCCTTCACCATTTTGCGAGCAGAATACAGAGCAACTAGACAAAAATAAAATAATTTTTACATAGACATACATGTTTACAATACTAAAAACTTCATTACAAATTAAATTTAAAAAGCGAAAACTGAGATATCACATCGTTAAATCAACTTCTCTCCTCGTAAGGACCCAGAATATATATACTTTATAGGGTCTAAGATCAATATTGTAGAAATTACAAACGGAATGACAAACTTATATACACCCTTTTTCACCTGTGGTGAAGGGCATAAAAAGAGTAATTTATGGGATTTCAGTATTTTGATTATAACTCAGCCATTTTTAAACCGATTTGCAGATCTTGGACTCGGGAAGATCTATGGTTCCCGAAAGTGTGTATTTAAAAAAAAAGATTTTGGTCATAAATTTTCCGTATCTGAACCGAGTTTTTCAGAAAATATTTTCTACTACAGATTTTCGATCTTTTGATTATAACGTAAGTGTAACGATTACAGTTAGCAGTAAGATGTAACGTCTCAATCTGTAAGAAATAGATTGGTCTTACTTTTTTACGGTAAGGTTACTGTTACTGTAACTCCCGGCTAATTGGGCCATAAGTGTTTATTTGGTTGTTTTTTTTTATTGCAAAATGTGGAATTGCGCATTGAGAAGCAATAATTATGTGCAAAACCAAAATGATTTTCTTAACTCAAGACGAAAATTTTGATTTAAAAAATTACACATTTTTACAATAATTAAATTAATAGATAAAGTTCCTGCTTATAAAATATTTTATTATAAATTATCAAAAATCGAAAACTACTTAAGAAATGGCATACAATTACCCACTATGACTAAAGCTATGTTCATTTATAACAAATGTTTAGCGTCCTACACGTAACCACACTCACAATATTCTGTACGTAAAATTAACTAAATTTGTAAAATAAAATATATACAAATTCAGTTAAAAACCGGTCAACCCCATGTTCCGTAAAAACAAATAAATTTTCAATTATTTTATATAAATTAACTATCAAAAAATGAACTGAATATTCCGTAAAAACAAAGAAATATTCAGTTGTTTTATTAAATTCAGTAATTTTAGTTTAATCCACAAAAGAGCAGAATTTCTAAAAAACACCAGACAGACACCTGCCCGCTTGTTTTTCTAATGAGAGAGAACACATTATTGTTTGCTTACCCTTTCACACACGCTTGTTTTACTTTTGTTATACTGACCTCGTTTGTTAACAGAAGAACTCACAATCATATGATACCAGCAGCATGACCGATATGGTTTCGCAATTATTTTACTTCAAAAATATGATGTATTTAACTAAATCATTTTAACAAATAGAAAATGGGAATTTGTTACACAAAACAGCACATCGTTTTTTAAAGATAAGTAAAAACTAATTTTTGGTAGTTAAATTACATAAAATAACTGAATATTCCTTTGTTTTTACGGAATTTGAAGTAAATTTTTTGACAGTTAATTTATATAAAACAACTGAATATTTCTTTGTTTTTTTACGGATTATTCAGTTAATTTTTTGATAGTTAATTTATAAAAAATATCTGAATATTGATTTGTTTTTACGGAATTCGCGGTTGAATTTTTGCCAGTAAAAATTAAATGAACTTTTCGTTGCTTTAAATTACATTTTTATTTACTTTAACATAAAGAAGAATTTAACTCAATCAACGGACAATATTAACTGCAACTGAAAATCCGTATTAATATGCACTTAGTTTTTTAAATAACTGTTAGAATCAGTTAAAAATTAATTTGCTTAGAATTTTAAATGGATATTTATTTAAAAATTACTGAACGGAATACTTCTTAAATAAACTACAGTCCGTTTCTGTAATAATATTGTGAGTGTAATGTTATATATACAGCCATGTCACAGAGTACAATTTCGATCGCAAACGGAATTCATTCCGTATTTTGGAATAAAACCATTTTTGTTTTCATTAACGGAATGGGAGTTTTCTGTATCCGAAAGCCAAAAAACTTTCAAAATATACTTCCTATCAATAAAGAAATATGTTTTCTTCGGTTCCGAACGGAATCAATCCGAATGGAATTGTACTCTGTGACATGCCTAATAAACTGAAAATTTGCATGTAATTTAAAAGAAAAATTTCTTAATATTTTGCATACGAGTTTTATTAACATTAGTTTTGATAATTTAAAAAAAGAAGTAAAAAATATTATCCTGCCTGAAAACAGTTTTTTCTTTTTGCTCTCCTGAAAAATAATTATTTTGTAGCATAGAACGTTATTCGCGGCTGTGCCTTAATTATCTTCCCAAAATTGAAGTTTAGTTAATCAATTAACATTTTTATAAATAAAGCTTAAGTTTGATCAATTTACTGGTCACGCTTTTTCCTTTGAATTATTTCGTCTAGTATTTGTTAGTTCTGAACATATCTTAACACATGAGGTTGATTATTTGCCCTTTTTAAAAGCCGGTCTTCGAAACGGAGCTCTGTTTACTAAGAAGGACGTTAAGTTATATTAAAAAAATTTTGCAAAGATTTATAATTTATTTGTTTTGTCTATCATCTTAATTTTTGGATAAGGAAAGTGTGCCATATAAAACTTTTGATACGAACTGTTATTCTCTAGCAAAGCATCACAAATAGATTTATGCTTAAGCAATGATAACAAATTATCAAAATTTACTTTAAAAATTAGTCGTGCCACTTATAGACGACTTTGTTATTGTTAAATAAAATAAAATTGTAAGATTGAGACCATCCAATACAACCAGAAAAGTTCACTCAAAATATTTTCAAAAACAAAATAAATTTAACAATTAGCAAAACCAAATCATGCCCTTTTTCGAACAAAAAATTAAGTGTTTGCATGAGTATGTTAAAAACCAAACATAAATATATGTATGTATATGCGTATCTGTAGACTATATACATACATACAACTATATATATGCATATACACACATACTTATTCATGTAAGAACTGAAACGGAAATGACTGAAGGTGTTATTTTTCATGCATGTTCCTCTTCTTGTTTGTTCTTCATCATTTTCCAAACACTTTTTTGCATTATTTTTTCTTCTTACATTTTACAAATACAACAACATTGTGCACCACTGTTCGTACTAGTATTAAGTATTATTTTGTTTTTGTTGTTATTGTTTTTGTTTTGAAATTCTTACTGACCTAGTTATGTCAATGGAAATTCCAAAGTATACATACATATAATACACAAACACACATACATACCTTCATACAGACATCCATATACATATACTCTTATACATATATAAATTTACATTTAACAAAAAAACAAAAGCAATAATAACAACAACAAAAACAACAAAAATAGGCACATAAAAAGTCAAAACGAAATTAAAAAAAAAAAAAGAAATCTCCATTCACTATTATGAGCGAAAAAATATCAAGGATTTTATTACTGAGTGAAAAATGTGTTTGTGATTTTTTTATTTAAATATTCTAAAGTTAGATTAGAACGAAAGCGGTTTTGTAAAGAAATGGTGGAAAAGGCAGCAACAATAACAACAACAGCAGAAGCAACAACGATTTACTATTACAAATGAATGACTAACAAGCGTAAGTAACGGTTTTTTTGTGTATTTTTAGCCGTGTAACATTTTTTACAAGTAAAAAATAAAAATCAATAATGAACTCATAAAAAATCAAGTAAAATGTTTTTAGATACGATTCTGCATGTAAGTAAACAGCGCTGCCAACTTTAGCCGACAATAACAAAAACAAAAATTACAAAAAAAAAAATTAATACTGGCAGTATTTAGATTACAAATCTCTTGTGATTGCTTCTTCCCTCTCAGTCCAATAAATTTAATGTAAGTTATACTTATTTGCCGTATTTTTTCAATGTTTAGAAATGCTAAAAAGCTGGTATGTATGTTTTTAAAGCTATGCACAGTGGGAAATTTCGGCCAAAAACCTATAATTTTATTTTTAAATTTCAGAAAGCAATTAAACTAAGTACTGACGTTTTAAAATTTTGCCAAGTTGGTTGTGAATCTCATGGTACTTACTTATGAACACGGAAACCAGAAAAATGCTCTTAAAAAGACGTCTTGTTCGCATAAAATATGCAGTAAAAACTGGAAAATATGGCCTGAAAATTGTTAAAAATATGAAAATCAAAAATTGCTAATTTTAAGACAAAATATTGAACAATTTAATAACAACCATATGGATATTTGTCTTAAAGAGATTTTAGCTACGTTCGCTTAATTGTAAATTAATGTTAATATTTAAAAGGAAGTTAAAGCTATTTAAGGATGGGGAATAATTTAATTTGCAGTAAAATATTTTTGGGGCGAATTTAATTTAATTTAAATACCAACATAGTTAGATGGTTTACGGACACAAAGAGTCTTATTTGGAAAAAAGTTTTTGTGGAGACCATTTAATCATATTTAATCAACCATCTACAAAATTAATATTGGCACTTTGCGCACAAGGTTAAAATGGATAGAAAGCCAGTCAGACGGACGGATGAACATCGTAAGATTAAATTAAAAAGCGATTCTTTGCCGATTGGTATACCAAAAGATTGGTCTAGATTTCTATGTATTATAGACATCGCATAACATTTATCTATAATGACAACCTGCTTTGTCTTACAATTATGAAATAAAAATTAAACGTAAATGGCGAAACACGTTGGATATACAGATACATATTTTAAAAAAGAAAAGCCACTTGTAAATCAGAATTTCTAAAAAAAATTTTATTTGCTGCGAAACCTCTTGTAGGCATCTAAAAAAATTGAACATGTATCAAAATATGCCTTAAAAATACAAAATATGCGCTTTTATGCAAAAATACTTTTTTAACTAAATTATGCACAACGATGCAAAATATGCAAAAATATCTACTAACAAATCGATGCCAAAATTCTCTAAAATGGATAAATTTATTGTTTGTGCCTTCATTTAACCTTTAAAATCGCCTTAAAATTATCCGATCCCAACCATTTAAATTTTTTTTATTGTTATATTTTTTGTATTATTATCAAAAATATTATCAGGCCTGTTCTGAAAATCACTTTAACTCAAATCACACGTGTGATATTTTAGTGTCCCTTTTTTTGATTGCTTTGGTGTGATCTTCAATTGCCGAAAGCACACCGAGAAACACAAAAGCGGAATGACTTTGAGAACACCACAAAATCACCCGTGTGGTTTCAAAAGCACGTGATTTCAAATCGCGTGAATTTCAGAACAGGCCCGAATGTGATTGACTTAAAAGAGTGTCAGTTTTCAACGACCGAAGAACAAATTTTATTTATATGACAAACATAAAAAATTAGGATACCCGAAAACTTCTTTGTTCAAATATCCAAATTATTGTATTAAAAACTAATAAAGAAATATGCTAAATGGCACTCCTGCAGTCAAAATAGGTGACCGGAATTTGAAATTACTAGTTTTGAACTGTTTGCTCTAAATTTGCAAAAAAAAAATTTTAAAACTCCAAAATAAAAAAAATAAAAAAAAAGAAGTTGATAAGTTTGTATTTTTTGACAAAAAATTTTAGCTTTAAACAAGAAACGTTATTTTTCAGTCCTTTTTGATATTTGACTAGTTTTGAATAAGTTTGCAAATATTTAGTAACCACTGAACTTTATATTTTTGCTATAAATATAATAATATATCCCTAAGCAAACGCTGATGTTAAGAGGACTTTAATGTCATAATTTTTTTTAAAAATCAAGTGAGGAAAAAATTTCATTAAATAAACTCATACAATACCCTAATCGTATTAAATATTGTCTAAAACGAAATAATCGCTGTTGTTGTTGTGAATTCTAACGAAATATACATAAAGGCAATTTTCATTAAGATAGTGATTTGTAGAATTAAGACAAGGATGGCAAGGAACTGCAATTATATTAAACAATGACCAATTTAAAAAGAGTTTAAATAGTAATTTATAGAGTTCAGTGGCTTGAATTGAATTTAAAATAATTCCGTTTTTCAAAATTCAAAATTCAAATTTCCCCCTTTTTCACCAAATGTAAACTAAGTTGCACTTCACACAAAAAAACAAAAAAGTAAATAAAATATAAATCATTCTTTGAGTTACAATTTAAAGTGCTGGGTGGCGTAACATGACAAAAAGTAGACTTTCTGTGGAAATGCCCATATATACTCTTTTTAAATAAAAAATATATTTTAGCTCTTTTTGACGCTTTTTGAAAATGGTGTTAATGGTACTGTTAACCATTTAGTACTTTTTAGCCAGTTTTCCGTAAGCCTTCACGCGTTTAGAGGCCCCATGTTTTGAATAACTGGCCGTGGTCGCGCAAGCAAAAATTTTGTTGTCCAAGTTTTTATGCCGAGAGTACAGGAAAAGACCAATCACTGTGTAAGGGTTATTATCACAACTTGCGGTTAGTTAAATTTTGGATTTGGATTTTGGAGGCCCTTAAATCATGAATGAAGGTCAAAGGCCAAATTTTGGCTTATTTCGAATATCTAAAGGAAATATAGCGAAATATTGTATATATTTGTGCTGAGTTTTATGAACCTGGAGAAAAATATACCCTAAAGTGTTACGAAGACAAAACATTGCAAAGAAGGAGGTCAACTCAAACTGTTTGTTTGTATGTTTCCGTTTTCGGAAAAAATCGATACGTAACAGTCTTATTTAACCGCTGTAAATATATCGTGATGGATACGTTGCACATTGGTTCAAGAGCGGCGTTAATTCATTTTTTTCATGTTCGCCGATTTGGATAATTTTTTGGTATTTTGTTGTCAGATATCTGAATATTATGATTCCGAAATATAAGCCTGATTTATTTATTTATTGTTTGGACAGACACGCTCAAAGTTCATATACGTTCGCTTGTTTAAAATGGCACCTAAATTTGCTGTACGTTCAATCTTTTGGTACAATCACAGTAAACTTACCATTTGACTTTTTTGTATATTTTCGTAAATAGCAATTGTTAAAGATGAAATTTGCATTAAAAAAAGTTGGATAAATTGCCATATAAAAAATTTCGTAGAACAAAATACAAACAACAGCAAAATTCCAATGTTCATCAACCTCAGTGGACTGCATCTTTTTAGCGCTGTGGAGCGCTGTTTAACAAAAGATGTCAAATTACAGCTAAAAGTCTCAGATAAACTACCTGTAACAAAACACGAATTTTCATTCATACTTGTATTTGTTGCCATAATTCTTTACTGTTTAAAATTATTACATAATGTAATATAAATACTAGTCAATAGTGTTAATTGTTATATATTTCATTGTTGAAAAAAGCATTTTTATTTTTTAAATTTTAATTGACTATTTGTATTAGGTATGCTGTCCGAGGAAGCTCAGGAAGCGAGGAATAAAGACTATAAAGCATATAGATTACATCATTCGCGAAGAATTGGACGTGTAGCCACTAACGAAGACGTAATGCATAATCTTTTATTGTTTTCAGACCCATTTAAAATGAGATTTCGCTCAAAGCTGCAAATCAAAAAATTGGATTGCGATAACGATGTTAAAAAGGTATTAAAAGACTATGCTTAAATTACATATTCATGTGTTTTCTATGGGAGGTGGGCGTAAAAGTAGGCGGATCAGGTATTTATTTTGAGGAGCCCATTCTACAATTATAATATTTATTTTTTGTGAAAATGGAGTTTATGCATCAAAAATCAAGAGAGTTATGCCACTTCTTCAATACAAGTTGTATGGTGGGTGGGCGTAAAAGTGGGCGGATATTTTTCAAATTTCACACCAATGATTAAGAGTATTTAAAAATGCTATGTGCCAAAAAACAATGCCGTAGGTCAAAATTTAATTTTTACTTTGTATGAGAGGTGGGCGTAAAAGTGGGCGGATCATTTTGATTTTTCCATTTTTTTTTTGATTCAAACAAAACATGCCTGTGTGCCAAGTTTCATTATCTTTCGACAACTGCTTCAATGTTTTGCCGTTCGTTCTATGAACTTGAAACAATGTGCGTTGTCTCCTTTTTATTGATAAAACGGTTGGGGTAAATTTTTATTTTTCATGTGAATTTTTAAATTAAAACTTGTTTTGCTTCTACTGAAAATTTTTAAATTTTGAGTTTATATCCTCTTGTGGATCAACTGCGGTATGTTTTTTTTTTTAAATAGTCTACGCAATATTTTTATTACGCGATGAAAAATTATGCTCTAAATTTTCAAAATTTTATGTTATACTGGCTTTGTAATTAAACTCTAAGTGGAAGTATGGCGTTCCTAAGGTGATAATTTTTTTGTTTAGCAAAATTTAGTTCAAAAAAATATAACTAGCAATGGAACGTTATCTACAAATTGATGCTTAATTAGTAACTTTTTCCTAGAATAATCCTAAACAAAGTATTTGTTTTTAACTTTCATGTGAAGGTTTTGCCAAAAAACTTCTAGAATTTCTTTTAATTAATAAATATTGTAAACGTAAAAGAAACCATAAGCAATTTGATGTAAAATACAAATCAATATGCCTTTTAAAATTTTTAAGAAATTAAAAAGTTTTTAAACCAAAACCAACAGTGGCTTTAATAAACAAAATCTTATGCAAGCAAACACACAGACGTATGTGTAACAATATTTTGCTTGGAATTTTTAATAATCATACGTGTGCGTAAAAATGATAAATTCGGTTAAAAAAAAGTGCTAAGAAAAAAAATGCAAAAATTTTGTGTGAGTTTTCTACAAAGATGATAACACAGTGCAACACGAAAAACATAAGAATACTTCGTAATAAAAGAAAAAAAACCGTTTTTCCCAAAGTCATGCCCCCAAAGATTTGGTGAAATCCTTTTGAACTCTTTTATAAATGATTTCTAAAAAGTGGAATTTTGTATTAAAACAGTCAATTTTCTATACGATTTTTATTTATAACATTTTTGATTTTCAATGATCATTACAGGCAGATTGGAGGTAACTAAGATTAACATACCAAATATTAAGTTTCAAGGGGGAATCGCATTTTATTTTCAATAACAAAGAAGCAAAATTGTTTAATCGTGACAAAAGTAATAATCAAAACAACGATAGCTTGTTTGTAGCCATTACGGGGTCCATAGCATTGGTTTATTAAACCATAGTTAAATCATATTTTTTTCTGCGTGTAGAGTATGTAATAAATTTAAACAGTGTTTTGTTTGCTTTTGAAACTGCTTTAAAAATCTATTTTGAAGCAGCAGCAATAAAAAATGGTTTGTAGCTATTTAATTACACTGAGCTACACAAGAAAATTGCAGAATTTCTAAGATTCCAATTATGTGTTCTCGTAGACCACAAATTACGGATATGAAGATAATTTTTTTTATCACTTTGTTTAGTCCTTCTTTTGAACCAAAATAAACGGTTACATTAAGATAACAAATTACAAAAAAAAAAAAAAAAATAATATAAATTTGTTATTTTGAAACAGAGTTTTAAAAATTTTTTTCTTTGATTTTTAAGACGTTAGTCTTTTCCATCAACCGTTAAAACATTTAAAGTAAAACTTGCTTACCACCAATTAAAATGCAAAAGGGTGTAACAACAAAAAACTTCAAAATCGTGTTTTTGATTGATTATGACGACATGAAGAGAAAAACGATTTGTGAGTTTTGAAATCTTTAGCTTAAATTATGAAAACAAAGTGATCGAAAAAATTCAACTAGTATCAAAATATATGGAGTCTAACACCTACGGGAAATTTGTATTAATTGTTTCAAAAGAAGTGGTCCTGGGATATGTGAAAATAAAAATTTGGCCAAATAATTGAATGGGGACAAACATATGAGCAGTGAACTGGTAACTGGCAACTAAAAAAAAATAGGTAGAAAATTGTTTTAGCATTTGTTATAGCAAAGACCTTTTATTACGAAAATCGCTAGGTCATATCGCGCACATAGTTCAAAAGTGACTTAACTCAAAATTTCAATTTTTCAGGTTTATATGCTTAAACTATGCCCAATACACTTGTTTATCTTTAAAAAAAACGTTAGTGTATTTTGTCGTTGTCAACTGTTATTAAAAACGATTATGTCTTTCTTTATGTTTCAGTTGGTATAAAGTTGCAATTCATAAAAGTGTCTAAATAGTCATATGTGCTGATTTTACAACACAAGCGAATTAACGAAAAGCACTCAGTTTGTTGAGTGTTTTTCATATTAATTTTACTACACGTCCAATCACTTGTGTTGTATAAACTGTACATTTATTCGAATTGTTACACTTTTGATAATAAAAATCATTATTTGAGATATTAATTAGACTTGTGTCAGTTTAGAATTTGTCAAAAGTGTCAAAACTTGAAAAATAATTCAGCTATAGTGACATAACTCAAAATAATTTGGTAGCTTGTGCAAAAAATACATCATAAAAAACGACACAACTAAAAATGGTTCATTATCTAGTGTATAAATATCTTAAAAAAATAACTTTTTAGTTTATTATCTGAATAGATTTTCTACTAAATGGTCCAAAGATGTAACTATTTTTTTCGATTTCTGAAAAATTAAGTTTTTAGAGTTGAGTCATTGTCACAAAAGTTGAAGCGACAGAAAAGCTCATAACGAAAAATAAACAGTTTTTTTTATTTTCGAAAAGTTATATTTTTGTGAGAAGAGGCTTTTCATAAATAATCGATTCATATACATATTGAAATTATTTATACTAACACTAAACACGGTTAAACACTATTTAATGCAATCAATTTATACTGAGTTATCAATCAGAATTGAAGCTTCAACTTTAGACAACAATCTTTAAGCCCATAATAAAATCATCGGCAGTAACTTGAAATTCTCTCTCATTTTATTGTTTTATTTTTTATTTTCTTTTGTTTTTCATATGCTGTTTACGAAATGTATGAAATTAAATTGGGAGAGCATTAGAATAAGCTTTCTAAAATTTGATATTTGAAGTGTGACTTGTCAAATGGTAGCTGTTAGGGATAAAGTGATAGGTCTCTTCTCATTCATATAAAGTTTTAGGACTTAAGCCGATCTCTACCACCAAGGAAGCTATCACGGGATTACTTTACTGCCAGTTGGCTTTTTTTTTTTTTTTTTTTTTTAATTTTCCTAAGCTAATCCCGCGAAGCTTTATGCTTGTCTGCAGGAATGAAACCAGAGTCTCTGGCGGGAATCGAACCCGCAACCCCGGCGCTGATAGGCTAGCTCGCTACCAGCTAGCCTACCGGGGCACTCAACTCTCTCTAGGGACAATATATAACTACCTACATGAAAACCCCTGCATAAATTTAAACTTTAGTTTTATATCGCCGTTTTTTTATTGCTGTTGCTGAGTTTTGAAATGGAGCAATAATAAAAGAAACATAAACTTTTGATAGAGCAGTAATTTAAAAATCAAATAATTTGCTGCTTTTTCTTTTATAATTAATTTTAGTTTCTACTTCTACAATATAACCCTTAAGTCCTCGTCCATATAATAAAACATAAACCACAAAAACTTTCTTCAATTCTCTTCTAAAACTCAATCAAAAAGACTGCTTGTACACGAAGCAAAGTACACTTTTCCATCCGTCTTTTCCCTTTCATTAACAGACTCAAATGTTTCGAAGCAAATGTTTCATAATATGGACGAGGACTTAGTAGTGAAATAGCTCAGGAGCCCATTATTATATACATAGATTTGCTGCTTAAGAAATGGCTTCGAAATAGCAATAAACTAAACGAAACCCAAAATCATCATCAGATCTGATTAAGCACGTAAAGAAATTTTTGTGTGTTATTTTTGTATTCAGCATTCGATCGCTTGAAGATCAGAGTTGAATTAGTTGATTTAGGTGATTTTTGTTTTTCAAAAATGTATGGCTTCAAAACGGAAACTAGAAATATAAAATGCATGTCCTCCATAAACGAGGCGGTAATTTTAATTTTCACATTTCTCCCTTTTCCTTAGAAACCTGTTACGTTCGAAGCTCCATTTTTTATTGGGTTTAGCTACTATAGCTACTACTTCGTAATTTTAAATATAAAAGCATTAGCAAAGGAAATCTAAAACCGCTTTTGCTCTCAAAATTTAATTTTTTTTGACGCTATTGCCTAAAGACATATTTCATCTAGGCAATTTAGTATGTTTGCGTTGCTACTCTTATTTGTTAACTGCTTTTTGGTAGTACTTAGAAACATTTTTTAAATCTTCTTGGAATTAATGATAAAATAGGAAGAGATTTATGAGCTGTAATTTAATGTTTTTTTAATAGAGGTCTTCCTACCATTCTTCCATCCTTCCATTTTGGAGGCAGGAGTATGTGTCTTTGTCTATGAAAATCTGTGTATCAAGGCGAATAAGCGTGCGAGCTTCATTCCACATAAAAAGACAATAAATGTATGTAAGTAAAGTCTTCTTGAATTTTAAATAGATTTAAGATATGCTGATGAGGGGGTGTTGTCGGTTGGTTCAAATATGAAGAGAAAAATTTCAAGATTTTCGGATATTGAAAAACAAGTTATTCATGTACTTAAGACTATAATTAAATACTTAAATCGTTTGAATAAAATAACGCAATGCAAAAAAATGATAAGCCGATAAAGTGGAGTAAGAGTAACATGGAAAAATTATAAAAGGAACAAAAGAAGAAAAAAATTGTTCATAAAATTTATAGCCAAGTCAAAGTATTTGTTACGCATAGTTTGAGTGTATGTGTAATGAATTTCTTTACTCATACATATGTTTGTTATTGTTGTGGACAAACAACCGATTTTAGCAGCGAACGAGTGCATCCAAACAATAAAATCCAAAAAAATTCTAATAGCGGTTTGAAAATGAAATTCTAACCCCTTCCCTTATTTTTTCATATACTCTGCTCTCTCCTTTCCTTCCTCCTTTTAGTTTAAGGCTGTGTTAAATACACATAATATTTACGTCGTGGTTTTAAGAGAGTTTGTGTGTGTGTGTGTGAAAGTTTTTTTTAACACATACACATGTACATATGTATATAAATATTATGCCCTAGTAAGTATAAATGTGTGTATGCAAGAATTTATACGAATTTTTTTTCATGTATTTAAGCGAAATGTGTTTGTTGCCTTGCCTTACTTAAACTTTTTGCTATAATGTTTAAAAATATGCATTAATTTTTTTTTTTTTATTTTTTCAACCTTTTAAAATCTTTTTCAATCACTTTTATTTCTTATTTTTAAATCACATTCCAATTGCCATTTACTTTCTTTAAGAACATTTACCGTTCGGTTTTTCTTCTAACGACTTAACCAACCGCTCGCGACAAAACCCTGCAACTAACTAAAATTTTGATTAGAATCATGCAAAAATGCCACTCACTTAATTTCCACAAAAAGGATTGACAATTCAAAAAACAATAATATTTACATATATCGTAGGGAAAAGGCTGGAGTGGAAAATCTTTTAAAACAAAACATGAAATTCTCTCTAAACAATTTCGTACGTGTGAAGTTGCAACAAAACTATTAACCAGTGTTGCCGTTAGGATACGAAAGATACATTTTTCGTATCTTTTGATGACTTCAGGTACCAAGTATAATCCTGACATTTTTCGTATCTTTTGAATCTGTACGTAAAATGTGCAGAAATGAAATATTAAATTTTAATTTAAAAAATGTTGTTAATGAACCGATGTTTAAAAATTTGAAAAAAGTAGTTGGTTTAACATTTGTACTTCCATTTTCGAATGCATGTGTGGAGAGAATTTTTAGCCAACTAAAACTTATTAGGACTGATCATCGTAACCGACGCAATACTAAAACAATAGCAGCTTTAATTATGGTGAAAGAGAACATTAAGGATGTTTCAACATACGATCCACCTAAATTGATGATTACTAGTAGTGCGAAGTTGTTCTGAGGAAATATGAACATTGTTTTTATTTTCAGGAAATTTATACATATGAATTTTTTGATATAATCGCCCTAGTATAAACGCCTTAACTCGTATATTATATATAGGTGTTTCCAAAGTAACGATCGTTACCGATTTTTGAAGATGTTAAAAAAAAATCCAACCTACCCAAATATGCCACGAAAATTGCTCCATTTTGGACTTACGAAAGTTCAAGTAAAGGCAGCAACCGAAAGAATTCATAAAAAATGCAATTTCAATACTTTTTTTTGACCATTAAAAAAGTAACGGTCGTTACTTTATAAATGTGCTGTTTTCAAATGTCAGAAACAAACGTCATGTATTGTAAAATTTTGCGCAGGATATGTTAAGTAAAATATCTGATTAAATTCTTTGAATTGTTGTTTAAGGAATAGATTTATTTTCAAAGCAAAGAAATTAGTTGCCCAAAAAAATTTTTATTCTTAAAAGTAACGGTCGTTACATTTTAAAAAGTTAAAATTTTTTTTGTGTTTGAATACATTTATTATGGTTAACTCAAAGTAACATATTTGTGTTAGTATAAAGAAAATTAAACTTAATCTTTCGGAAAATGACAGATACATTTATTGTGTATAATATTAGCAGAAAAAAAATTCAAAATAATAATTTAATTTTGGAGCTATAAGGGGTAATTTTCGGTAGAAACACCCATATATAAATGAATTTGTTTTGATAACATCCAAAGATAGTTACATATAATCATTTTTAAAGTTTGCTTACTGTATTTTTATAAATTACGTACCTAATATTTTTGGCTATTTATTTAATTTATTGATAAAAATGAATTTATTTAATATAATTTTCTTTACAATATTCATTAAATATGAAATAAAAATGTTATGTTAATAAATGTTAACGGTAAAAAAGGATTTTTTCAAAATGTATCTTTTTGGGAAAAAATTTATCTTTTTGGAAACTAAATGTATCTTTCTCAAAATTTCGCTGGCAACACTGCTATTAACACAATTCTTACTAACACAATCATACAGTTGGGCTTTTTTGACAGTTGAGTTATGTATTGCTTCTCTCTCTCTCTCTCTATTCTAATAATTTTCTATGATTTATATGTGCACTCTCTTTTTTGTATTATCCATAAATTTCTTGCTAATGTTCAGTGTGACCATTTTAGCAATTTTGGAGCTAAATTTTTAATTTTCTTTGCCATTGTCGAATTATTTATTTAGCATTTTTAATAAAAGAATATACACAATTTTAACAAATATAATGTATGCAATTTTCGGTATATTAGAATTTTCACGTGAAACCATTGCAATAATGTAAACGTATATCTGACAGAACATTGCAATGATGTAAAGCACAAAATAAGCCACACAAATTGCTTGGCATAAATGTTATGTTTCAGCGAAAACTTTGCAGAGTGAAGACGTTCAAATTATTTTCAGTCGTAAATTAACTTTTTTTTTAAGCTGCATTGTTTGCAACACCTAAAGACCTCATGTACGTACATATGTTTATATAAAACCATAATTAAGGACTGTATTAATATTTTTATTGTTTTTAATACTTTTTTTGTTAAATAAATAACTTGTTATAGTTAAGAAATTTTTTTTCATTCAAAGGAAATAAAGTATATGCAGAAATTGCAAAAATAAGCAATTTATAAGAAAAAATTTTCTTAAAAGTAATTTTTTAACTTTTTTTTCAAGCCAACTTAGCAGCAAAATTCTTAAGGAGCTGGTCACACTGCTAATGTTTTACATAGCGGAAGAAAGAGAGAGAGAGAGATAGAGAGAGAACGCGCGCAAGTTTTTTTTATTGCCAGATGGATTTTTTTTTGCAAAACCACCGTTATTGTAAATAAACTGGAGCGTAGTTGTCAAACGTCGTTGTTTTTTCCGTTAAAAGGAAAATTAGTTTGAAAAAGTGAAAAGGAATGCTGTTAAACTAGAGTTATTCTTTTGCCGGACTTTTTCATTTCCCGGGAAAGCGGGATTTATTTTTCAATTTTTCGGGATCCCAGGAACTCCCGCTTAATACAAATCGATGCAAAATATTATTTAATTAAATGTATTTGAACGAATACAATTTTCTGAGATCAATTAAATAAGTTTATGAATGCATTCAACTTTTTTATTTCTGGGAAAAAGTGCTTAATAACACTTTAAGATCTTTATGTTTAAAAGTTCACATGAGCTAAATTTCAATTATTTTGTCGGAAGTAGAAAGTTATATCAAAATTACTTTTTGGTCATCTCTTTTCAATGCGCAATAATATTTGGAATAATAAAAACTCCCGATCTGTGACATTAGGAGGGCTAAGGAATAAAAACTTAAAAAACTATAACCGCAGAGCAGGGTTGTCAGATTTTTTTAAGCTCCATCGCCGAAACGAATGTCAGAAATCGCCAAACTTCAATTTTGTTCAGTTTTCGTAATATTTTTTTTCATTAAGTTTTGCATACAAAAGAAGCTACTCTAATATTTCCGTCAAAAATCCCCAAAATCTGAGAAAAAAATACAAAAAAGTCGCCGAAAGTTACTTTTGTTTTTGTATTTTTTTTTTTAAATAACATAACATGGAGATGAAATATTCAGTAAAAAAAACTAAAATTAAGTACACAAGTCTATTGTACACTTCTGCGTCATCGATTTTATTACTGGTGTTTTGACCCGCATACTTAGTAAGTATTACTTACTATTAGAATTAAATAACAAAACAAAAATCATGTGAAAAAAGTTGACAGTTTTTTTTTTAATTAGTGATGCTAACAAAAGAGGACAAACTGTTAAAAAAACATCGCTGAAATAATGTGAATGGTAAAAATAGCCAAATAAATCCCCAGTTATATCAAAATCGCTAAAAGAGTCGCCAGTCGCCAAATGGAAAATGACGTTTTGCGAGAAAAGCTTTAAATTGTTTTTTTTTTAATTAGTGATGATAACAAAAAATGACAAACTGTTAAAAAAACATCGCTGAAATAATGTGAATGGTAAAAATAGCCAAATAAATCGCCAGGTTTATCAAAAATTGTCAAAAGAGTCGCCAGTCGCCAAATGGAAAATGACGTTTGGCGAGAAAAGCTTTAAAATGTTCTCCTATAAAACTAAACAAATATTCTGAAGAACTTATTGCCACAGAATAAATTTCAAGCAAACAGTATTTTTAAAAAACCAAAAAAGTTAGATTAGTTATTCAAACAATTCCCAGTAAAAACTTCGCTTACTTTTTCAAAATGAATAGCTTCTTTATCTCATTATTTAGTAGATTTCTTCTATAACCCCATCTATAACAACTTCTGCAGCTACTTTTTTTTGGATGTATTTAACTAAAAAAATAATGACTTACTTTTGAATGCGTTCATTTTGGGACATCCCTTGTAAAATTCATTGGTTCTTTCAGTAAAATTGTAAGTAGTGCTTTTATGTTTTTCTAATTAATCAACACATTATTTTGTAGGCGAAGTTTTTACTGGGAAATTATTACAAAATATTTCTGTTGAAATAGGACATTAGTTCAGAATAAGCATTAACAGAATCGCTTGAAAGCCAATTTCTAATTTTAATCAAGAAGTTTGTCTTTATAGCCAAAGGAGCATTATGTAATCTCTACACACTTTCAGTTTTCTTAGCAATTACTTAAAAACTTGTAATTCCTTTCAAAAAAAAAATTATTTTCTTCATACCGAAAAAGCGTTTTCTTTATTAATAACTTTTGTCATCATTTCTTACAGAATCTAATCCGAAAAACCTTTAATGCAGCTGTTCTGCGTATAGACCCATTAAATTTTTTGAAGCAAATTGGAACAACTTTTTTCGTTTTTATAAAATAAATCTGGAGCAGTAAACAAATTTAAAATTCTGTAAATTTTTACTATTCTTCTTTTAAAATTTCAGAGCTTTAAACATTGCCGTACTTATCGGATATGTATTGACATCTCTTTAGCGTTTGGCAAAAATGTCTTAAGAAACTGAAGTTTTTCGTTATGTTAAATTAAAAATTATTTATTTGGTGTATTTCATAGACTTGTTTCCTAAGAACAGATGATAACGATTAGCAGCAGTTGTGCTAGACTTAAGTGATTAAATCCAAACAAAAGAAAAAAAAACTTGAATTCAAGCCAATCAACAACTCAAAATTCGTTCTTTTGACTTAAGACCTTTTTGCCAGACGGTTTAAAAATCTATTTCATGACACAACTTATTTACAATTATACATATCAGTAGAAAAAGTTGATATAATTAATTTAAAAATATCCCGGGAATTCCCGCAAAAATTTCCCCGAAAAATGTGCGGGATCCCGTATGAAAAACACCATGTTAAACACCTTAAACAGCGACTTTATATTACGATTTTTAAAAGTCCTTAAAAGAAATATAGACAAAATATAGAAAATAAAAAGACAAGAATCTTAAATAAGTCTTTAGAAACATAACTTTCTACAATGTGGTTCAACATTTTAAAATATTAAGACTGTATAAACTAAAAATACGGATTGAATTAAAAAAGTTTGCTGTGCAGAAAAATAATTGATACTTCCAATGACAATTTAAACACAAGAAATAGTATGACAATGGATTACAAGTGTTTTTTTTTCTTTTCTTTTTTTTGTAGTCAAGTAAAAAATTCTTAATTTATTTTTTGGTTCAACAGAATGTAACCATTTGCTTTTTTAACTTAAATCAGTAGGCGGTTGTTATAAAGCTTTACAAAAACCAAATAAGATAGTGAAAATTTATGTTTACCATTCTGAAAGGTATTCTTATCGCAATTCGGAAATAAAATCAGATAAAGTCATAATGTGGCAATGAATTATATAAAACATCGCGAAACATAAAATAAAAATTATGAAGGAAGTACTTTGAATGGCCCCGATTTCGCCCCAAAAATTACTTTCCACCTTATTTGCCAAAGATCGCAAATTGAAGACGCTGCTATTTATTGTGTGTCAATTTAAGTCAATCAAAAAATATAACCCATTTAATTTCTCATTTATTGGCTGTTTTTATAAAATGAAAACAAATGAGAGAGTGAGAAATTATGTAGTATATTGAAAACAGCAATAAAAAACGAAAATTTGTTTTTGTTTCTCACTCACTCACTCACTTGTTTTCATTTTGTAAAAACTGGCAGTTAATCAAACATAAAAAACACTATGTGACAAAATCGAAAAACTTTAAAGGCCTTATTTCGTGAAACACAACGCAACGCCTAAAATTTCATTGAAAGCAAAAACAAATAAAAAAATTTTATAATTTTTTTGTTGATTCCTACAAATTTCAAACACTTCATACATTGCGGCGTTGGAAATTTTAAAACAATATGTATATGAATTTCTATAGAAAGCAAAGTTTAGGTTTTGCGTTGTGTTTTACGGAATAAGGCCCTAAGTTACTTTTGGAAAGACCTAGGGTCTTTGAAAGATACTTTATATAGAAATCTTTAAGCTCTGTTCTTATTTGTGTTGTTACGTAGTTTTGACTTAACTGCCTTTTGTTTAAGTGCACGTTTGACTTAACTGCACAAAATCAAAATTTTTTTGTCATTATTGTTTAAAATACACATACCTACAAATTATTTTTTAAGTGCACTTTCTATACCTGCACATTTAAGATAAATGCCTAAAATTTTTTTCATATAAAAAATCAAAGTTAGCTGCACTTTGACTTAACTGCTTAAAATACATATTTTCTTTAATTATTCTTCAAAATCCTTGCTAACGTGCCTTTTGTGTACCTGCATATTTATCAAATTTTTGGGCAGTTTTAAAATATTTTCATAAAAAACACCAAAGTTAGCTGCACACATAAAAAAATATGGGGTCCACTTTTACACATAAATACATATGTATGTATCAAAGTTAAGCTGTTTATAAAATCAAAAATCGCAAACAAGTCAAGTTGGCATCATTATATTTCACTTATTTTGTTTGAATTTACCTACATTTATGCATTACGGGCGGCTAAAGCGGCCTTTATACAACTTCTATAGACCAATTGCCGTTAAAAAGAAATATTACTAGGGCCTTTTTGCTCAACTTGTGCTGCAGTTTATTATCCTGAAAGAACAAGGATATGTAAGTACCGATGGATATGCGAACTATGCACTATGTTTAGAACGGAATTGGTTTGGTCAATTTTATAGCTAAAACGCCATGTGGGGACATGAATTTTTCTTAAAAAAACCAGCAAACAATTTCAACTTTTATCAATGAATTCCTTTTATTTTTATCCATACTAAAGAAATAATTAACAATAAATGTAGGTTTGTGCTAGCGGTTTCTTCTTGGCCGTTAATGGGTTAAAACTGTTAAAGTTTCCAGTTTCTTTACTTCTTGAGGATATATAGAGAACCCGTACCGTCAAACTTTTTTAAAATAAATGATCTGTAAAAAATTAAGAAAAACATTTTGAAAATGAAAAAAAATCATTAGCGGTGTGCAAAAAAGCAAATGCAAAATATCGTTGCAATTAAATGAAATCTAACGGGAACTCTGTGTATTTTGTTGTTGGATTTGACAAAAGAGCTTCGATATTTTTGCAAGCCAAAAACTGAACTCTGCTATTGCATAATTTTTTTATTAAACAAAATACTTACACCAAGTTCAGTTATAATTAACTACCAGTTGTAGCTGTCAAAGCATTCTGTAGACTGGAAGTTAAAGTAAGTTTTAGCTGAGCATGGTGAAATCGGCCGTAAATTGCTTTAAAAATCGAGTATTAAAAAATTTTGCTTTTCGATTCTCCAACTATTCGATGAGTGCATGACGTATACTTCGCCAAAGTGAGTAATATTTGTTTTTTTTTTATAATTCGCTTGATTGTCGACAACAAATAGAAACACCTTAAAACATACACAACTCGTCCACAGAATAAACTAGAGGTGTGCACGTGACTTAAACATTTTCGTGACATTTTTAAATCACTACCAATTGTGACTACTGTAAATATTTATTATTCGGGAGAGAGTGAACATAATTACAATAACAAAAAAGTAAGAAAGTAAAACATATCAAGCCTGACCATATCCTACATCATAACCTACACTGATAGAAAAATGCATCTTCATATTGATGATGCCCTAACATTAGAATTGTGACATCAATGTGGCTACAAATGGCATCAATGATGCAAAAAGTAACATCAATCCAATGACTAACGTACAATTTTGTCATTTTTTACTTGTCATCTATTTTATGACTATAGTGACATCAATTCGATGCCATATTTTGTATATTATTAACATTATTTTCATGATTACAATAATTATAAGATGCAAAAATTCCTATATTCTATGATTTTAAATTATTTAATTAAAAACATCAAATTTTCAAAGTAGAATGATTACGAAAACCATATGGGACATGGTGCTGGTGTCTTATTATTGAGAGTTCTGTTGTTAACAAAGGTCTTAATTCAACAAATGTGAAACGAACATCTGTAACGGGTAAGTTAATAATAATATTCTCACACATTGACTTAAGTCAATTCCAATGACTTTGACTTAATGGCAAACTGTCATCAAATTGATGCTAATGTGTTCTTTCTCCGATGTTACTGCGTCATCACACTGAGAACATGTTCGTCATTTCTGTGATGCCGATGTGTCATCCCATTGATGACATAATTTCATTTTGACCCTGATGACACTTTGGCCAAGTTATGTGAAGGTTGGCATCACAATGAAAAAACGAAGACACTCGTCAGAGTACTGATGTCAAAATACATCAGCGTTATGACGCCTTTTCTTTCAGTGTACACTACAAATAAAGACAAATGTTCGATAGAGTTCGATGTGATTAAATTATGATTCATAAACTTCTCTGTACCGAACATTATCTTTATCTGTATGAGATATGTTTGCCTTTAAGTGATTTTAGAAAGGTTTTTTATATTGGACCTATGTTTAATTGTAGACCTGCCGGCACACCATTTCGCCATGGCGTTGAAGCTATCGAAAAAGTTATTGTCGCCAAATAATATCGCAATACCAAGCGCACAATTATGCGCTACGCAACAAAACATACAGAGATGCAGTAAATTAAAAGAGCATATAGACGACATGTTTTTTACATCTGACTTTTCAACTGTGCAAGTCACATGTAATTGTGCATGTCTGTCAAAATCGCTGTTTTATATAAGTTTTATAATATTCGGTCACAAACGTACATGTAATTTGTTTCTGTTTTTTTTTGCATAGTTATTGCAGAAAACAAAGTAGTTCTCGGTTTCAAAATATTTTTATTCGCACCGCAAAAGTTCAGCCATTTTAAAAAATTTTTCTTTTAATTCGAAGATACCAATTTTGGATATAACAATGAAACGTTTTTTTAAAAGTATGTACAGTGCACTCTGGAAAACGTCAACTAATTAAAACCGCGGGTGTTGACGTTTAACAAATTGTTAACGTTTACGAATGTAAAATTTTTAAATAAAAAACATATCGATAATGTGCTTTTAAGCGTTTTTAATAATTATAAACTAAATCCAAACATAAACAAATTCAAAAAGGAAATAAAAAAGGCATTCAACCTGACTAAAACCATAGAAGACAACTGGAACTAAAAGAATACATTTTAAATGAGATCATATTTTTAATTTTACATGCACACATATGCATTTAAAAAAAATCTGTTATTTTTTTCTGCTGTTTTTTTCTATCCAACACTTGGAAGAGAACCTTCTCTCTTAAACGTCTTAATACATTTAAGTCATTTTGCTTAACATTCTCGCATTGAGCCCAATCCAAAGCCCTGTTAAATATTTCGACGGCTTCGCTTGGTTTTATTGTCTGCACATTTGTATCTAAATCGTTCTCCTCATCATCGATCACTTCCAACTCCTCAATTTCACACGAATTAGAAACATTATCCAGGTGGATCCCCAATTTCTGAATTGATTTCATAAAATAAATGTGTGTGTGTACAAATGTGCGTATTTTAACTGCTGCTAAATTCGAAATTTTATTTTATTCAGAGTTGACGTTTCAGAGCTTTATGGGTGGGTTGACGTTTTAGAGTAGGCAATGTAAAAAAAAAAGGGTTGACGTTTTGGGATGTTGACGTAAACGAGTGTTGACGTTTTCCCGAGTGCACTGTACATTATTTTTATTAAAAGGTTAAAAGAACATACATTTATCGGTATTTTAAAATAACAACCTCAGCCGGCTAATGATTCCGTCAATAGTGCACCGCCGCTGCTGGCTTCCTTGCGGCATAGATTTCTAGAAAAAATTGTGTTTTTTCAAAATATGTAACAACAGTGATGTCAGATGGTTTGTCAGAAGAAAATAGAGCACGCTCTAATTGAAATTTTGTCAGATGACTTTGCGTTTCACTTTTACAGAAGCCAAGCTAAAAAGGTAACACACGACATGTATGTATTTCGCAGTGGAAAAATTGACATGTCAGATGACAAAACATGTCGTGCACGGGCGCCTTATTATGCTAGGAACACAACTGGGACGAACGACGAATTTCGCCCTACACGAAGAATTTTTTAGTAAAAATTCGTTAAGTAAATTCGTCGCATGAAACCCAATAACGACGAATAACTAACAGGGTTACTAATTGAGAAAGTTGTTTGCTGTTTGTGCAAAGAGAGAGAAATAGTGTGACCATTTAAAAAAAATTTACTTAAAAACACAAACATTAACAAAAACACAATTAAAAACTATACTTATAGTTATCTACTTTGTATTTTTATTTTAAATCCGATAAAATAATAAAAAACAAATATTAAAGTAAAAAAGTCACTTTATATCTTCTATCTATATATATAAAATAGGATGTGTGTATGTATGTAACGTATGGACTCCAAAACCGCTGGGCCGATTTTGATGAAATTTTCAGGGAATCTTCAGAATATTCAGGCGGGTGACACTGTGAAGTCTGATTTTTGATTTTCGGTCTGCGGGCGGAGGGGCGTAGCAAAATCCAATTTTCATATTGCACCACCAATGACATCTACATATATAATTTGGACGATTTTTTCTTTAAAATGATCACCATGGTCCAACTTAGATTTATCCGAAAATAAAATTTTGCCCCGCCCACCAGAAAACGGCTCCATCGATTTGACTAATTTTTCTTTTAACTGTTCGTGCTAATCCATCTTACGTTTTCATCGAAAGAAAAAATTACCACGCCTGCTTTTACGCCGACTTTTTCTTTTAAGCGCATAATTTGAAAACGGCTTGACCGATTTGGACGATTTTTTCTTTAAAATGATCGCCATGGTCCAACTTAGGTTTTTACGGAAAGAAAATTTTGCCCCGCCCGCTTTTTTCGATTTACCTAAAATCAGAAAACGGCTCTTTACACGAAATAAAAAAAACAAGAAACATTGTCTATGCCCTGGCCTTAAGATGAAGTAATAAATAAATATAATTTCCAATTTGCCTTAAATACATGCGTTTTTTTTTTGAATGAGCCCATATCTACACCACATGTAAGTTATTTTGTAAAAAAACTTTATGATAGGTATTCCATGGATTTTTATTTTAAAGGCCGTAAATTTCATTAAATGCTCAATTTAAATCGTGTGGTAGTACAACACTAATGTTTGCTTAGGGCCAACAACGTGGACCGGGTCAGCTGTTCACCTGGTACCGATTTGTTCGTCGTTCGCCGGCGTTTGAAATAGAAATAAACCCTACAAGAAATGAATGAGTGAGTAGTCACATTTTTCATTTTGGGGTTAAGAAAAATGTGACTACTCGCTCATTCATTTCTTGTAGGTAATATATTGCAAAGTCGCCGCGTATGACGAATTTCGGCCGACGCCATGATTGTGTGTATTTTCATATACACAAATATGTTTTATTTTTGGCGACGAATATTCGCGGCCAAAAATTCGTCGTTCGTCCCAGTTGTGTTTCTAGTACGGTGTTCAGCCGATTAATTCTTGTACGATAAATCGAACAATCTTATACGATTAATTGTTCAAATAATTTAAAATTGCTAATTTCGATTAAAGGATTAATCGATGAATTGATACCGATTAATCGCATAATAATATAATATAGTTTTTCTGTTAAATGAATATTTTTTTTAAGTTTTAAGGTGGTATGCTAACTGAAAAATTTAAATTAAATTATCGGGTATGTTCCAGAAATCGAAATGAAGTGAAATTGAAATCGAACGATAATTTAAATTCAATTACTATTTACATAATAACCGTAATTTTTCGTGGTGTTCAGTGTTGTTCTTGCAAAAATAAAGAATGAAGTAGATATAATGGAATATTTTTATGAACTTTAATTACAGGCTCGTTTTTAAAATTTGCTCTATTTTAAATCCACTTCATTTGATTTCTAAAATGAGTTCTTTAAAATGAGCTTAGCTTAAAAATATTTTACGAAGCAAATCTAATAAACCTAAATGTAACTAACAGGTGTCCAAAAAATTATTAACGTAAATTTTTTTCAACAACTTCACTAATTAACTACTTCCACAGTGACTATAACAAAGCACTTGAAAAAGATGATCCACCAACAAAATCAAAGGGGGCTACAAGTGGTCCAATTAATATATATTTTTAACAAGATACTTCGATCGGTTATTTAGAGGAAATTATTTTTAGAAGCATAGCAGAGGACGGAATGTTGCCGAAAAGTTTCAAAATCCAAAGTTTATTGACTTTTTTAAAATCCAAGTGACCGAAAGTGAAGCAACAATTTTGAGCAACATTGACAAGTTTTATTTAAAAAAAGAATGTTTATGTACTCATGTACTAAAAAAAATCTCGTAATTTATAAAATTTCTGGATTAAGAATTATTCGATTAATCTATTAATTTAAAAATTTTATTTGTTTAATCGAATAAGTTAAAAAGTTACGCCGACAAGCCAGACACAATTGACGCTTTTAAGGACAATATTCGTGAAGCCATTGGTGAAATACAGCTGCACACAATCGATGATGTGCTTAAAAATTGGACCGATCGTGTAGGCTACTTAATGGCCAGCCGAGGCAGCCATTTGAATGAAATTAGTTTCTTATATTAACCGGAAGGATTGTACTTTCAAATAAAAAAAGAAATTTGAGAAAATATTCAGTAGTTTTTTTTATAGCATTTTCAAAAAAAAAAGTTATTAGGCGGACCATGTATTTATAAAAATCCCAAAAAAATAGTTTTATGTTTGTGCTTCATTGATAAAGTAATTTCTTAAATAAAATATTTCTTAGGTATGCGTAAGTGTGAGACTTTAAAAAAGATTTGTGAATGATCGGGTCCGATTACAACAATTTTGTTAGTTAGCGTGCGTGATTATTATAAGGGAAATCACGATGGGTAGTGTAAAGTGTGCAAACGATGCAAATGCGTGCAAAAATACACGCATTTGCACAACACAACAACAAAATGTACGTCTTTGAAATTGTCTCTGTTATAAATGTATTGCATATTTGCAAATGTATACAATAACATTTGACATATTACCCGCCATATTCTTTTTAAGGAAACGTATAAATTGAACATTTTCGTAGGTTTTAATATAAAATAGAAAATTAAATTAAAATTAATTAAAAAGAAAAAATGTATTTTAATTTGCTTGTGTATAATTTTAAACAAATGCACATTTTTTACAGTGGTGCCAGAAGTTTTAAGTGTTGCCAGAATAAATTTTTATAAAAATAGCATCATAATATGCACTGCAAATTCGCACAATGCCCATCGTGATTACCCTTTATAATTTTAAAGATTCCTTGTTCGTGACCGTGCGTGATTGCATTTATTTACGTAAGTCAAAAGTTACTCACGCGCACAGCTCTAGTACAAACATCCATATACTTGTGAATTTATACGTTCATATGTAGCAAATATGTATGTATGTATGTGTGTGTATACCGGGTTAATATTCTAACTATAAAAAACACACAACCGGAATCCGACAGATAAGATACGAAATTTAAGTTCGATACTTTTTGTTTATCGATTCGATAAGTTGTTTCTCTTATTAAATCCACAATACGATTTCTAACAACTAGTTTGTGGAACTTTGGGTCACTCTTTTTTTTAGTAACTAAGAAGTTGCTACCGGTATTAGACGTTTTCAAATTAAAGAGCTTAAAAGAGAAGTTAAGCGAAATTGCTTTTGTGTCTGGTTAAGCACATGTTTTAATTTAAAGTTAGGATAACAGGACGGTCTAAGGAAAAATGGATACAAATAAGAATATTAGAAGAAGAGTTTTACCTTCTCCCGATCACAGAGCAGCTGATCCTCTGCTACAACGCACACAATCGACCGATGAGGTAAGCAAAAAGTATTCCATTGAATTTCGAATACAAATGTATGTGTTTAATCATGTTGAAAATAAATTAATGGAATTAAGAAAATAGAAACAGCATTGAAAATGTTTTATGAACGTACATATGTACATATATCGTCACCTTAAACGCAAAAGGAGAAGCAAAAACTATTTAGTCTGATAAATTTTTAAATCACCTAAAACTGGTTATAATTTATTTTTCTTCTACTTTTTCTTGTAAAACCTACCAGTTGTTTTGACAATTGCCAATGTTGCATATTATGGAAACTGTTAGTTAGGCCTTTTAGCGCTTACCATTTATATCTTTTGTCGATAGAGCCTTTTGCTTTTTGCTTATAACATCGCAAATTTTAGACGAAAGATTCTAAGAGTTTTTGAAGACATTTGGGTGGAGGCAATACATCAGAATTAATGAAAAAGTCGATTTCTGTGGCCTTCAATACGGCCAGATTTCTCCATTTTTTAAAATACGAGAAAAACACATTTAAAGTTTTCAACATATTTCTCTAATTATTTCATATGAATTTATGGTTTTATGCATGCGCATTTAACAAAACATAATTTTGAATTATGTTAAAGATTTCTGGTTCCATTGAACTAATTTTTGGAAATTAAAACCGGAAATCATTGTCAGTTATCATGTTTTTCGAAAAATGGAGTTACCTAGTTTTTCCGAAAAAATTTTTTTTTTAATTTATTTAAACATTTTATGGAATTAAAGTAACGATTTATGGAAAAACATTATCTATTTTACTCAGCACGTTAATTAATTCGTTTTTTTTTACGAAAAAATGGAGTTACCCAGTTTTTCCAAGAAACATTTTTTCCAATCTTAATAAAAAATAAGCCGAGCTTTTGTCTGTTTTTATACATAAACTTACCCAGTACAAAAATATTTCACAGAAAGAAGTGTTGTATGATAAAATAAAAATAATGCAAGAAACTACAACATTAAAGAGTTTTAAATATTTCATACAAAATTATGAAAACTTGAAACCAATAACGCGTACCTAAATCAAATAAAAATATTAATTGAATCAGTAAAAAAATTTGTAGAAATTAAAAAAAAATTCAAACAAGCATTTGTTTGAAGTGCACTCATTTTGCAGTTTCAACTCACACTTATGGTGTTTTCTTTTCTACAAAAAAACGTGCCTTGTTTTAAATTAAATTTGGTGTCTTTGTCTTAAAAATTTTGCTCCCGAAAAGGGTGGCTTGTTTTATTTTAAAAAACTCATGCTTTTCGGGAGCAAAATTTTTAAGAAAAAGACACCAAATTGCATTTTTAAAAAAAAGGCACATTTTTTTGTAGAAAAGAAAACACCATTAGTGATAGTGCTAAAAATATTGCAATCATTTTCTTGATGTTGAGTCATGAAATGAAAACTTTTAAGCCTCACTAAACATGAGTGATAGTGATGTTAAAAAATGTTGCACTCCTAAAAAAAAATAGTTTGATTTAAAAAAAAGGAATCATCAGTTTATTGCAACTTTTTTTCTTCAATCGAATCAAACAATTTTTTTTTATGATTAAAGCCAATTATTATACAGTTATTGACAAAATTTCATTTTGTTTAATGGTCTTTTATTATGCCTAACCCCCAAAAAAATCAAAAGCCGTGCACATAAAAAGCTGGTAAAAAGAGTGCAAACTAATTTCTTTGCAGTTTTATTTAGTGATAGTGCACTGCTGATTTAAATCAATATTTAGTGCACAACTATGATTATTAGTTAGAAAATATATTATGGTATAGAAGGTTAAATAAGCGCTTATTGTCAGTAGAAAATAGTCCTCCAAACCAGGAACACCCCATACAAAAATCTGACTTCGCATCAGCAGGTTTGAAGTGATTTGAGGTTTGAATTCATACACGAAACCTGCTCCTTTTGGAGAACATTTTTTACTGGTTAATTAATAGAGTTTACAATTTATGGTTTACTCTTCTTGATTTTATGAAATTCATAGACTTCAGAAATTATATAATATGCATATAAAGAATACATATCGTCGGTCACAGGTTGACAACTCTTAACATGTTTTTTGTACAAAAAAAAACGTTATTACTCCGTTACTGAACCGTGTTGGAAGTAAATAAAAAAAACCAAAATTAGAAGGAGATATTTATTGCAAGGTGGTGTAAAGAAAGCAAATGTACTAACATGCAGAAGGACAAACACAGTCTTTTGGCATCAAAAACCCGATTCGATTTTTTCGCGAGTTAAGAGTTGTCAACCTGTGACCGACAATATAATATTCTTTGAATTCTCGGGAGTAGCAATTTTTATGTTCAACATTTTCCGGTCAAATGTAAATGATTTTTAAAAATTTTTAACTAAGAATGTCCATCGACTTCAATTTCACTCGATTTCTAGGAATAATAAATTGGTTCTTAAAGTTTTTCGTAACTAAACGGCACCTTTCGCAAAATATGCCGGACTAAAAAGACAAAAATATAAGAAGTAAATAAAAAATTCTCTTAACAATTATCAGCTCAAGCCTATATTTAATACCCGCATTAAGTTAAGCAGGCGGAACAAAATTGCAAATTATAAACGGAAAAAAATTATTGGTTCCCGCCTGCTTATATACATAAATGTATTAAAATTTGGCTTTCAAATCACTTTACCCAGTAAAAAAAATTCGGGTTTTTGAAGCACTTAAGAGAAAAAGCGCATAATCGAGCGCTTCAATAAGAGAGCTCTTATACAGCAGTAAATGATAAAGAATAAAATGTAGAAAAAAACTGTTATTTTAGTGCTGACAACGATGAGGTTTTAAAGCGAAAAAAATACCAATATATAATGGTTTACGAAAATTATTGAAACAATGCATTAAAGCAATTAAAAGCAAAACATCAACGAATAAGGAAATATAGTTGTCCCTTAAAAAAAGCGCTTTAGGAGTGCCTTGTTTGCATGTTAAAAAAAGCGCTTATTGTCAGCAGTAAATAGTCCTCCAAACCGGGAACACTCCATACAAAAATCAGGCATCTTATCAGCAGGTTTGAAGCGATTTGATGTATGAATTCATACATAAAACCTGCTCCTTTTGGAGCACATTTTTTACTGGGTATAGTCTGTTTAGGACTTAATACACATTACAAATGCTTGTCCAGCAGGCAAATTCACTCGTGTATGTCCGTGTGCTGGAAGTAATATTCGCTGTCATATCTAAATTTTTTGATTTTTCATCTAGCATCATCGGTGTGACACATACAAACACATGTTCACTAATACTACCATAGCGCTTGATAAGAAATACTTGACGTGGACAGACCCCTTTAAACCGAATTAGTGTGAATTTAATTTTATTTTCCTTCCTTGTTTCGGTCTTTTTAATGAATAAAAACTGTTTTTTTGCAGACGGGGATTTTGATTTTTTAATTTTAAAGTTTTAAAACTATCTACATAGCACGTATCGCTCCTTTATTGCAACAAAGTCATATCTCAAAATTTTTTGAGATATGACTATGTTGCAATAAAGGAGCGATTTGAATTGTTGTTTTATTGTTTATTGTAAAACTACATGTTTGTATTATTGTTTTTTGTGTTTATTAATATAATAAAAGTAGTAATTCATGTAGAGATTTATGTTTTTTCCCATTAGATAAAATTATTTGAATTATTCGAGTAATTCGAACAATTTAAAAACCTTACTCGATTAATCGAGCAAATTTACAATTCAAAAATCGATCAATTTCTTACTAGAACAAAACCAAAAGTCAAATAATTGGATACTTTAGTATGTATGATGCAGAATAAAAGAACCGAAAAAGTAAAAATTTAGAAATTTTTTAATGACAGTTTTGAAAAATTGTGCGCAAAATTGAATTTGTTTTAAACGACATTATAGATAAGGTAACTAAAATAAGATGGAATATAAATAATTAAATATTTTGTTTGATTTAAATTGGTTAATAGACAAACCGTCCAGTTGTTAAGGTCATTAAAGTCTGTTCGGTAAACACTTGTTAAGTGTGACCAAATATTAAGAAGTTTAAGGTCGTGTGGTATATTAAGTTTGTTATATATTTATTGTTATAAATGGCTTAAAACTTATCTAAAATTAAATCGAAGAAATTATTTTATCCTGGCTTAATTTTAACAGCCGTTGACTTTAACTCAAAATAGAATTTTGAATTCTACGGTTTTTTTTTTATAAAATATGCCAAGAGCTGGTTAAACAAAGTCTTTAAGTTAGAATTTTAATTACTTAATACATATTAAGATTACTTACGGCGAATTCGACCACCTTAAGTTATATACGGTCATGTTCTGTAAATCGAAATGAAGTGGATTTAAAATCGCGCAAATTTTGAAAACGATCCTGTGAAGAATGTTTATGAAAATATTCCTTTTTATTTTCATACATCAAATATATTGAGTTCTAATTATCTTCACAAGAACCACTGTTGAAAACCGGATAAACTACATCCATTTTGTAAATAATTGAGATCAAATTCTCGTTCGATTTCAATTCCACTTAAATTCGATTTGTAGGTCATGCCGGATAGTTATTTATAACTTGCTGAAATTATCCGTTAAAGCCGGTTCACACAGGTCAAGTTTGTCTAGTCAAGACTTGAGTTTTTAGGAGAGAGGGGAAAAGATATGGCATTCTCTTTTCCCTTCTCTCCTAAAAGCTCAAGACTTGACGAGCCAAACTTGACGTTTGTGAACCGGCACTTAGATAATTTTAAGTTTGATAGAGCAAAAAATTAAATCCTTAATCTTGACCCTAAGATTAAGGATATATAAAATTTTAGTTAAATAAAAAACTATTTTGCCCATAAATATTTTTAAGAACACCCTATTCTGTCTCTACAGTGACTTCTAGGTTTTTTTTTGTAAGCAAAATTATTGATTTGACTAAAACCTAAATTAAATATTTCCTAATCTTGACAGCGTTGTCATAAACCAGTAACTATGTAGTTGCACAGTTGAATGTCACAGATATAAACGGCTTAATCGCGAAATGAAGATAAGATTTATCAATACATAATTTGAACAAAAACAAAAAACTGTTATTAATATACACACTTATTGTTATTCATATTTTAACTGACCAATATCAGGCGAAGGGCTTTCAACGTTTCTTCATAAGGCAGGACAAACTCCAATGGTATTGGGCTCCTGTATTCCTTGGATGTTGGGTACTTTTGTATTTTACTATTTCCATACCTGCATATCATCGTGTGCCTAAGCCCTTAAATATTAAAGATGAAGCTAAATTCCCCGGTTCGTTTATAGCAGAACGTGCTGAATTAAATCTGGCTAAACTGATAGAACTTGGTCCCAGAGTAGTGGGAAGCGCTGCAAATGAACAGGGTGCCATTAAGTACTTTATGAGTTATGTACAAAAACTGAAATCGGAAGCTAAAGATCTTTATGAAATTGAGGCTGATATACAAGTTGCCTCGGGCAGCTACTGTCATTGGGAGATGGTTAATATGTATCAAAGTATACAAAACTTTGTGATTAAAATTAGTCCCAAGGGTTATAATGGTACTTCGTATTTACTGGTAAATAGTCATTATGACACGGTACCCTTTGGACCAGGAGCTGGTGATGATGGTGCCATGGTTGCTGTAATGTTGGAAACTTTGCGTGTTGTATCACAATCGGATAAGCCCCTTAAGAATCCTGTGGTATTCTTATTCAATGGTGCTGAAGAAAATCCCTTGCAAGCTTCGCATGCCTTTATTACTCAACATAAATGGGCGAAATATTGCAAGTATGCATTTTAAAATCGAAATATTTACAAAACTTTTATTATACTGTACATATATTTCTTAGGGCTCTTATCAACTTGGATTCAGCTGGTAATGGTGGTCGTGAAATTTTGTTTCAATCCGGTCCAAATCATCCCTGGCTTATGAGACATTATCGACGTTCTATTGTTCATCCATATGCTTCTACTGTTGCCGAAGAAATGTTCCAGCGTCATTTTATTCCTTCAGATACCGATTTTCGTATTTTCCGCGAACACGGAAAAGTTCCTGGTCTAGATATGGCTCATCAGTATAACGGTTATGTTTATCATACACGTTTCGATCGCCCGGAAATTTTGCCACGTGGTACTCTTCAAAATACCGGTGACAATGTCTTGGCACTGGTTCGCGAATTGGCTAATGCTCCGGAATTAGAAGACAGTTCGGTAAGTGTATAAACCTGACTTTAGACTTTTTTTGATTCTCATCAGAGATGTAAAACGAGTTTGAGTTTTATTAAAAGTGTTTTTCAATTTAAATTATCTCTTTTTTCTTTTCCCTTATTTGGTTTTCTTAGAAATACGCTGAAGGTCACACGATCTTCTTCGATGTTATGGGTTTATTTTTAGTTCTCTATTCGGAAACTGAAGGCATCTTACTTAATGTTGTTGTATCTTTGGCTGCATTGGCTGCTTGTTCTTACTCTTTCCAGATGATGGCAAATAATTCTGGCGTAAAGTTTAATTCAATTTTTAAACGTTCCATGTACACGCTTTTGGTGCAAGTAATTGCAATCATTGCTGCTGCAACATTGTGTTTTTTTATGGGCATCTTCATGGACTTGATACATTTGCCAATGTCATGGTTCTCTAGTTCCTGGTTAATTTTAGGTTTATACTTCTGCCCTCTGTTCTTTGGATTTGCTATAGTTCCAGCTATTTACTTCCATTACACTGAAGATGTAAGTCTATTTATCAATATATGTACATATACATTTGAAGGTTTCTTAATTTTTTTCCAATTTTTCGATAGGATCGTTTCCCGATTGGTCACCGTATCCAGATGTTGTTACACTGCCACTGCATATTTTTGGCCATGTTGACATTGACTTTAACCTTTTGCAATATACGTTCGGCCTTTATGTTCATGATTACATTACTATTCTATACCATGGGTTTGGTTTTCAATTTGGTTACAAAACTCCATAACAGACGTTAGTTTCGAAATGTTAGAATTTCTATACTGATATGAATATACATACATATATATTCCTATTTACAGCTATAACCTGGTTGATTCCGCACATAATCTGCGGCATACCTCCCTTCCTTTTCTATGCTTATCTCTGTCATGGTTTCTTTGTTATTTTTATACCCATGACTGGACGCTTTGGTGCCAACGTTAATCCCGATTTGATTATTTGCGCTTTTACCGTTGGTGTGGGTATTTTAACAGGAGGTTTTATGGTGGGTATTTTTGTGTTGCCTTGTCTTACTGTCGCAATAAAAACTAATAAATTTAGATTTTTTTTTTTTTAATTTAGATACCAGCTCTTAACTTATTCCATAAATCAAAGACCATTATTTGTTCTTTGTTGGCAATAACTGTGATTTGCTTGATCGTGGCTGCTACACCTTTAGGCTTCCCCTTTCGGCCTGAAACAAACATTCAAAGATTCTCAGTCATTCATGCTCGTCGCACTTTCCGTGATATGAACAACGATATACGTCGCGTTGAAACGGGTTATTTCATGTTGCCTCAGGACAGACGTATTTATTCGGTTAAAAGTAAGTTCATGGTTTTTTCAGTTTCAACTTTATATAAGATTTCATGTTAGGAACACAATTGGATTTTACGCCGTAAATTTGCAAAGCAAAACACCCAGTACATTTACCCACAATTCTGTTATAAACGTATTTTGTTTTCTTTTGTTGTTAATTTTTTTCTTCTCCTGTTTATTTGTTGCAAATATTCAGTTTGAAAATACCAAAAATTATTGCAATTTATTATAACTTTAATTTTTCATTTTCTATGACAAACGCAAGCAACTAAGGCGAATTCTTACAGATGACCGCATCAGACAGAGAGAAATTAAAGCCAGCTGTCCCTTTTTGTATGTTGGTATATGTATGTATTCCAAATGTCAAACTCTATACAAAAAAATTGACAGCCAGCGTAACTCTTTGTGGCCACCTGTATGAATTCGCCTTGGTCGTAATCGGCATTTGAAAAAGGAGTCGACGTTCGACTTCTATACGCTTTTTAGTTTGCTTCTACAATTGTGTGCCTTTGTACAAAATGTTATACTATTTATTCTAATAACTACTTCGCACGGTACTACGTCCATGCGGTGCAATTGTGTTTCTACGGCAAAAAGCATTTTAAAACCAAATTTCCATAACATTTTTTCTTTAAGTAGCAGATTTACAATCCAAATTAGTTTTTTATGAATACGGCAGATAATTCGAAATTCTTTTTGTAGATCATGTTACCAATATGACATTAGCAACCTCGATTGTTGATGACTGTAAAGCCGAAATGTTATGTGGATTGCCCTTGTATAATCATAGATGGTTAAACGCAAGGTAAGAATGTTAATAATGTTAGCTATTGATTGATTCAGCGAAATTATTTAGATTTACTGGAACAAATGATAACTCGTTAATTTAACTTAAAATCAAACAATTTTATTCTTTTTTAAACAGAGCATCCAGTGTGTGGATTCCAGGACCCAGTCCGACATTCGAATTAATTCCCACGTTAAAAGTTGTTTCCAAAAATCAAATTAGTAAAACAAAGTTACGCTATGATATGGAGTTAAGTGGCCCTGATCACATGGTGGTTTTCATTAATCCTGCTGGCGAAGGCAAAATTAAAAATTGGTCCTTGCACTGGACTCCATTGCGTATGGGTTGGAAGCCACCTTACTTTATCTACTTTTCATACGGTGTAAATGGTGACCCAATGAAGTTCTGGGTAGAGATTGAAGTAAGTGTTATTTTTCTTTCAAAATAAAAGTAGTGAAGTACTTGTAGCAAAACTTTATATTATTTTTATAGAGAAAATCTGCTGACTGGAGTACTCCTGCACTTGAAATCGGTCTTACAGGCCACTGGAACCATGACGAAAGTAAACACTCTGAAGATTTCAAAAACTTTCTGAGTAGTTTCCCTAATTATGTAGATGCTACAGCTTGGCCAGCTTCCTACGACACTTGGTATTACTAGATATAAAGCAGAATTGCATTTTTTTTATAAAGAAAGTACAATACATTTTTATTTGCACTGCGTGCCAAACGTAAGTAGTAGTTTTGTCAAAAGTCTATCTATCGTTGCTGGCTTAGGAAAAATATTTAAGATAACATGTTGGCATTTCGCAAATGTCGTTTAAGGGATCTGCTTAATACACGTAACATTTCTTAGGGGGTCTGTGAAGCAAATATTTGGGAAAATCTGATTTATACTAATTAATTTGTTGAATATACAAATAAATAAACATATGTAAATACTAGCATTTAACCCGCTACTTCGTTAGCGTCTCCTTTGCCTTCGTGGTATTTGTATGCCAACGTTTATTAAAAGAACCAAAAAGCTAAAGAAAAATATCAAATTTCACGTATTTCCTTTTTTGCGTACTATTCCCCCCCCCCCCCCCCCCTATTAAAGTATTAAAAATTTCAGTATTGTAATGACAGCCCATAATTTCGGATGAATATTGCAATGAATGGAGAAAAATGTTTTTGTAAAAAAAAACTACCAAAAATAGTTAACATTTTCACCCCTTAAATGTTCGAATTTCTAAAAAGTACCAAATTCATATTCGTTTTTCTCATAAGTTTCGAATGTGGTATTAACATTGTTTCTATGTTTATTGGTTCAAAAGATAGATGGGGTGTCAAAAAAGTACCAAAATTCAGGGTTTACCCGTTTACTCCCTATAGGGTCGAATTTTTTTTCTAAAGAACAACGATAAGTATTCCATTTTTGTTTATATCTCTTTTAGTTTTGGAGATATAAGTGTTTGGGGGTTGATTTTGTTCGTTTGGTTCTTTTTTTTTATTTTTGTCTTTTTAATAAAAACACCTATTTATTTTTGGTCAAGGCCCATTGAAAAGGTCTGCGCAAGAAGCCTGATGATCATTGTTTATGTTCTTTTTAGTTGTCAAAAGTTGTTTACATGTGCATGTATACGTTTATGGTATGCCACACATACACGTTTTTTCCTTTTGCTATTTATATGTGGTAGTAAATTTTTGACAACTAAAAAGAATCGTATTTTGTTTTTGTACAAGTAAGCAGACCTGATAGATGGGCCTTGTTTTTGGTTTTTATATTTTAGTTTTATTTAATTTTAAAATTCACTTGACACTTTTTGTTTAAATGTTATTCAGAGTTTTTTGTTCACAGTTTTTTTTTGTTTTTTTACTTTAAAAGTTTTTTGTTTGTTTTTATGTTATTTGTACAAAAGTTGAAACTAGAGTGAGTTTTAATTATTATAAAAATGATCTTGTAAGTTAAATTAAGTACAAGAAAACATTATTTTTCTATGACAAAATGTGAAATAAATAAATAACAATTTAAGGACCGTTAGTATTTTACAGGGTGCTGTGTTTGGGACGAGTCATCATTAAACAATAAGGTTACCAAATTTTCCCGTTTTTACTCTTTTTTACCCCCTAAACATTTGAATTTCCAAAAAATCTCGTCTTCGATTTATGGAGAGATCTCTGGTCCAAATTGAAAATTTTTTTTAGCTTCAGGCGTTTAGGCTGTGCGATGATAAATCAGTCAGTAACGTTACAATTTTATATATATAGATATAAGTACGCGATAAATACTGCATATATTTGTAAAAGGGAAACGTCAAAAGTTAAATTTTTTATACAATTTAGTATGAAATGCTCTTAAATAACCTTTGACCCTTGGAAATTGTGGCTTTACAGATCATAACTAGATTGTAGATTGTAACTTATGAAGTGGCTATAGTTTTACAAACGTTACAACTACATATGCAAATAAACAAACATTAGTGCCATATTCGGCTGTGCCGAATTTTTTTAACTTTTAACTTATTGTAGCGTCTTAGGCTACTCACCCACTCCAGCACATTATCAAACCGAAATAAAAAAAAATGTTTAAAGTAAATTTTTTTCGTTAATAACACATTTTTCCTTATACGCGATTAATCAAATGTGTTTTTGTCAGGTGTAAAAAGCAAGTTATTTTATGGCAAAAATTAGAGGAAGTCGTGCTGTTTTGCTCATCTCTCAGTAATTTATGGAGCGATTTAAATTGCAAAATTGAACGGATCATATGTGACATTAATATATTAAAACCTATTCCCCATCATTTCTGGGGTCTTTGAAGATCCATTTTCACAGGTAGACGTGTCAGATCAACTCCACTACTCATGACGACCCAGAATAAACATGTGTATTAGACCGTACCTCCCTTTCCCCCCAAACAACAGCAATAAAATAAAGTATTTTTGCAAGTAGATTTTTGCCGAACGTTAGGGTCGCCTTTTTATATTTTCTAAACATTGCTGTATCATACTTTAAGATCGGGCATTTATTGCCAAGGATATAAAGAAAATTTTGAAAAAGCGAACACAACGTTTGGCAAAAAATAAATTTTTTCGAAACCGCCTTCCAAAAATACTTTATATTAGGAGGTTTTACGGGATTTTTTGTGAGGTACGGTCTAGAGTATACCACCATTCTTACCTGCTCTAGTGTTCTTGCTTAGAAACCATCTGTGTTTTGTTTGTAAACAACAATTTACATTATAAAAATACAATTTATTTACAACTAAAAAATATATGTAGTTATATACACACATTTACATACATACATATATCACACTTGTTCAACAATAGTGTATTAACTCAAAATTAAAAAATTCAGTAGAAGCAAACCAATTTTTAATTTTACATAAAACGCACATGTGCGAAAGAATTCTTAAACCAACAGTTTCATTACCAAAAAGTAAACCAAATAGCATGATATTTTTACAGCGGTTAGATATGAATGCATACATAAAACGTTTCGTTTTTTTCCAAAAAAAGAAAAGAGAAAAATTTTGAGTTAATACACTATTGTTGAACAAGTGCGATGTATTAATGCACATAACAAAAATTCATAAACAAATTTTTTTATTTAATTTATTTCTTTTGTTTATTTTTGTTGATAACACCCAAGGTGAATTTATGTTAAAGGTGGTGGCGATACTACAACAAGTACAACACCAAAAACACAACATTGTATTTAATTTCCCGGCAGATAATATTGGACTACGTGATCCAATTGCATGAAATGGACTACTCCCTGGACTGGTCCAATGTTATGCAAGCATGGAATATGTCATTGTTAAAAAGTGTCTGTAGTGAGACGACATGTCTTCGTTTTTCAACGACAGGTTTTCCTTTTTAAACGCATGTTAAAATTAATCCTCTTGTGTATACAATGGAGAAGTTTTAAAACTACTCCCTTGTAATGCAAAGCTGGGTTATATGGTCCTGCCCTAGGACATCGTAATGTTAAATATACCACCTTTTAACCATTGATGTTTATAGTACTCCTACTCCTTTATGGTGTGGTAAGTTTTGTCGCCGATTGGAAAATTTAGAAAGGAGTCATAAAAAAAAATAAAGGAATTGTATTTAAGTATTTACTAAGCACTTCTGCCGCATTATCCTGGCATTAAAATGCCCTTTTTTGTAAGAAAGAAATTAAACAATCAAAATATGAATGCTAAATTATTTCTGATTTTATTAAAATTAATCAATGGCTTATATACTGTATTTTAACCTATCATCAGCATTTACCCAAATTGATTTTGTTTACATTAATTTAACTTGAAATTTTTTAAACCGTGGGAATGCTGATGTTGCTTTTCTTTGTTTTTTTTACAAATTTGGCTTGTGACAATGTAAAATAAAAATACTTAAAAATAAACAAAGTTCTTAAATTACAAATAGTGGTGTGCAAAAAAAGAGCACACCCACTACAATGGACTACTCTTTACATGCATGTATGGACCAGTCTCGTTATCTGCAGGGTATAAGTCATAAACACAAGCAACTTTGGACATTCCTCTCTCTAACTTCGAAAAAAAGGAGCACAGCTATGCTTTCAACGCCACCTGAAAAATGAATTCGCCTTAATAACACCCTGCAACAATTTTGAAAAAAGTTCTTCACACATGAATAAATTGATATACGCTTAACCCTAGACGGACTTTCTTAAGGCCCAACTATAATATGCATCAGCTTGATCAAGCTTTTGTCAAAACTTTACAAAAAGCCTCCAATTTGCATTTAAGAACACAAAAACCAAATAAAAAAATTTTTATTTTTAATATACTAAGATCTTTCTTTCTAAGTCAGAATATAATTCTTTTTTTATTTTTAAATTTTAAAACGCATTCTTGACATTTAAATTTTAAATCGATTTTGATTTCTTGCTGATGAGTATTTCGGTCTACCAAAGTGGTTATTAGCAGACAGATGATTATGCTTTAAAGCAGCAGTTAAAGTCAGCATGTATTTCTTCGGACAATGCCTTGTTGATGCCGAAATCTGTGCTTTCTGATAAGTGCACATTTGCCTATTTGACTATTTCATCTATAATTTCATTACGCAATACAAACTCTTCGGACACTAAGCGCGTAGAGAAATTTGAAAAGGTTTCATCAAATTATCTGAAAAATTGCGACCTGTACTTTGCGCTAAAGGTTTACATGCAGAGACAACCAGCGAGCAGGTCGGACGACTTCACACATCAGCATATACTCATAATACACTCTTCCATATGGAGGTGTCGGTATAAAAACACAAAAAATTCACTTAAATAAGATCTACATATATTAAAATAAATAAACAATAAAAATAACATTTAAAACTTTACATTATTTAAAAAAAAAATAAAATAATGGATCTAGTCCATATATCTCGGTAGGTTCAAAATGTTCATTGCCGTTCCTTTATATACTTTATTTAAAAGAAAAACAAAATGCATTACTTTTTGTACTATTGGAAACATAAATTTAATGGTATAAATTTTATCACTAATGGCCAATTTTCAGGATTGATATTAAACACATTTATTTTTAAAATCGTTTTAAATACAAAATTCTCTTCTTCACTAAAAACTTAAGTGAAACTTAAGTCACCGATGTGGTACACTTAATTTCAACTTAAGTTTCCATTGTAATATTTTAGCAAGGTGGCCTCAATATTACAACAATACAACAACAACAGGCAAAGCATTAACAGTCAGCTGTTTTTTCAGACCACCTTGTAGATAATTACACTTTTTATATTTTTTTTGTATTTAGTAGCGCTACCATACTTTTATTTTAATTAAATAAGGCTTTTCAAATAAAACTCAAAAAACCAATCTGTTTTAAATACGATTTAAGTTTATTATGAAAATTAACTTAATATAGATTTAAATACTATACTGAAAATTGGGCATAAGATTAAAATGAAAGAATAATCTACACCTCGAACAAATTACCCACGCTCTACCTACGAGAGTAAAAACTACACCATATTCGGGTTATTACCCACAAACTGGCAACACTGCTAGAGCTACAAGAACATTTAGCAAGCTTCCGCGAGTAATTAAATGAAATTGAGTAAACTATGTTCGTTTATTCGACGAAGAAAATGCGTGTAGCGTTAATACTAGAAGACATATTCAGCTACTTACACTATTAAAACCCTGCAAATTTTATTGGACCACCTGATCCATTTTGATTAAATGGACTACTCCATGGACTGTACGATGTAATGCAAGCATGTCATTGTTAAAAAGTGTTTGTAGTGAGACGATCCTACCCTAGGACATCTTAATGTTAAATAGACCTATTTTTTTCTATACGTTCGGGTTACTTTTCGAGTAGTCGTAGTCCCTTGTGGACTACATTTTACACGCGTGTTTGGACTAGTCCTATAATTTGCAGGGTAGGCACACAGAGAGAGTCTTATGTTGCTTTGTGCTCTTGTAATTAAATATTTAGTTTCTACACCTTTGCTCTTAGACCCGTTTAAGTACAAACATTTGTATGTATGTATATCAAGGGAGTTTATGAGTAGCGAAGTTGATTTAACGATGTTCGTGAATATACCCTGCAAATATTAGGACTAGTTCAAACACCCGTGTAAAATGTAGCCCACAAGGGACTAGGACTACTCGAAAAGTTACCCGAACGAATAGAAAAACATGGTATATTTAACATTAAGATGTCCTAGAGTAGGACCATATAACCCAGCTTTGCATTACAGAGGAGTAGTCTTAAAACTATGTACTCCATTGTATACACAAGAGCATTTTTTTTAACTTCGTTTACAAACGAAAACATGTCGTTAAAAAACGAAGACATGTCGTCTTACTACAAACACTTGTTAACAATGACATGGTCCATGCTTGCATTACATCGGACCAGTCCAATGAGCAAAAAGGATCAGGTGGTCCAATTTATTTGCAGGGTATCTGTTGGTTAGAATGGTTTCGAAGACCCCCAATATGATGGACTAAGGAGGTTTTATTGAAAGTATTGTTGCAGGGTGTAACAATTTCAAAAAATATTTGGAGGTCAAAAAAATAATATTGTTGTTGAAATACATACATAATATGTATTCAAATAAATAAAACATATTAATTAATGAAAATATGGCAGTGTCAGAGATGAGCTGTGTGGAACATGAAAAAATACTACCTACGGAATAAAAATCGGTGCCATAAAATTAATCCCAATGAAATAAGTAAAAAAATAAATAAAATTAAGCATGTTCCCAAAAAAATGTTCAGAAAGCAACAACAAGGTTTTTTGGGGACTTACTTCCTTGTTTTGGGGACTTCTAAATAACAACCCAAAAATAAATAATAAAAAAGACCCAAAAAATATCTAATTTTTAAATTTATACAAAAAGTGTAAAGAATGCAAATTATGTCCCGTTATGGTAACTGCATTCATAAAAAAATGGGATGGTATCAAAATTAGGAAAATAAAAAATCCGAAATGTCAAAATGAAGTTTTTTTTTAATACCGAATTTCAGAATTCGAAACCTCAAAATCACAAACTTCATAACTCCGAGTTTTGAAATCAATAATTAAAAAATTCCGATATCAAATCCCGAGCTTAAGTTAGCGAAGCCGTTAGTTATAACACAGAGGAGAAAATCCTTACTCCCGGCCAAAGGCCTTATCAAGCTACCTACCGCTCGATTTTAGAACTCAAAACTGTACATAAAATGTACTATGTATATTGGGAACTTAGTTCGTTTTCGAAATCCGGTTTTTATTTCATTTTGTTGAGGGCTTATTTAATTTAAAAAATGTTGGATTTAGTTTATATGAAATACGACCCCAAAAATTTACGGTTTATTTAATTTTGTTTTTGAGAACCTAATTCTTGGGGACTTATTTTATGGAGCCTAAAAAGTCGAAAATTAAAAAATCAACAGGAACTAGCCAGTTTCATCCAGAATCATCCACTTTATGGAAAAATAAAAATCGTTTGCGGTGTTTCTATGAAATGTTCTGCCAAACACCAGTGTGGAATGTATTATTTCTTAACAACAAGTTAATGACAGGCATATGTTATATGAGATATGACATATTCGTGATAAGTGTTACCAACCTCGGCTTGTATAGATTTAGCCAATATCCGTTACTCGGCAGAAGAAAAATTGGCAGGTCTCTTGTAGATTGCTGCTGAACAGAGATTCTACCTTGCACTAGGAGAACTAGTAGCCCATGGGACTTCGGTTCTGATCTTGTTGGTAATGTCTCTTTAGGACTCAGTGGTTACTGTTGTTTATACTCAAGATTGCGGCAAAGAAAAACTTAAAAAGTTGCCGCTAAAAGTTGTTTTTTTTACACATTGACGGGAAGTTCGTACTGTTGGCGAATCATTTCAATTGCTGTTGCAAATCGACAAAAGCTGCTGTATTGCCGACTGTGCCTTTGGGGGTAAGCATAGACTTTAAAACATGAAAGCGCCAGTGAAGACATTGTGGACTTAGGCCAACACGGCAGGTTCTCATCCAAATCCTAAACATTGTATATGGAAGATGGAAGAGAAGCGTCTATTGTTAAAACACATTTTTGCTTTTATATTGAATCAAATATGACTAAAATGTACCAAAAAAAAAAGTACGATTAATTGGTAAGTTTTATCCCTGCATGTGTATTTCAATTTATCTGTTTGATATTCTGAATTAAAAAAAAACACACAGCCAGACAATTTATTTTCCCTCCCTATTGTTTGTCTTATTAAAAGAGCGCACAATATGATTTCAAGCAACTAGAACTTTATTTCAGTGAACAGGTCTTTAGTTATTTAATAGCTGCGAGTTGTATTAGATGTTTTTTTAATTGATGAGCTAAAACTACTTTGTAATCTACTTTAAATCCAAGTTTTAATTTTAACTTTAGACGATCTATTTAAAAAATGAATACAAATACGAATGTTAGAAGAAAGATTTCACCTTCGACCGATCCCAGAGCAGCTTGTGCCCTGCTTCAACTCACACAATCGACCGACGAGGTAAGCAAAAAGTATTCCATTGAACTATGAATATGTGTAAAATCATAATTAAAATAAAAAAAAATTACCTTATCAGCATACGATATCTGAAAGAGCCACGATATTTGTAATTACGTTTTTAACTTTTCATTAGAAATTTAAAGTCTTGTGAATTAAAGTTTAAAAATTGATTGCTTAAATTCTTTTTAAGATGTCTCCCAAATAAAAACGAAAGCATTTTTAAACTCTGGGCTTATTATGAAAGGATTGCCTGAATTAAATTTGAAATAAAGTTTTAAATTGAAGTGGTTAAGTTTCAGAATTAAAATTTTTTTTTTTTAATTATCACAGATCGGGGAGTGCTACTCCAGAGAAGGAGCTTCTAGCGATAATGATAGAAGTTACTAAACTAGATACCTTTAACTAGCTCCAAGTTAGCTGTTACAGGTAATGGTGGTTCTTAATTGAGGTCGCCCTTAAATCTGAAATAAATAAATAAATTCTCTTCCTAAGGGCTTATATTTAAATTAACCCCCAATTTTACAATTAGGATTTAGTCATTAAATGAAACTATTGCTTAATAAATTTTGGTTACTCCTTTTTAATCACTGCTACCAGACAAATGACTCCCAACATTTTTTCAAAAGACGCGACAAACTCCAATGGTACTGGGCTTTAGTATTCCTTGGATTTTGGGTACTTTTGTATTGTACTATTTCTATACCAGCATTCCATCGTTTACCCAGACCATTCAATATTAAAGATGAGGCTAAATTCCCCGATTTGTTTATAGCGGAACGTGCTGCAATTAATCTAGAAAAACTGTTAGAATTGGGTCCCAGAGTAGTGGGAAGCGCTGCAAATGAACAGGGTGCCATTAAGTACTTTATGAGTTTTGTACAAAACCTGAAATCGGAAGCTAAAGATCTTTATGAAATTGAGGCTGATACACAAGTTGCCTCGGGCAGCTACTGTTTAGGTAAAATGGTTAATATGTATCAAAGTATACAAAACTTTGTCATTAAAATAAGTCCCAAGGGGTATAATGGTACTTCGTATTTACTGGTAAATAGTCATTATGACACGGCACCATTTGCACCCGGTGCTGGTGATGCTGGTGCCATGGTTGCTGTAATGTTGGAAACTTTACGTGTTGTATCACAATCGGATAAGCCCCTTAAAAATCCTGTGGTATTCTTATTCAATGGTGCTGAAGAAAATCCCTTGCAAGCTTCGCATGCTTTTATTACTCAACATAAATGGGCAAAATATTGCAAGTATGTTTTTTTAAATAGAAATATTTTAAAAAATGTTAATTTAATGCATATTTCTTAGGGCTGTTATCAATTTGGATTCATCTGGTAATGGTGGTCGTGAAATTTTGTTCCAATCCGGTCCAAATTATCCCTGGCTTTTGAAACATTATCGACGTGCTGCTGTTCATCCATATGCTTCTACTTTAGCCGAAGAAATCTTTCAGAGCCATTTAATTCCTTCAGATACGGCAAAGTTCCTGGTCTAGATATTTCCCATCATTATAATGGTTATGTTTATCATACACGTTTCGATCGTGCTGAAATTTTACCTCGTGGTACTCTTCAAAATACCGGTGACAATGTTTTGGCACTGGTTCGCGAATTGGCTAATGCTCCGGAATTAGAAGACAGTTCGGTAAGTGTATAAACCTGACTTTAAACTTTTTTGATTCTCATCAGAGATGTAAAACGAGGGCCAATTCAACAAATTGTTTTATTTTTCTTTTGAAGTTGAGTTTTATTAAAAGTGTTTTTCAATTTCAATTTTCACTTTTTTCTTTTCCCTTATTTGGTTTTCTTAGAAATACGCTGATGGTCACACGATCTTCTTCGATGTTATGGGTTTATTTTTAGTTCTCTATTCGGAAACTGAAGGCATCATAATTAATGTTGTTGTATCTTTGGCTGCCTTAGCTGCTTGTTCTTACTCTTTCCAAATTATGGCAAATAATGCTGGCGTAAAATTGAAATCAATTTTAAACCGTTCCATGTACTCACTATTGGTTCAAGTAATTGCAGTCGTGGCTGCTGCGGCTTTATGTTTCTTAATGGGCATCTTCATGGACTGGATACATTTGTCCATGTCATGGTTTTCTAATTCCTGGCTAATTTTGGGTCTTTACTTCTGCCCCTTCTTCTTTGGATTTGCTATAGTTCCAGCTATTTACTTCCATTACACTGAAGATGTAAGTCGATTTATCAAAATAGAAATGTAAAGGATTCTGAATCTTTTTTCCAATTTTTCGATAGGATCGTTTCCCGATTGGTCACCGTATCCAGATGTTGTTACATTGCCACTGCATATTTTTGGCCATGTTGACTTTGACTTTTACCTTTTGCAAAATACGTTCGGCCTTTATGATTATGATTACTTTGCTATTCTATACCATCGGTCTGGTTTTTAATTTGGTTACGAAACTCCATAACAGATGTAAGTTTTAAGATATATATTAATTTATATAAAGAAGAATCCCAGTAATTCATAATCGCAAGGGACCCGCCATTTTTACGAATTACAGGGATTTTCGATTAAACGGAAGTTCGGTTTAACGAACTTAATTTAAGAAAAATACGAATTATTATTGCTCCCGAGAAAAGCTCTTATTGCCAGAACTTCATTATAAATGTGGGTATTGACATACAAATTGGCAATAATAAGTAACCCTTACGATAGCTACAATGTCATGGCAAAATGTTGTCCTTGAACATCAAAAATTAACCATAGGTCTCATATGAACCCCATCCTTAAATCTCATATCTTCATCTATATGATCAGGTGTGTCAACATTCGCCAATGGGTCCCAAATAGTATACTCTCAAAAAAATATTCTATTTGCTTTTGCTTTCTGTGATTTACCTTTTCTTTATTTCATTCTCGGGCTTTAGTTTGTTACTATTTCCTCCACAACAAGTTGTGAAGAGTGTATACTAAGTTTGTAATTTCGTGTGAAACTTTTTTAATATTCATCTAAGTACATATGAGGCAATCCAAGTCAAATCGGATAGTTTGGAGAAAAATATTTTTTTAATTCCTTTATTTTTTACTCTGTTGATGTTCTTTCTCCACAGTACATTTCAGCTTTATAAGAAAACTACGTACAAATAAATACGCAAAACATTTTCAATATTAGTCCAAATTGAATAAATTCTTTTTTTGTCTACTATCTAATAAAAAGTAGAAACAAATTTTGCACAGTGGGCTTGAAAGTAATTTTCGAGATTTAATATTTTAAATTAATTTATTTTACTGTTTGTACTCTTTGATTTTCTTGAACTTTTTGGTATCGAACTGCGATATTTTCCACAAATTTTAAGACCCATTTGGTTGTGGGATTCAAATAACAACTATTATATTTTTGATTTTTTTAAATATGTTAAAAACAAATTTTTCGAACCACTGTGCAAAAATTTTGTAGGATTTCGCAGAATATATTTTCAATAATAATGCATTTATTTTGTTTTTCGCATTTGATATGTCTAAATAGTCGTAAAATAACTACGATTTGTTTCAATACGTTTTTTCAGTTTTAACCAAGCAAAATATATTACTGAACAGAGCGCCCCTCATGATAGGTGCTTGCTTAAGCCTAAAGTACACGGAATGTAAAAAGCCACAGGCGCATGTGGTTCTGACGTAATTTTGACGACACTACAAAGCCACAATAGCAAGTTCGTGTTGTGTGATGACGACAAAATTACGTCAGAACCACATGCGGATGTAGCTTTGTCCTTAGCAACTTTGGATTAACACCCACCAAAATCGGTTCAGTATGAAAAGAGTTATGAATGCAAATGTGAAAACACCACCCTAAAAAATGTATAATTTTGTTAAAAAAAAAAAACTAACATAAATATTGGCGGAATTCACATATTGATGTAAGATTGCGCACAGATTCGTTCCATTTGACTAGAATTCATACTCACCACCAAATTTCGTAAAGATATGTTCATAATCTACCACAGGTCCCGTAGTCCACTATCAGAAAACACTTTAATACGCGTAAAATAATTATTGGTCTGTCAGAGTTTTACATGACTAGGAATCATACTGTCAACTCCCGTTAAGATCGGTCCATATTTTTATCATAGATTCCATATTAAGCCATTGAAATATTATAAATGTCGCGACTGAAATATTATAAATGGTGGGTATCAAAGGTTTTTAAGGGCCATTATTACAACTCGGCGTTAGCTTCAGTTTGGATTAAGTTGACAGATACAAGTAATGTGTTGTCTGTCAAAAGGCGTCTGCTATCTGCCCGTTAACAACTAACGCCAAGTTATAATAATGGCCCTATCTTGTTTTTGATTTGTTATTTATGTTTAAACTAAAATACAGTGATTGAAAGAAGCATTTTGTGCAGCTCTCTTGTATAAACACATACATACATACATATTTTTTACAGCTACAACCTGGTTGATTCCTCATATCATTTGCGGCATACCTCCCTTTCTTTTCTATGCGTATTTCTCTCATATTTTATTTGTAACGTTTATACCCATGACTGGTCGTTTTGATCCAACTGTTAATCCCGAACTGATTGTTTGTGCTTTCGCCGTCGGTGTGGGCATTTTAATCGGAGGTCTTATGGTGGGCCAATGTTTCCTTGTCTTACCAACGCAATAAAAATTAATAACGTTTTTTTTTAAACTTTAGAAAGCAGCTATTCACTTATTCCATAAATCAAAGACCATTATTTGCTCTCTGTTGGCTATAAGTGTGATTTGTTTGATCGTGGCTGCTAGTCCTTTAGGCTTTCCCTTTAGACCAGAAACAAATGTCCAAAGAGTATCGGTCATACATGCTCGACGAATCTTTCGTGATACAAACAATGATATACGCCGTGTTAAAACCGGTTATTGGATTTTGCCTGAGGACAGGCGTTTTAATTTGTTAAAAAGTATGTTAATACAAGTTTTTAATTACTTTAATCTATCAAATCTTTAATTATTTTTGTAGAACATGTTACGAATATGACATTGGCTCGGTCGATTATTGATGACTGTGAAAGCGAATTGTTCTGTGACCTACCCGTGTATTTTTCTGGATCGTTCGACGTCAGGTAAGAATTTCAATAAATATACTCTTGTTTGAACTAGACAGATGTTTAGCATTTGCAGCAGAAACCCCAAAGTTTATCAAAATTTGTTATTTGTTAATTTAATGTTTACACTCCAGTGTTTGGATTCCAGGGCCCAGTCCATCATTCGATTTATTTCCCATGCTAAAAGTTGTCACCAAGAATCAGATAAGTAAAACAAAATTACGCTACGATATGAAATTAAGTGGCCCTGATCACATGGAAATTTTTATAAATCCTGAAGGCGAAGGTAAAATTGCAAATTGGTCTTTACACTCGACCCCATTAAGAATGGGTTGGAAGCCACCTTACTTTATCTACTTTTCATACGGTGTAAATGGCGACCCCATGAAATTCTGGGTAGAGATTGAAGTAAGTTTTCTTTTTTTCAAAATAATAGTAAAATACCATATTTTTTTATAGAGAAAATCTGCTGATTGGAGTTCTCCAGCACTTAAAATCGGTCTAACAGGCTACTGGAATCATGACGAAAGTAAGCACACCGAAGATTTCAAAAACTTTCTGAGTAGTTTTCCTAATTATGTAGAGGCTACAGCTTGGCCAGTTTACTACGACACTTGTTATTATTAGAGAAAAAATAGTTAAATACAGCGTGCCATAAGCAGTAGCTGTTTGAGATGTTTCTATTGGTGCCGGCTTAGAGAAAAATATTGAAAAATACATTTTGACATTTCACACATGTCATTCTAAGCGGGACTGTAAAGTCGTCAACATGATGAATTTCACCATGGTCATTAAGAAATAGTTCCAACTCGAACAGATTAAAATTTTAAAGCTCGACTCCAATTCCGACTTCGACGCTAAACGTAAATATACATATGCTGTGGAAATTGATTAATATAATATTTTATTTATTTTTCTTTTATTATTATTTTTTTTTTTAATAAAAATCAACATACTATAATAATGGAAACTTAAAATAATTAAACTTCAAATTACTCTGCAGGATAGGCTCAATAAAAATGGCATCATTGATGCTCTCAAATGGGATTTGAAAATTCTAAGTGCAAAAAATAATACATATGAATGACTGCAATTCAGCCCACCGTGTTAAATAACCTACAGACCTTAAAAAACCACAAACCTCTTTTGTTAACCGTGTAAAGTTCTGCTTATTCAATTTAAACTCTTGAATGCAATAAAAACTAAAATCACAAGATAATTTAAATTATTAGGTACTTTTGCGCCACTGCGTTGGCTGGCAGTCTATAGTCAAATATCAACCTTTTGATCAATTGTACGATGAGAATGTGGATATTCTCGAAACATGCAAATTCAATCCGAGTTCAATCAAGAATAAAAATTTCAATTAATCCAAATTTTGATATTTAACTAGGCTAAAGTTCATCAAATTTAATTTTCATTAAATTTTTTTTTATGAAGAAAGAAATTCACAACATGAAATTAATTAAAATTTATTGATAATTTTTCATTCTTGACTGACCTGAGGCTCGAACCCAGGCCAGCAGTCGTCGATGGCTGCGAGTATTAAACGGCAAACACCTCTAAAGAGATCGAGTGGTTGCGATTGTAAGGGAAACCTGTCCGTATAAAAGCCTGGGTTCGAACCTCAGGTCAGTCAAGAATGAAAAATTATCAATAAATTTTAATTCATTTCAGGTTTTTGTTTTATTTAATTTGAGTGCAAAAATCTAAAAAAGATTAAAAAACAAAATTGAATGGGTGTTTGGACTAGTTATTCAACAATAGAGTTAAGGCACAAAAGTCCGTTTGTGTTTTGAGAAATTTACTTACAAAAGTCAAAGTATCTTTTGTTGTTTTTTATACCTATCATAAATTAAGCAATAATTATGACGCTATCATTAGCGAAACCTAAATTTTAATGGTAATTTTATACACTTGCGACCTTTTCATTGATTTTTGCATGCAAAGGCAACAAAGCCTTGTGATATCATAGACACAAAGAAATATTCCGTTCAGTCATTTTTAAATAAATAAACATTTAAAATTCCAAGCAATTTTATTTTTAACTGATTCTAACAGTTATTCAAAAAACTAAGTGCATACACTGAGAAAATTTAACGCTTTAAAATCAAAGAAAAAACCTTGCATCAATGATTTATTCTTTAAACAAGCAAATGGTGCGTCTTCAACACAAACGACTAAAATTCTTTGAAGCTTAATCAAAGAAATTATCTTTTCCGTTAAGATAAAATATTTGCTACAAAGATTTATTTCTTTGCTAATAAGCGATTGAAAAACGTATTTAAAATTAAAGACTTTTCTTTGTTTTTTTAAAGCTAAGCATCCTTGCTACAAAGACAAAGTCTGTAACTTTAAAGAATTTTGTATTCAATACATAAGTGAACATGTTTGCTTGTTCACACATTTTTGCTTGCAACGGTAAATAAAAGCGGTTAAAAAAAATAAAGATAAAGTCTGTATCTTTAAAGAATTTAGTCTTCAATGTTAAATTTATATACGAATGTTTTTTATCCAAAAACTACACTGCTCCAGTAGACAAGCTGGTAGTGAGCTAGTCTATCAGCACCGAGGTTGCGCAATCGAATCCCAACAGAGACAGAAAAAAAAAATAAAAAATAAAATAAGTAAAAGAAAATAAAATAAGAAAAAATAGAAAAAAAAATAAAATAAGAAAAAATAGAAAAAAAAATTTTTTTTTCTTTATTGAAAGTATTCATGTTTAAGGACTTTTTTCATGTGTTTCCAAAAACGTACATCCTTGCCACAAGATTTTAAGTCTTTGATTTTAAGTTTATATTTCATGGGAATCTAAAGATCTTTGCGCCTTTCCGGTTAAGATGTTTTGTCTTTGGGCACAATCTGACCAATAAAAGTCTTTGCAACAAAGTGTATTTTCTTTGATTTTACGATTTAATTTTCTCAGTGTATTAATACGGATTTTCAGTTGCAGTTAATATTGTCCGTTGATTGAGTTAAATTCTTTATGTTAAAGTAAATAAAAATGTAATTTAAAGCAACGAAAAGTTCATTTAATTTTTATTGTCAAAAATTCAACCGCGAATTCCGTAAAAACAAATCAATATTCAGTTATCTTATATAAATTAATTGTCAAAAAATTAACTACATATTCCGTAAAAACAAATAAATATGCAGTTATTTTATAAAATTTTACTGTCAAAAATTCAACACCATATTCACCATAAATATTCAGTTATTTTATATAATTTTACTACCAAAAATTAATTTTTACTTATCTATAAAAAATGAATTGCTTGTTTTGTGTAAGCAATACCCATTTTCTATTTGTTAAAATAATTTAGTTAAATACATCAAACTTTAAAAGTAAAATAATTGCGAAGCCATATCGATCATGCTGCTGGTGTCTTATAATTGAGAGTTCTTCTGTAAACAACATGGTCAGTACAACAAAAGTAAAACAAACTTGTGTAACTGGGTAAGTAAATAAAAATATTCTCCCTCTCTAGCTTATAAGAAAAACAAGCGGACAGGTAGGTGTCTGTCTGGTATTTTTTTTTAGAAATTCGGCTCTTTTGTTGAGTAAACGAAAATTTAATAAAATAACTGAATATTTAATCGTTTTTACTGAATATGGTGTTGAATTTTTGACAGTAAAATTTTACAAAATAACTGAATATTTATTTGATTTTACGGAATATGGTGTTGAATTTTTGACAGTAAAAATTAAATGAACTTTTTGTTAAAAATAAATGAAAAATAGGTAGACCGGTTTTTAATTGAACTTTCATTTATTTTATATTACAATTTCAGTTAATTTTACGTACAGAATATTGTGAGTGTAGTTATGCAAATTTATGATCTTTGCTATTTTTGTTGTTGTTTTTTAGCTAAAAATTAAGGTTTATTTATTTTTTCA